>OY744481.1:206296182-207496182 GCA_963556165.1 Tipula helvola
AAATAAAATTCGTCGTAATTTCATTTCGTTTACATAACCCGTTTGGTAGAAATCGATGTTTTTAGTAGGATTTTGGTACATTATAGAAAAATTGGCATATCTTCGAAACTAGAACGAATTTTTACAATCTGCTTTTTGTGTATGATAGGTAACAGTATAGCCTATCATACGCAATTTACAGATTGTAAATATTCAATCTAGTTTTTGAGATATCTTAATTTTACTGAGCGAATGTATGCAATCAGGATATCGAAAAAACACACTGTACTACTATCCATGCTTTTCGGAGAGGCAGAAAAAACTTTTTGTTCGCAATCGTTTTCAAAGCTAATAATTATGATAATACAAGTTAATTAAATAAAATTCGTCGTAATTTCATTTCGTTTACATAACCCGTTTGGTAGAAATCGATGTTTTTAGTAGGATTTTGGTACATTATAGAAAAATTGGCATATCTTCGAAACTAGAACGAATTTTTACAATCTGCTTTTTGTGTATGATAGGTAACAGTATAGCCTATCATACGCAATTTACAGATTGTAAATATTCAATCTAGTTTTTGAGATATCTTAATTTTACTGAGCGAATGTATGCAATCAGGATATCGAAAAAACACACTGTACTACTATCCATGCTTTTCGGAGAGGCAGAAAAAACTTTTTGTTCGCAATCGTTTTCAAAGCTAATAATTATGATAATACAAGTTAATTAAATAAAATTCGTCGTAATTTCATTTCGTTTACATAACCCGTTTGGTAGAAATCGATGTTTTTAGTAGGATTTTGGTACATTATAGAAAAATTGGCATATCTTCGAAACTAGAACGAATTTTTACAATCTGCTTTTTGTGTATGATAGGTAACAGTATAGCCTATCATACGCAATTTACAGATTGTAAATATTCAATCTAGTTTTTGAGATATCTTAATTTTACTGAGCGAATGTATGCAATCAGGATATCGAAAAAACACACTGTACTACTATCCATGCTTTTCGGAGAGGCAGAAAAAACTTTTTGTTCGCAATCGTTTTCAAAGCTAATAATTATGATAATACAAGTTAATTAAATAAAATTCGTCGTAATTTCATTTCGTTTACATAACCCGTTTGGTAGAAATCGATGTTTTTAGTAGGATTTTGGTACATTATAGAAAAATTGGCATATCTTCGAAACTAGAACGAATTTTTACAATCTGCTTTTTGTGTATGATAGGTAACAGTATAGCCTATCATACGCAATTTACAGATTGTAAATATTCAATCTAGTTTTTGAGATATCTTAATTTTACTGAGCGAATGTATGCAATCAGGATATCGAAAAAACACACTGTACTACTATCCATGCTTTTCGGAGAGGCAGAAAAAACTTTTTGTTCGCAATCGTTTTCAAAGCTAATAATTATGATAATACAAGTTAATTAAATAAAATTCGTCGTAATTTCATTTCGTTTACATAACCCGTTTGGTAGAAATCGATGTTTTTAGTAGGATTTTGGTACATTATAGAAAAATTGGCATATCTTCGAAACTAGAACGAATTTTTACAATCTGCTTTTTGTGTATGATAGGTAACAGTATAGCCTATCATACGCAATTTACAGATTGTAAATATTCAATCTAGTTTTTGAGATATCTTAATTTTACTGAGCGAATGTATGCAATCAGGATATCGAAAAAACACACTGTACTACTATCCATGCTTTTCGGAGAGGCAGAAAAAACTTTTTGTTCGCAATCGTTTTCAAAGCTAATAATTATGATAATACAAGTTAATTAAATAAAATTCGTCGTAATTTCATTTCGTTTACATAACCCGTTTGGTAGAAATCGATGTTTTTAGTAGGATTTTGGTACATTATAGAAAAATTGGCATATCTTCGAAACTAGAACGAATTTTTACAATCTGCTTTTTGTGTATGATAGGTAACAGTATAGCCTATCATACGCAATTTACAGATTGTAAATATTCAATCTAGTTTTTGAGATATCTTAATTTTACTGAGCGAATGTATGCAATCAGGATATCGAAAAAACACACTGTACTACTATCCATGCTTTTCGGAGAGGCAGAAAAAACTTTTTGTTCGCAATCGTTTTCAAAGCTAATAATTATGATAATACAAGTTAATTAAATAAAATTCGTCGTAATTTCATTTCGTTTACATAACCCGTTTGGTAGAAATCGATGTTTTTAGTAGGATTTTGGTACATTATAGAAAAATTGGCATATCTTCGAAACTAGAACGAATTTTTACAATCTGCTTTTTGTGTATGATAGGTAACAGTATAGCCTATCATACGCAATTTACAGATTGTAAATATTCAATCTAGTTTTTGAGATATCTTAATTTTACTGAGCGAATGTATGCAATCAGGATATCGAAAAAACACACTGTACTACTATCCATGCTTTTCGGAGAGGCAGAAAAAACTTTTTGTTCGCAATCGTTTTCAAAGCTAATAATTATGATAATACAAGTTAATTAAATAAAATTCGTCGTAATTTCATTTCGTTTACATAACCCGTTTGGTAGAAATCGATGTTTTTAGTAGGATTTTGGTACATTATAGAAAAATTGGCATATCTTCGAAACTAGAACGAATTTTTACAATCTGCTTTTTGTGTATGATAGGTAACAGTATAGCCTATCATACGCAATTTACAGATTGTAAATATTCAATCTAGTTTTTGAGATATCTTAATTTTACTGAGCGAATGTATGCAATCAGGATATCGAAAAAACACACTGTACTACTATCCATGCTTTTCGGAGAGGCAGAAAAAACTTTTTGTTCGCAATCGTTTTCAAAGCTAATAATTATGATAATACAAGTTAATTAAATAAAATTCGTCGTAATTTCATTTCGTTTACATAACCCGTTTGGTAGAAATCGATGTTTTTAGTAGGATTTTGGTACATTATAGAAAAATTGGCATATCTTCGAAACTAGAACGAATTTTTACAATCTGCTTTTTGTGTATGATAGGTAACAGTATAGCCTATCATACGCAATTTACAGATTGTAAATATTCAATCTAGTTTTTGAGATATCTTAATTTTACTGAGCGAATGTATGCAATCAGGATATCGAAAAAACACACTGTACTACTATCCATGCTTTTCGGAGAGGCAGAAAAAACTTTTTGTTCGCAATCGTTTTCAAAGCTAATAATTATGATAATACAAGTTAATTAAATAAAATTCGTCGTAATTTCATTTCGTTTACATAACCCGTTTGGTAGAAATCGATGTTTTTAGTAGGATTTTGGTACATTATAGAAAAATTGGCATATCTTCGAAACTAGAACGAATTTTTACAATCTGCTTTTTGTGTATGATAGGTAACAGTATAGCCTATCATACGCAATTTACAGATTGTAAATATTCAATCTAGTTTTTGAGATATCTTAATTTTACTGAGCGAATGTATGCAATCAGGATATCGAAAAAACACACTGTACTACTATCCATGCTTTTCGGAGAGGCAGAAAAAACTTTTTGTTCGCAATCGTTTTCAAAGCTAATAATTATGATAATACAAGTTAATTAAATAAAATTCGTCGTAATTTCATTTCGTTTACATAACCCGTTTGGTAGAAATCGATGTTTTTAGTAGGATTTTGGTACATTATAGAAAAATTGGCATATCTTCGAAACTAGAACGAATTTTTACAATCTGCTTTTTGTGTATGATAGGTAACAGTATAGCCTATCATACGCAATTTACAGATTGTAAATATTCAATCTAGTTTTTGAGATATCTTAATTTTACTGAGCGAAATGTATGCAATCAGGATATCGAAAAAACACACTGTACTACTATCCATGCTTTTCGGAGAGGCAGAAAAAACTTTTTGTTCGCAATCGTTTTCAAAGCTAATAATTATGATAATACAAGTTAATTAAATAAAATTCGTCGTAATTTCATTTCGTTTACATAACCCGTTTGGTAGAAATCGATGTTTTTAGTAGGATTTTGGTACATTATAGAAAAATTGGCATATCTTCGAAACTAGAACGAATTTTTACAATCTGCTTTTTGTGTATGATAGGTAACAGTATAGCCTATCATACGCAATTTACAGATTGTAAATATTCAATCTAGTTTTTGAGATATCTTAATTTTACTGAGCGAATGTATGCAATCAGGATATCGAAAAAACACACTGTACTACTATCCATGCTTTTCGGAGAGGCAGAAAAAACTTTTTGTTCGCAATCGTTTTCAAAGCTAATAATTATGATAATACAAGTTAATTAAATAAAATTCGTCGTAATTTCATTTCGTTTACATAACCCGTTTGGTAGAAATCGATGTTTTTAGTAGGATTTTGGTACATTATAGAAAAATTGGCATATCTTCGAAACTAGAACGAATTTTTACAATCTGCTTTTTGTGTATGATAGGTAACAGTATAGCCTATCATACGCAATTTACAGATTGTAAATATTCAATCTAGTTTTTGAGATATCTTAATTTTACTGAGCGAATGTATGCAATCAGGATATCGAAAAAACACACTGTACTACTATCCATGCTTTTCGGAGAGGCAGAAAAAACTTTTTGTTCGCAATCGTTTTCAAAGCTAATAATTATGATAATACAAGTTAATTAAATAAAATTCGTCGTAATTTCATTTCGTTTACATAACCCGTTTGGTAGAAATCGATGTTTTTAGTAGGATTTTGGTACATTATAGAAAAATTGGCATATCTTCGAAACTAGAACGAATTTTTACAATCTGCTTTTTGTGTATGATAGGTAACAGTATAGCCTATCATACGCAATTTACAGATTGTAAATATTCAATCTAGTTTTTGAGATATCTTAATTTTACTGAGCGAATGTATGCAATCAGGATATCGAAAAAACACACTGTACTACTATCCATGCTTTTCGGAGAGGCAGAAAAAACTTTTTGTTCGCAATCGTTTTCAAAGCTAATAATTATGATAATACAAGTTAATTAAATAAAATTCGTCGTAATTTCATTTCGTTTACATAACCCGTTTGGTAGAAATCGATGTTTTTAGTAGGATTTTGGTACATTATAGAAAAATTGGCATATCTTCGAAACTAGAACGAATTTTTACAATCTGCTTTTTGTGTATGATAGGTAACAGTATAGCCTATCATACGCAATTTACAGATTGTAAATATTCAATCTAGTTTTTGAGATATCTTAATTTTACTGAGCGAATGTATGCAATCAGGATATCGAAAAAACACACTGTACTACTATCCATGCTTTTCGGAGAGGCAGAAAAAACTTTTTGTTCGCAATCGTTTTCAAAGCTAATAATTATGATAATACAAGTTAATTAAATAAAATTCGTCGTAATTTCATTTCGTTTACATAACCCGTTTGGTAGAAATCGATGTTTTTAGTAGGATTTTGGTACATTATAGAAAAATTGGCATATCTTCGAAACTAGAACGAATTTTTACAATCTGCTTTTTGTGTATGATAGGTAACAGTATAGCCTATCATACGCAATTTACAGATTGTAAATATTCAATCTAGTTTTTGAGATATCTTAATTTTACTGAGCGAATGTATGCAATCAGGATATCGAAAAAACACACTGTACTACTATCCATGCTTTTCGGAGAGGCAGAAAAAACTTTTTGTTCGCAATCGTTTTCAAAGCTAATAATTATGATAATACAAGTTAATTAAATAAAATTCGTCGTAATTTCATTTCGTTTACATAACCCGTTTGGTAGAAATCGATGTTTTTAGTAGGATTTTGGTACATTATAGAAAAATTGGCATATCTTCGAAACTAGAACGAATTTTTACAATCTGCTTTTTGTGTATGATAGGTAACAGTATAGCCTATCATACGCAATTTACAGATTGTAAATATTCAATCTAGTTTTTGAGATATCTTAATTTTACTGAGCGAATGTATGCAATCAGGATATCGAAAAAACACACTGTACTACTATCCATGCTTTTCGGAGAGGCAGAAAAAACTTTTTGTTCGCAATCGTTTTCAAAGCTAATAATTATGATAATACAAGTTAATTAAATAAAATTCGTCGTAATTTCATTTCGTTTACATAACCCGTTTGGTAGAAATCGATGTTTTTAGTAGGATTTTGGTACATTATAGAAAAATTGGCATATCTTCGAAACTAGAACGAATTTTTACAATCTGCTTTTTGTGTATGATAGGTAACAGTATAGCCTATCATACGCAATTTACAGATTGTAAATATTCAATCTAGTTTTTGAGATATCTTAATTTTACTGAGCGAATGTATGCAATCAGGATATCGAAAAAACACACTGTACTACTATCCATGCTTTTCGGAGAGGCAGAAAAAACTTTTTGTTCGCAATCGTTTTCAAAGCTAATAATTATGATAATACAAGTTAATTAAATAAAATTCGTCGTAATTTCATTTCGTTTACATAACCCGTTTGGTAGAAATCGATGTTTTTAGTAGGATTTTGGTACATTATAGAAAAATTGGCATATCTTCGAAACTAGAACGAATTTTTACAATCTGCTTTTTGTGTATGATAGGTAACAGTATAGCCTATCATACGCAATTTACAGATTGTAAATATTCAATCTAGTTTTTGAGATATCTTAATTTTACTGAGCGAATGTATGCAATCAGGATATCGAAAAAACACACTGTACTACTATCCATGCTTTTCGGAGAGGCAGAAAAAACTTTTTGTTCGCAATCGTTTTCAAAGCTAATAATTATGATAATACAAGTTAATTAAATAAAATTCGTCGTAATTTCATTTCGTTTACATAACCCGTTTGGTAGAAATCGATGTTTTTAGTAGGATTTTGGTACATTATAGAAAAATTGGCATATCTTCGAAACTAGAACGAATTTTTACAATCTGCTTTTTGTGTATGATAGGTAACAGTATAGCCTATCATACGCAATTTACAGATTGTAAATATTCAATCTAGTTTTTGAGATATCTTAATTTTACTGAGCGAATGTATGCAATCAGGATATCGAAAAAACACACTGTACTACTATCCATGCTTTTCGGAGAGGCAGAAAAAACTTTTTGTTCGCAATCGTTTTCAAAGCTAATAATTATGATAATACAAGTTAATTAAATAAAATTCGTCGTAATTTCATTTCGTTTACATAACCCGTTTGGTAGAAATCGATGTTTTTAGTAGGATTTTGGTACATTATAGAAAAATTGGCATATCTTCGAAACTAGAACGAATTTTACAATCTGCTTTTTGTGTATGATAGGTAACAGTATAGCCTATCATACGCAATTTACAGATTGTAAATATTCAATCTAGTTTTTGAGATATCTTAATTTTACTGAGCGAATGTATGCAATCAGGATATCGAAAAAACACACTGTACTACTATCCATGCTTTTCGGAGAGGCAGAAAAAACTTTTTGTTCGCAATCGTTTTCAAAGCTAATAATTATGATAATACAAGTTAATTAAATAAAATTCGTCGTAATTTCATTTCGTTTACATAACCCGTTTGGTAGAAATCGATGTTTTTAGTAGGATTTTGGTACATTATAGAAAAATTGGCATATCTTCGAAACTAGAACGAATTTTTACAATCTGCTTTTTGTGTATGATAGGTAACAGTATAGCCTATCATACGCAATTTACAGATTGTAAATATTCAATCTAGTTTTTGAGATATCTTAATTTTACTGAGCGAATGTATGCAATCAGGATATCGAAAAAACACACTGTACTACTATCCATGCTTTTCGGAGAGGCAGAAAAAACTTTTTGTTCGCAATCGTTTTCAAAGCTAATAATTATGATAATACAAGTTAATTAAATAAAATTCGTCGTAATTTCATTTCGTTTACATAACCCGTTTGGTAGAAATCGATGTTTTTAGTAGGATTTTGGTACATTATAGAAAAATTGGCATATCTTCGAAACTAGAACGAATTTTACAATCTGCTTTTTGTGTATGATAGGTAACAGTATAGCCTATCATACGCAATTTACAGATTGTAAATATTCAATCTAGTTTTTGAGATATCTTAATTTTACTGAGCGAATGTATGCAATCAGGATATCGAAAAAACACACTGTACTACTATCCATGCTTTTCGGAGAGGCAGAAAAAACTTTTTGTTCGCAATCGTTTTCAAAGCTAATAATTATGATAATACAAGTTAATTAAATAAAATTCGTCGTAATTTCATTTCGTTTACATAACCCGTTTGGTAGAAATCGATGTTTTTAGTAGGATTTTGGTACATTATAGAAAAATTGGCATATCTTCGAAACTAGAACGAATTTTACAATCTGCTTTTTGTGTATGATAGGTAACAGTATAGCCTATCATACGCAATTTACAGATTGTAAATATTCAATCTAGTTTTTGAGATATCTTAATTTTACTGAGCGAATGTATGCAATCAGGATATCGAAAAAACACACTGTACTACTATCCATGCTTTTCGGAGAGGCAGAAAAAACTTTTTGTTCGCAATCGTTTTCAAAGCTAATAATTATGATAATACAAGTTAATTAAATAAAATTCGTCGTAATTTCATTTCGTTTACATAACCCGTTGGTAGAAATCGATGTTTTTAGTAGGATTTTGGTACATTATAGAAAAATTGGCATATCTTCGAAACTAGAACGAATTTTACAATCTGCTTTTTGTGTATGATAGGTAACAGTATAGCCTATCATACGCAATTTACAGATTGTAAATATTCAATCTAGTTTTTGAGATATCTTAATTTTACTGAGCGAATGTATGCAATCAGGATATCGAAAAAACACACTGTACTACTATCCATGCTTTTCGGAGAGGCAGAAAAAACTTTTTGTTCGCAATCGTTTTCAAAGCTAATAATTATGATAATACAAGTTAATTAAATAAAATTCGTCGTAATTTCATTTCGTTTACATAACCCGTTTGGTAGAAATCGATGTTTTTAGTAGGATTTTGGTACATTATAGAAAAATTGGCATATCTTCGAAACTAGAACGAATTTTTACAATCTGCTTTTTGTGTATGATAGGTAACAGTATAGCCTATCATACGCAATTTACAGATTGTAAATATTCAATCTAGTTTTTGAGATATCTTAATTTTACTGAGCGAATGTATGCAATCAGGATATCGAAAAAACACACTGTACTACTATCCATGCTTTTCGGAGAGGCAGAAAAAACTTTTTGTTCGCAATCGTTTTCAAAGCTAATAATTATGATAATACAAGTTAATTAAATAAAATTCGTCGTAATTTCATTTCGTTTACATAACCCGTTTGGTAGAAATCGATGTTTTTAGTAGGATTTTGGTACATTATAGAAAAATTGGCATATCTTCGAAACTAGAACGAATTTTTACAATCTGCTTTTTGTGTATGATAGGTAACAGTATAGCCTATCATACGCAATTTACAGATTGTAAATATTCAATCTAGTTTTTGAGATATCTTAATTTACTGAGCGAATGTATGCAATCAGGATATCGAAAAAACACACTGTACTACTATCCATGCTTTTCGGAGAGGCAGAAAAAACTTTTTGTTCGCAATCGTTTTCAAAGCTAATAATTATGATAATACAAGTTAATTAAATAAAATTCGTCGTAATTTCATTTCGTTTACATAACCCGTTTGGTAGAAATCGATGTTTTTAGTAGGATTTTGGTACATTATAGAAAAATTGGCATATCTTCGAAACTAGAACGAATTTTTACAATCTGCTTTTTGTGTATGATAGGTAACAGTATAGCCTATCATACGCAATTTACAGATTGTAAATATTCAATCTAGTTTTTTGAGATATCTTAATTTTACTGAGCGAATGTATGCAATCAGGATATCGAAAAAACACACTGTACTACTATCCATGCTTTTCGGAGAGGCAGAAAAAACTTTTTGTTCGCAATCGTTTTCAAAGCTAATAATTATGATAATACAAGTTAATTAAATAAAATTCGTCGTAATTTCATTTCGTTTACATAACCCGTTTGGTAGAAATCGATGTTTTTAGTAGGATTTTGGTACATTATAGAAAAATTGGCATATCTTCGAAACTAGAACGAATTTTTACAATCTGCTTTTTGTGTATGATAGGTAACAGTATAGCCTATCATACGCAATTTACAGATTGTAAATATTCAATCTAGTTTTTGAGATATCTTAATTTTACTGAGCGAATGTATGCAATCAGGATATCGAAAAAACACACTGTACTACTATCCATGCTTTTCGGAGAGGCAGAAAAAACTTTTTGTTCGCAATCGTTTTCAAAGCTAATAATTATGATAATACAAGTTAATTAAATAAAATTCGTCGTAATTTCATTTCGTTTACATAACCCGTTTGGTAGAAATCGATGTTTTTAGTAGGATTTTGGTACATTATAGAAAAATTGGCATATCTTCGAAACTAGAACGAATTTTACAATCTGCTTTTTGTGTATGATAGGTAACAGTATAGCCTATCATACGCAATTTACAGATTGTAAATATTCAATCTAGTTTTTGAGATATCTTAATTTTACTGAGCGAATGTATGCAATCAGGATATCGAAAAACACACTGTACTACTATCCATGCTTTTCGGAGAGGCAGAAAAAACTTTTTGTTCGCAATCGTTTTCAAAGCTAATAATTATGATAATACAAGTTAATTAAATAAAATTCGTCGTAATTTCATTTCGTTTACATAACCCGTTTGGTAGAAATCGATGTTTTTAGTAGGATTTTGGTACATTATAGAAAAATTGGCATATCTTCGAAACTAGAACGAATTTTACAATCTGCTTTTTGTGTATGATAGGTAACAGTATAGCCTATCATACGCAATTTACAGATTGTAAATATTCAATCTAGTTTTTGAGATATCTTAATTTTACTGAGCGAATGTATGCAATCAGGATATCGAAAAAACACACTGTACTACTATCCATGCTTTTCGGAGAGGCAGAAAAAACTTTTTGTTCGCAATCGTTTTCAAAGCTAATAATTATGATAATACAAGTTAATTAAATAAAATTCGTCGTAATTTCATTTCGTTTACATAACCCGTTTGGTAGAAATCGATGTTTTTAGTAGGATTTTGGTACATTATAGAAAAATTGGCATATCTTCGAAACTAGAACGAATTTTACAATCTGCTTTTTGTGTATGATAGGTAACAGTATAGCCTATCATACGCAATTTACAGATTGTAAATATTCAATCTAGTTTTTGAGATATCTTAATTTTACTGAGGCGAATGTATGCAATCAGGATATCGAAAAAACACACTGTACTACTATCCATGCTTTTCGGAGAGGCAGAAAAAACTTTTTGTTCGCAATCGTTTTCAAAGCTAATAATTATGATAATACAAGTTAATTAAATAAAATTCGTCGTAATTTCATTTCGTTTACATAACCCGTTTGGTAGAAATCGATGTTTTTAGTAGGATTTTGGTACATTATAGAAAAATTGGCATATCTTCGAAACTAGAACGAATTTTACAATCTGCTTTTTGTGTATGATAGGTAACAGTATAGCCTATCATACGCAATTTACAGATTGTAAATATTCAATCTAGTTTTTGAGATATCTTAATTTTACTGAGCGAATGTATGCAATCAGGATATCGAAAAAACACACTGTACTACTATCCATGCTTTTCGGAGAGGCAGAAAAAACTTTTTGTTCGCAATCGTTTTCAAAGCTAATAATTATGATAATACAAGTTAATTAAATAAAATTCGTCGTAATTTCATTTCGTTTACATAACCCGTTTGGTAGAAATCGATGTTTTTAGTAGGATTTTGGTACATTATAGAAAAATTGGCATATCTTCGAAACTAGAACGAATTTTACAATCTGCTTTTTGTGTATGATAGGTAACAGTATAGCCTATCATACGCAATTTACAGATTGTAAATATTCAATCTAGTTTTTGAGATATCTTAATTTTACTGAGCGAATGTATGCAATCAGGATATCGAAAAAACACACTGTACTACTATCCATGCTTTTCGGAGAGGCAGAAAAAACTTTTTGTTCGCAATCGTTTTCAAAGCTAATAATTATGATAATACAAGTTAATTAAATAAAATTCGTCGTAATTTCATTTCGTTTACATAACCCGTTTGGTAGAAATCGATGTTTTTAGTAGGATTTTGGTACATTATAGAAAAATTGGCATATCTTCGAAACTAGAACGAATTTTTACAATCTGCTTTTTGTGTATGATAGGTAACAGTATAGCCTATCATACGCAATTTACAGATTGTAAATATTCAATCTAGTTTTTGAGATATCTTAATTTTACTGAGCGAATGTATGCAATCAGGATATCGAAAAAACACACTGTACTACTATCCATGCTTTTCGGAGAGGCAGAAAAAACTTAATTCACACCGGCTCCGTTCTCTGTAAATACCTATACCATGATTAAATGTAAATAGAACGTAAACTAAGCGCATCAGCAGCACCAACAACAAAATGCAACCTTTCATCCGCGACTTAATGATGTTATATATTCAAGAATTTTGTTTTGTGTATAGTTGTTGATTTTTTTAAAATCAACAAGTAACAAAAATCGGATATTTAAAAATAATCAGTTTACTCTATTAAGTGGTTTAAAAACTGCTACCGAAAGAATTTTATTTTGACAGGTACAGAAGATAACGTTTTTAAAATATTTGCGCTACCGGTTTATAAACAGTAGCAACGATTTTTGCTCTACCTTATTATAAACAAGGACAAAATGAAACTGCAGACGTCGTTTAAAAAAAACTACAGGCACAATAAATTAAATAAATTAACAATCCTAAATAGCTTATAAAGTACATTGGTGTAATAAATGGGCGATAAAATAACGGTATAAAATTTAAAAATTATGAGACATTTTCTGTACACGCAATCCCTGCGTACTACACAAATCTTCGTTTTTAATTCAAACACATACACATTTAAATCTTAAATGTAACCCAATAACATGCACAATTCCTGTGTACTCGACCTTGGTATACCGACGTCGACATTGAAATTACCGCATTTCATGTTAATTCAAATCATAAATTTTTGCCGTTTGTGTTTTAAGATCACACAAAATACAAATTGCACACAAAATAGTTTTGATCACGCATTAATGTTGTTTTTTATTCAATTCGCTTCTCATTAACCCACATTTCGTGTTAATCAAAATGAATATCTTTTAAAATAATCATAACGACAATGGCGCAAAATTATGTCTAAAACCTATTAAACAACATACAATACATAAACAAAGGCCGAAAATTATCATAAAATATCCAATAATGCGTCTTTCTGTAAAAGCCACCCGCAATTTTAACAATAACAACAACAAACCATACAACCAACCAAAACAATAACTGACCTAGACAAGAATTTATCAGATACACGCTACTTTGCGTTTTTTTTTTCAGAAGAACAAAAAATCGAGTTCAATACACATAATCCTCGTCAAAATATAAATCAATGAAAACATACCAACAACGACAACAACTACAAATTGTTGATTTTATAAACAATCACATACATATTACGTTATTGTGCACGAAAATTATAAATGAAAATTTATTTTCACAAAATATCTTTTACTGACATGACATTTTATTTTGATGTAATATTGTATTACATAACGTAGTATAAATATTTCGCTGGATACACTAAGAACAGTTTTTGTTATTACTTAACGGATTTTTTAACATCAACTTCTTTGAGACTATACTCATTATGGAGCCATGGTTGGGTCATTTTATTCAATGGAAGTATTTATTAATGCAACTGAGCATAAACTAAAAACAAATAGAAGCCTACATATGTTGATCTTTTAAAGTGGCTTCATATGAGCCCTGATTCGTAATAAAGGTATATTCGTCAGTTTGACCTTTAAAAATACGGGGTTGCAACTGTTTACGATTGAGTTCAATCCGATTAGTCTCACTTCAAGTCAAAGATGTTGAAGTAATTATCGTTTAACGTAGAGACAGTATGGGCAAAACGGAATTAAGAGGAAAGGGGGCAATTGATGATAGAAGATCATTGATACACTATTAACAAACCATCTACCCTCTATTGGAACGAATGCTGAATTTATGGATATGAAATTCATCACACTGGGTATTTCCTAGGTTGAAGAAAAAATGTTTAGGTAGCTATCGTTGTAATAAAACAGATATAGGTGGTTTAAACAGTCACGTAAAAAATCTTGGAACAAATGAGAGGCCACCGATAGTGAGTCCGCAAAGAAAATTTAACGCATTGTCGAATTTAATATGATAGATGATCGAATCACCATGAGGAATATTCGGAGGTTTAAACTTGAATGCGGGGCTGATTCGGGTTAAAGCAAGAATCGTGGAAGTTCAGTTTGTTGCAAATTTCATTGCAGGAAAATCGGATTTCCTCATACAGAAGTTAGTATTAACCCAATTAGGTCATTCCCGTCCCCGTAAATACATACATATCAATCAGTTATTTCCCATATTATTTTACATTTTGCAATAACACTCACACTACACCATACACAAAACTAAATACCACCACGTTTTACACCGCATCATATATTTTAGAACATTCTATCTATTCGCATACACAACTACGCACAAATTATATAACTATGTATTCCCCTATTTCACCAAAACCAACACAAACGTCTATGGGTATATTGGCCCGCCAGATAAATTGGCCCGCCAGATCACCAGATCTTACTTCGCCAGATTTCTTTTTGTGGGGCTATCTCAAAGACAAAGTTTACAAACAAGAACCAACAACACGTGAGAACATGATTGAGCGAATCAGAAATGCGTGTGCTGAAATTCAACCAAACACACTTCTCAGTTGTATACAATCATTGGAAATGCGTATTAATAAGTGCATTGAAGTCGCAGGCCATCATTTTGAACACTTATTTTAAGCTAAAATTATTTTATTCACCTGCCATTTCCATTAATAAATTGTTTTGATGACGAATTTGGAGTATTTCCAATGAAAACGTGATGTTTTTATTTCAAACGTATTTCAGAATCGAATGCGTGTGTTCTAAGAAGAAGAAATTGAAAAAATTGAATTTCGTCGATTACAACGCCATCTATCATGAACCGAACAAAATATTTCATTCAAATCATACGTACTTTTAGTCGTAGAATCCGTATCTGCAATAAAAAATATGGCTTCCTATCTTAGTTTAAAAGTTACCCCCGCCCCACCTACAAAGCGGGGGGTGGGGGACTATTTTTTTGCACTAATGTATTTCCCCCGCGGTATGATTAAATTTTGATTATGGACACTTTTTCCGTAGAGTGGCTATTTTCGAGATATTTGATCGTCTCAGTTTAAAAGAAACACCCGGTATAAGCCGTATAGTTGGGGAAGGTCTCGGTTGTGGACACTCTCCGGTTGTGGGCATCCTTGCGTAACTTTTGACAGAATGCAAATGTCGCTGATCTGACTTTTGTTGTATACTTGTATTTTGACAGTACGCAGTTTTCTAGCTAATATCGAAGTGAATGGACGAGCTTGTTCATTTGCTGCAATCACATTAAAAAAAAGTCCGTAAAAATCAACGCAATCAACTTCACAAAGTGAATAATCTCAAACAGTAGGTCTACTGTGTATTCCGATCTGAAAGTAAAACCGATTTGAAAGTTCATTTTGACTATGAAATAAATTTGATTTTCTTTTTTTTCTCTATACAAAATTTCTGAATTCGGGAAAAATTACTTTCAGATCGGAATACATAGTAGACCTACTGGTGAGTCTTATCGGTATGTCTACAGTATTTTCGTTGTGATTTGGGATGCCACATCGATTTATATCAAAATCATGATGCATCACATTTTTTGGTTACTCGAGAATGGCCGTGATTTCCGGTTGTGGGCACTTAAATGTAACCGGTTGTGGGCACCCTGTTTTTTCATTTAAAGCGTCCATCTCCCCTCCCTCCCACCCAAAGAAGAGAAAAAAAAGAAGGCACCCGTCGGCCAAACGCTTTAAAAAAAAGAAATCTCCATCATCTAATGATGATACCGACTTTGCATCATCTGTTTGAAGCCTCTGCCATCGAAGTTACCTGAAGTTGAATAATTTTTTAAAAAGTCTTTTTTTATTGTTTGCCACTGAAGGCCTTTAAAATTAATAAACCTCGAAATTCTTTCAAATTAGGTGCCTTTTCCTTAAACTATTCCCATTTTCAGCGAATTTTCGAAGGGTGCCCATAACCGGTTACGATTTTTTTTTGCCAAAAATGACACAAAATTGGTCGTAAAATTCTTCTATTTGACGAAATCAATAGTAACTACATTGAAGTTAGCTAATGCCTCTAGCTTTCCATTGATATTCATATCTCTGCATAATTTGGACTCAAAGGAAAATTATGGGTCAAAAACAAAACTGTGCCAACAACCGGAGACTCACCCTTACAAACAATTAAGATAAAAAGAAGTACCCTATGGTTTATTGTTAGATATATTGTGTATAAAATAAACCAAAAGAGTATATTATGTACATATTGTTACCTCAGTATTTAAGTATTACAAATGCATTTTACCCATTTTGTAGTTAGGGCTGCCATTATTTAATGTGACGGTCCTTACTCCAAATTGCCTAAAATGCATTTGTGTTACTTGAATACTGGGGTGACGATATGGTGTAATAACTATGTACGTTGGAAACTAATCTGACGATCCTATCAACATTTTTACGTAAAATATCAGTTCTAACTCCAAAATTACTAAAATGAGTTTGTATCACTTAAACACTGAGATGACGATGTACACAAAACTGTTTTTTTGCTTAAACTTTATACGAGAAATACCAATACATATGTATTTAAATGGGGAAGGTAAGTTTGCCCGCTTTTCAAAATCCCGCCTTCAAAATTCCGAAATCAAAATCCCAATTTTAAAAATCCCGCTTTTCAAAATCTTGGTTTTGAAATTTGAAAGACGTATTTTTTTAATTTGAGCCCTGCTTTCTGGTGAAGGAAACTTTTATAAAGTAAAATTAAAATCAAAACCGGGATTTTCTGAAAACCGAGATTTTTATTTTTGCAGAATCGGGATTTTGAAAAGTGGGATTTTGAAATGCGGGATATCGTTACGACCCCGTATTTAAATAAATACAATGTGTTGCCGCCCCGGTGGCACAGTGGTTAGCATGCTTGCTTTAAGCTCCGGAGGTTCCGGGTTCGATTCCCGGCGGGTGATGAAAAAATTACAGCTGGTTACCGTACACTGAGAAAATTATAGTACTTCAAAGTTAAAGATTGGGTACTTTTAAAATAAAGAACTGTGTTTTTCTTAAAAATGAATGTAAAATCCATTAAATTCATTGATTTATTCTTAAATTTAAAGTACAATCAAACTTTAAAATAAAGGTTTAAAAATCTTTATTTTTAATGACTTAATAACAGTATACAAACTAAAATTGTCCATTTCTCTTTATTTGATATTTTTTTGTATTTCATGGGGAGCGAGTAGACAAGAGAAAAGAGACGCAACAACTTCAACAACGATGTCAAGTAACATTTGCTACGGTTAGTACAAATTTAGGTCACCGCTTGGGAACATGATATTGATGATGGAACGAAATCTCGCCCCTCCCCCCCGGTATTGGAAAAATAGTGGCAACAGAAATAATTAATTAATTTAAAGCTTTTCAGATCTTGTAGTTACAACTGGAGAGGGAGGTGGTGGTAGTAAAGAGGAAAACTAATGTGAATATTTGTTTACTTTAAATTTAAAGGTTTAGTTTCTTAAGTTTAAATTTATTTTCTTGGAAATTGAATAATTTTCAAAACTTAAAACCAAAGATTTTAAATCCTTAAAAATAAAACCTAAATTCCTTTGCGCAAAAAATATAGGAAAATATCTTAGTTTTAATTGGTAAATTTTTAAATTTAAAGGATTATTTTTCTGGGTGTAGGATTAATGAATTGATCATTGATTATCCGTTAAAAATAATGTTTACGAAACTTCATAATGAAGCGGACAAATCCCTCTATGAGATGTAGCGCCAGCGAAAAAAAAAATGTGTTTCATCGGTAGGGCTGCCAGACGTCCCGCTTTCGGCGGGATTGTCCCGCTTGAAAAATTCTTTCCCGCCGTCCCGCTTAAATCGGATTATGTCCCGCTATAAACAAATTTTTCGAAAAGAATCTACAAATTGATTTTCGGAGTAACCATTCAACCAGAGACAAAAAATCTTATTTTTAACGGAATAAATACGGCACAATATTTTTCAATTAACACCAATGCATCCAACAATGGTAACATGAAAACATTTTCCCTAGTTTTCATATATTTTGATAAGTTAATTGGTACTAAAATCGAACTCCTAGCTTTTTATGCTTTAATCTGTTATTTCCAAAATCGAATTCCTCGAGAAAACTGCCTATAGAAAATTTTATAATTTTTTGTGCAAAGTGTATTGGTTCAGTTGCTTAAGTTTGTTAACGGACAAACTCAGAGAATATTTAGAAATTAATTTAAAAATCTAATTTAAAAAAAAAATCAATGTGATATTGAAACGAAATTTAATCAATGTTCTGTAACACGAAATAAATTTTTTTTCATTGCCTTGTATTGTGATATTTTGTGATATTATGAATTTCTCCTACAATATTTTGTTGATTTAAGTGAAACCTATTAAAGTAAAAGAATTATTAATTCAAATTTTATTAAATTTATTTATTTTATTGTTAAAATAAATTCGTTTGAAACAAAATATTTCGAATGACAATAACGTAAAAAAATTAGAAGTCAGATTCGTGCAAAGTAGCAGTTAAGGCGGGATTTGAGTTGCATTCGTTTGTTCGTTCTGAATTTTTTTTTAATCAAATTAAAGGAACACGAATGAAAAATAACGTCATTTTCAAGGAACCCGATTGACTAAAATATTTTTAGGACAACAGAACGAACGAACGAATGCAACTCAAAACCCGCCTTTAAAGCGGATTCATGGTTACCTTCGTTCCTTCGTTCATTCGGTCTGATTTTTTTTTTAATCCAATCAATCGAACAGGAACGAAAAATAACGTCATTTTCAAGGAATACGATTGATTAAAAAACAATTCAGACCGAATGAATGGAGGAACGAAGGCAACCATGAATCCGCATTGAATTAAGTTTTTTATTATTAGTTTATTATTTGTCCCGCCAACTAATTTTAAAAATCTGGCAGCCCTATTCATCGGCAAGTGACCAGCCGGAAAATTTGGAATATTTATGTAAAATTATCGCAAAAAATCCTTTAAAGTGGGGTCTAACTGTAAAACTTTTCAAGTCATTACGTTTTCAATTTTTTGAGTAATGTTGGTGACCCATTTTAACATTTTTCATCATATCTCCCAAGTTATGGGCTCGATTTTAATTTTGTTTGCGGTTTTTGAAAGCTTATGAGTAACTTTATTGATTAATTTGCACAATTAGCTAGGTTTTTTTAAAAGAATGTAACAAATTATGGGAAAATAACCGTTTTTTATTTAAAATACCTCTACTTTTTAAAGAAAAGAACTTAAAGTCGAGAAGATACCCCAATAACATAGTTATTTTATTTATTATTATTAATCTACAGCATAATATCTACAAATTCACAAAACTTTGTTACTACCTAACTCTTAAAATATTCGAATAGCAATTTATCGAAAAAGAGCGTCGAGGGCCGCTTTCTGAAAAAAGGGACGAATCGGGTATAGTGATCTTTTAAATGATCGAAAAAATATGTAGCACTAGATAAACAAAATATTTTGGGAAAATTTTTTGTTGTTGTGGTTTTTTAAGATATAGGGTGTCAAATATTTAAAAAATGCATGCACTTGGTGTTGTATTTATTGCTATAGAAAAAAAGCTAATTATCCGAAAATTATAAAATTGAGCTCATTTGTAAGATAAATGAATAGGGATTATAAAAATTGTCCAACCTTTCATTTCTTCTTTTTCAAAATGGCCGGAGAAACATTCTGTTTGAATTTTCTCAAATTTGCATATATTTTTTACTTATTTGATTTTTTTTTTTTGACAAAACACGTTTACCTCCGACAAGTATCACCAACCGACCTCATTCAAATTATTCCGAATGCCTATTGGGTCGTACTATTGAAAATTACTTGAAATACAGGCAATGTAGACAAAATTTTAATATTATTCATGGTAATTGTCCTGAATATCTTAAAACCAAATTATATGTGCTAATTCATTAAGATATGGGACTCTATTCACGCCTGTACATACACTCGTGGACAAAATTAACGCATATTTTTTTTTTTTTGTAATACAAAAAATCCCACTGGCCAATTTTAATACTACTAGTGTCAAATGATAGCACATTTATATTTTTATCAGAAACCACCTTGAATAAAGTCTACTGCAAGCCAATCAATTAAATTTTTCAAAAATGCTTAATCAAGAATGCATTGTGTTTCAAATCCAACGCTACGATCGGCTTTTGTTCCATTGCACATCAATTATTTGTAAATGCAGTACCACTAGTTCCTGTAAATGTGTTCTAAAGCAAACACCTAATATAAAATCCATTGTAATATGGCACCCTTTCATGAGCTGGTGGCGGTTAAAGTCGTCACATTGTATCAGGAAGATTATACTCAAGTACAAATCACACGAAAATTAGGAATGAACCAGTCTTCAGTTGCACGAATACTTAAGCGATATCGTGAGACCTTAGAGTATAAAAGAAAGCCCGGGCATGGACGAAAAAGGTGCACAACCGAGCATGACGGCCAAAAAACAAACATTGTTGTTTGTGGATTATCCGGTGAGCCAAAAGACATAAGCAATTTATTTACTAACGCAACAGGTAAAATTGGAGAGAAAATATCCAGTGATGACATAACATCCATTGAAAAATTAAAACACTCAAATGATGGTTCAAGTTCATTAAAAAATGCATTTATTATATCATTAAAAACATATGATCTGAAACAGACTATACTCACCAATTTTCGGAAAAAAAAATCGCTCTGTCTGGATGAAATTGATGCCAATTTGGGGAAAACAAAAATCGTCATGCTTCACCATCTCACGAAATTCCAAAGCAAACTATATAAGGAAACGAAAAAATTTAAATCAGAACATAATTTTCGATTCTTATGGTGTTCAAATAATAAAATTTTGCTTCGTAATTTACCTGATTCTGAGGTACATCATATCCGGTCATTCTGCGATCTCACCCGTTTGCGAAGAAGACGTCAATCTGCTGAGGAAGCTGGATAACCATCACTGGAGATTATGTTCAAATTTGTATCTACAAGTAAATATTCATTTTAGCATGCACAACTTATATTTTATTGTTCAAATTTATTTACAAACTTTTTTACATAACGTAATAATAGTATTTACC
The DNA here is from genome assembly GCA_963556165.1 of Tipula helvola. Classification (NCBI taxonomy): domain Eukaryota; kingdom Metazoa; phylum Arthropoda; class Insecta; order Diptera; family Tipulidae; genus Tipula; species Tipula helvola. The sequence goes on from OY744481.1 coordinate 206,317,521, forward strand.
GTTTGTGTTTATTTATATTTTACTCTACCTCTGTTTAAGCCTTACGTATTAATTTTGTTAATTTTGTTTATTATTATTCTAAATTTTTTTGACATTTCGTTTTTTGTTTTTACTTTGTTATTGAATGAAGTTGGAGGAATTTCACATTTATATTATTGGCTTGTAAGGGTCGAGTTACACTATAAAATTTTTTGCATCACATATTTGAGGGAAATCTTTTTTTCATTCAATAATATTGTTGATCTTTCAGTTAACGCAGTCAGTTTTATAGTATATAAGTCCAATATGTATGTTTTAATCTTGAGTTATAAATTGTTTCTGTTTATTATTAGCCATTATATTATCATTAGATGTGAGATTTCTAATAACTTGTTATTGTTTTTCATTTTGAATATTTTAGTTTCGTATACTTGTTTACATATTAATGTGATTATTGTAATGATGGCTCCAATACTGATCAGTTATCTTCTAGCAATATTAATAATTTTAATAGCTCTATGGCTTCTGACTTTGTGAGTGATATTCTGATTGTTCATCAAAATATTCGTAGCATTAGAAAAAACTTTGATGTTTTAGTGGCCAATATCAATACATACACGAATAAACCATTGTTTATATTTTTGAGTGAAATTTGGGTTAATAGTTATGAATTGGCTTCATACAATCTAACTGGTTATACATTGTTTGGTGCATGCAATGAGACTTATAGATCTGGTGGGGTGAGTGTTTACTATGACTCCAATTTGAGTTGTGCACTACATGCTTTCAACTTAGCTTCGGCTGACATTGTTAGGGTTGATTGGAGCTTAGCGAATGAATTATATGTAATTTTGTGTATCTATAGGTTGCATAATACTCCATTAAATGTCTTTTTACAAGAAATTTCTAATTTTATAGGGAATATTAAATCGAGGAACCTGTTCATTGTTGGTGATATTAATATTGATATTTTTAATTTTCCGTCTCACTGCGATGATTACATGTTTCTGATGTCTTCTTTTGGGCTTGAGTCTTTGATTAATGTTCCTACAAGAGTGACACCATATACATCTACTTGCATCGATCATTTCTTTGCCCGCCTCAGGTCAAATGACCTTTCGTGTTTATCATCCTCGGCGATTGACCTCAAGATTTCTGATCATCATTTTATTGAGATAGTATTTAAATCTACTAACATCTGGCCATCTATTGACAATTTGAAAATTAATCGTAAAAATAATCTCAATTTTGCACTTTTAAATGAGATCATTCAGCAAGTAGATTGGAGTACTGTCCTGAGTTTAAATGATCCGTCTTTAGCTCTTGATCAATTTCTAAAAATTATTTCAACGGTAATAGAGCAATGTTACACTAATGCTAGGATAAATAACGTTAAACTTCTGCAACCATGGATTTCATATACACTTGCTAGGCATATTAAAAAAAGGAACCAAATGCATAAAAAACTGCAAAAGCATCCCAATAATTTAAATCTTCGTGAAACTTATGAACGTACTTGCAGACAAATTAATATGGATATTAAAAGAGAAAAAGAAGCATATTATGTCAATCGTTTCTTAGGTACCCGCGGTGATGTTAAAAAAAATTGGAACCTTGTTAATGAAATTTTAACCAAAAAGCCTAAAGTATCCTCGGTTAAAACCATATTGGCAGACAATGGTACACTTCTTACAAATGATATCGATATTGCTAATGATTTGAATTGTTATTTTACAAGTATTGCCAATGACCTACGGGCTAAATTTTTTTCTAATAACACAGCTGTAAATTATGATCTTCCTTCTGATTATTGTCCTAAAACTTTTTTTATGGCTCCAGCCTCTGGCAATGAAATATTATCTGTTATTGAGTCTTTGGAACCTAAGCATTCACTTGACAATGATGGACTCAGTAGTTGCATATTGAAAGCTGTTTCTATAATTGTCAGTCCAGTTCTATCACATATTTTCAATCTTTCCTTCGTTCAGGGATTAGTACCTGCGAGACTGAAATCGGCAACTATTATTCCTGTTTTTAAAAAAGGCGATCGATCGGTTAAAGGGAACTATAGGCCGATCGCACTACAGCCAGTTATTTTGAAAGTATTAGAGAAAGTTGTTAAAAGCAGAGTTACTAGCTTTTTAGATCGATTTAATGTACTTAGTGCACATCAGCATGGTTTCCGTCAAGGCATGAGCACTGAATCAGCTTTGCTAGAGTTTCTAGACACTATTCATAATGGACTGAACTGTGGTAATGTATGTGCTGGGTTGTTTGTGGATGCTTCTAAGGCGTTTGACATGGTTGAACATAGACTTTTGTTGTCTATTCTGCATAACATTGGTTTTAGAGGGGTAGCAAACAAATGGTTTGCTTCGTACTTGAAGCATAGAACTGTGAGAGTTAAAATTAACGGTACTTTAAGCGCCTCTAAATCTGTCGATGTTGGCGTTCCCCAAGGATCAGTGCTGGGTCCTTTGCTGTTTTTGATTTACACTAATTCCATTTTCAAGCTTAAATTAAATGGCAGCAGTACTGCTTTTGCTGACGATTTAGCTTTAGCTTATACTGCTAAATCTACAACTGACATCACATCCATGATTAATTCTGATCTCGGGGTTCTCCATAAATGGTTTGATAAGCATTACTTAATTCTAAGTGATAAGACCAAGTATATGTTTTTCAGAATTTCTGGGATAATAACTCCAAATAATAACAATCTAGTAACATATCACAGTATTTCTAAATGTTCTCCCACTAATTGTCATACTGATTGTTTGAATATTGAATTGGTAAACTCATTTAAGTATCTTGGAATTCATCTAGACTCTAACCTAAATTGGAAAATTCACGTCACTAATCTAAAACATTATCTTGCGTCCGCATCCAGAATTTTTTACCTTCTTCGCGACATGTGCCCCGCTTCCGTCCTGAAAATGACGTATCATGCGTTGGTAATGACTAAAATTGAATACGGTTTACCTTGCTGGGGTGGTTGTGTCCCTACTATTTTAAAACCGTTGTATGTGCAACAAAAAATGATCTTGCGCACCATATTGCGGAAGAAAAGAACCGAACCATCTTGGGTTCTATTTAAGGCTAACAATATTTTACCGCTGCAACATCTGTATGTTTATAAGGTTTTAAAAATTTTTTTTAGGCGTAGCGGTCAACAGATAATAAGATTCGATGAACGGTATAACTTTCGTGCAAACCATCAATTCCTGTACAGTATTCCTAGATTTTTTAATGATCACTTCCGGCGCTACATCCTTGTTGCATCACCAACATTTTTCAATAATTTACCTGATTTGATTAGGAGGCTAATTCATTCTAAATCGTTTCTGTCAAGAGTTAAGGATTGGCTCTTTGAAACGCCTGATGTCACAAATTTGTTTCGTGTGGTCACATAAAGAAAACTAATGGCTTTATTACAATTTGATTTAATTTTTCGATGTATAGCAAGTAAACATAACAAAGTCTTATAGTGGATAACTGCTCGGTATTGGTATTATTAATAGTTTTATTATTTTATGTTTTTTTCATTTTTTATTTTTTATTCTTATTCATATTCTGTATATTTTTGTAAAAGGAGAATTCAAAGCTGTCGATTTTCGACAATGAATTCTTCTTATTTCATTTCAATTTTTAATTTTAATTTACATAATGTAAAATTTTTTTTCTGAGATGAAATGAAATAAAAAACAAACAAACAAAAAAAAAAAAAAAAAAAAAAAATTTTTAAAAATGAGTTCGTTACGAGATCGAAAGTATACTTCTACTCAATCAAAACTGAGTTAATTAGTGCGCGCCAAGTGAATATTAGTGCCTCAGCAGTTAGACGAAGACTAAAAGAAGTAAACCTAACTCCAAAACGGCCCATAAGAAATTTAGAATTTGCTCATACGCATGCAAATTGGGGAACTGATCAATGGGACACTTTTCTCTTTTCAGATGAGACCAGAATCCAATTATGGAAAACAGTTGGACGTTATCTTGTATACAGAATAGTTGGAGAACGCTACGCACCGTGTAACATGGTGCAAAGTACAAACAGTAAGCTTTGGTGGAGGTTCAATAATGTTTTGGAGTTGAATCAGTTGGGAGGGCCGTACGGGGCTGGTGGAGATTGGTTTGAGGATGAATGCAGACTGGTATATTCGGAACATTCTTGGGATCACGTTATACCATATGTGGGCTTTATTGGTTATGACAATTTTGTATTAATGCACGATCTCCAAGATATCGGCATTCGTGCACTTAAGTGGCCACCAATGAGTCCGGCTCTTAATCCGATTGAACACGTATGAGACATTTCACCAGATTCGGTGATTCCACGACAATTCGTAGAAAAACAATTTGCAGAAAAACAATTCGCAGAAAAAAAAATACAGAAATTTTGGAAAATGAAGATTTTATCTTACTTATCCAGAATTTTGTGTTGAAATATTTTGGAAAAGGGAGATTTTAATTTTAATTTTAATATTAAATCTCCATTTTCCAGATATTTGCGCGATCAACTATTAATTTGATTAAGGATTGGTTGTTTGAAAATCGTGATATTGGCTTTATGTTTATAAAATAAATAATTTATATTTTGTATTGTTTTGATGGTTTTATATTTTATATTTTATATTTTATTTAAGTTGTATTTTTTATAATTTTTAATTTTTAAGGTTATTCGCTACTGCCTTTTGGCATAGAATAACCTATCTTCATAACCTTGTTTTAATTTGTTTTTTTTTGTGATTTTTATAATTTTGTATATAGTTTTTAAGGTTGTGAGTAATAATAAAAATAAAAAAAAATAAAAAAAATAAAAAATTTTCTGGGAAATACTATTATTTTTTCTGTAAATTTTCTGTGAATTGTTTTTCTGTGAATTTTTTTTCTGTGAATTGACGGGATACCGATTCGGTAGCAGAGCTGAGAGTTGCAGCGCAAGGAGAGTGGAATCTCATTCCGCAAGAAATGATACAAAGCATTCTACTTAGTATGCCCAGAAGGATGGAAGCTGTAATAAGGGCACGGGGGGAAATACTCAATCAAATTGAATTGTAACAAAGCTAGTTTTAAGATGTATAAGCCGCTTTTGATTAAAACAAAAAAAATTATTCGCACACATTTTAACATTTTGCAATGATAATAGCCGCTATAATTCTATAACGACACATTTGTGCCTCTTTTGAGAAAAATATAAATTTGGGATCATTTGATACCAGTTCCACTGAAATTGACCAGCGGGATTATTTTTTTATTACAAAAAAAAAAAGCGTTTTGTCCAGCAGTGTATGTATGTAAATCAGTTCACCAAGTGACGTTTTTCTTATTTATCGAGCACAAAATGGAAACTTTGAGTCCAAATGTCAAGATAATTTCACTTTCGCCTCACTTTAGAACTAAATATTAAGAATTTTTTTAAACTTTTAATTTTTGTTGTTTTATTGCGCTGTCCCGCTGCTCCCGCACCGTAAAGATATACAATTTCTCTTTTTGTTTTAAATTTAACCTAAATTGTATAGTTTATAATTTATAGGTTGCTGTGCTGTTCGCTCGAGAATTAAAAGGGCGATTTATGTTATCAAAAAACTCTGCGCATTTTCTGTTTAATTTTCTATTAATACGTTTGCATTCCAATTTATAAGGTTACAGTCATACCTCATACAACTCGCCCTCTTACAACGCTGTTTCGTTATTACGCTCTTTTTTAAAATCATAAAAAAAATTTGAAACATCAAAAAATCATAAAAAAGAATAGTAAAAAACAAAAAATTTGGGATTTTTTTATCTATTTTTTATTTTTGTCCATTTTTGTTAAATATTTCGGGGATTTACATACATACCTGTACCTAAGTGGGGTTCGATGATTTAGTTAGCGAGGACGTAGGAGAAATCATCAATTTGGATGATGCAGGCTTTTCAAATGAAGATTTAATCGAAATCGGGAAAGAATCATACCAAACTCTCGAAAATGAAGATGTCGAAAGTGTCAGCCAAAGAAATTAACAAAAAAAATTTGCAAGAAAATTTAGAAATAATTTCCCAAGCTTTAAATGTCCTAACCGACAATGATCCTGATTTTGAATGCGCTGGTTTTATCCAGAGAGGTGTTGCAAATGGTCTTACGCCTTACACTGAACTTTTAAACGAGAAACGATTGAATCAACGGCAGTCTACATTTGACCGATTTTTCGCAGAGTTGAATTTAATGAATTTTATCATCTTAATATTTTTAAGTTTTTGAATGCTTTATTAAAAAATGAATTAAAAACACTAAAAAATTAAAAAAATGATATTTATTTACCACAAAAGTAGCGTAACCCCTACATTTCAATGTATTTCTTGCCTCTTATAGCGCTGTTTCCTATTACGCTCAATTTACAGGAACGCATCTAGAGCGTTGTACGAGGTATTACTGTATATCAAAGAGAGTAAAAATCTTACTCTCTTTGATATTATCTTAAAAATTGGAAAAGCTAAAATGTATTAATAGAAAATTAAACAGATAATGCGCAAGAGTTTATTAGGGCATAAGTCTACTTAAGCTGTTTTAATTCTCGAGCTCGAGCACAGATTTAGTAACAATGAATGAAGGCACAATTTCAATGCGATTATTTTATCGCTTAATTTAATTTGAGTTTAACTTTATTACATTTAATTTTTTTTAGATTTTAGTTAATTTTAAATTGTTTATATTATATATAAAAAATCTATAAATAATAATATCCTAGCCCTGCCCCGCCTTCTGTTTTGATTTTACTCTTACGAGTTGCTGGTAATGGAAAGTCGTCTGTAGGTCACCCAGCTTTACTACAGGAATGCTAAATAAAACTGGAGGGTGCCTGGTATCCAGAGTCCGCATACTTTGTACTGATTAAGCTATCAGCCATTCATTCCTCGGCATATGCTGTTCCACCTTAGATTAGGGTTTTTTGTCAAGGTTTTCTCCTTTAGCGCCGTACTTTAGCCTGTCCCAAAAGGCAACATTCTGCCTAATGGTTTCAGTTACCAGGTTACTCCTTACACAATTGTACCCATCACGCAGCTGCCTGATACATGACCAGAACAATTCACATGATGCGCACCCTATTATAAGGTTACGGAGTTGGTATATTAATCTAATCAACTTTCGTCCGCCGAACGGAGATGTAATTTAAATATCAAAAATATCTGATTTCTTTATAATCCGAGAAAAAATTATCTCTCTGTGTCTTGCAAATTTGTAATAAATAAAAAATTGCTTTTTTGGCACATTTTATTCTGAGTGCAAGCTCATTCACAATAGAATGTGCAATAATTTGCAAACATATAATATTGATTGTATCACACACAGCCGTGTATTTCTTCGCTGGGACAGCTTCAGCTCCGTTAGACTTCTTTTGGAAAATATCTCACCCCTCAATAATACTATTATTTGGGTATTTAATTTGATTTTTTTATTACGATTATAAAAATGTACGTATTGCTAGTATACCCTTTAATCCTAGGCGTTAAAGTACTTTTAATATTGTTTCCAGTATAAAGTAATAGTTTGTCATGTCCTTTTTAGCTACACAAAATATTTCAATAAAATGTTCAATCTAGAAATTTTCAATGCATATAATTTTACTTATAATTAGTGCACGCAATGACATTTCTTCTGTAGATGAAAAATAGTAGATATTGTTCGGATTGAAAGTGACTTGCTTTGATTACTTTTAATCTTAAAGACACAATGTACTATTGTGTAATTTTAAAAATTAATTTATTAAATTCTTTTGAGTATGGAAGGCCAAAAAAACGGGCAATTACATTTTTCAATTCTAAAACACAAAACTTAACAATCGGTGATTAGAATCAGCTGGGATGTCAATATCATTATAGTTTTTTATTCAATATTTATTTATGAACACAAAAATAAATTTTAAAATATTTTATTGGTTTTAACTGTTTACCTTTTGTGTGTTCGTTTCCCTGTAGCTCTAGATGTACAATCGCAAATTAATGTTGGCTTGTCACGGTATTTACTAGTATTGTACAATAAAAAGTTAAATTTTTAATTTTTTTCAACTTTTCGAAACTTTAATATCCTATCTTTGCAGCAAACACAGTTGGTCAGTTTTTCTTGTACGATGTAGCCAATAGATAGCCAATAGATAATATAGAGATATTTGTAAATAATCCAGTTTTTGTGAATTCATGCTCGATTTGTTGAATTATAGGAGGATAGAGAATCAATGTGAATTCTGTTCATACAGTTTATAAACTATTTAGAAGCACGTGGGGCTTCTTTTTATCAGCGACTGAGGTATCTAGCCAGTTCACAAAAATATGTATGTCGTTCAAACAATATTTTGTAAATTTAGGTGCAATTAATACATAATTAGATGATATAATATGTATTTAAATAATATATTTACCAAACCAATAAACATTGCACAAATATATTGCAAAATACAGAAAATTTTGTCAAAGAATATGATTAATATCTCGCTCCGTGCGCGCATTTTATTTACAGACATACATACATAATATGTATTTGCATTTTTGTAGCCCAACATACGTTTTCTGTTACTTTGTGTATTATATTATAAGCCGTAAATTACCTTATTAAACGTATAATCAACTCGCACTAATCAATCATCGAACCAATTAAAAATTCACAAAAAAAAAGTTAAAAGTCATCAAAATTCAAATTCAACTTCTTCACTTTTCGTCTTATATGTCAAATCAATGGTTTTATAGCTACATAATTTTTGGTCATATTCGATGAACAGATATCGCATAAAAACGACAACAGCTATACACGTACACATTACACAGGTCTGAATTATTGTTGCTGTTATTATTTCTATAATTATTATTAAAATAAGGCAAAAATATATAAATATTATAATTTTCATTTTTCTTATCAGATTTTGGTGGTTTTTTGTTGTTGTCGAATGTATTATTTTGTGAATGCATTTAACATGAATTTATGCTGTTTGGTTTATGTTGTAAACACAAACACAAACAAATCCAAGAAAATAATAAGACATCTCAAAAACAGGTGTGATGACAAAGTGCAAGTTATTTTGTTCTTAGTTATATTTTAAAATAGCATTATTTAAATTTAATTATTCTTAAAGTATCAAAAAATGATAAATTGATGGTCCGTGACTTTATCATGCGGAAAGTGAAAACTTTACCAAAAATTGATGGATTCTTAAACAGAGAATAGTATTTCATTTTCTGTTATAAAGTTCGTGACATTTATAACCAACAGTTAGAACCACCATAAAACAGTTTTTCTGCTGAATATTGACAAAATTGTGTTTTTGTATAACTTTATCTTATAAACAAGGAAATTGGCGCACAAATGGATCAATGTCAAAGATGCAATTTTTCTCATACAATGTTGATGCGCGTTCCTTAAAAAACCGTTCCATGCTGCGGATTTGTTGTGTTTGCTTAGTTTCAAACAATCACACCCCTTACTTTCAGATTATCATTTCAACAGCGCAGTTAGCAATTTTATTAATTGTTTGTTCATTGATGACCTGGATTTATTTCGAATTTTAAATTTATAAATTTTGTCTTAATCGAGTTTTGGCTAGATGGCAGTCCTTTTAGTTAATATTAACTAAAGACACATGTTACATCAGTTTGTGTATTGAGTTAAACTTTAATTTAGTTGAACTGACAGATTTTTCATACTGTTAAAAGGTTTTTATACATTTTCGAAGTATGTTTCAATTATTTTACTGTTGCTACTGAATGTTGTTGCCCTATGTCTAAGACAATCCATGGAGTTATAGTAGTATACTACGACGAGAGGAGTACTACGAGGTAGTAACATCCACGAAACAATAGATTAGCTATGCGAATAGCAACATCAATATGTTACATGGGCTGAAAAGCGGTTTGTAATTGACTCATAGATGGCGCTGTAATTAGTTATTATTATTAAATTTCGAAAATAGAATCTTTTATTAGACGTCATTTACATTTTCAAGTCGATCTATAATTTTGTTTGCGTTTCACAAGCAGCAAAATTGACGTATTCTGCATTTTGTGAAGAATGGATAAATTTCAAATTCGTGGTGTAATTGATTAACTTTATTTGAAAGGCTTGATTCATTATATCTCTTTGGTTGCTGTTAAACCAATATAAAAAGTGATATGAATCTATCTTTGTGCGAGTATACACAATCCTATGAAACTGTTCGTCTTTAGGTTGGTGAAGTTAAATATGGTCGTGGAAGTTCGAGTGATCGTAAAATGAAGTTGGGTGAGATTATTGGTATGGGAAACATTTCAAAAGAACGTATAGAAAATATCTTGCGTCGTCCTGTGCTTATCAAAAAGCTTAAAACAAGATGGATGCCACTTTCGCGGCGGACGATTAACCGCTTCACAGCATGGTTTGGACATATTAAAGCATAATAAAAATGATTTTTTCAACTTTTAATAATAGCTGATGAAACATGGATTCACAACAGAAGCTGTGCAACAGTATTAGAAAAGTGGATGGAACCTGCTCAAAGTCACAACAATCAGCTGGAAAGGTTATAATTACTAACAAAAGGTTACGTGAGGTTACAACTCCGCACCTACCGTACAGTCATACACCCTTTGGACATAAAAAAACCGAATGAAAGGAAAGGAATGTTAATATTATAGATTTGACCCAGCCACAGACACCTGTATTGTTAATAGTAAGTCAAATTGTTAGTATTTATAATAAATTAGTTAGTACAATACAACATAATTTTAAACTATATTTGCTTTGAATATCTGTAGTTTTGAAAGCCTAGTGTGGTTACTCAGGTATCTCTGAAAATTAAAATCAAATTAATTAGTTAAATACTAGTAATACTTCATAAACCGAACTAAAAATTAATGAAATTTAAATTCTGAAATTAAATTTTGGCAATTCCGCATCCGCTTGCAGCTTCAGGTTCATGGTTTTTATTTCTGAAAATCTAGTGCTGATTCATCATGTTAGATAAATATCTCAGTTTACATATATACATATGCTTACATACGTAACCACCTATTTACATAAATTTACATTATACATACATGATTACTCACATACATACCCTTATGTACAATTATAAACATACTTACACAAACACGTATGTTATGTTAAATATTACAGATCTGATCGGCTTTCAGACCCCTTATAATCACAAGTTACTATGTTGTTAGCAGATGACAAGGTAGTCAGCATAAGACAAACCACTTTCTAAACTTCTTAACCATGGGAAACTGTATGTATCTCTAAAATACAAATACTAAATTAAAAATGAATCCTTTAATTCTAATTAGCATTTCGAATTTCAATCAGCTGAATTCAAACTAACTTAAATTTGATTCCTTTAAATAGCTTAAAACCAATCAGTCGTATGGCGGTCAATTATGGCAATCAACTTCTAATTCAAATATTGACATTGTTCAAAGAATACAGTCAAAATTCTCAGAATGATTACAGGAGCACCCTGGTTTTTAAAAAACCAAAATATTCAGAAGGACCTTAGCATCCTAACTGTCAAAGACGAATTACTAAAAATTAAATTTAAAAGATATAGCTTTGTCATCACAATTCAAGAGGAAAACGATGGCTGTGACAACACAAAGTATTAATTATTGATAGGACGTAAATTCTGTCCCCGCTGATTTACTTAATTATACTAGCATTTAAGATTTGACAACTTATTGTTATTTTCGTATGAAATATTCAATAAATAAATAAAAAAAAAAAATAGCTTAAAATTAATATTCCAATAAATTGTTTTTGTTAGTATTACGTAAGATAAAGCTTAGAGCAAAACTACAAAGTGTCTAACTCCACGACCGTTCTATGCTAGGCTTTTTAGATATTTCATAAATTTTACTTCACTTTGCAACTATTAAATCTCCGTTGGAGGCTAGAATTTTCTGTATTCTAAAATTCTAAATAACACTGAAATTTGATACATATTCATAAAAATTGTAATTCTTAATTATGAAATTTAAAATTCTAAATATGTACAGTATTTTAAGGAAAAATTCTAAAATCCGAATCTAAAAAATCTGAAACCGTAAAAAATATATTTTTCAAATTTATAACTTATTTAGCCAATAATTCCGGAAAATAACTCTGAAATCATAATTAAAATAAATAATTTCTTATTACTCTATTCTTGTTAAAATCCCACTACAAAATATTATAGTTTAAACTAAATCTGGAACATATTAAATAATAACAGCTTAAAGTTGTCCATACTCAGTTAAATGAAATAACTTCAGTATAAATAAAAAAATAGGGTATTTTTATTAGTACCATATTTGACAAAAACAGCACAAACATTTTGATTTGCTTCGTTTTTTAGATTATGGCTTGTATAATCAAGGTTGCTTTGATTTAAGACGTTAAAATGAAGCTTTTATAACGGAATTAGAAACGACATAAAGTAAAACACATAAAACATATGGGAAATCACTTTTTTTCCTAAGACAAATTTGTAAATGAAAACGTTACAAATTCTCTATTATGATTTCTGAAATATTTTCATAAATGTTTGAATTTCAACATACATTTATAAATCTCGTTTAAGTAAATCGTTTTTATGTTCTTGTAATAATTGATTTATTTAAACCAACATATAAAAAAAGTTCATAACAACAGTATTCTGGTCAAATTAAAATGAAAAGCTTCCTACAAATCGTGTGCATTAAGTCAATATACATTACATAGATGGCAGTGATGGCAGTAAACATTTTGAAAAATCGTACCAAAATTTGCCACTTGGAGAAATTTCATGTTCAAAAATTGTAGGAAAAGCAAACCAAATTCACAAAATATTAAAAATGTGTCATAATTTTGTGATTAAACAATTTTTTTTCGTATTTTTCTGTATAAATCTTAGACATCTAACGTACACTAGTAAAACTAAAGATAAATTTAGCAAGTATTATTTTAATTCGTCAGAGCCAACTTTGATGTATTTTTCAAAATGAAAGTTCGAAAAATATATTTTAGAAATAATTTAATTTTAATATTTCTGCAATTAATATTTACTTAATACCAAATACCCTTGTTATATATTGCTGCTAAAGATATATAGAACACTTGAAGCCAAAAAATACCATTTTTACTATGGATTCCTATGGAAATCAGTGAAAAGTTATACCACTAAAAAAGCTTCTAAAAAATAAATCATAATGATTATGGCTCTATACTCTAGAAGGCTCTGAAATAATATGGCTTTTATAAAGACATTTGTGTTGTTTTTGAACACATGTTCAAAAAATTTTTTTTCCTCCCAATGAATGAAAATGATTTCGTTTGAATGTATATAAAGTAGTGTATATAAACTAGTAAGTAATCTACATAAACTATTATTTTAACGCTAGAACTACCGACCGGTCAAATGACCGGTTATACATTTATAGAATTAAATTTTTTTAATTATTATTTAATATTTTTGTGGAAATCTGTGAAAGTCATCACACAGTCATATGACAACAAAGTAATTATGTTAAAATTCACCATAAACTTCTAAAAAAATATTAACATAATAATTAAAAATATTGAATTTAATAAATGTACAATTCGTCATTTTGACGGGTTGGTAGTTCTAGTGTTAAAATTGAAATATATAAAGATTATACAATAATACTTACAGAAATATGTAGTAAGTTTTATGTTGTGTTTATACCGTAAATACTATGGCTTGTATAAAAGCGTTTATTTTTAATTACGATAGCTAAAATATCGTGTATTTGCTAAAAAATAAAAAGTAAAATTTTAGCACTTTTAATAAAAAATTTCAATTTATCGTCTTAAATTACATGTAGATATTATAGAGACGGCATTGTTGAGATGCCGGTAATGCGATTATATCCTGTAATGGGTTTCCTCCTTTTTATTTTTGTGTTTTGTTTACGTGATATTTCGTCATATTTTGAGGTATGTTTAAAGGTTTTAGCTAACGTGGAGTGGTGTTAAAGTGAATTTTAGTGTAAGATTATGAAATTCTATATTTTTGAGAAAATTGGCGGAAAGGATATCAGCGACAAAGAAAAATCTGGTGCAGCCGCTGTCATTGAAACTGGGCAACAATCTTATAGTGCCAAAGTCAGAAAACTGGGCATATTTTTTCTAAATTTAAGCAGTGTAATAGAGATTTAAAAAAAATATTTATGTGAGTTCAATAGATGCGCAAGATTTTTGGCCAAGGACTGTGTATTTTATAGACGCATTTTATCAAAATAAAAGTTATTTTCAATCCAATGATCTGAAAATAAGTCAAAAATTACGTAACCACTATTTATTGACCTTGAGGAAATTATTCTATGTAGATTCGGAAAAAATAAATTGAGTAAATGTGTAACGCGTGGTTTTTGGTTTCTTTAAAAAAAGCAAAAAAAACTCCAAAATTCAGAAAAAAACGCAAACAACCGAATATCTATCGTTATAAAACTTAAACGCAAAAATTGTTTTTTATTTTAATTATAATTTTAATTAAATAAATCAATTTCAAAAAAAATAATCAAAATACAATAGTTTATCAAAAAAATTATTAAACAGAATAATTATTGAATAACAAACAGAACTCGCATCTTTTCTTTAAATTTAATATTTGTTCAATTAGTTGAGTTTGTAAATAATACTGTAGTTGGGCACCATCTTCAAAAGAAGAACCTTCCACTCGTAATAGTTTTCCGGCTATCTCGAAGAGCGATTTGAAACATTAGGAGTGGAGTTTAGAACAAATTATTTAGAAAAGATGAAAGCGTAAAAAAATTAAATTATCAGAAAAAATCATATATATAGCTACTCAAGACACAAAAAAATATCAATAGAATATTTGAAAATATTTATACAAAAAAAAATCACAAATTATCTGAATAAGCTTATTCAAATTTTTCCTATACTGCTTCTCTGCAACATACAGACATATATCACGTGGTCCAGTACCAAAAATCCAAACTTCAGGAACTTGCCACACGAATTTTAGAAGGTTTTGTTCTATATTCGCATAACACTTTCAACTATAATCTATTTAATGTACGAGGGCATCTGTGTGCTTCATCACTGAGTCAGGCTTATAGTACATTAGTGTTGGTTTTGACAGGAGAATAAATAATCCTAAAAATGATATTAAAAAACCTGTCATTTAAACGGAAAATAAGACTGCTGTCGTCTAACACTATCACCAACTTGGCCATTACCCAGACTTCCAAAATACCAAAATATGGGTACACAGAGCCACTACGGTAAAAGTTTAACAACTGAATGAAGCATTATACATTTACACATAAACCACTACAACAAAAGGTGTGATGTGATGATGATATTTTCCAGTTTTCTGTGCAATAATGGATAGTGATATGATGAATGGAAAAAGAAAACACGATAGAATAGTCAAACCTGTTTTTGTGCGTTATTTTTTTATGCGATTAGTTTTTATGAGATTTTTTGTGCGATTTTTTTTTTTATGCGATTTTGTTTGTGCAATTTTTTTTTCGGTATATGAATATCGAGATTCTGTTTGCCATAAGTAAGTTCGCCGCGAGGTTAGGTCAACCTCAACGGTGTTGGCATCACTTTTTTTCAAACCTCAGCCATTTTCTTATCTATTACATCAGCCAATTTCATTAATCATTAGACAAGCTCAATATTCTGGAATGAGGACGAAGGGCCGAATGTCGAAGGGCCAAATGGGTCGAAGGGCCGAATGGCGAAGGGCCGAATGGGTCGAAGGGCTGAATGGCGAAGTGGCGAATGGGTCGAAGGGCCGAATGGATCAAAGCGCCGAATGGGTCGAAGGGCCGAATTTTTTTGTTAATTTTTTTTTTTGCTTTTAGAAATATAATTTTTTAAATTTCTTGTTTTAAGGAATATTTTGTAAATTTTTTTATCAAATATAAATTAATTTCTTTTGAGTTTATACATATTTTATTATGTTTAATCTTTGGATATTCTATCGGCAAAAATATTGCATTAATTGTGTTGTTTATATTTTGTGTTCTTTTGGGAATTATCAAGTGGGAAAATATTTGTACATAATAGGTATTTGGCCAAAACCAAGCAAGAATTTTGTTATAAAATGCCATAAAAATCAGACCGTTTTTTATTCGTTAGGGTGAAGGAAAATTCTATTTGGACGAATAAAATAATTTCTCTGTGATTTAGTGATGTGAATAAGTGAATATACTCCTAACAATTTATTACATAATTATAAAAACAAATTACAGTTTAAGGCAAAATTTCCACAATGTTTACTTAAGTTAAACGAAACTGTTTATTTTAAAGTATATTGTGGTCTCATGTGTTGTTTTGAATATTGTTTCAACCTGAAATGTATTACCTATTTGGATATGAATCATTTTGACAAACAACATTTCAACCTTCAACCTCCTATCTGGTAAATTAATATTGTTTTTCATAAATAAATAAAAATTATAGTTCTTAATATCAAATTCAGTACATTTACAAAATATTCCTTAAAACAAGAAATTTAAAAAATTATATTTCTAAAAACAAAACAAAAACATAAACAAAAAACTTCGGCCCATCGACCCATTCCGCTCTTTCGGCCCTTCGACATTCGGCTCTTCGACCCATTCGGCCCTTCGATATTCGGTCCTTCGAAATTCGGCCCTTCGGCCCATTCGGCCCTTTGTAATTCGGCCCTTCGACATTCGGCCTTTCGACATTCGGCCCTTTAATATCATTCCAATATTCTTATATTCCAGCAAATTTCAATAGGTAATTTCCTATTATCTTGTACACAAAGAATATAATTTAGTTAAAAGAAATGTTTACTTCACAGCTAATGAAATGCGTAGTAATAGCCACACTGATTATTATTAACCTTGAACATAAACTAAAAAAATATAAATAAGGATGTAAGAAAAAAGGAAATTTACCATTTTATTTTAAAATGAGCAACTAAAATTTTTTTAAATGTTTCCATGTGTAATTTAATTTCGTAAAACTTTGACATATTTTCTAAGGGAGACTTTTATATGCGGTCCCTCTCCACCGCATAAAAAAAAAAATTTTAATTTTTGTACAAAATTATTTATTATAGCGATTTATGAAGTTTGTGAATATTTTTTTTTGTGCGGTTTTTTTTGTACGGTCCCTATCTACCGCAAAAAAACAGGTTTGATTGTATACAACCGCACACACCAAGACAGAAATGGATCTTTCATTTTACTAAAAACATGAAACAAAATAAACTTTGATATGTATTTCAAATGTTAAGGGAATAATTTTGAAATATGTTGCTTATATAACACATATCATTGAAAATATCAGAAGTTTTTTTTTTATGTTTTTAGTAAAATGAGAAATCTATGATAAATGCCTCGTCTCTGTTTTTATTAACCCTATTCCTACCGAGCTGTGTCTCTAGGTCACTATTTAATTTTAAATAACTGTGCATTTCTTTAAAACTATGTATACTATTCAACCACCAATATGTATTCCATTATTAGTTCACAAATTAATGAATTCGCCACATGTAATGAGCAATTTCACTGTGTGTCTCAGATTCACAGCTAGGTAGTTTACGTTACTACTTACTTAGCATAAACGTAGACGTTTGTCATAAAAAAATGATGAAAAATATTGGTTTCTGCTTTACTGCTAATTGTATTAATGTTTATAAGTACAGTGCGTCCATTTTGACAGCCATAAAATATGTGCTTGGGTCTTTTGTAATATTTTTTTTGAAATTTTCGTAATTTTTCATTGTTTAATTTTTATTATTACTGACTGGGTTTATTATAACTGTAAATTTCATATTGTATAAGCTTTTATTGCAATCTGTATATTTCTGATAATGTTGTATATATCACAATATAGCCACTGAAGATGACATAGAATAAAAGCTAATCTTAAATAGTTTTCCTTTATGTGTTTACGTGACTGATAAGCCAAACTTTTTTATTTATTATAACAATTTAATGTTTCTTGTCACAGATTTTTATTTTATTTTATTATTATTACTTTATTGCAAAGCACTATATAACACAGAGTCCGAAATTCAATAAATATAGTACGGAATTAAGGATAAGTTAAAGATACTCAGCCAATAATTTGAATCACTAACAATAATCACTATACATTTTTCTCTGATATAACATTTAATAGTTTTTTCTTTTTATTATTTTATTTATCAAGTTTTATTTATTTAGTATATATAGATATAATATTCCAACCGCTTTAAGCGGGGCAGAAAAAAATGGGCAATCAGGTTCACATAAACTAATCACTTTTTTGTGATTGTGTTATAGCCTTGGGGGGGGAGAGGGGGGAATCGTAACCGGTTATGGGCACTCTTCGAAAATTCGCTGAAAATGGGAAAAGTTTAAGAAAACTAATTTGAAAGAATTTCGAGGTTTATTAATTTTAAAGGCCTTCAGTGGCAAACATAACAAAAAAAGGCTGTTAAAAAAATTATTTAACTTCTGTCAACTTCGATGGCAGAGGCTTCAAACAGATAAAGTCGATATCATCATCAAATGATAGAGAGTTCTATTTTATGTTATGTCGGCATAAACGATGATATCTGAAAGTTTTCCAGTCAAACAGACGCTTTAAATGAGGGTGCCTACCACCAGTTATATTTAAGTGCCAACAACCGGAAATCACGACCATTTTCGGAGTAACCAAAAAAAATATGATGCGTCATGATTTTGATATATGTAAATCGATGTAGCATTCCAAATCACAACGAAAATACTGTAGACATATCTATAACACTCACCTGTTTGAGATTATTCATTTGCATTCTGTCAAAAGTTATGCAGGGGTGCCCACAACCGGAGAGTACCCACAACCGAAGGCTCCCCCAATTAAATTTTATTATCATAATATATTTCAACTTTTATCACAAGTAAAGTTATTTTTATTAGGAATCTATGTAATTGGTTATATCTCACTTTACATTTTCCCATCGACTGATCCCGATCATTCTTTTCAACCCTATGTATGCTTCTGTTTTTTTTCTCAAATTTTACACGTTAAAATCATAGTTGTTTACACATACACTCACCCATCATAGATCATATATGACCCGTGGTCATATCGTATACAATATCTATATTCAAATTTTCTTTCAAAGACTAACAATTGAGTAGAGTAAACACCAAACTTAATTATTACTTGTGCGGCGTGATTGGATTAAATATTGATGGTAAGTACCATCAAGTAAGTAGTAGCAAAGCGTTCCTAGATATACAAGCCGTCAGGTTAAAATTTGAACTTTCAAATAAAATACCCTTTATTTACAAACACATCTTTATGTCATGACGTCATACCATTTGTTCGAATTTTTTTTTATAATAAGCCATTAGTGCCACCTATTTATAAACTCGACTAATTAAATATATTTAAAAAAAACAAAATGGACGTGTAGTTTCCGTGTTTGAAATCAGATGGCGGTAATATAAAAATTGAAATATTTAAATTGAAATTTCAGCAAAACAATCCAAAATAATGTTTTAGCAAGTTTAACGATCATGCGAATGTATTTCATAAGAAATACGCTAAAAATATTATAAATATTTAACATAATTATTGCACTGTTAAAAATATTTTCAAAATTCGAATTTTCGAAAACGAAAAAAATCTTGTGTAGCTAACTTCATAATATCTTACGTCATTGATTTTGTGTTTATTAATTTTATACTGTATTTACATTACTTTTTTACATTTACAAACAAAGAAAAAGTAAATTTGTACAATTTTTTTTTTAATTATAATTAACAAATTACTAAATTTAAATTATTAGTTTTAAAATATGTTATACTAAAAGGTTTAATTTAAATACATATAAACCTAAAAATATTTTCTGTTACGACTATTTTTCATTCATAAAATTGTAATCAAAAATGATCAATTTTACATGGGTTCTTATGGGAAAACGTAAAATGTATACCCATTAAATTAAGCTTCTTAATTTAAAGGGTCGATGCTGATGGCTTGTATATCTAGGAGCTTTGGTAGTAGGTAGCTACCTGAATTTCTAGTCATTACAAAATCTTTATTACGTCGAGAACTTAAAGCACACAAGTGTTATGTCCCCTTATACAATTTGTGATAAATACAAAATTAAGATGTAAAAAAGGTATTCTTTGGCTGCGGTCGAATTCTCGGGTAAATCATTTACTGCGGTTTACATATTTAGATTTTTAGTGTTCCTTTTCTGTTAAATTACGCATTTTTCTCTATTTTTTACTCGTTCAATTCTTATAACAATAAAGAATAAACTATCTAAACGTAAAAGATTTACCTTCTTTTATTTCCCTTACTCTCCAGCAAAAAAAGGTAAATGCATTTACCGAATTTTGCGGATTTACTCGAGAATTCGACCGCAGCCTTTATCATTTTATGTTTAGTTTTCTCGTGCTATTGTCTTTTAGGACATTATTTCCCAAGACATTGAGTGAACATTTAAAAGGACATTGAATGAAAATTAAAAATATTTTCGAATTTACATTGTCGTGTAAATTCAAAATGACATGTCCGCTTTAAGGTATCGACATTTTACTTACAATGTTATCACGTCCTAGTGCAATTCCAAAATGAAAAATTATTATTTTATTTTAATTTAGAATAAGTCATTATTGCTCGCTCATCAACACTAACAAATACACACATAATATCCATGATATAAAAATACATAACATATGTATGTATGTACGGCTACATGAATTAAAAAGGCCGAATTAAAAAAAGTGAATTAAAAATGGTGATTTTTGTATGAACACCTGTTACTTTTTTAATTCATTTTTTTTCTGAAATAAAAAAGTATTCATTCCTTTTTCATACAAAATTCGCCTTTTTTACTTTTTTTAATGAACACTTTTTTTAATTCAGCCTTTTTTAATTCGGTACCCCTGTATGTACCATTTGTCCTATATTACCGTATCATCTGTATACCATACGTCGAGATAGGTTTTATTGTCATTTTATAGACCAGCAGCTTATTTTGAATCGAAAAACTTGATTTTCTAAAAATGGGTCAGTACATTTTTGTCAATTTCATTCCCAGACGCTTTCTGTTTGTCTATATCGGCTTCTGCCTTGTTGTTGAGATCACTGCCTGAATATTTTACTTCATCAGTTAAAAGTATATCCTAGTTACTCATTTATATAGGTGGCCGTATCTTTGTCGATGCTCTTCCAAACCAAAATTCGGTAAACCCAGTTACCCAATTAACATAGTCGTTATCTTTTCATCGTCTTATAAGTATTTAATTTATTTTATTTTATTTAAAATTCATTTTGGGTTTGTTAAATTTAATTTATATTGTTTAATATGTTCTGGATTTATAGTTTTTATTGTTATGCAAATTATCTAGGCCTTTAGGATTTTTTACGCAGCCACAAATATGACTACTTTTCATATTTTTTAATGCTTTTTTCCGGCTGTGGGCAAATTAATCACAGTGTATATTATTTTGTTAATTGCTTGCTCTCTTAAAATTACGTCTTTCAAATCCTGTTCCTAAATAACTAATGTTATTTTTTCGCAGGTTAATATTGGTGTCACTGTCTGGGTTGATCCAAATAAAAATAGAGCTCGCTGGTTAATTTCTAATAAAGAAAAAATTGAAAGTTTGTATTTTAATTATTTTATTTGTGAAAGCACTACCTACATATTACACCCACAAGCAGTTAGCACCAAATTTAAAGAAATCAGTAATTATTTTCGTTGTTTATATTGTTAAAATTTAGTATCAATGCTACTGTTATTTATCAATATTTATCCAAGTAATCCGTTCAAAAAATACTATATTTAAAATAAATAATTTCTTGAAAGAAAACAATAGAGCAATAGAGCTGAATTCGCACATCCCAAGCTCTCTTCTATAAGCAAGACTAGATTAAAATCTAAATCAAATTTAAACGTAAATTCAAAACGGTGCAAAACTTTAATTATTTTTAAATGAAAACAAAATTTTTTGATTATGAGAGAGTTTTTTGCTTTAATAAGGGTCAATTAATAAGATTTGACGGTATAGTCAGAATTAGTAGACAAACGAAGCACCACATACTTCAAATTGAAATTTAACAACTTAATGCTACTCTTTATAAAATATCGACTATCTCCAAAGAAAAACCAAATTAAGACGGTCAATATATTGGTGTAGGTAACCGTCATACACCAAATTCGTAGTAATCCGTAGTACAAAACAAAAATTATAACTGAAATTAATATATGCTATATATAGGCCAGGTGCAAAGGGTCAAATCTATATATGGATATAATAAACACAAGGGTTAGAAATGTATACCACCACGCGCTGTGTGCCAGTCCATTATTTAGTTTTAAACTTACAATAAATCTAATTTTCAATCATGTGTCGGAAATAAATAAACCAGTTCGTTTATTTATTTTTAATTTAATAGGTTTTAGTTGTGGAGGGTAGATTGTTGTAATCTACTACCTTCATTGTGATGACTCATATTTAATCAATATAATTTATAGCGAGGTACAACACCTAAAGACAATAATTATATAATTCTGATGTAGTTGTTATTGTAAATGAAACATGCAAAATCAACAGTTTGTCTAAAATGATTTTTTTTTTATTTCAAAGGTACAATTTGATTGATAGAATGAACCGTAAGATCGGATCTATTATTTTCATATAAGCGATACAACAAAGGTTCATATTTGCTACATCATCGTGATGATCCCTTAATTTATAGTACATACTGTGTGATGTCGAATGACTATCAAATTTCGTATTGTTTTGCTGTTTATAAACCAATTATTGTCTAACGTTTAACGAGTATATATGGTTTGTGTATGTCGAATATAATTAATTTTTCAATTTCATCCCTTGTTAATCGATTACACAAAATTTTGTTATGCTCAATAAAATTGACGGGCTGAAGAGGAATGAGATATCAATTTAGTGTAGAACAGAATTTATTATTGTGTGTTGACTATTCCCTTGATTATTAATCGTATTGTGCAATTTTTTCGGATTAAATATTGAAGTGAGTTTTCAGGATTTCCGATTGGTATCAAATAGTTTGCCTAAATATATAAGATGGCGATTGTCCAAATTGTAAAAACAATTTTCAATTTTATCGATGGATCATTAGTTTTTGAAAATCTCATCAATATGGGAAAATCCACTTTGCAAAATCAAAAAACCTCTTGCCTTTATATTTTCGCATTATCCGAAGTTTTAAGACAGTTCGTACATATACATATGTTATATCGATGACGATTAAAGGAACATTTAAAAAACATATAAATAAGATACACGTGCCATGTATTATTTTAAATTACCGAAACCAGAAATAATATAACCAAAATATGTACAAGATGAATGGCCACCCCCGCACATAAAACATTCTTCGCTATACGAATATACATTTCAAAGTTTTTTTTGCTAAACAAAACGACAACATTCTTTTTAATCATTAATTTTCATTAAAGGATATTATTTTAGATTAATATAGTCCTTTCGGTAAATCAAATAGATGTATGCGGTCAATACAACAACGGTAGCGTAAATAAAGGAGAGTATCTCATGCGAAACCAATAAAAAAATAGTTTTGTAGCTTTACTAGGGGTAACGAGATATCAAACATATGTATGTATTATTTAGGTATAGTTCTTTGAAACTTGTACGCAGGTATTACGGATTTCATTGAAGAAAAAGACCCAAGAAATATAATTATAGGAGACATTTGATATTTAAAAGATGAAGTTGACAAAACTCGATTCTATGAAAAAAGTGCACATGTAATTTGCGCTTAAAAAAATCTCGCCTAACAATGGGCCTTTTTCTTGGTTCTCTTTAAACTATCTGTGCTGAGATGTTCTAACATCACTTTCGATTCGTTTTCGATAGTATTTTGTCTCTTGTAACAAGAATAAAATTGTACGCTATTTTCTTCTTTCATTACAATTTTTCCAATGCGATCTCAGCTTTCTGTATACATTTCCTTTTCTTCACATCGATAAAATATCACAAACAAAATTAGTTGTGATAAAGAGTATGAATGAAAGTAGAAATAGAATGATGTTTTATGCGAGCATGCTGAGATCGCAATAGAAAAAGCTTAATTCAAAAATCGAAATAGTATACAATTTTATTCTTGAAAAGAGAGACATGAATACTATCGAACATCGAAAAAAGTGATGTTAGAACATCTCAGCACTGGACATTTTTGTAGTGCGTGTTTATGCCGGTAAGGGATGCGCAAATTTCATGTGTACTTTGTCACAGAATCAGTATAGGCCCGTACGGCATTTAAAAACTAAAGGATCATCTTTTAGTATTTGACCAATTTTCAATGAGGGATTTTTTTTAGTGCGCGTTCAGTTGGAGATGTTCAAATAATCTGTGGTGAGGTTTCTCCACAGATTAGTTCACGTAAATATTGCTGTCTACAACGAAATTCAAGTAATTCAATAAAGACGTCTTTTTGTATTTCTCCGGAAATTAAGTGCAAAGTGTGTATAATTAATAATTAGATTAAATTAAACGAACAGTACATTGACAAAATTGTGTGCAACGATTTAATGAATCAACATAAAATGTGGTAGCCGGACTGCTGAAGTACTCGTTTGGTATAGGTAATTTTGAACAACATGCATTTCTGCAAGTGCATTTTGTTGCGAAAAATAATTAGTATGTTTTTGTTTATACGTTAACTTCGGTTCAAAAGGACGTTTTGAAAGTCCCTGAGTCCGAAAAAGCAAACAAAAAAAGAATGTCCGTCCGTCTGTCTGGACATCTGAATATCTGTCTGTACCTATGGTATCTCGAGAACGGATTATCCGATTTGAATTTTTTTTTGTCAATCTGTTTCTATGGTCAAGGTAGAGAATTAAAAAGATTTTTGTCTTTATCGGTACTCACACGAGGTGTGAGTAATTTCTCACGTATGATTGAATGATGTGAAATTGTGAAGTAGGGTCTTTGGAGAGTCGGTTTCACCATTTCCTTTCGGTCGTGCCGTTCGTTATCTCATAGAACAGGTTGTTGCGGGAGGCGGCGCGACACATGTGCTATTCGTCTTGTGATGACAGTTTCCGCTCCGAGGGGTCGCCACTGCATTTGTCGCTTAGGTGCCCTTCCATCTTACTTCGGCATCGGTGACAGTCGTGACCGGAAAGTTAATTTCGGTAGATTGACCGATGATAAGGGGATCTTTGCGGCAGACACGGCGGGGATCGCCGGGAGCTGAAGGTGTCGCCAGAGACGAATTCACTCGGTTTATTATTTGCTTTAGCTACTGGGGATGTGGCAAAGACTGTTAATTTTTTTCTTATCTTCTTCGTCTTAATATTTTGTTTCATCATGCGGTTATACAAGCATGGGATTATGCCTGGAAACCCCACGATACACCGTGACCTCTAGCCAGCTACCAAGACCACACCAGACCTCTAATATCATAATTCTGATAACGAAATCTTAAGATTTATTTTATTGCAAAATTTAATTTTATAATTTAATTTTACAAAATTATTGTTTATTAGTTGAAATTATCAAAAATAAAATAAAATACGTGCTTTGTTTATAAACTTACTAGCTGAGTTACCCGGCGTTGCACGGGAGGTATATACTTCAAATACCTTGATTGTTATGCAAGAATTCTCTCTTTACATCGCTGTATTTGAAAGCATGATTTGTATTTTCGAATATTTTGTGGAAAATGTCTGGATAACTCAGTAGTTCCGGAGACGTAAGCTAGAAGAGGTTCAGGTGGATCATCCAGAGGAGGCAAATTCACTTTTCCATTTAAACAACACATTCCAGGCGATTCATTGTGAAACTTTAAAGCATGATAATACAAACAAATGTTTTCCATTTGCCCAATTGAAACATTGTAATCATAGTCTTTCTCGTAATTGAATGCTGCTAACTTTAAATCACCTCTAAAAGTTTCTATTAATCGTCCATATCGTAACCGATTGACTTCCAGCCGGGCCTCACGATGTTCAATGGTTTCAGTAGCTCTAGAAGAAGACATTCTGCTTCGAACATTTTCAAGTCGTGTTTCACGCTGTTCAGTTGTTTCATCAGCTCTTGAAGAAGACATCCTGTTTCGAACGTTTGCAAGTCGTATTTCGCGCTGTTTAGTTGTTTCATCAGCTCTAGAAGAAGACGTACTGCTTCGATCATTTTCAAGTCGTGCTTCACGCTGTTCGCTTGATTCAGCCACCCTTGCCCAATTGATCTTTTTTTCGGTGGCATTTTTAAGCAAAAATGAAACGTGTAGCTAATTAATCAGGAATGACGGGCATTCAAAACAGAAATTAGTATTAATTTATCAAAACGATTTTAATGTTCCCTTCGATACGTTTCACCGCGAACTGTGTTTGAAAATGTCTTTACGGAATTTTTTATAAGCAAAATCAAATGTTATCTACAATCAAAAGGTAATCATAGATTAACACGTTTATAAACTGAAAACTTAAATCTAATAAGGATGTATATTCACTTGAAATAATATTTAATACCTGGAAAATAATCACCAACAATTATTTTATTGCAATATAGCTAACTAATCGAGAACAACGGTACAGCGGCGATCGGCAAAGCGGCTAAGGCGTTATTTCAGAACAATCAAATAATTGTATCTTTACATGTAAAAATGAATTTTTGATTGCTAACTAATCGAGAACAACGGCATCCGAAACACAAATTAATATTAATTTATTCAAAACGATTAAAACTACGTCCACTTCGATTCGTTTTACCGCGAACTGTGGCTGAAAATGACATTTCGAAAAACAAAAGAAGTTTTTTCAAACTAAGGCAATTTTACACGTACAATAATTTTAATCCAAGGATGTTTCTTGTAGAAGATGCTATTTTCAAATATAAAACGCTAGTACTTTTCAAAGTAAATCAGTTTATACGTACAATATTTTTTAGTACCGTTCCTAGAATTGATTTTATGAAACAATCATTGATTATTTAAGTAATAAACTAAATAAAGTAATAAACTATTGGCATTTAGTATGAAACTACTATTTTCATTAAAAGCCGCCGATTGCAATAGTGGATTAAAATAGAATGTTAATTATTTCTGAAGTTATGTGGAAATTAGAACTCGCTGACTATGGTAGGTACATTTCAAAACAGGATATGATAAATAGGATATCACTAGTACATGTCAAACCAGTAAAAATGGATTATTAGTATGGATAATATAAGTGTTCAGAGATTTGTCTTCAGTTAAAGTGATGAAAGATTGTCTTAAGTTTAAATTAATAAAATTAATTTGAATAATTAAATCAATTATAGTAGAGGTATGATTTGTGTATAACAATCGCACGCTAGATATCCTTTTTGGTGTATAAATTTGCGACTAAGGCGCTATTTCGGAACATTTAAATGATTGTATCTATATGTACATGTAAAAATGAATTCTTGATCCAGGGCAGACTTCCGGATTGGAGCATGTCACTAATTTCATATAACCCCTTTCCTAAAGTCATTCCCGTAAAAAAATCTTAAAAAAATTGAAATTTGAGAAAAAATTTGTACCACAGCCCCTAGACCCCGGGGTCCAGCCCCTTTAAAAGTATCGTGGGCTTGGTCCTGAACATGCAACATATACATGGTAAAAATTTCATGGCGATCGGTAAAGCGGCTAAGGCGTTATTTCAGAACAATTAAATAATTGTATCTTTACATGTAAAAATGAATTTTTGATCCAGGGGCGGACCCCCCGAATTCGAACATGCTCTTATTTCATATAACCCCTTTCCAAAACTAATTCTCGAAAAAAAATTTAAATTTTTGAAAAATTTGTACCATGGCCCCTAGACCCCGGGGTCCAGCCCCTTTCACAATATCGTAAGATTGGTCCTGAACATGCAACATTTGCATGGAAAACATTTCATGGCGATCGGTTGAGCGACTGAGAAGTAATTTTGAAATAATCAAATATTTGTATCTATTGACGATTGTAAAAGTAGAGAAAGTGCCTCTCGAGGACAATAGTTAAAATGATGCACCTGATAAAATGACATTTGTCACAAATGCGACGAAAGAAAATTTAGCAATGCGGTACTTAAAAATTGTTTTTATAGTCCAAAATTGGAATTATTTACAATTGTTAGCAATCCGATAAGTAAAAATTGTGTTTACAGATCAAAAATGGAATTATTTACAGCAATTTCGAACGTCAAATTATCAGGTAGCTCAGTTTAAAAATGTTCCACTAGGTGGAATCCATGATGCTCCAATCGTCAATAATGTAAAAATTAATTTTTGATCCGGGGCTGGGCCCCTCGGATTCGAACATGTCAGTAATTTCATATAACCAGCCCCATAAACTCATTTTCGTGGAAAAATTTAAAGAAAATAAAAATTTTCGAAAAAATTTGTACCGCAGCCCTAGACCCCGGGGTCCAGCCCCTTCCAAAATATCGTAAGGTTGGTTCTGGATATGCAACTTGTACATGGTAAAAATTTCATGGCGATCGGTTGAGCGGCTGAGGCGCCCATTCGGAACAGACAAACAAACAAACAAACAGGAATTCATTTTTATGTATATAGATATCTTTCAATTTCACAATGATAAAAACGACGCTCGATCGCAGGGCTCGTATTCTCGGGTATCCGCGTATCGAGTAGCCGGGTATTTTTTCAAACTTTTAACTACCTTAATACCCGGGTAGTTACTTCGGGTATCGCGAAAAAATCATAAGCTTAATGTTGTTAACAGACATTAATAGCGGGGATATGAGGCATCTCTTCCGCTCTAGTGCTTTGCTTGAGTTGAGATGCCTAAAAATAATAATAAACAAAGTTGACCATTAATTATTGTTGTTTCAATAAATCTGCATGATATCTTAGCTGGGATGTCCGAATCAGATTTTTGCAATAAATGTTACCGTGCGAGATCCAAATATAATATTTGTAGGGATTGATGACCTCCTTGTTTTGTAGCAGTTGTTTGACTTCATACAACAATTGTTGCTTAGCTGGAGAGAGGTGCTTAACAATAAAAATTTTCGAATCAACATGGAAGCCAATATTAGAAGCTTTGAATATTTTATTATTTTATAACATTTAAGTGCATATTCCTTTCTATATTTTGAAAAAAATTCAACTGTGATAGACCTGATATTATTTCTTGTTTTGTCCGAAACGCATGTTTAATGTCTGCTTTAGCATAATTAGCACCTACAGTATCGCTTAAAAGTCACCGGAAGATTTTTTGGTGTTATAACTTGTTTGAATCAAAAAGTTGTTCACGGATTTTTCAGATATTTCACATCATTTCTTTTGTTGACTGGGCGACGAACATACTGAGTTCCATTAGAAGAGAACATATTCAATTTATTTTCGTCGCTCCATTTGATTATCCCCCACTGTTTGGATCTTCAATTTAAATGCTCTTTCGCAAACTTCAAACGGGCTGCGTGATTTTTTTTGGAGATAAGCGGTTTTTTGCTTGGATGCCTTCCATGAAGTACAGCATTAGTCAAGCGATTTTTTTGGTACAAACGGAAAAATTTCTGCTATAATTGACGTTGAAATCATTCATTATCGCTGGAGCGGACAGTCTCGGATTTGCTAGTTACTGTCTTACAATGACGGAATCTTCTAATTTTGTGGTCTTGCGAGGTCATTCAGTTCAAAGCTTGCGCTCTAAGGTCCCTGGGGCGCATTGATGTGTTACCATTCGTTTACAGTTGAGTTTGGTATATCAAACTGACGACTAACTGCTGATTGATTACTCCAATCGGCAACACATTTCAAAACTGCCGATTTTATCTCTTGGGAATACTTTTTCCTTTCGTCATATGTTTTTTTTTTGCTAGTAAATATAATCACAATTATTATATAATTACAATTTTTGCTATTATATTATTTACCAGTTCAAATTTGTAGTTTAAAAAACACTACCGAACTCTATTGCATCGCTCCGTATGACAAAATTTGTCTTAAAATTTTCACGATTGCATGGATTTTTAATATTTTGGTACCAAATTATTCGCGTTCAAACATGGTAACATTATTTACAAAAAATTATGAAAACAAATTTAAAGTTATGCAAATATTTAGAAAAACTACATTTCCGGAGACTTTCTAGCGCAACTGTACGTAATGAAATACTGCAATGAGATGATATACTAAATCTTCGTTTGTAGTTCCTGAAACTCCATATATTTGTAGATTCGAAAAATAACAATGACGCTCAAGTTGATCCACACGAGTATTCACCACCGATAGTTCACCTCTACGCAAAGTGTTTGGTTTTGACAGTGTTTCATTCCTGAAGTTGCAATTCGACACCAGGGACTGTATTAGCTTGATATTTTGTTCGTTAATAGTTACTTTTTTTTCCAATTCAATAAGATTAACTATTTTTTCGCCGATGGAAGACAACGAGTTCGAAAAACTTCCTTGATGCCGAACAAACTCAAAACATTTCTTAGGCTACGGACCACCAATAGTCGAGTTAAATACACTAAATTTGGTAAATGCGTTTATCTGAAACGAAATTTAAAAAGATATTCGTAATTAGTAGGAATGGCGTTATAGCCGCTACTAGAGAGAAAACGGGGAATTTTTAAATGGGCTGCCTAAAAAAACGCATTTTTGTACTTTTTTTTTTCATAATTTTTAATTTTTTAAAATAGTAAAAAACATAATTTTGGTACATAAGGTTGGTACAAAATTTGAAGTAAATCGGTTAAATAGAACTTGAGATATCATTACAACTAGTATTTTGTTTACTTCCAATTTTATCAGCTTACAACTTATTTAATTTTCATTCTTTTTTCAAATTTTTTTTTTGTATATTTTCAAAATGTCAATAAAAATGAAAGAATATGGTAAAATTATTTTTTGTTTTTTTTTATTGAGCTCGAAAGAAACGCTCAAAATGCATGTCTCTAGACCAGAATACCCCTTAATGCAATATACATATAGATGATGCAATATGGATAATAAAAATTAACTTGCGGTACAGCATCGATGCAGCTTGTTGATGAGTCACGTTGACGTTAAATGTACCGATCTATACATTAATGTTTTATGTATAACTATTATTATTTATTTTGTCCGATTTCTTATTTATTTTTTTCTGTTTATGTTTTCCAAGTCTTTTTTTCCACTTGAGGATTTTTATGGTAATTTTGAATTTTTAAGTTTTAATCGATGTAATTCTTACATAATTTGGTTTAATTTTGTGGGTCATTCGTGTTTATGATTCACTTATTTTTGATCCACTTAACAAACATTACTATCATTTTATGTAAGGTGTATGTTATATGCGTATGCACGTTAATGTAATTTTTATTTATTTTATTTTATTTATTTTAATGTTTATTTTTTTTTTGAAATCGTTCTATTCAAAATTTTATTTTTTATGTCTCGCACTGCATATTATCCACAATAACATGATTTGATGAGGCATTCACTATTTATAAGTAATATCATAAGATCAGTCAAGTTCTATCTTTATTTCACTAGTATTTGTACACGGAAAAAAATAAACTGGTCCTCAGCTAAGAAAACGGACATTTAATTCAAGAAAATGTCCATTTTCTTGATTTAAAAGCTAATTTTCTTATTTCTATCGAGTTTTTCTTCATGTAAGAATTGTATTTCTTGAAATGAAGAAAAACTCGAAAGAAATAAGAAAATTAGCTTTTAAATCAAGAAAAAGTACATTTTCTTGAATTAAAAGTCCATTTTCTTAGCTGAGGACCAGTTTATTTTTTTCCGTGTATTGTTTTATTTTTTTATATCACTAGTTTTTAAACGATAATGTAATATATTTCCGAGAATTTACTTTTAGCATTAAGGCCCGATTGTATGAACGAGGATAAATGATTAATCCTCATGATAAACCAATTTAATAGGTATGATCAAGCGCATGTATTGCTATCTCTTTCACTAAAAAATTCTGTCATTCGGTGCCTTTTACACTATGTCATAGCAAAAAAAACAAATCGAATTGTTTTGCGGTGATAGTTTTTGTGAAATTTTGTGAAAACAACGAAGCCTTGTGATTTTATCGCACCGAATGACGATACGCGCAAGAAAAGACGAATTTGAAACAGCTGTCAATCATACCTTATCCTTATTCAATTGGTTTATCATGATTAATCCTCGTTCATACAATCGGGCCTAAATGTTCATCTAACATGATATAAAAACTTAAAAGTAGTATACAATTTTTTTTTGTTTGTTTGTACTGCTAATTACTATTTTTACAATGTTTATATAAACTGTTTATTTTCCTAGTCCCCAACCAATTATTTAATCTTTAATTCTAAGCACTTTATGTTTTTTTTATGTTTTAATCACCGATCGTTTTGAAAAATCATTCGATTACTGACTTAATAAAAATTTTTCTTTCGATCTGTTTTTTATAACCCAGTCGCAAAAAAAAACATACGATCGCGCCACACTCATTTCGCACCAAATTGTTATTTTTTTCCCAGCGACTGCTGAGAATTTATAATATTTTTAATTAATAAAATTTTTTAATTAATCGAATTTAATTAAAATTTAATTTGGATATTTTTTAAAGAACCCTTTGTTAGAATGGCGAAAAGAAAAATGATCTCTTCGTCGTTACAAAAATGTTTTAGTACTTTAATTTGTATGTATACAAAACATTTTATGTTAGTTGTAAGAAGCTTGACAAATATGCGCAAAACTACATCGAGTTGCTGCTTCACTCGATAGACAACTTCGTCAAGAACAAAGGGTTAAATTAGTAGTCTTAATATTCACAAGAAATAAAATAAAATAATAAAAAAATAAACAACAAAAACAATTCATTTTGACTCTACTAAAATACTAAGGCCCGATTGTATGAACGATGATAAATGATTAATTCTCTGATTTAGCGTAGTTTGCCTTGTAAGAAACAATGCAAACTACGCTAAATCAGAGGATTAATCATTTATCCCAGTTCTGTATCGATATCCAACCTAAGCAGACGTGTTTATTTAAATAAGATAAAATACATTTATTTGTGTTTAAAAATAAACATTCAAATTAATATTTCACTTTATATTTATAATTTATATACCATAGTTAGTGATAGTGGTAGTTAGTGAATTCATAAGTTAGATTTATCTAACTTATGCAAAAAAGACGATTTGGTGATTATGTGAATAATGACCTTGATATCAATCATTGTTTAAAAAAATACAAATCAGTGATGTCCAATAAAAGTTCAATTGACAACGGTACTGGATACCCGTTGTCATATACTGTTCCAATTAACAACACTTACCAAAATTTTCTACAAAATAATAATGAAAACAATGATCATAATAAACATAAACAACCGAATAAACGTGAACAACAATACAAGTTACCTCCGATCGTCACCAAGTTGAACTCAGCACAAATTAGAGATATAATGAAGAAACTTAATGTAAGCAAATTCGACATGAAGCTTACATCTATTGGTCTGAGGGTAACAACTTATGACAAAACTAATTACACTCAGCTATCCGAGGAGCTAAAACAGAATAACGCAGAATTTTTCTCATTCACACCAGAAGAGAATAAAACTTCAAGATTCGTATTGTTTGGTCTACCGTCCATGCCTATTGAGGAGGTGGAAAGTTACATTAAAGAGGCCGGTCTCTCGCCATCGCGTATTACAAAAGTTCTAAGTACAGAAAATAGGAATAACGATAGTGCAATGTATTTTGTGTCGTTTCCAAAAACAACTACTTTTAACCATTTAAAAAACCATCGATTTATTGGACATATTGCTTGTACTTGGGATATTCCCCATAGAAAACCGGAGCGACTCACACAATGCTTGAAGTGTTTCAGGCTCGGTCACACTTCGGGAAACTGTAATATGAAGCCACGTTGCGGATATTGTGCCCAAACTCATATGGCTGATGAAGAATGTCCGTTTAAAAGTGTTGAAACAAAACATATATGTGCCAACTGCGGAGGAAACCATATTGCCAACTCAATGATTTGTCCAAAACGGAATGAGTTTTTACGTATTCGGGAACAGATCAACAAACGTAACCAACCTAAATCTACGCAATCTTTCAATGGGGCGGCATCAACATTTCCCAGTTTGTTGAATTATAAGAGTCAGCAATTCAATCATCCAACTAATATAGAAACCTCAACTTCTCAAATTCAGTGGGCAGATTTGTTTAAAACAAATACAACTCCTATAGTGCAACAATCTGAAACTCCAAAGAATATGTACTCTTCCAGTGAGTTATTATTAATTTTGGAAAACGTCATGGATGGACTCAGGAGATGCCGTACACCAGCGGAACAGGTCCAGGTCATTCTGGCAACAGCTATTCAATATGTCTGTAAATAATTATTTGAATATCTGCATCTGGAACGCTCACAGCGTAAAAAATAAGAAACATGAGGTAATTCATTTCCTTGATAAATATAACGTTGACATTATGCTTATTTCAGAAACATATCTTAAACCAGACACAGCTTTCCATATTCCACATTACCTCATATACAGAGCTGATCGCGATAATCAAGCTGGTGGAGGTGTAGCTATCATCATCAAAAACTCCATTCCACACACTCTACTTCCCAATTTAATTCTGCAAAGTATTGAAAATATCTCTATTCAGTTGGAACTTGCTGATTCCTACTTAAAAGTAGCTTCATGTTACGTGCCCAAATCTAGCCATTGCAATTTTCGAGGGGATCTTAACCGCTTATTCAATTCTAATAGCCCATTTGTTCTTGGTGGGGATTTTAATTGCCGCCATTCATCTTGGAATTGTAGTAGATCCAACAAAGGTGGACGTACCTTATTTGACTTACTTAATAGCCGAGCGAATGTTGTCTTGCACTCTCCAGACACACCTACCTACCATCATAACACTAGAACCAATAGTACACTTGATTTTTACTTAGCAAGTAACGAAGTTCCTGTAAACTATATTGGATCCAAAAATGAATTAAACTCGGACCACTTTCCTGTTTTGTGTTCTATCCGCTTACAAACATGTCGCATAAATCCATCAATTCACTCTTTCAATTTTAAAAAAGCAGACTGGTACGCATTTCACAATTTTATTGATAACAAATTGAAGTCATACGATAGCAACCAAACTATTACAGACTCTAGACAAATTGACTTGATGACAGTTCAGCTTACGGATACTATTAATGAAGCAGCAAGGTTGTCTGTTCCTACTATTGCCGCTTCAAGTAAGTATAAGTTAATTTTATCTGACGAAATCCTCAATTTTATCAAGCTTCGTAATGTGAGGCGCAGACAATGGATAAGGAGTCGAGATCCCTATCTTAGAAATATTGTTAATTTGCTTAACGCTGTAATTAGGCAGAAAATCTATGATATAGTTAACGCTAAATGGCAGGACAAGCTAAAAGCTTTGGACAAAGGATCTAAACCATACTGGCACACGGTGAGATTACTGAAAAAAAAATACTCTTGCATACCTCCATTAAACCATTCCGATGGCAGTAGTAAAATTATTGAGTCAAATGAAAAATGTCAAGCACTTGCTCAAAATTTCCATAAAGCTGTTGGAACAGCGGTCACCATCCCAGAATCAGATGAGATTAAAAACAGTATGGAACATATAAATAAATATGTGGTAACCGACGCTTCGTTGTTTCACGTATCAATTGAGGAGGTAAAAGGGATTATAAATAACAGCCGTCCCCTCAAGGCACCTGGTCAAGATTTAATCTTCAATGTTTTCTTGAAACATCTTCCAGAATCTGGACTTAAATTTTTAACAAATTTATTGTCGCATTGCATTAGGCTTTCATATTTTCCCTCTTGCTGGAAAATAGCTAAGGTGGTTGCAATAATGAAGCAAGGTAGTAATCCATGCGAAGTAGACAGCTATCGACCAATAAGTTTGCTCAGCTCGGTTAGCAAAGTATTTGAATGTATCATCAAAAACAGACTAAATGATTTTATCGATGAAAACAATTTATTAATACCGCAACAATTCGGTTTCCGTTACCAACATTCTACTATCCACCAAGTCGATCGTATAACCCAGCATGTTAAATTCCAAAGGAATTTGAATAAATCCACTGGCATGGTCCTTCTTGACCTAGAAAAAGCATTTGACTCAGTCTGGATTACTGGTCTTTTGCATAAACTTCATAAATATTGCTTCCCGATGCACATAATTAAGCTTTTGAAATCGTACTTCGAAAATCGAAAATATTTTGTTCAGATCCGGAATTCCAGTTCTAGTCTAATGAATATCAACTCAGGGGTTCCTCAAGGATCGGTAATAAGCCCTATTTTATTTTGTATTTTTCTAAATGACATACCCTCTAAAGAAAATTGCGAAATCGCACTATTCGCTGATGATACATCTATCTACACCTCCGACATTTACTCTCAAGTCATAATAAACAGACTCAATGATTATATCACCATACTGGTAGCTTACTTTAAAAAATGGGGCCTTAAACTGAACTCTAACAAATCACAGGCTATATATTTTTCACGGTGTAGGGTGACAGCTAAACTACCTCAATCAAATCTGTTTATAAACGGTCAACAATTAACCTGGGAAAAGCAGGTGAAGTATCTTGGCATTCTCCTGGATCCAAAAGTGACATACCAAAATCACTTAAATTTTATAATAAATAAAGTAAATAAACTTTTTTATGTGCTATATCCTTTATTAAATAAAAGAAGTTATCTATCATTTGATAACAAAATGTTAGCTTATAAGACGGTTGTTCTGGCTGTAATCTTGTATGGATCTCCTCTATGGTGGAATGCGGCTAATACCCACAAACAAAAAATTCAAATCTTACAAAATAAATTTTTAAAATTAATAATAAATGTCCCGAGGAGATACCGAACTACAAGATTGCATTCACGAACTAAAACCAATTTAATTAGAGATCTATCATTTCAATATTACATGAAATATAAAAATAAACTTTCACTTATAAATAATAATTTAATCAATGATCTTGGTAGAATGCGAATACCCTGAAAGAACATTGTGCATTTGTTGCATTATGTTTTGTAGGAGTATATAATGTAGTTAGTTATAAGTTAAAATTAAGTTAGGTTTAAGGTGTACTTTTTTTGCGAGTTTTCTTGATTCATTATATGACTTTGATCTAAATCTATTTATGCATATACTTATTTTCATATATTCCGTAGCAAAGCTTATAGCTAAAACTCGGAAAATTATATTGTATATTACCTTTATAATAAAGCAAAAAATTAAAAAAAAAAAAAAAAAAAAAAAAAAAATCATTTATCCTCGTTCATACAATCGGGCCTAAAAGAGTACTTCTGATCACTTTACCTGGATTTAAAAGAAAACAATTAAAAAACTTTAAATACGATTTATCCCAACTATCAGAGCATTCACAATGAAAAAACTTTTTACTTTTAACTTACGGGTGCTTTGTATGAACTACTTAACGAATAATTATTTTTTTTCGTTATGTTGAAAATTCATACAAACCTATAAGACTGGTGTGAAGTATTTCACACAAAGTGTAGCTACACAAATTAACGAAAAGTGTAAGTGTATGGAAAAAGTGTAGGCCTACATAAAAAAGTTTAAATAACCAGTATAGCAAGGCATGGAACAATTTTTTCATAGAGTAGACAGGTCAAGCTATCCGAAACAATTTCTGTTATTAAGATAAAAAGGGTTCGGCATGTGCGACGCTATTTTGAAAATTGTCAAAATCACTTAAAATGTTCAATCCGGATGCTACACTATAGCCATTTACTAAAATCAAAATATCGTCGCACAGGCCCATCCCTTTTTATCTTAATAACAAAAACTGTTTCGGATAGCTCGACCTGTCCACTTTATGGAAATATAAGCCCACACCTGGTAACATCTCTGAGATTTTACAAAACGGGTATAGTGTAGCATCAGGTTTAAACATTTTAAGTGATTTTCACAATTTTCAAAATAGCGTCGCACAGGCCCATCCCTTTTTATCTTAATAACAGAAATTGTTCCGGATAGCTTGGCCTGTCCACTTTATGGAAATATAAGCCCACATCTGGTAACATCTCTGAGATTTTAGTAAATGGCCAAAGTGTAGCATCAGATTTAAATATTTTAAGTGATTTTCACAATTTTAAATATCGTCGTACAGGCCCAACCCTTTTTATCTTAATAACAAAAACTGTTTCGGATAGCTCGACCTGTCCACTTTATGGAAATATAAGCCCACACCTGGTAACATCTCTGAGATTTTACAAAACGGGTATAGTGTAGCATCAGGTTTAAACATTTTAAGTGATTTTCACAATTTTCAAAATAGCGTCGCACAGGCCCATCCCTTTTTATCTTAATAACAGAAATTGTTCCGGATAGCTTGGCCTGTCCACTTTATGGAAATATAAGCCCACATCTGGTAACATCTCTGAGATTTTAGTACATGGCCAAAGTGTAGCATCAGATTTAAATATTTTAAGTGATTTTCACAATTTTAAATATCGTCGTACA
Organism: Tipula helvola; assembly: GCA_963556165.1. Classification (NCBI taxonomy): domain Eukaryota; kingdom Metazoa; phylum Arthropoda; class Insecta; order Diptera; family Tipulidae; genus Tipula; species Tipula helvola. The sequence continues at coordinate 206,355,923 of OY744481.1, forward strand.
GGCGCAACCCTTTTTATCTTAATAACAAAAACTGTTTGGGATAGCTCAATCTGTCCACTTTATGGAAATATAAGCCCACACCTGGTAACATCTCTGAGATTTTAGTAAAGGGCCAAAGTGTAGCATCAGGTTTAAACATTTTAAGTGATTTTTATAATTTTCAAGTTAGCGTCGCACATGCCCAACCCTTTTTATCTTAATAACAGAAATTGTTTCGGATAGCTTGACTTGTCCACTTTATGGAAATATAAGCCCATATCTGGTAACATTTCTGAGATTTTAGTAAATGGATATAGTGTAGCATCAGGTTTAAACATTTTAAGTGATTTTGACAATTTTCAAAATATCGTCGCACATGCCCAACCCTTTTTATCTTAACATCAAAAATTGTTGCGGATAGCTCGATCTGTCCACTTTATGGAAATATAAGCCCACACCTGGTAGCATCTCTGAGATTTTAGTAAATGGCCAAAGTGTAGCATCAGGTTTAAACATTTTAAGTGATTTTTACAATTTTCAAATTAGCGTCGCACATGCCCAAATCTTTTTATTTAAATAACAGAAATTGTTTCGGATAGCTTGACTTGTCCACTTTATGGAAATATAAGCCCATATCTGGTAACATCTCTGACATTTTAGTAAATGGCTATAGTGTAGCATCAGGTTTAAACATTTTAAGTGATTTTCACAATTTTCAAAATAGCGTCGCACATGCCCAACCCTTTTTATCTTAATAACAGAAATTGTTTCGGATGGCTTGACCTGTCTACTCTATGAAAAACTTTTTCCATGCCTTGCTATACTGGTTATTTAAACTTTTTTATGTAGGCCTACACTTTTTCCATACACTTACACTTTTCGTTAATTTGTGTAGCTACACTTTGTGTGAAATATTTCACACCGGTACCTATAAGTCAAAAGTTAAAAATTTTATCATTGTGAATGTACTGTTTGTGTACAATTGTTCTTGTACGCTACTTCAAAAACGGGGCGATTGGTAATTTTATTGTAAGTACATGATACAAAAACCAATTAAAAAATTCTTCCAAAAACATGTCATAATGTTAGTCTAAATATATTTCATTACACCATAAGCATATTCTTCTTTTGCCAAAATAATTACTATACGTACAACTTACAAATACATCTTAAATCCATTAGAATAATTATAGAACTAAATTTGGATTTTATTTTCTATTTAATTTCAGTTTTTCCACTTTAATATGATGTTACTATAAAAAAAATGTTTGCCAACAACCTAAAATAGTTAAAAAAAAAATATATGTCACAAAAATTTATATATAATAAAATTAAAATAAAAAAATTAAATTAGAGAAAAAATAACACAAAAAATGGGAAAATTCCAACAACAATAACAGTGTTAACCGTTGTTATAAATTTACTATATACAGTGCTGGGAAAATAAATTGGTCAAACATATTTTATTACAAATTGGAGCCTTTTTTTGCTAAAATTACCAAACTTATGAAAGTAATTGGCTAATTGTGTCATTTTAATTTAAATGCATTTATGACCAAATGAAAACCCAACAAAATTCCAAAATATTCAAAATATTTTGATTGGACCTAAAGTAATGTATTGTATGTATTTGGTTTGCCCGTTTTTTGCTTTTATTATGGCGGTACACCTCCGATTTATTGGGTTTGGATATGGATTCTTAGATGTTTATCAACAAACTTTTTAAAGCTTGAATTGATTCCGGACGCTTTCTTGCTACGTCTAGCTTCATTATAGATCAACAATTTTCTGTTGTGTTTAAGTCTGAGTTATACGAGGGGCCAGGCCAGCACGATCGATATTTCTTCTGCGAAGTACTTTTTTACGTTTAAATGAATTGAATTGAATGAAATTATTGTTATTTATGTGAAAGTCAATTTTATTATCTACAATTCAAAATTAATATATCGTAGTTATTCACAACTTTCGCAGTATTAACGCAGAGGGCTCGAATTCGTTATTTAGGACTTACTGATAAACAGCTGCTGTTATGTTGGAACCAAGGAAGCACATTCGATCGAATTTTTTTCGAGAAAATCTCTCCAGACCACAACTCTTCCTGTTTTCGGTGGAAGCCTTAAAATACATTCGTTGCTTAGCTTCTCTCGAGGGTCTCTTCGTTGTTGGATTCTACAATTTCCAACATTCAGCTTGAATTTGGATTCATCGGAGAAAATCAACTTATTCCACATCTCTTGAGTCCCAGAATCGTGCTCCTGGGCCCACAGCAAATTATTTTTGACTGGGTTTGTTTGACTCGTAATGCGCACTCTGGCTTCTGGACTGTTTCAAGTGCTCACAAGGCAGCTTTGCAGTCTTCTTCTCACAAAAATCATGATTCATGAAATACGTTTGCCCATTCATGAAATACGTTTGTCCGTTGCTCGTTCTTATGTCCTGTAGGCGTAAAAGTAAATTAATTGTTTTACCAATGCTTTTGCCCAGTGCTTACGGGGATGTACCGCCGTAATAAAAGCAAATTTACTTTATTTACTTTGAATTTACTTTATTACTTTTAGTTTGAATAGTTTGGCATTTTTTAGATTTTTTAAAAATTAAATTTTTTTTTTTGAATTGGGTTATAAATGTATTTAAAATGAAACAAAAAGCCAATTGCTTTCAAAAGTTTTGTAATTTTACTAAAAAAACTTCAATTTGTAATAATATATGTTTGACAATTTTTTTTTCCCAGCACTGTATGTATGTAGGTACATATGTTTGTATATGTAAATACGAAGTATAACCAAATGAAAACTCTGTGTTAGTTAATTAACATAAAAATGTACTAGATTATGATTTTTATCAAATCTCATAAATTTCACCGAAAATTTATTAACATAATGCGCACATATAAATATACAATATAACATTTTCAAGAAAATTTTTTTTTTGGTTCTTTTAACAAATTTTTCAGATTATTTATTTAGGATTTTTTTGGTTTTCATCATGAGGTGAGGTGGCTTGTTTTTGTAACGCACATGTCGAGAAAAATTTATATATTTGTATATGACTAAGCTGGAAGCGAAATTTTAATTGATTAATACTTTCGTTGGTTTCTATGTCTACAAAGTGCCCTGACGAATTAATTCATTTAATGCATTTTTATTATAACTTCTAACTTTAATCCGTTCTGTGGTTGAGACACTCTCAACATTTTTATAGGGTGGTTTAAGGTTCCCGCGACTGACTTGTAAATGAAGAATTGCCACAATTAATTAGTCATTTGGCACGACCAAATAAATCCCTACATTCCGTACTAAATTTAAGGTGTTCTTTAAGTGAGCTAGCTAAAGAGTTTCTATATATTTATTACTGCATTCAAATTTTAATTCACAAAGTTGCTTTGACCTGGAACTTTTTCTCAACAAAATATATGGAAAATTCTTATTTAATTTGGCACGTATGTAGTGCATTTACAACATTTGTTCTTTTGATTGGCTTAATTGTCAAACATGTTGCTGTAAAATCTAAAACAATTGAACTTTCTTCTAAATGTTCCGAGTCAAGCTGCTTACCTGAAAACTGTTAACGCAAATTGTTGGTAATTTTTCAACATGGCAACTTAACGGAGGTACCTCGCTTAATGAGCACGTCACATAACGAGCAAAGCAAACTGTAAAAAATGCCTCACTTAACGAGCGTCGTTTTGCAAAAAACGAGTGACAAGAAGAGTGGGGAGACCCGGATTGTGCGTTTAATATACAAACATAAAGTATTTCGTTTTCTAAAAAGAATATCCAGTAAGATCCTGCGGAATAGAATATACTCGTTAAACGAATTTCTACGATAAATTGTAAAAAAAAGGACTCGGGGAAGGAGGAAGATCAGGATTGTGCGCTTAAATACATATCGCTCATGTGCTGCAATGATGACACAACTCAAAATTACTTTTGTTGAAGGAACACTTTTAAAACTGTCGTATTGCAATACTTTTCAATAATAATTTGAAAATCACTTAAATAATTTTGAAAATAATTTTGGCACAAATTGGACGAAACTTGTGGTTTCAACAGGCAGTGCCTCCTGTCACATAGCGCGAGAAGTAGTGCAGTTATTGCACAAGAAGTTTCCCGGCTGCATTATCTCTCGTTTCGTCGACTAAAATTGGCCACCAAGATCGTGTGTTCTTACGCCGTTGGATTTTTTCGTTAAGCGTTATTAGAGGCAAAATGTACATATTACTATACATATAACAATGTTTTTTATAAACTGTCGCAGGATTTATGCCCAAAAAAGAAAAATTTCATCAAAAGGGCGGGAGGTATTTGGCTGATATCATTTTGCATAAAACATGAAATTGCAATCAAAATATCAATAGTTTCTCAAAAACGAAGTATTTATATCAAATTAAAATTGTAACCTCCAATTGAATCACTCTTAGGTTTTTACGAGTATATTTTTATGTATCCGTACCTATCCTACGTTTTTGGGCAATTAAATGGTTTTAAAATATTCCATATCCTATTGATGTGTCAACGTAATTTACAGATTTATACGCTAAGCTAAGTGTGTCGTCAAAAATATTTTGACTGCATAAAGGCAACGACAATGTGCTACTATTTAATAGTTGAGTGCTCTTCGATGATCCAAAAATTTTAAGTCAATTTTATTTGAATGATCTGGAAGGGCCATTTTTAATTATGTAATGATTTTTAAAAGCCGAATGAGGCCGGTCAGCGAGAAAAATTAATTATTCTCAAGATTATTTAAAATGAATTCTCAATCCGGCTGTGGGCATTATCTACTTCCTATATACAACATTACCCAAGTAAAGAAAAACACATCTCAATTGTTTGTGTCTAGTCGCGTATTATATAAAATGTTGAAAGCAATTTCAGCAATCCCCGCTCTACAGATGTGATGCGTTCTACAATAACTGGCCACAAAATGGAAATCCGTATAATAAACGCGCTAATTAAATTCCATAAATGCACTCCATCAAACCAAAATGTCCATAAAGCGAAACCATATTTATCTAGATTGAACTGTACTGCAAATCCAATATACTTATTTAATATTTCGTTAAACGAAACATGCGTCTCTAGAATAATAGAACATTAATTGCCATTAGAAATAATTAGTAAATACCTCTCATCCTTACATTCATACAAACAATTCAATAAAAATTAAATAAATTATAAATTAATTTCTAATCACATTTAAATTTTTATTTTAATTTATTAAATTATTAGGTTAGTTTTGATCATTCGACGGAATTGTCGTCCGAAGTTAAATCCTCATGTTTATCTACTTTAAGACTAGGAGTTGCAACTGCTGACTTCGAAAAATTCCCAATCAACGTCGCCTCTTTTTCCGGCTTGTTTTTCTCGTTTTATTTGTTGTCTAAATTTTTGGATACTGGAAGGTTTTGCGGTTTCCTCTAATTCTTCATTTGGGCTCTTAGTTGATAAATAAGAAACCATCGAAGTTTGTTTGGGTCTAATTTTTTGTTTATATTCTGAACATTTCGTTTTTTTTAAGATTCCTTTCTTCTGAATCATTTCATAGGTTGTTCAATTAAGGATAACGCTTTGAAGAAAACTCACATAAATAAAATAAAAACAAGAAAAAAAATGTGAAATAAAAAAGCCAAAACATTTTCCGTAAAATCGAATTTTTGGTTCGTCTAACGAATTTTGATCCCAAACGAGTTTTGGCCGTAAATTCGAAACTCCGTAAAGCGGACGTCTTTACCAGGGATATTGCTGTAATTCTTATTTTGAGGCACACACGAGTTACTCCTAGTGATCACATTTGTAGTCTCGTTATCAAAAAAGACACGTTCAAAAATTTTGTAAGTCGCCGACGCGATGTCATTGCGCAAAGCGGCGTGATTCTGTAAGAGGCGGTATTCGATTTATATTATAGACCAATGAGCGGTGCAACTATAATGTTTGTATATTATGTTTAATTTCGAAAAGTAATATGTCTCGTCGATATGATTCTCAGACATGTTATAACTTTATGCATAGGTCGGGGTAAAGGATGGATAATTTGCTTTACTTATCATTATTAACCTATAGTTATGTTATGAGTTTATTTTATGAGTATTAAAGATAAATCGGTAATAATTGCTTTTTACAGGCAAAACGTTTGGCTCTATGGCTGAAAATTATCATTTTTTAAATCAAAGATGTTTTATAAAATATCTTGGTAAAGATAAATGCCAGTGTGAGTTGAATCTTTTATAAAATATTTATGTTATCAAAGTTAGCTTCGTAAAGCCAAATATGAGCCAAATAGTCGAGGCAATGAAGCACTAAAAAGCTAAAAGTTCGGAATTTTTTCCATAAAGACGGATTGGAATGCGGTGTTTTGCATTCGCTTCCAAAAATTATTTGTAAAAAGTGTACCTGCTTTGTACCTATGACAAATCGGAAATTGCATTGCTGCAGCCAAAAATACATTCAAAAATTGCATTTTTTGAGACGCCTTTTGAAAGATTTCAAATTTTGTAAATAAGAGTCAGAACTGGCCCAAATCGGGTACTCAGAAGTTTTCGAGGTCGCTGATCACGATTATGATGTTCAAATTGACCCCCCGAATACCTGGAGCTCAGGAACGCCAATGAACGTCATCTCCGTGGGGTCGCCAAAAACAACCCAAAAATCATTGTAGGGCTGTTTTTTGGGGCGCTTAATCCAAATTTCACGTCGCAAACGATCCCCTGAGCACCTAGTGCACCGTAACCTGGGCCTGAACGTCGTCTCCGAGGGGTTTCCTCACACAATCGAAGAAGACAAACCCAAAATCGTTATGGGGGGTTTTTCGGGGCGCTGAATCCGGATTTCACGTCGAAAAGTACCCTCCCAAAACCTGGTGCCCCCGAACTTTTATCTTGACATCGATGTCATTCCCATGAATGTCAACCAAATCTGATGTCTTAGAGACCGACATGAATACTGCAACAGCTGTGTGAAATTGTTGATTCTAGTTAAATTATGTGAGGAGGAAAGAAATAGAATGAATAGAAAGTCAATATATGTAATTGGCGTTTAAACTTTTTATTGAACTTAAATCAAATACAATCCAACTGTTACCTTCCCTCATTACCTTTAATTTTTAAATACGTAACTCAATATCAAATTCTTCATCAAGTGACAAATCGCTCTGACGTATTCATAAGTAGATCATCTTCCTCATCTAAGGCCTCTCTCTCTCTGCTGTAATAACGTTTTCAATTGAATATCTGTCAGTATTGTTGCAAGTTGAGCCTTCACAAATTTTACAGGCAAGATTGCAAGGGAGGCCGTGCTTCCTGCAACTACAGGACAACAGATTACAATCTCCTGCGCATCCACAGAATATTAATTCCATAATATTGTTGGGCGCAGGTTTTTGTGTCATTTCTACAGGGATCAGTGTGTGCCGTGCAGCCAATCTTGCACTTGAAAATAGACCCTCTCTGGCTACTGATTTTTCTAAACAACTGTTGGCGCTTGGCAACGGTCAAATTCCTGTTGATGTTTCGACCGGATTGATTTCATTTCCCTCCAATTTTTGCATGTTAACGACGTCGAAAGAAGAGCTTATCACGAAAATGTTTCCGGACATCCGCCAAAATTATGTGAACCACGATTGGCTCAGCGAACTAGCAATATTGGCAGCAAAGAACAAGGATGTAGACAGTCTGAATTACTTGATTCAAAACCAAATTGCTGGGGAAACCCATTGTTACAAATCCGTTGACTGTGTGACCAATCAAGACGAGGCAACCAATTATCCGACCGAGTTTTTGAATGCGCTTGATTTGCCAGGAAATCCGAAATTGTGTAACGGAACGCGATTGAGTGTGAAGAAACTGATGAACAACGTGATTCAAGCGACGATCATCAAGGGCAAATTCAAAGGAGAAGATGTTCTAATTCCGAGAATTCCTATGATTCCAACTGACACACCGTTCGACTTCAAGCGCATTCAGTTCCCCGTTCGTTTGGCGTTTACTATGACGATTAACAAATCGCAAGGTCAATCGTTGGAAGTGCTTCCTGCAACTACAGGACAACAGATTACAATCTCCTGCGCATCCACAGAATATTAATTCCATAATATTCTTGGGCGCAGGTTTTTGTGTCATTTCTACAGGGATCAGTGTGTGCCGTGCAGCCAATCTTGCACTTGAAAATAGACCCTCTTTAGATGTTGTTGAATGGCGTCTAGTGTAGGGGGAATTTTTCCTAAATTTACTCTCCCCTTTAGAGTGGTTTTTATATATATTCTGTACCTGTACACCTGTAGTAACTGGTCCCATTTTAGCTTGTACTCATCAGGAACATTCGACTTCCTGAATAACAGTAGAGCACCGTACATTGCCAGGATTAGCTGGGCCCCGTTCTCAAAATTTTCTTCGCTTGACAAACCAGCTTCCTTGAACTTCGCGGCATGAGCTTCAAGGTCTGTGAATTTCTGGAAGGTCTTGAAAAATTTAGTTTTTCCCTGGTAGTACGTTAGCATTCCGATTCGTCTTTATGGAAAAAATTACGAACTTTTGTGCTTCATTGCCTTGACTATAAGTAGTTTTGGCGTTCAGTATTTTTACTGAAACTTGTTTTTTTATTTGCGGATACATTTCCTTTTTTTTTCTCCTTGGAGCGTTCAAATTACATAATTTATAATTTTTAGTAATGAATATGAGCATGACGTTTTGCACCCGAAGGTTTCACCCAGACGCGTTCTTTTGTATGTTTTACATTTTTTATTGTACTTGAAGTACTACATAATTCTTAAAATATAAAAAAAAAATAAACTCAGTGTGAAAAAAACTAATCTTTTTTTCTTTTTTTGGCTTTTTAGTTTGTTGTGTGTGGTCAAGTGTTTTCCACTTATATGACCCATGGGTATTGGATCTTTGCCTAGTGCTTACAGGGACTTTTCAATGGAAGTACTGAAGTAGCAAAGAATTTGTTGTTGTTTGTAATTCTAGTATATCTCTTATTTCTAAGAGAAGCTGAATATAAAATTTTTTTTTAATGAACAAGAGTTTACTCAATAACAAGATTTTAACAAATATTATATTTCTTAATTTGTTTTGTATTTTACTTTAATTCAAATACATATTCGCAATAAATTTCATTGTTTTTTTTTGACAGTCTGAAATATACTAGATGGTGTTAATTTATTAATTATGTGGTTGTAAATGATAGAGAAAAATTAAATATGAAAACAAAATAGTTTACTAGAAATAAAAAGTAAGTCCCATTTGTAAGCGGTCACACTCACACAGGGTACAGTTGATGTCTCCCAAAAACTTAATTAATTGTCTATACTCCTCGATTCTTTGCCTGGCTAATATCTCTTTTAGTTTAAATTGAGATAAAATTGGATAAGTATTTCTGATAGCATTATGTTTACTGCATTCGTCAACAATGTGGTCATTGTCCTCTGTAATATTGCATAATGGAACAATTAGGAAAATTTTCGAAACCAAATAGATATTTATATTTGTTGCTATGCCAATTTTGCTAGGTAATCCGCTATGTTGTTTCAATGGATGCCTATGTGTCCTGGAATTCATTGAATACTGATGTGTTTATTAGGATTATTACCCACCATATCAAGAATTTGGTTCTCAAAGTGACAGTTGATTTTTTTGTTAAGGGCTGATATTAGTGATTTGCATGCGCTTTGAGAGTCAGAGAGTATTATAAATTTGTTTTTGCCGCTTAGTTGACCTATTGTTGTGGCGATGATTTCAATAGTTTTTATGTTTGTAGTATTTTTGAGTTTTATGGAAAGATTAATACTTCGGTCTTTGTAAAAGATTCCCATTCCTGCTCTGTTATTTTTCGGAGATTCGTCCATTGTTCGTGTATATAATATCGGAATCACTATTTTTTTCTATCACTTTCAGAGCCGCTTTTCGTAGCTCGATTGTGTTGTTAAATGATGCGATAATACCTATTATATGTATGGTGTAATATTAATGTTAGTTGGGCTGGTGGATCTTTTGTGGGAAGCTTTGATGTTCTTTAGAAAATTGTAGTTCGAAAAATATTTGTTCAATTTTTCCAGCGAGCACTGGTTGTCCATTCCAATCTTTGTGTTCCGATATATAGTTGTCTGATGATGTATTTTAAAGTTTTAAATACAACATTGTCAAAAATTGAGGTAATTTCTATGGATTCTGCTAAAATTGTAGGTACTGGTATGGATTTTAATAACACCAAGCATTGCCTTAGGCATGCATTTTTTATAATTTAGCATTTTTTTTTAGCCGTCTTGTTGTTTTCCTCTGTAAAGATATGTACATATATGCCAAAACTAGTTTTGGTTTGGTCAATGCTTTGTATATTACTAGTTGAGTTTCAGAATGAACCCTACCATTAGAATTGGATAAAGACTTTAATAGGTTTAATGTTTTTTGTGTTTCGATTTTCCGATTTTGATAATAGTTTGATTCTCAATGATATTATGTGATTATTTATGTTTAGATTAGCGTTGTTTGCATTGGTGAAAAGTCCTAAAAAGTGAGTTTTTACTGGGTTTAAAATTAAATTTATTGATTCTAGTTGATGTGAAAGTTATAGTAAAACATTTTTTGCATTCCTTGATAGTTCCTCATGGCTATGTCCATTAATTACCAAACAGATGTCATCTGCAAACTGAAATATTTTAGTCTGTGAGTTGGTGAGCTCATGTATATGGTTTATGGAAATATTAAAGAGCGTAGGGCTCAAACAACTTTCCTGGGGGATTCCTTTGTTTGTAAGATGTTTATTTGGTGCGTTTATTAATTTTGATTGACCTGTTGGTCAGAAATTAATGTACCCAGATTGTTAATGAGTCCGAAAAATCAAGGTTTTTGCTTTTGTTAATTAGTATTTTCTTATTGACGTTGTCGAAAGCTTTAGTAATATCGGTGTTGATAAGAATGATTTTTTCTTTGTTATGTTTTAATGTATAACTTATATGTTTTAAAAGTTCATTCATGTAATCTGGAATAAATCTATTTTTCCTGAAACCGAACAAATTTTCATTGAGTATGTTATATTTGTCTAGGTGTTTATTCTTAACAGGATTAATTTATCAAACATTTTTGAAAAAATTGGCAGTAGGCATATCGGTCTGTAGTTCGATATTTCTCTATCACTTTTCCCTTTTTTCTTGATGGCTATGACACTGGCGATTTTCCATTTTTCTGGATAACATTGGTTTGACCAGATTTTTTTGAAGAGATCTAAGATTGCATCCAAGACTTGTGTGTTAGATTTAATTAATGTTTTAATTAATTTGTAGCTTATCTTCCGTTATCTGGGGCAGTGTTTTTTGTTTTGTTAATAATTTCCATAATCTCTAATCCGCTTCCTAGCTCCATTGGTTCGATTCGATTAGTTGTTTGAAGTTGATTTAATTCCAACGAGTAGGGGAAATTAATAGTTAGGAAATCCGTAGCTAGATTTTTATCATCTAAAATTTTATAATGTGATTGTTTTTTATTTTTTTATTTATCTATGTTATTCCAGATCGCAGTATTATTTTTTTTGTGGTTCATATTGTTTAGAAAATCTCTCCAGCACATGTTTTCCTCTCTTTTGATTTTAAGTTTCAGTATTTGATTAGCTTTTTTAATTCTAATGCCGTGTATAATGTTTTATTTGTATTATAGATCCTTTGATTATTTATTACTTTTGACTGTTCATAGCCTCTGCAGTTCCTCATTCCACCATCTTTTAGGTTTATAGTTTGATCTGACCTTGATAATGTTTGTGTTTTTATTAATGCTTTTTTCCAGATAACTTTCAATGTCTAATGAATTATTTATGTTCCAGTTTGAGTTGAAGTCCGAAATTATCTTCTTCCAGTTTGTTACTTGTTTCCCCTCTCTTCTTATAATCTCATAGTTTATCAAAATGGCAAAATGATCGCTCCTTATATCCAGCTCCTTATACTCCAGTTATATCCAGCGCTGAATTTGTATGTCTAAACATATTCATCCTAGTTGGAGAACCATCGTTGAGTATATAGATGTTGTTGTCTATTATCATATTCTGCCACTGCATTGCCTAAGAAGTCATTTATGCTGTTGTTGTCCCATAGGCCGCCTCTTGCATTTATATCTCCAGCTATAATAGTGTTTCCTAAATTGTTTTCCTGTATCATCATCTCGAATTCTCTTATTATTTCATTCTTATTTCTCCTTGAATTATTGTAAAAAGTGATGATGTTTAAATTTATGTGTTTGTATTTGATGTTTATTTTCAGCGTTTCTAATCTCTCATAATTGTTGCATAGATTTACTATCCTCCAAAAAATATTTTTCTTGATTAAGAAGCCCACGCCGCAATATCCGTCTAGTCTATCTTTTGTTACAAGTTGTAGTTGTTGAATGTTAATATTTTCGACTCTTTTTAGTCCATGTTTCTGAAAATATTATTAGTTGTCTGTTGTTATCTAATATATATTTCTCTACTAGGCCTTTGTTGCTTTTTAATCTTCGTATGTTTATTTGTAGAAGTTTGAAGAAACCATTCATAAAAAATTTATTTACTAACTTTCGACAGACATTTCTCGATCTTAATTTTCATAAGATCAATGTCTGCTACACTGTTCGGTTTTGATGTTTCTTTGCTTAAATTTGAGTTCAAACCCCTCAGTAGGTCATCTCTAAGTTTAATTTGATTTTTAAGGTCTTTTACTAGTTCGTTTAAAACAGTCATGCATTTATCAAGTTGTTTCGTGGCTTCCTCGCTTCTTCTATTGGAAGTCCTTCAAAGTGGATATGTCTTGTCTCAATCCATAAAGCTTGAGTTTGGATTCCCTGTGCGATGTTTTGTAAACTTCCATGTAATATGATATTTTCCTTTGTCTCTCTCTTTCCTCGCATTTGAAGTGGTTTGTTTTGTGTCCCTCTCCGCAAAATTTGCATTTCGGTTTATTTGGGTCACATGTATGCTCACTGTTTTTAAAGTTGGCACACAAATTGTATCTTTCAGACTCACTTGATTTACACCTATTTGCGGCATGCCCATAAATTAGGCACTTGTAACATAGCACAGGATTCGGGATGTAGTAATCTACTTTTAGTAGGATGTTATCGTATAAGCTTATCTTGTTAAAAATGGAATTGCCGCTGAAAGTAATCTTGATCATTTCCGTATCACTTGCGGTCTCCATCTCCGGATTCCACATTGTTATTCTCTCGATTTTTCCAAATGTAATTGGAGACTTGATATTATCTTTCAACTCGTCATTACTAATCCCTAATGGTGTATTCCTTATCAATCCAATTGTATGATTGAAGTTAAATGGAATATACACCTCACACTTATCAAATTGTTTTAGCGCCTCACACTCTATGCATTCATTGGCGTCCGAAAAAAATTTGAACGAGATTCTAACTAAAATCTTACTGCCTGTTCGATTGAGGAAATGTTTGTAATTCTGTTTTTTTTTAATCTCTAGCTACACTGATTAGATTTAAATTCTCCTTATACGCCATGTCCTTGAAAGGTCCTGAATCTGAATTCAAGTATTTTGTAACCACCTTTTTTTCTGGAATGTTCGCTATGTATTTAGAAGCGTCTTTTGAAGACGACGAAATGTTATCATTAACCATGCTTATATCTGAGTTTGACTCTGTATTATAAGTAATCTCATTTGTAAATGTATTTGCATCTATCTCCTGATTTATACCGTAATTACTTATTGATTTTCTTTTTATATTCTCAGACCGCGTGGTGTTTTTGACGACCATTTTTTTCCGACATTTGATAATCTGATAATTTTAGTATTATCGTTATCAATACTGGAATCAGATTCAGTATCTGGGATGATGATATCTTCCCCATCAATGAGAGTGGGATCATGGGTTACCCTATTTCCTCCCTCGGAAACTTTGTCACTAATCACTACACTAAAAACTATCCCCCGTGACCGCTTAAAAACTAAAACTTACCAAATACCAAAAGATTAATTAAACTATTATAATGGGACAATTTAAACGGGCATACAAGAAAATTTTTTTGGCGACAAACATTAGCATCCAAAATAATAAATTGGCATCACAAATAATATTTTGGAACCACATATGAGAATACAAACAAATATTTTTGAAGGACATTATTAAATACCGTGGCAACAAACATTGGCATGAAAATTAATAAATTGGCAATAAATATAATATTTTGGAACAAAAAAAAATATTTTTTAGTAATAAAAAAAAAAAAATCGAGACAAAAAATTAAATTTAATCGATACAAATTATTTAATATTTGATAGGGGATCGATGCAAAATATTGCAGTGTCATTAATAGATTCTATATAATCCGCTCCTACGTGCGGCACGCAGTCCCCCGAAGTTCAAATCTAAAGCCCTCGGAGGGCTAAGCGGGGGGGGAGCGAAGCGACATCCCGCGTGCCCGTGAGAGTTACCGAAGCCGTTAGCCTCTACAATTCTAAGTTAAATTAGGGATCTCCATTTTCCAGAATATTTTAAAACTAATTTCAATTTTTTAATTTTTAATTAATTTATTTATAAATTTGTTGCCAGTTAATTATTTTTGCCACCCAAAATGTTTATTTCGATGCCAAAAAATAATTTTTTGTGTACCCATCCAATAGTGCCAAAAATTTATAAATGTTGCCAAATTATTATATTTTATTCCAAAAAATTAATTTTATGATGCCAAGAAATTTTTGTTTGTTGCTCATTAATTTGTGCCGTTTCATTACAGTAAATCCTCGACTTACGCGAATTCGGCTTACGTGAATTCGTACAGTCCTCGACTTACGCGAATTTGACTTACGTGAATTCCTACTTACGTGATTTAAAAAAAATGAGTTTTGTGGTTTGTTCGACTTACGCGATTTTTCGACTTACGCGAAAACCTTCAGAACGAATTAATCACGTAAGTCGAGGACTTACTGTATTTTTTTGTATTTCAAATATTAATTTTTTGTGTGCCGGTTTATTGCCAGCCTATTATAATTAAACTGAATTTAAACTATATCTATCGCACCACTTAACACTTCAAAAATATTTTCATTCTGACTTGACTATACGGAAGCCACAATGAGATTTAAAAAAAAAAATAATCTTGCCATGCCAAAAAATGACCGTAGTTTTTTGTTGCACTTGTTTTTTTTTATGGTAAATTGAAAACGACATTAAATGAATGTTGAAAATATCATAAAATCTTTGACGTAGTGTGATTTATAAAAATAAAACATCAAAGATCTTTTACAAAAGAAATTGTATTCATATATTTTACAAAATATCTTTGATATAGAAAACGGATGGTGTAGTTTCGGCCTATGCATTACGCATTTTTTCTTTTTTTTTGTTGCAAAAATCATGTATGGTGTAAAAAATGTATGTGCGCACATCAGTTGAGAACGGCTGAACCGATTTGGATCAATCTTTTTCTATTATGTTTGAAATTGCCAGGAGATGGTTCTTACGAAAGAAAATTTTGGGAAAATCCTTCGGAAAAGTCGGAAAATTCGGAAAATCGAAAAATTAAGTTTTTGTATAGGATTTGGCCCGTAGCCAACCAGATGGTAAAAACCAGATGTTTTGTAGAATAGAAAAATTGGAAAATCTGAGTGGAAAACTCGGAAACTTCCGGAAAAACCCGAAGAACATTGAATTTTTTTTTTCAATGAAATTTTGAATTTTCTGTATGTTTTGATGACCGATTGGGCTTAATCTTTTTTTATTGTGTTTGAAATTGCCAGAAGATGGTTCTTACGAAAAAAAATTTTGGGAAAATCCTTCGGAAAAATCGGAAAATCGAAAAATTATGTTTTTGTACAGGATTTGGCGCGTATCCAAACCAGATGGTCTTTTAGAAGAGAAAAATTGGAAAATCTGAGTGGGAAACACGAAAACTTCCGGAAAAAATCCGAAGAAAATTTAATTTTTTTTTTCAATGAAATTTTGAATATTTTGTATGTTTTGATAACCGATTAGGCTTAATCTTTTTTAATTGTATTTGAAATTGCCAGGAGATGGTTCTTACAAAAGAAAATTTTTGGAAAATCTTTTGGAAAAGTCGGAAAATTCGGCAAATCAAAAAATTATGTTTTTGTACGAGATTTGGCGCGCAACCAAACCAGATTGTCTTTTAGAAGAGAAAAATTGGGAAAACGAAGTGGAAAACTCGGAAACTTCCGGAAAAACCCGAAGAAAATTCAATTTTTTTTTTCAATGAAATTCTGAATTTTTTGTATGTTTTGATGACCGATTTGGCTTAATCTTTTTTATTGTGTTTGAAATTGCCAGTAGATGATTCTTACAAAAGAAAATTTTTGGAAAATCCTTTGGAAAAGTCGGAAAATTTGGAAAATTGAAAAATTATGTTTTTGTACGGGATTTGGCGCGTATCCAAACCAGATGGTCTTTTAGAAGAGAAAACTTTTTGAGTTGATGCCACTGTTTCTTCGCCGGAAAATCAAATTCGTACATTGTTCGCGATCATCATAGCGACATGTCATCCATCGAACGCATTGGCATTGTGGAACAAATTCAAGGACGAAATGGCTGACGATATTTTGCATCAATCGCACTGCAACATCGAATTATGATCTTGAAATGAACGACGAGATACGCAACGAAGCTTGGATCATGATCGAAGACATGTGCGTGCTGATGTGTGGCAGCCATTTATCGAAATTGGGCATGCCAGCACCAATTCGTCCGATGCACGATGCATTTAATCATGAATTGCAACGAGAGCAAGTGTACGATCGAGATTCAATGAGCCAAATAGTACGAACGAATGTCCCGCTTTTGAATGCAGAGCAAAATAACGTGTACGACGCATTGATGACGGCAGTTGACGAAGGAAACGGCGGAATATTCTTCCTCGATGCTCCCGGTGGAACAGGCAAAACATTCCTGATTTCATTGCTTTTGGCCACAATTGGCTCAGCGAACTAGCAATTTTGGCAGCAAAGAACAAGGATGTAGACAGTCTGAATTACTTGATTCAAAACCAAATTGCTGGGGAAACCCATTGTTATAAATCCGTTGACTGTGTGACCAATCAAGACGAGGCAACCAATTATCCGACCGAGTTTTTGAATGCGCTTGATTTGCCAGGAAATCCGAAATTGTGTAACGGAACGCGATTGAGTGTGAAGAAACTGATGAACAACGTGATTCAAGCGACGATCATCAAGGGCAAATTCAAAGGAGAAGATGTTCTAATTCCGAGAATTCCTATGATTCCAACTGACACACCGTTCGACTCCAAGCGCATTCAGTTCCCCGTTCGTTTGGCGTTTGCTATGACGATTAACAAATCGCAAGGTCAATCGTTGGAAGTGTGCGGAATAAATCTAGAATTTCCGTGTTTTTCTCATGGTCAGTTGTACGTCGCGTGTTCGAGAGTTGGCAAACCATCATCGTTGTTCATTTATGCGCCGGAGAACAGAACTAGAAATATTGTTTACCACAATGCATTGTATTGATTTGCGTCTGTATTCGATTTAATTCCACTCGAATAAAATACATTGAATTCTTTTGAATTCCAACTGACTCCAATTCATTTCCACAATGAGAGAAAAAATCCAAAACACAACTCAATTTTCGAAAGACGCATGA
The DNA here is from genome assembly GCA_963556165.1 of Tipula helvola. NCBI lineage: Eukaryota > Metazoa > Arthropoda > Insecta > Diptera > Tipulidae > Tipula > Tipula helvola. The sequence goes on from OY744481.1 coordinate 206,373,486, forward strand.
GTTTGAATCGACATTTCATTCACTTTTCAATACATTAGTGTTGAATTCGATGAAAATGGAATGGAATGTCCACTCAACTCAATCATCTATTGAGAATAGAGTTGAGTTGTTTGATTTTTTCTATCATCAAAATCAATTTTCGTGAAGGACAAAAGTATTTGCTCGAAACGCAGTAATTTGGGGCGGGACGAAGTTCGCCGGGTCAGCTAGTTGAATATAATATTTAAATTGGCGTCAAGTTTTGGTTTTTGTCATACAATAATGGGATCCGACGCATGGAAAACTGTTTATATGTGGTAATATAAACCCAATCCTATATTTTTCAATTGTCCTAGAGCTTCTGGTAATCTTTTCGCCTTGTAGAATTAGTGTGCCGAAATGTATATAAACAAGTTTTTACGACATGGCCAATTGTCCCATTTACGTTTTCTACGGGAATCAAGCCGCTACTGCTTTGTTGTTCTTATCAGTGACAATACTTTGCCGATCAGAGTCCGATACTAGTGTAGAACATCGATATTTGCAATCCGGTAATAGTATATTATGCAACGAGCATATAATGATAGCTGTTAAAGATGAAGTTTTCCGACACAAGCCGAGAGGCGAGTTTCATAAATCATCTGAGTGAATAACAACCATTATCAGCGAGTAGAATACGATACTTTGTCCACTTCCTACAAAAACACTGTATTTTATAATCAAATCCTTTAAATAATCCTAAAATAATTTTCGTTGACATTTTGACGTCTTAATTATAATGAAAATGGCAGAGACTGCTAGACAAAATTTCAATAATGATATTTAATTGAATTATTTACTTGGTAGTAGTGAATAATGAAAAAAGAGACTACTAGATAAAATTTCAAAACTGAAAAACAGTGATTAATGATTAATCACTGCTAGCAGTCAATAATGGATATCATTATAATTGAAGAAACAAATGTTTAATGAGTATATTATACGTTAGTGGTGAACACTTTTTAAAGGATTAATTTGTTTTTTGGTTTAACTTTTCATCGATAATTTACAATTCCGCTTGATATTGTTTATTCCGAACGGTGCAGTTGTCAGTTGCGTTGCCGTTTCTTGATTAAATCAATATTAAAAAAATAAAAATTTGAGAAAATTAAATGTCAAATCTTTGATCATATTTATCGTTTACCAATTTACTTTCGCTTAACAACTGTTTTACATTCAATGACCACCTATACTAAACCACCTACAACGGGCTAACTCGAATAAGCATTTCTACCACAAAAACGAAACAAAAATAAAACTAGGCCTACTCCATTTTTCATAGTAAATAACTCACCTGCTAGAAACGTTGGCTTTTGCCAATTAAATCAAATTGGCTATTTTCTTGGGAAACAAATAAACAAAAAATAATTCGAATTCAATTTTGTTCAACAAAATACGCTTAAATGTGAATCGGGTATAAAACGGATATTCGTATACCAACGGTTGTTGGACCAATTTTGGATATTAAAAAATACATTTGAAATTAAAAAATGACAAAAGGTGATATCACAAATATCATACTTTCTATGTAGCCGGTAGTTTTCGTTGATTTACCGAGTTGCTTTTGCTCGATCGAAATCATCAAAGCATCTCGGAATTGATTTCATCTAAGCATCTCGAAACAAATTTTAAAACGAGAGCAACTTTCTGCCATGGTAACTTTCTATTAAAAAATAAAATTTTCTGGTTAGAGTACATACATACATATGTCAAAAGTTCATTCCCTTAGTAATACTATATAGCAACCGAAATAATTTAAACATTCATTCAACATTTCCCAATCGAATTTTTGTCGTAATCAATAAAATTCTTCAAAACATTCAGACGACAGACAATTTCTTATTTATTTGAAAATTTCGGTTTTTGTTGAATATACATATGTAGTAAAAGAAATATTTTTGGATTTTGAACAAAAGCAGAAATCAAAAATGAAAACTAAAATAGATTACTGTTGACATATTTAGCGTGTTACTCGCAATATAACATGTCTCCATTGATAATTTGAAGAAAAATTATAGTGAAATTAAGAAGGAAGAAATACATTTTTCAATTAATCCTAATGTCCAAAAACTCTTCGTAAATTTCTATATTTGGTTTATACTTTATGTAAAAATTATTTTAATAAGCCGCACCAATATCTGTATTTTCACCCCAAAAGGTCCTTTACAACGATTACTTTATACATAGAATGTAAACAAAATAAAAGAATTTTGAGGTTATTCCTACAAACATTTGGAGGTTTTCACTGTTTATAATAATTTTTATTGATAAGGATTTTTTTTTATAAAATTATAGAAAATATCAAAACTGAAATTAGCGGTTTTAATATTTATGGCCCATATATCATTTTCTTTAGTTATATTGATATGAGTTTTTTATCGTTTAATATTTCTGAAATAAAATAAAAATAAAAAATAATGAAATTATTATACACACATAGTTTTGTTATTGTTGTTGCAATAAAATATTTGTATTTCCTTTAAAAAAAACGTAGAAAAGAAAAGTTTGGTAAAATACACCGCAACATAACTATAGGGTAGTGAAAAATCTAGATGTAGCTACCTTTAGTAGTTATGAAGCTTTGATTAAATATTTGACTACCCGTTCTTTAGCTTCGGAAGGGTAAATATATTTGTACGATTTCTATCGTACTTGTTTTGGGTACCTATTTAAAATAATAATATCACCCCTTTTAATACCGACTGCTTTCAGATTCTGAATTCCCAACCAATCCGATATTCGGAAACAAAATATATTTAAGAATAAATTTCTTATCGTGGTCATTAATAATAAACATTCTGATTATAATATTTTGAATGTTTAAATAAATCAATTTTCGAAAAAAAATAACAATATGGTAAAAAAGCTCACGAAAATTTGGGTTTATTACTACTGTTAATTTTCGTTTTTTTTAATCGAAAATAATGGTAATAATAATCTAAATATAATTTAATAGTATTAAAATTAATTTTTCTTAAACAGTTTAATGTGTTCGAGGAAAATTTATTTGTACTTTTGAAAATTTGTGATAATAAAATTGATTGATGGTGCTTTTATTTTACCGATTGTTTTTATTATACTATTTCTTGATTCATTAAATTTTTGCTACCGCACATTATTAAGCTTAGTAAAGTTTAGATATTTATTTGGTTTTTTGATTTATCGTTTAATTAAGATTGATTTTGGTGAATAAAATTCATGTATGGTATATGTAGTACCTCGAATTTTACAGTTACAGTTAATTTTGAAAAGAATCCAAATTCTCTAATTAATCCACTTGTAAGAACATAATTTCTTTAGTAGATTGATCAACAAACTGCTACTTAGCATAACAACCCTTGAAAATTTAAAAATGTTAAACTTTAGAAGTTAGGGGCGACAGTCATCAAACTATAAGTTTTCTATAAACTTCAGTAGGTAATTTAATTTCGTAAATATCCTTTATGATTCAGTTTTTCAATCAAATCTGCAAAATAACGAAAGTTTTTTCCCTTTTTGGAAGTTCGAAATTTATAAAATTTATGTATGTATTATTCAATTCCCGTGTTTTAAAACTCCAAAATGAACAATTTAATTTAAATTTAAATCACGTTACTAAAATTTTAAATTCGAAACATCTGATTTATTTTACAATTTAGAATTGACTTCAGATCCACTTCATCATAAGATGAAGTGCGAAACGGAATATCGCAGATCAGAAATTACAAAAAAATGCGGTAACAATATATCAAACTGCAACGAAATGCTTAAACATGGCAGCGATTGTCTGTTCAGAAACATCAAAATCTACAAATTTGTTTGAATACTTTTCAAATGATGTCATCAAAGAAGAAGCCACTTACAGAATGCGAATGAATCACGAGATCTGAAACGATTTCGGTCAAGTGGACATTATCGGAATAATAAAATAAAAATCATTAAAAACAAGATTTACACGCTTTTCGTTCACAAAATCGGAGCATAAACAGGTCTTGGAGCTGGCAGAGAGACTTCTGAACCGATGGATATCCGACGTTGAAAGGGACCTGCACCCTGATTCTCTAAAAAAAAAGATAATGGGTAAACGTGTAAACTTGCAAAAAGCTAAGCCTAAATCGAAAAATTGCAAACTAATAAAAAAAAGCTTTGCTTTTTACGAGTTTACACGTTTACCCATTATCTTAATTTTTAGACAATCAGGGTGCTGAATACACTAGCTTATCGTGTTCGGTGATTTTTTATCGTGGATTAGACTATTTGTGGGAGCATCGTTGAGGTGGCCGAATCGCTACAAGGGATGTAGCGCCAGCGGACTAGTTGAGAATGGATAAAAGGGGTTAGGTTTTCGCTCTTCAATAATCCTATTTTTGATATGATATATGATTTTGAACCTCTGGAGCTTATATGCCAAAAAAAAAATCAGCATCATCCAGCCCGCTCCACATCTGTGTAAAAATATCGAAATGTTTGTATGTATGACATAGCCGTATATAGCTCGCGTTATTCTAGGGACCATAAACCGGACATTAACGCATAAATAAAAAAATCGGGGTGGGCTGTATCGTATATCCGGCCTTAAGGCCCATAATTTTAAACAAGGATAGTGATAAATAGGCAAATTTATCCCATCTTTCGTAATTTTAAACGAAGATAAATCCACTGAATCAAACCTGGATTAAAATTGTATCCTCGGATTTATACCTCGATATCGATGGCTAAAACAGCGGATAGGGCTAATTGATCTGTCAAATTACACAATATACAAAATATATGTATATAATGAATTGCAAATTTTAATTATTTAAATTAAATTTTGAAAATTTTAGTTTAAAATAAATAATATATTTAATGAATCTTCGCCTTCGCCATCAGAGTCTATGGTGAATCAGATTACGAGATTATCGATTCGATCTAAACATCGTAAAGTGTCTTACGATAGGATATACGTTAAGTTTTACAATAAGGAAGAGTTTCTGCGCCAGTTTTCTGAAGAAGGAGTTCATTATTATTTGCCCAACACTCTCGAAGCAGATTTGGAACCCTTGGACACATATTATCGCTTATAACATTGCATATTACGTGAACCGCCTACTTACCATTTTATTTGTTTCTTGCACGGAATGCCACAAATCACGGTATTGACTAAAGACTAATAATCTCGACAGACACGTACTAGCTACTCGTGAATTCGATTAAGGGGTTATATTTTTCAGTCTGTTACAATACGAGTTTAATCCTTTTAGGATTCCCGTGTTTCATAACATGATTATCGTAGAGTTTCAAACTTGATGAATACGAAATACAAAAAAGACAGAAAACTTAAGGCAGAAAGAATTGAAATTATTGCGATTATGTTTTTGTCTGTCAACGGGTTAAAACAAAATATATTGAGAGGAAAACAAACAAAAAAATTGATAAATGCTCCAGCAAGCACTTATTAATTTGAAAATTGATTTCGAAAATCTCCGGTTTTAACTTCGCTCAAAATTACGAAACAAAAATCCACGAATCTATCCACGTTTAAAATTTCCAAAAGTAACCTTGGCTAAATCAATCCATTTTCGAAAACTGTGGATTAATCCATCGATTTAGCCTTGTTTCAAAATACGAGCCTAGCTGTTTGGCGTGATAACGTTTATAAGCAGTGATCAAAATGGTACTCTGTATGGGTTTGTTAAAATAAATAGCACAACATAAAGCGGAGGTTCAAGCACTCCTCACTGAGCACAATATTGACATAATATTAATATCCGAAACACGCTTCAACAAAAATAGCTATTTCAAAATTAATGGGTACTCTATTAATGACACCAAGCTCTCAGATGGGAAAGCATTGCTGTATTGATTAAAAGAAGATTAAAACACTATGAGCTTAAGAAATATGAGAAAGAGCATATACAATTATACAATCAACAAGCATCTGTCTGCAGGAGTGGTCTGGAAACTGTGTCATATCGGCAGTCACATGCTATAAAAAAACTCCAGTTCTTGGATTATTTCAGCCAACTATAGATAATAAATTTCTTGCGGGAGGTGATTACAACACCAAACATACTCATTGGGATTCCAGATTATCATCGCCGAAAGGCAAACATTTATCAAGCTATAGAGGAACAGTCCCTGGATTATTTATCTGCCGGTAACCCAACTTACTGGCGCACGGATAAAAAGAAAATTCCTGATTTAATTGACTTTTGTATAATTAAAGGAATTCCACGTACATATGCTAAGATTGTTATCATCTACCTTTTGATCACTCAACGGTGATAGTAACAGTGAGTACCGATGCCTTAAGGAACGTATTGCCGAACCGTCTTACAAACAAGCGAACTAATTGGGATCAATATAGGCTAGTCGAACAAAATTGTCTACTTAATATTTCTCTGATCGCACCAGCTGGCATTGATGCGGCGGCTGAATATTTAAAATACGTCATGGCATTATCAGCTGAAAAGGCTACACCCGTCATAAGCAGTTCTGAAAAAGTTAATAAACTGTCACATAATATACAGCAGCTAATCCAGGAAAAGCAAAAAATGGCAGCAAACAAAATCACCAATGCGGGAAGCAGAAATTTATAGCGTCCAGAACTACTTAAGTGATCTCTCGGCAACCGAGAGGACATATATTATTTGTTGAAGGCAACAAAAAATGTAAAAAGGCCAACAAATTCGAATCCACCGATTAGAATATCAACTGGAAATTGGGCGAGAAGTGATGAAGAAAAACCCAATGGTTTTGATGATCATCTAACAATAGTACTCGCATCACACGAAGAAGAAAATTATTTCCTGCTACCCCAGCAAATGGATGATGGTTTATCCTACAAACCTATAAAGTATATTGGAAGAAAGTTAGGAATACAATTAAAAATTGCATAAGCCCGAAAAGGGAATTGCCAGACACACGCATAAAACTAATAACATTCATATTCAACGCGATCCTGCGAAGCAGTTATATTTCTCAAAATTGGAAAATATCTTTGATCACAATGATCCATAAGCCAGGAAAAAATGAAACGCAGATCTCATCACATCATCCAGTAAGCATGCCACCCTCAATCTCAGAGCTATTTGAAAAATGATACTAACAAAATTGAAACCAATACTAGAATAACGGCGCGGTGTTCCAGACCATCAATTTGGGTTCCAAAACCAACAATCGAAATGCAATCAAAATCACCTTCGAGGAATAGAAATATTGTTCTGCTGCTTTCTTGGATATAGCACAAGCATTTGATAAAGTTTGGCACGATGGACTAATATACAAAAATAAAGAGCTTCTACCGAAGAAATTTCACTCAGTTTTGGGACACTACCTTATTCAAAGGCAATACATGGTCAAATAAAATAGCGCAACTACTTGCTTAAATGATATTAGTGACGAATGTGAAGTTTCCGACAAAACATCAAAAATAACAAAAATATTTATATGTATGGGTAAAACAGTGGGTAAAAGCAATGTTATAATAAAATCGCAAGATTTGTTAGATTTAATAGCTGAAATCAATAATTATGTACCAAAAATAAATTTTTTTAAAAATTAAGCTTAATAAAGAATTTAAATACATTTATAATCGAACACAATGGAAATACATAAAAATAATAATTTATCAACTAATACGAAGTATGTAGGTTCACTGTATTGAGTATGGGCCAATTCAGAGAGATGTTCCCGGGATATGACCTTTACCAATAACTAGATTAAGGGATGTTCTTTGAAATAAAATTGGTGGGATTACTCCACGGAGAGAAGGAACCTTTTGTTATTGCGTGTGAACATTTGAAGTATATATGAAAATATATGTAATTTAGAGGTTCACTGTATTAAATATTGTCCTGTATTAATCGAACAAGTAGAAAATTAACAAATCGACGAATATCGCATGGAACAAGGACATTTTTAATTATTAATTATAATTTATAATTATTAATCATTAATTATTGATTTATAACTATTAATTCGTTAATTATTAATTATATGCCCTGGAGGGGCGACAAAACCGTCCAACCAACTGTCTACTCGCAAACCAGATGTTTCGTTTCTCTTGGAAATGAAAGAAAATCCCCATAAACGGGCTCTCTGTCATGAGTGAAATGGATCCCATTGGCTTGGGCGCTCCATATGAATGGTTGTATGAACGAGGATCCCTGTGAACGGGCCTATATGAATGATTGAGTGAAGGCTAGAGAACGAAGAGTACACGGAAAATGGATTTGTTACTTTCAAACATTTTTTGCAAAAGCCCTACGGCTCATAAAAATGACACTGAGTGATTTAAATTCCTCAATGTATGCCCTTAACCTATATAGTAACCACATAACACCATATATCAATTCGTGCTATTTGGTATTTCAGGACCGGTGTGAAGTACTTAACATTAACAGAAAAGTGTAGCTACACAAATTAACAGAAAAGTGGCTTTTACACAAAAAAGTGGAAAATCCAAAAGTTTTAATGTAAATATCGTTATATTTTAACTCGCATAAAATAAACAACACAAAAGAAATAAATTTAAATAGATATTTGATAGTTTAAATTTGAGTTGCGAAAAAAAAACTAGTTCGACCAAAAATCTTTACAGACAAGATTCGATTTAATGAAGAGCAATATGCCAATTTACACAAATCTCAGAGATGTTCCCATATTGTGACTATATAGGATAAAAAGAGGATAAATAAGGCTTTCTTAATATCTATGTGTTATTTAAAAAAACAGGGTTGGGCTCTGGTGACAAATTTTAAAAAATTATCAATTTCATATAAAACAATGGAAATGGGATTTTAAAATGATTGTTAGATATATTTCCGGAATATTGTCAAGAAGGAAGGATCTTTGTCGTTTTTCATCCGATTTTAATGAAATTAAGCATGCACGATGGAAATAAGATACTTAAATGATTTTTAAGATGAAGTTTTGAAATATGGCCGATTAGGAAGGAACCTGGTCATTTTTCATTCGATTTTGATATTTTCAAGTTATTTACCAGAAACTGGCCACTCTTTATCTATATTTACGGGAAACTGGAATATCTTTATCTATAGAGATTGCGAAAATTTTGGATAAGGAGGAGAATCGTACTAAAAGACTTATTTTGGAAATTATGCATATAAAAACAAATTAAAATTCTCAAAATTTACTAAATTACAAAACGTATTCAAATTTTCGTTAAATTATTATGAGAATACAACTTTCACAAAATATGCCATTGAAAATTTGACGAAAGAGTGATTATTACAGCAATAGTATTTAGATTTACATGCCAAATAAGTACAACAATACGTTATTACAGCGGTAATATTACGATTTTACCATAGCAACAAGAAAATCCTAAACAATTATCTCTAAATTTGTAATTGTATTTCAATTTCCTTTTATTATGATTGAATTTTGTATACACACACCAAAGGAAATTCATGGCTTTTCAAACATGGCTTTTGACAAAAGCATTGTCAAATAATTTGCATACAAATGGACACAAATGGATGAATTGTGATTCAATCGCTAACCGAAAAGCTGTTATTCTCTTTCTAAATACAGCACGTGCTGTAATTAATGATCGATAATTTTTTACTCGTTAAAACAGACGCAGATAATTAAACTCGTGCTGCTCACTCGTCAAATAAGTTAAAAAACAAAATCGTTTTAATTTTTTAATTGACATTATTTACATTCTGGGATCACGTTAGTTTGATAACTTTATTTAATTTATTCGGTGGTTTATTTTTTTTGAAATTAAAATTTTCAAAGATATCATCAAGCCACTTCGCCACGTCTAGGCCGTGATCTGGAAGGTTTGTTTTTGTATTTTATCGTTTTTTTCTTTTTTTTTTTGAAAATTTGTCACCAGAGCCCAACCTTGCTTTTTTAAATAACACATAGATAGTAAGAAAGCCTTATTTATCCTCTTTTTATCCTATATAGTCACAATTAGGGAACATCTCTGAGATTTGTCTGTAAAGATTTTTGGTCGAACTAGTTTTTTTTTCACAACTCAAATATAAACTATCAAATATCTATTTAAATTTATTTCTTTTGTGTTGTTTATTTTATGCGAGTTAAAATATAACGATATTTACATTAAAACTTTTGGATTTTCCACTTTTTTGTGTAAAAGCCACATTAGTAGTGTAAAAGCGTATGTCCTGGAACAGCCGAAATCGATTCCAGCCGAAAAAATTTTTACATGTAAATTACAACAACATAAACGATTACGTATGTTTTTACTATGGGCATACTACAGTGTAACCCCGGTAACTAAATCTCTATATAAAATGTAAACGTAAGTATATAATTTTATTAAAAATCCGTGGTTCAACTGTACATTAACTGTACAATATTTTTTTAAGACATTTTGTTAGATGGCAGCACAGTCATAAACTTTAAGCTTTGAACTTTTTAATATTAATTAATTTTTCGATAGATGGTGCACATTTCTTACAGTTTAATTATCAACCACGATAACTAAAACTCTATATAAATGTATCTAAAATCAGGTATTCAACTGTAAATTATTATTATTTTCCAACTTTATCTGTAGGTGTCACTTTAAAAGCTTATTTTATGTACATGGTTTGTAACTTGGTTCAATATACAGTTTTATTATCAACCACGATAACTAAAACTCTATATGAATTTATTCAAAATCATGTATTCAACTGTATATTGTTATTTTTTAAAACATTATCTATAGATGTCACATTTCAAAGTTTATGTATATTCTGTAAACATGGTTTGTAACTTAAACGAATAATATTTATTTTTTAATTGAAATTGGATACTACAAAGTTATAATAATATTTATAATTTAACCTTGGCATTGAAAAAAAAAAACTAGTTCATCGTACATTAAATAAAAACTGTAAAATGATATTTGTTTACAAATTTTTTTTAAAGGTAATGACAAAAAAAAAAAAAAAATCATTTACATACATATATAACAAAAATCAATGTGAATAAACTGTAAACGTAATGAAAATTTATTGCAATAAATGTATTCACGATTAAATTGCGATCATCATTTTTTTTTTTTTGTTTTTTTTTTTTGAAAGGTAATGAAAAAGTATAATAACTTATACAACGTATTGTCGTGTGGTGTAAAACATCTACTTATAATTTTTGAGTTACCTATTATTTTAAAAGTGTTGTGATCATAATAAAAGTGAAAAAATTCATATTTTTGAATTAATCTATTATTTTAAAATTAAAAAAGTGAAGTGATCATAATAAAAGTCAAAGAGAACATTTATATTAACAAGATACATTGGTTTTTATATCTAATCTTGTGAGATAGTAAAGAAAATTTGAAGTGTGAAACAAACTGTTAAGAGTGAAATTTTATAATTTACCTAATTAACAAAATAAATAAAATTTCAACATATTTAAATACTTAGTCGAAAAAAATTTTAAAGTAAGTTACAATCATACATTTATTTAAATGATATAAAATGTTTTAACATATTATTTCTTTAATATTTTCAGTTAAATAATGAATAACTGCGAAGAATGCAACAAAATGTTTTCATCAAAAGACATTTTAGTTCGCCATGTAAAGGAGCAGCACTCCCAAGATAACATGCTATGTGAAGTATGTGGAATCGTTTTCGGTAATAAACGAAAACTTGAGTACCATCATAAGAGGGTACATATTGGACCGGCCATCAACACACCTTCATCTTTTGATATTCCATCAAATTCAAGGACATCTGTAACCGCTAAGAGAAGGAAAACGGATGATGCACCCGCTGAGGCTGCTAACGTTTTATGTGGTGATTGTAATGTAAGTGTTCCAAAAAAAAATCTGTTTAATCATTATAGATCATTATTACATAAAAATAATTGTTTACAAAACTATAATGAGAATGATGATGAAAACATTCGAATCATTAGCAATGCATTTAAATCCAGAATAATTAGTTATAGGGTTTCAGATGTACCTAATAACTATATTAGTATAAATGATTTTATGTGTTCTATAAAACATAAAATAATCAAATTAATACAGCTTCAAACAGAATCATTTAAAGCTGTTAAAACAAATTTTGAATTGTTTGGTTTATTCACCAAATATGATTTGAAAAATGAATCAAATGTTAGTTCAATAAAATCATTTAATACTAAAAATGCAATTTTAACGGAAGCTACTGATTTGAATGAGATATTTTCTCAGATTGTTTGCACCCTCAATACTCTGAGTGAGGAGTTTCAGGAGAAAGAGTCTGGATGGGCTATGGACAAAGTATTGTTCATTGAAGTGAATTTTAATAAATATAGTCCTATGAGAGGGTCCTCTTACATACCTCTCCCAAAATTTTTTAAAGATAAAAAGGCTATAATCAATGTCCAAAATTCAGATCAAGCCTGCTTCGCCTGGTCGATCATGGCTAGCAAATATCTTAATGTAGCAAATCCTCAACGGTGTAATTCTTATCCTCATTATAGTTCTATCTTAAATTTAAGTAATCTTAGTTTCCCCATGCCATTAAAAGACATCCCACAATTTGAAAATCAGAATAATATAAGTGTAAATGTGTATGGGATAGAAGGTAATCAAATTGTGGGACCATTATATTATACAAATTCGAAAAAATCACACCACGTTAATTTGTTGTATATAGACGATGGTGTAAATAGTCATTATTGTTTTATAAAAAAATTAAATACGTTAGTGCACAAACAATTATCAAAAAGAACAAATAAAAAATTCATTTGTGATGGATGTTTAATTTTTTTTCATACTGAAGAAAAATTAAATATTCATCTACAACATGGATGTAACAAAATTAAATGTGTGCTCCCTAATAAAGATAATGATATTTTAGAATTTAGAAATTATAATCATAAATTACAAGTCCCATACGTGATATATTGCGACTTCGAAGCAATATTAAAACCAATTGATTCGTGTACTCTAAATCCTATAACATCATTTACTGAAAATATTTTAAAACATGAACCCAGTAGTTTTGGATATTACATTAAATGTTCATATAATGATAGTAAATCTAAATTTGTTACATACAGAGGTAGTGATTGTGGAAAAATTTTCATTGATAAAATAAAAGAGGATTTAGAAATTATATACAATGACCTACACATAAATCGAAAAATGAAAAAACTTTCCTGCACGGAGCAATTAAATTACAATTTATCAAATCAATGTCATATTTGTAACGGTGATTTTAATGATGATGAAAACTATAAAGTTATGGACCATTGCCATTTAACAGGAAAATTTAGAGGTGCTGCGCATACTAAATGCAATTTAAATTATAAGATAGCAGATTTCATACCAATATTTTTTCACAATTTAAGTGGCTATGATTCGCACTTTATCATAAAAGAATTAGGTTTTGATACGGAACAAATAGATTTAATTGCTCAGAATAAGGAGCGATATATTTCATTTACAAAAATGTTCAAAATTAATGAGATTAAAAAAATTAAATTGAGGTTTGTAGATTCATTTAAATTTATGGCAGCTAGTCTTGATAAACTAGCTAACAATCTTAATGACTCTCAATTCGATGAAGTTAGAAAGAGTTTTTCTAATCAAAATGAATTTAATCTTATAAAGAAAAAAGGTGTTTTCCCATACGATTATGTAGATAGTTTTAAAAAATATGATGAAACTGAATTACCATCCAGAAATCATTTTTTTAACAAATTACAAAATACTGATATATCTGATGAGCAATATAATCATGCTCTAAATGTATGGAAAACATTTAAATGTAAAAATTTAGGTGATTATTCCGACTTATATTTAAAATCAGATGTACTTATTTTAGCCGACATATTTGAAAATTTCCGGAAAGTTTGTATGCAAACATACGATCTAGACCCGGCCCATTATTTCACAGCCCCAGGTTTAAGTTGGGATGCCATGCTTAAATTCACCAAAATCAAATTAGAATTATTAAAAGACATTGATATGATAAATTTTATTAAAAAAGGTATTCGTGGCGGATTAACACAGTGCTCCAAACGATATGCTAAAGCAAATAACAAATACATGAAAAATTATAATAATGATATAGATTCTAATTTTCTTGTTTATTTAGATGCTAATAATCTATATGGCTGGGCTATGAGCCAATCACTCCCTTATGCTGATTTCAGATTTCTTGATTCAGCAGAACTTGATAAATTTAATTTCGATCATTTAACAGATAATGAATCAGAATCAGGTTATATTCTAGAAGTTGATTTAGAATATCCTGATCAATTACACCAAAAGCATAATGATTTACCATTTTGTATGGAAAATATACAGCCACCATACGAAAGTGCAAAACAAAATAAATTAATTGCTAACCTAGAACCTAAAAAAGCATACGTCATTCATCAAACAAATTTAAAGAAATGTATTAAAAATGGACTAATATTATCTAAAATACATAGAGTTTTAAAGTTTAGTCAAAAACCATGGCTCAAATCATATATAGATTTGAATACCGATCTTAGGACTAAAGCTCTAAATGCGTTTGATAAAGATTTGTATAAATTAAAAAATAATAATGTTTTTGGTAAAACAATTGAAAATGTTGACAAGAGAACAGATGTAAGATTAGTATCACATTGGGAAAATATTGGAAACAGATTTGGAGCAAATACTTTGATCAGCAAACCTAATTTTCATTCTTCAGCAATATTTGACGAAAATTTGGTAGCTATTCAAATGAATAGATTATCGGTTACGTATAATAAACCCATTTATGTGGGTTTCTGTGTTTTAGAATTATCCAAAACTCTAATGTATGATTTTCATTATGATTATATTAAGACGAAGTATGATGATAATGCTTCACTTTTATATACTGATACGGATTCATTAATATATGATATTCAAACTATGGATTTTTATGAAGATATCAAGCCTGATTTAAATGAGAAGTTTGATACTTCTGATTATCCATCCAATAACATATATAATCTTCCATTAGTTAATAAAAAAGTTTTAGGAATGTTTAAAGATGAATGTTGTGGTAAAATTTTGACAGAATTTATTGGGATTAGAGCAAAATCATACTGTATAAGCTTAGAAGATGATAATGAAATAATTAAGAAAATAAAAGGTGTAAAAAAAAATGTAGTTTCAGATTCGATATCATTAAATGATTTTAAAAATTGTTTAAATAAAAATGATAATATAATTAGATCACAATTAAATTTTAGAAGTATTAGACACAACCTATATACTCAATTGTTAAACAAAGTAGCGTTATCAAATTTTGATGATAAAAGATTTGTAATTCCAAATTCATACAAAACTTTGGCATGGGGTAATAAAGAAATTGATAATTTTTATTTTAATTAGTTTAATAATACATTTTATATTTCTTAAATATAATATATATAATACATTTAATGTCTTTTAGTTTTAAATTAAAATATTAAACCAAAATTATATATTAAGTAGTTTTAATAATTAAGAAAATTTTAATAGGTAATAAAAAAATAAAAAAATAAAAAAAAAATAAAGTTTAAATTAAATCTGTTTTATTTATCCACGAGTTATGTGATGATTCAAAACCTAACCACTTAACATAAACTTGATTACCTTTCTTCTTCAAAACTTTCTCTACGAGGTAAGTGTCAGGATGATTTGTCTTTTGCAGCTCTTTTTCATAAAACCGGCCTGATATTAGCTGTCCCTTATAATCCTCAAGTAAATACGTTACAGGAAATTTGTTGTTAATACTAACAACTTTAAATATTTCAGTAGTCCAATTTGGAGTATAACCTTTTTCGAAAACGGTTTTAAATTTGCTAACTCGAACGAAATCCCCAACTTTAAATTTATTTTTTTGCATTAACTTAGGATATGTATACACTTGTTTTAAAATTTGTTTTTCATTTGCCATAGTAACTTCTACAGGTGCTAATTTAATTGTCCTATGTTTTTTATTGTTGTAATCTTTCACTAATTTTTTTAAAATATTCAGCCACTTGTAAGATCCTTGAAGACTAAATTTCCTCCACATCTTTTCCTTAAGAGTTCGATTAAATCTTTCTACTATACATGCTTTTATTGGACTAAATGTTGAATAGTGGTTAATATTTTTCTGTTTCACAAGCTGTTTGAAATCTTTATTATAGAATTCAGTTCCCATATCCGTTTGTAGATTCTTTGGTACTCTTTTACTCTCATTGAAAATTTTTGTTAAAGCACCAACAATCATCTGTGATGTTTTTTTCTTTATAGGTTCAACCCAAGCAAATTTAGAAAAAGCATCGATTACAGTTAGAAGATATTTAAAACCAGCATTTTCTCTTGAATAGGGAATCATTTCCACGAGATCTGCTTGCCATAAGTCATCAATACCCTTAATTTTAACATGTCTGCGTATAAAATTTTTACGTGCTGGCTTATGCAATTCATTCACTATTTGAATCCGACTCATTTTATGTAAGTTGACGAATTAATAATGAAAGCATATGAATTTTGGATATATATATATATATATATATATATATATATATATATATAATTTTTTTTTTTTTTTTCTCATAATGTTTAGAATTTATTTAAAACGAGAGATATCTTGGATTATGATCACTATAACATTCATCAAAATGAATGATTTTTAACATAATAAATGTTAGCTAATTTACCCATAGTGTTGAAAACAGAGAAGTAGCGGAGTCGAAAACCATAATAAGATTGTTTTGAAATTAAATACTTTTTCTAAATAATTTTATATATAATATTGTTTTATTTATTTATTTACACAAAATGAACATTATATCTATCAGATTTTACCATAATTAAGTGTTCTTTACACAAATGGTTTAAATTTTGTATTTCTCGATCATTAAAAACGTTGAATCGCTCCGGCATAAATATGATATTCTCATCAGTCTCTATTAGGATTTTCACGCCATATCTCGTGTTGACTGATTTGACTTCTTGTACCACATAGTTTCTGTTCACATCCAGATCTTCAAATTTGGTTATTTTTTTCTCAGCAAACCTTGGCACATTGTTGAGTTTTTCTAAAAGTTGTTGACGAATATCCATGGTTGGTTGGTTGGTTGGTTGTTAACAATCTTATGCTTACTATCAAACTGATAATTTTCAAAGGAGCTCGCTATAATTTATACTTATTATGGTTTAAGTTGACTTTTAAACACGCGCAGTTTCTTCCAATCTTACCACATCAGCATAAATATTACGAAGAATCGATTAAATACAAACCTTTGTCATCATATCAAGTTACGTTCAATGATTTCAACATCCATATTCGTAAAATAAGGTCAATAAACATGTTTAATCATGGTTAATCAAACAAGTCAACATGTATATGTACATCACGTGGCCCCTCTGAAAACATCATTTTCAAATATACGAGAGTTTATCTAGATCTAGTATAGATTTGTACATTGTTCGAGTCACATGCGAAATAAAAAACCTCATTTAAATGGATTCACCAGTACATCGAGAGGAACAAGGAGATACATGCGGTTTATACGGGTTAGAAGGTGGAATGAATAAGGTGCAGAGTCGGCTAAAATCATTCGAGAAGTTATGGAACAAATGGTTCATCGATCCATTAGAACTATCTCGAGCTGGATTTTACTACACAGGCGTGGACGACTGCATCAAGTGTTTCAGCTGCAAAGGAGTTCTCGAGGATTGGAATATCACCAATGAAATATGGACGGAACATGCATTTTGGTTTCCCGCATGCCGACACGTTAAAAACATTAGAGGTGAAGAGTTTATCGATAATATTCAAACCAAATGGATTCAAGACGGTGTAATTCATTGTAAAAATAATATTTAAGAAATAAAAAATTGATTTGAAAAAAGTATAAATTGTTTTTATTCATTAATTTCTTAGTGTACGAGTACAAAGTTCATTTATTAATTTTTCCTTACATAAAACTGGTATTTCATTAAACAATCTTGAATAATTAAAATAGTTATATCCTGTTACTGGCGGTATAAAAAAATCCTGTATTTGTAGAGAATATGTTAGCTGATCGAAACATTTTTCTTTGTATAAATAGAAATAATTAGCAACATCAGTCCGTACTGTTTCGCTCCAGATAATGATTGATTGCAAAAATGATGATAAAGATGAGCAGCGTTCCCATTCTTTGGAATTTAAAACGATTTTCTTCCCTCCACTCGTAAATATAATACGTCTCTCATTATTTCTGCTGGTTAGCTTTACATCACAATTTCCATTCGTTTTTGGTAATTCAGCAAAGGAAATGTTACCATTGAAGTGGTTGTTTATTGTTGGTAAATTATTGAAAATTGTAGTCGTCCACATTTCAGCACTTAGTGTATGAAATATTGTATTTTTGAACAAGATTATAGTAGTTTCAAAAGTGTTAATATCATAACCAACATTTAGATAACTTGTATGTTGATCATTTAAAAAATATGTATGAGACAACAATAAATTAGGTATGGTTGCCATCTTTTTTTTAATTAAATTATTAACGCTTTTTACTTTAAGCATATTGTTTGTGTTTCAAGGTAAATGTAAACTAGTTTTTCATAAAAATAACTTCCGTATTTATACTCTTCAAGAGTGGTACTATCCCTTTCATACATGTTAATAAAATCATATTTTATTCTTCTTATCGATGAACTTAAATAACCTTTCTACAAAATTCCTAAAACGTGATGAATCATGTTTGTTTTTGTTCTTGTAGTTAAAACCTTAGGAAATTCTTTTTTAAAAAGTTTCTTTATTTTTACATCATTTTCAATATGGTTTTTAACATTAAATAATTTTATAAATTTTTTCATTGAGTTACGTTTACATCTATTTAACAAATATACACAACAATATTGGCCACAAACTCCGGTGAATAAACTTTGTAATTGTTTATTATTGTATGTAATGCATTTACTGTTATATTTTAGAAATCTATTAATCTCAGGATATTTCGTTGGTGATCTTCCGTAAGAATCAAAAAATTCTCCACATCCATTTGATGGAAAATAAACAGCTAACCAATGTTGCCCTGGTTGATTTGATTTGTCCGTATTAATAACATATAAAGCAGGCTTTGATTTAACCCTCTTTGGGATTGTGTTTATTGCAAAAACACCTTGAAAATACTTCTTAGTAAATTTATGTGTTTTCAATGCTTGTTGAATATCTAAAGTAGTTGTTGTATTGGCAATCATCATGTGTATAAACTAACTTTTTATTTAGGATATAAGAGGTATTTATATTATTAATAATTCGTTACAATATTACGATTTTTATCTATTTCTAGAGTTGTATCATATTCCAAGTACACTAAACATGTTTTAGTTGTCTTAAGAGCTTCCCCAAATCGTGCCTCGAGTCTTAAACTTCCTTGATTCATTAGAGAGTTGCATGATAAAGTACTTGACATGTCCGAAGTTAGATCAAAAGCTAACAGGAAATAGCCATTCTTGAACATTTCTTTGGTAATCAAATTTCCTTGAGGTGTGTGTAAAATTCCACTCGATGTAAATATTGTTGAATACGCTCTAGCGTAACTGGACCCATCTGCAAAATTCATTTCAATCGGTGCACTAGGAACTTGAACCCCATTTATATAAATTGCGAACGATGTTATTTTATTATTTTTAAAATTATATGGATTCTTAGATCTTTTCCCAGAATATGCATCATTATCTACCATTGTAAATATTAGATTTGTTGGGAGCTGTCCTAGAACAATATTATCTAGTGAAATTGAGTTTCCTCCGGCAGGAATTGTAAATGATTTAATTTCGTTACGCTTATAGTGATATTTTGCTGTTGTATTTTCAAGCATTTTATGGTGTGCAATTAAAATATTTGGATTTACATGAGCATGTCTCAAGTAAAGTGTAGCTTCTGTAATTTTGACAATCGAAGTATCTGTATCAGCACCGAGTAAATAAAATTCCGGTTTATTCAATGTTAACGAAATTCGTAAATCTACATTGTTTAATAATAGCAAAGGTTGATTGAGCATGTCAGCATGCAATTTTCCATATACTTCTACAATTCCACTGTTTTTAGTTAATGCTGTTCTTAATTTTAATCCATCGTTTTCAGCAAGATTATCAAGATTTTTTGTCTCCAAACTCCATCCTGATAATTGCAAATGTGTTTTGTATGCATCATCACCATAATTTAATAATTGTTCTAAATATGCTCGATAACTGTAATTCCCATCTGTTGAATTTATATTCTTTCCGTTTAAAGAAATATTGACTTGATGAAACAGGGAATGCAGCATATTGTTAACTAAACTAGGCTGATCTTTGTCGGCCTCTACATATAATTTGCCATCATTTTTAGTTACTTGAAATTTCAGACATAAATTTATTGATGATAAATCTAAATATGAATCACCATGACTGTAACAAGCAAATTCAATAACCGACTGATTTTCTAAACTGGTTATAGGTTTGTATGCTACTTCTTCATTTTTTAAAATACTTGTTTGAATTGAAGGTGGTTGAAATAAATCTAGCTCCGATTTCATGCATTCTGTAAACGCCATTATGTAAAAATATCAATAATCCGTTTCTTGTTTGTTTTATTTTTTAATATATTTTTTCTCTTTTTCACGCTGTCACGAACAACTCTCAACTGTTTACAACGGCTTTTCAAGCAGCCTTTTATTGATTTTTTAGCTCCTGTACCAGACATTTGTTTAATTTTGTCTGCTGCTTTATCTCGTAATTTATCAACCACTTGTATTGATCTATCACGAAGTATTTCATTAATCGGCTTTTGTGTCTGAAGAATGTCTGAACCAACTTGAAGTGCTTCACTTGTTAAGCCATGAAGGGCTGATGTTAATATTGGTTTTAAGTAACGGAATATTCCGCCGAAAAATCCTCCTAATCCTCTTCCCTTTTGATATACTCTTTGAGATCGTAATAGTGGACCAAAATCTTCATTGTTATAGCCACCACCGCCGGATTGGTTAGCGTAGTACTTTGCGTAATAGTTATCCATTTGTAATTAATGAAATCCGTAAGATACCTCTTTATATACCTTTGCGAAAGTGAAGTACTAGGTAGGTCATAAAAAGTCCATCTTTAAAATTAATTTGTTCACCAGTTTCATCAGTTATTAAAATACTGATCTCTGATATATTATACTTTTCAATGGGGCAATATTGAACATTATCTATTTGATATGATCGAGATATGCTTCTATCAACGTCTGTTCCTAGGGGATGCATATACAAGCATGATACAGATGCATCCCCAATAGTTCTCGGTTTGATTATATTACAATAAAAACACATGTAAAATGGAAATGGATTGATCTTAGTCTTCACATCAATATAATTATCTTTAATATTTTTTATTTTAGCTTCATTCTCTTTGGTTGCTTTGAAATTTTTAATTTCCATTTGTAAAGATTCTATAAACTCTGGCCATCTCGTTATTTTAATCTGAGAAAATATTACATCAAAAAATTCCTCAAGTGTGTACTCTTGATGACATTTTATTAAAGGGTTAACACCTTTCAACGCTGGTAGCTGAATATATGGTTCTTCTTTGTTATAATTGATTCTAACTAATTCAGTTGATGAGTTATACCGATCAAAGAAATTAGCTTCTTCGATTGGTTGATAAAATTTAGGGGTAGTTGCATATAAAAATATTATTAATTCAACGTTTAAAGGAAGTATGTATTTTGATGGCGTTTTAATTGTAATTTTTGTTTGTTCACTTATGGAAGTATGAGCAACGTTAGTTAGACCAACATACCATTTCTCATTAGGATCCAAATTTATAGTGTTAGGAAGTTTAACCGTGAACCTCGATAATGAATTGTTTGGGTAATATTTTAAAGAACTGTTACTTAAAAGAGTTACGTGTGTGAAATTATCCATCACTGTTCTCATTAATAACTAATAAATTAATAAATAAAAACACCGATTTTATCCTTTATATAACTTTTTATTTTTATAATTTTTATTTCATTCTTGTCCAAGGATGTTTTCGTAAGCGTTCTTGTTCACTACGTTTTATTGTTTGAACTGTTAACGTACGTTCACTTTTCCTCTTAGGTGGGTCCTGAGATGATTGCATTGATCCTGGTTTTGGAGGCTGAAGATCTTTCCGGTTTTTAAAAATATATTTTTTTGTTGGAACAGAGATTGTTGCACCGTCTTTCATTTCAAATGTTCTGTACATGTTAGAGTCTGAAGAAGCTCTTTCCCGCAAAATTTCTTTTGGATCAATATACTCCTCAGAAACAATCCTATCATCATCATCACCATCATCATCATCATCACCATCATCATCATCATCACCATCAAATACACCGTCATTATTTTCAAATATTTCTTCTGTGTCTAATTGTGTAAAATCTGGTTTAGTTTTTTCATCAACATTGGTGTACACCTCTTCAACTTTAGGTATATCAGTTTGTGTACCAATATCAAAGCCTTCTGATGATGAATCTGTATTTGCTTCTTGGTCTGTATAAAAAATTCTTTTAGTTTGAACTCCCACTCCTTGAACATGACGTATTGCTGGTTGATGCCAATTAAACTTATTCTTATACGCATTTTTTCTCTTCATTGATGAATATGTCAATAAGTTCTGCCTATATAGATGCCACTTATTCAAATCAGATAGTTTGTTGTTATGTAGAATTGATTTCATATTTTTATCTAATTCCGATAGTTTACTATCATCAATTAAATATTTTTTAATTTTTTCGAAAATTTCTGGTTGTATAACAATCATCCGTTGTAAATTACTCATGATGACTGATTAATTATTTGGCCTATCAATCCTGATAAAATAGTACCGATTAAAACGGGTAAGAATCCACCTTTTTGTACAAGAATTTTACGCTTTGAAGAGAGACCCAGTTTTGGACAAGCCAAGCTGCGAAGTTCTCTTTTATACTTTTTTAATTTTGTTTTACACTGTTTAGAAATTCTATTGTTTCCATTTAATGTGTTCAGTGATATTTCACATAAAGTTTTTATAACTTCCGGGGGACAGACCTTAAGTAGCGCTTTTCTCGTTTGTGGGTTACACTTTTTTAGCACATGTAGAATATGTTTGTTTGCCTTCAATCGTTTCATTTTTTACACACACTTTTTTATTTTCGAATAAAATAGTTGGACAATAACATGTAAAATAATCTTTTTTTAAGATATCTGTACGGAAACGAAATAAATCATTGGCTGACTGTGTTAAATCAAATAGTAAATAACCGTGAGCTCTCGAAGTAGCCTCGTTATATACCCTCATAAGTTCTGCTGTGTTTTCAGGATATATTTGTCTTGCTAGAGAACAAATCTGAGATCTATCTCTGGGATTTTTAAAAACTACCAGATATTTACAATTTAAAGAAATATCTCGACAATATTTTGCTTGGTGAAACACATTCTGAGTTACTAAAATAACAGACAAATTATTATGATGTGAACCTTTGGTAAAAAGTTCGCAAATATTTTTATTATAAGCTTCTGTCATTAGATCATCCAATATTATGATACTTCCGTCTTCACAATTTTCGAAGGTGTCTGGGATATTTTTTATAATTTCTATTTGATTTGTTTCGTAGATATCTTGTGGTATCGCTTTTGAGTTTCCATTACACCATACAATTTTATTTACTTTTCTACCATCATTCAAATGTTTTAATAAATTTATAACGAAAGTAGTTTTTCCACACCCTGATGGTCCCGCAACCATCATTGTAAACGGTCTAACAATATACATTATTCTAATGTACCATACAATAAATGCGTACCCTTTTATAACTTCTTAATAGAAAATAATTTTATTTTCGTTAAATGTATAGTTTAAAAAGATGATATACAGATAAAGTTGGTAAAATAAAAAAATTATGATCAAGATTTCAATGCCAAGGTTAAATTATAAAATATTAATACATATAACGTACTATCCAATTTCAATTATGCAATTTTTTTCTTATCTTCTTTTCTTACTTTATGCTGATTACATTTTACAATTTTTATTTATTGTACGATGAACTAGTTTTTTTTTTTTTTTCAATGCCAAGGTTAAATTATAAATATTATTATAACTTTGTAGTATCCAATTTCAATTAAAATATAAATATTATTCGTTTAAGTTACAAACCAT
This sequence comes from Tipula helvola, assembly GCA_963556165.1. Classification (NCBI taxonomy): domain Eukaryota; kingdom Metazoa; phylum Arthropoda; class Insecta; order Diptera; family Tipulidae; genus Tipula; species Tipula helvola. The sequence goes on from OY744481.1 coordinate 206,397,565, forward strand.
GTTTACAGAATATACATAAACTTTGAAATGTGACATCTATAGATAATGTTTTAAAAAATAACAATATACAGTTGAATACATGATTTTGGATAAATTCATATAGAGTTTTAGTTATCGTGGTTGATAATAAAACTGTATATTGAACCAAGTTACAAACCATGTACACAAAATAAGCTTTTAAAGTGACACCTACAGATAAAGTTGGAAAATAATAATAATTTACAGTTGAATACCTGATTTTAGATACATTTATATAGAGTTTTAGTTATCGTGGTTGATAATTAAACTGTAAGAAATGTGCACCATCTATCGAAAAATTAATTAATATTAAAAAGTTCAAAGCTTAAAGTTTATGACTGTGCTGCCATCTAACAAAATGTCTTAAAAAAATATTGTACAGTTAATGTACAGTTGAACAACGGATTTTTAATAAAATTATATACTTGCGTTTACATTTTATATAGAGATTTAGTTACCGGGGTTACACTGTAGTATGCCCATAGTAAAAACATACGTAATCGTTTATGTTGTTGTAATTTACATGTAAAAATTTTTTCGGCTGGAATCGATTTCGGCTGTTCCAGGACATACGCTTTTACACTACTCACATTTCTGTTAATTTGTGTATAGCTACACTTTTCTGTTAATGTTAAGTACTTCACACCGGTTATTACAGGATTGCGCTCAAGTGATTCTTACTACAAATAATCTTGTGAATATACCCAATAATACCGGGAACATCTCTGTGATTTGGCCAATCTTTTATACAGTGAACCTCTAAATTACATATATTTTCATATACTTCAAGTGTTCACACGCAATAACAAAAGGTTCCTTCTCTCCGTACAGTAATCCCACCAAATTTATTTGAAAGAACACCCCTTAAGCTAATTATTGGTAAAGGTCATATCCCGGGAACATCTCTGTGAGTTGGCCTATCTTTAATACAGTGAATCTCTAAATTACATATATTTGCATATATATACTTCAAGTGTTCACACGCAATAACAAAAGGTTCCTTCTCTCCGTAGAGTAATCCCACGAATTTTATTTCAAAGAACACCACTTAAGCTAATTATTGGTAAAGGTCATATCCCGGGAACATCTCTGTGAGTTGGCCAATCTTTAATACAGTGAACCTCTAAATTACATATATTTTCATATACTTCAAGTGTTCACACGCAACAACAAAAGGTTCCTTCTCTCCGTAGAGTACTCCCACCAATTTGATTTCAAAGAACAGTTCTTAAGCTAATTATTGGTAAAGGTCATATACCGGGAACATCTCTGTGAATTGGCCCATACTCAATACAGTGAACCCACATACTTCGTATTAGTTGATAAATTATTATTTTTATGTATTTCCATTGTGTGCGATTATAAATGTATTTGAATTCTTTATTAAGCTTAATTTTTGGTAATTATTGATTTCTGCTATTAAATCTAACAAATCTTGCAATTTTATTATAACATTGCTTTTACCAACTGTTTTACCAATACTTATAAATATTTTTGTTAATTTAACAAATTTTGTATACATATACGTTTTGTTAATTTTAGCGTTTTGTCGGAAACTTCACATTCGTTATTAATGCAGGTGTTCCGCAAGGCAGCGATATAGGACCAATATTATACTTGTTGTACACAGCCGATTTACTTGTAACCAACAAAGTAACAATATCAACATTTGCCGCCATCCTTGTATCATACAATAATCCCGAAATTGCCTCAAAGGAGTTACATAATCATTTAAACAAAATCGCGGACTGGCTAAAGTTATGGCGAATAAAAGTGAACGAAAACAAATCAACTCACGTCACATTCATGCTGAGCAAACACACCTGCCTACCAGTCAAATCAAACGAAAAAATATTCCTCAACAAACGAAGGTCAAATACTTAGGTTTGCACCTGGATAGAAGGTTAACGTGGAAAACCCATATTTAATCTAAGCGCAACCAAATAAAAATGGCATTTTCCAAAATGTATTGGCTGATGGGAAGGAAATCTCAGTTGTCATTAGCCAATAAAGTTTTACTGTATAAAGCGATAATCAAACCCATATGGACATATGGTATTCAGTTATGGGGATCCACCAGTTCTTCAAACAGAGAGCTCCTGCAACGAACTCAAGCTAAAATACTTCGAAGTATTACTAATGCTCCGTGGTACATTCGAAATAGTAATATACATGACGACCTTGGGATTAAAACCATTAAAGAAACAATTAAGGAATTCAATTGTAAATATTATTTAAAACTAGAAGCGCATCCCAATGAATTGGCCAGGGATATATTAAAACAGCCACGATTTAGGCGACTAAAAAGAACAGATCCACTCGGACTGATGAACCTGTAAATTTATTAAATGTTTATGTTATACATATAAGGTTAGTCTAAATTAAGGGGGGCACCTCCTCCAGATATTAATTTTTTTGCATTATTTTTTTTGGCTTTAAAAATTCATTTAGTATTTGAAGAATATATTTCCAAAGTTTCAAGCCCAACAGAAAGTCCTAAAGGTCCCTAGAAAGTCACCGAATTGATGCGCACTGATGCGTTCTCTTCAAGAATGAAAACTTCAATCGAGTTTTTCTAAAACCGAGTTTTTTGCGCGCCGTGGAATGTATCTCAAGAAGTAATGGACCAATTAACTTGAAATTTTGTACACTTATTCTTTAACTTATCGGCCTTAGCACAAACCTAAAATTTCGTATAAATTGTTTAAATAAATATTGTTTTTAAAGAATTTTTTATAAAAAAACATGTTTTTTTTTCATTTTTGGCAATTTTTTTTGCTAAATTTAAGTTCATGCAAAGCGGAATGAATTATTTTTTGAAACTTTTATTTTTCTCACATTATCAGCATAATTAAAAATAAAATTTTTATATTCATAAAATTTTATTGATCTTAAATAGTTCGCCTAATTTTGGCATCTTCAGTAAGTATATAATTTTCAATTTTTTATTTATTTTTCTTTTTTGTAATGTTGAAAACATTCTATGTCTTAATCGTACCCAATAAAATTCTTAAAATATTAATAAGTTAATTAAACAATATACATATAAATTAAATAAATAACACAAAATCTTTAAAATAAACTTATTATAAATTCCCATATTAAAAATTCGAATCGTTGCTATGCACGACCTATCACAGAATTTCTTTTATCAATGAATTATTTTAATGAAAAAAATTTGTTTCGTTGATTTTAGTTAACTACAAGGGCCTGGCCGTTCCATGGCTATAGGAGCCAAATTCGAACACCTCTAGCGCCGACATTTTGTTTTTTTTCACTCATAAAAAATTTGTTTTGTATTCTTTCGGGCGTCAATATTATTATGTAGTGAAAAACCAGTTGTCTGGAGGAGGTTCACCCCTTAATTAAATTAAATTAGCCATTGGCAGTATTTAAAAAAAAAAAAGTTTAGTAATATTTTTTCCAAATTGTACTATAGTGAATAGTATTTTTTCTCCAACGCTTATTTTAATACTGTTATTTGGCATTAAAATTTACGTTTTTTTACTATTTATCGAGATGTGTTTTGTTTTCTCTGCAAATAAAATTGTTAATCGATTTCTTTAATTTAATTATTTTTAGGTGAAATTTTAATTTTAAAATTAGTGCTTTTGTTTGTGTTCATTGCATGTTGTGTTTTGTTTAGTGTGTTTATTTTGATTAATTTGCTTTAAGTTGGTTTGATTAAATTCAGTGTTAGTAAAAAGCAAAAAAAATCATTGGATTGTGTTATATGGATTAATAAGTGTTACCTGTTGCAATGCAAAGTGAATAAAGCGCTTATTTGAATGGATACAGGATTAATCTTGTTCAAAATGTAGATAACGGTACTGCTCAGGTACCCGTTTTGGTTTAAATTTTTGCATCTTTCTCTAACAGGAATTCTATCAAGGCTTAGATTGAGATTTTAATGAAAATATAAATTAAAAATTTTAATTGACCTAATTATGCTTAACTGGATTTTCTATACCTCTGCATCATTTTAAATATTTAGCGCATTACTTTACTAAATTTTAATCAACGAGTTTTTTTATAAAATTCAGAGTTTTTGAGTACATTATTTTTAATTTTTTGATGCTCAACAAGTGTAAATATTCTGAAACTGTTTCACCAACTTTAAATGCAAACTTTGTAAGCTTCCTTATAAGGCGTTTAACTTTGAGACTTTTTACAGCAATTTTGAGTTGCCTCTGCGTTCATAGAATCGATGCAACGCGTGTGAACTCGATGGAACCTGCTATATTTTAATTATAATGGTACCCTTAGAGATAGTTCATCTTTAATTTAAAATTGGAACAGGTAATATTTCATGATTGTTTTTTAGGTAATACTCCAGAAACCTGATGCGGCTACTATTTAATGCGTTATAGATTCAATCTAAGTTTACAGTAATTTTATTAAGCAGTATGAACGAATTTGATTCCAAGGATTGAAAATTTATATTGCAAAGAGAAAAATTGTGATCCTAGAAGGCTGAATACTGGATCAGTTTGATTTTATATTGATGTATGTAATACTAAAAATTCCAACTTAATTTAATAATTTTGTTTTGGGATTTTTATTCACTTTTCTCTGGGATTCTTTGTACAAGGAAGAATTTCAACTTACGTTTTTCTGCAATTCTAAGATTTATTCTGTATAGAAAAAAAAAACAGAACGGAATATTCTTCTTTTCACTAAAAATACATTCTCTGTTATATGATGAAAAAAGATTTTCCAAATCCCCTTGAACGCCGTAGGAGTCCGAGTCACACGAAACAGAAAAATTATTCACCAAAAAAGTGTATTTTACTTATGCCTTTTTCCGCTTGTGTTCCATCTCATGACTGAATTTGGCCGCCCCAACGATGCCCCTCCTATAGTTCGATCCACGATAAGACAAAGTGATCCAGCTTGTTGAAGTACTTTTCAACGTTGTTAAAAGTAATTACGTTGTTAATAGTAGTAATTAACGTTGTTAATTCACTGAAACCCTTTAAATACAAGTGAAGCGAATATAGAACCATTTCTCTTGATGTTTGCTACACGATTTTATCGATTGTTTAATCTTCCCAAATTATTTTAATGTTTACAATATTAAATAGCTCGTTGATGTATTTATGTAATTAATCAATCTGTTGAAACAATGTAAAGTGTCAGGGTCACACAACATCAGATAGCCTATTGTTTTACAACACATATGTACACATAAGATACAAATTAACATCAATTTGTTTAAGCCGCATGTTAATTAACATCTTTGTTCAAAACCATGCGTGATTCCACCAAATCGATTAGACTCCAGAGAAACCAGCACACACATAGATTATATTTAATCAATCTTCTATTTAATTGATAAAAACACTCTTGATAGTATATTATGTGTATGTACATACCTCCAATAAAATATAAAACAACAACAGCACAATAATAATAAATTAAAGTAAATTTTTATGTCTTTTTAATTGACTTGAAAATAAAAATTCTGAAAATTTGATTTTAATATTCCAAATATAAACGAAGAAAACATTTTTTTTTGGTCTGTCTCATCTTTTGTATATTGTACTTATGTTTATACTCTTACATAAAGAGAATTTTTTTAATTCATATAGTATAATAGTAGAGTACATTTTCGAATTGATGTAATTAAAGAAAATCCACCGCGCAGTTCCAATTCCAACTTTTGATTTATTACTGTAAACATTTAAATTTATTAATTCGCACACAATTTTCTTACTCCTCTTCACGGTCTTCTTATATTTAATATAAGATGATTTCGTAATACATATTAAAATACAGAATCCCTTTAGGTTAAGATAACATTTATCTTTCTTGTGCTGTCATAAGGTTGCATAGAGTAATTGATGATTAAATAAATTTTGTTGTGTATATATGATTGATTGTCATCGTTGGAGTTGCCGTGTAGGGAGGTAGAAATTTATAAAGATATCGAAAGTTACAATCGACAAACAACTTTATTTCTCATATACATACTCATTTAAGCAACAACTTACGAACAAACGATTATTAAAATCATTTTAAATAGGCTCGAGAACGCGCACTATGCAAAGTAAATGTAAAACACGTACTAGTTTTTTATTCGCACTTAATTTATTTTATTCTTAAAAATTATCGTACATAAACCATACTATTCGTTAAAAATTCTATAAATCATAATTATTTTTATTTTACAGAATTATTATTATTTTTTTTTAATTAAAAATTATTATTAAAATAAAATTAAAAGCTAACAATAAAAAAATGAAAGAAATTGATTTATCTTAACGAAAAGAAATGGTTTGCTCATTGGTTTTGTTTGTGTGTATCTATACTCGTATGTACCATAATTTTTATTTTATTTATTATGCGCCACATAGGGGGTATATTCGAATTTTTCGACAACAACAGCGTTGTTCCGTTAATAATTTATAACTGAATAAAAAAAAAATCAGTATGGGATATAATATGAAAATAATATAAGAGCAAAAAATTTATAATTTGTGCCTTATACGTTTAATTTAATATTTACAAACTTTAATAAGGTCTAGATTTTATAATTATAATAAACCTATATGTACTTAATAATATTTGAAAGGAAACATCGAATTGAACATCGTTGATGCTCATGCTTCTTCTATCGGAAAGTTGAAAATCTTATCCATTTGTGTCTTACGTAGAGAGAGTGTTAGGCAAAGGTGGATTTAAGGTATTAAATCCGGGTAAAACCAGAGCCACGTTTGGTGAATTTTTATTAATCTGACAAATAATGTCTGTAAAATATGTACAATACCAAGGGTTTTTCAATTTGAGGTTAATTTTTAAGTAAATATTGCTGCTGTAATTGCTAGTATTCATGAGAGTTCAAAAACACCAATTACGTTATCGTTCACAGCAATTGCACATTGCCCAACCATTTAATTAGAATATTGCACAAAGATCTTCATTTGGAGCCTATATGGAGCCTAGATTCAGATAACTCAAAAAAATAAAGCCATCAGACATCGGATTACGTCGTCAATTCGCTTATTGGGCCATACAAAAAAAAAGTTAAAAATGCAAATTTTTTCAACAAAGTCATCTTTAGCTACGAAGCAAATTTTGAATTCGCACCCTAACTCTCTAAGCAGTAAGATTATGTGTAAACAAAAAGTTATCACACATTTCGTATCCTCTAATGCTCTGTCAAGATAAATTGTAATCCGCCATGTTAAATAATCATGTAAAGTTTAAGCTTGATTTTTTTGGTTAAACTGTTTACACATATAGGTTTAGAAATAATAATATGATACAATTTTTTATCATTGAACTCCATAAAAATAAGGCTCTGAGCATTAGGTACCTACATATTTTATGTAAATTTGTAAACATGCTTTGTTATAGCTGATTTACATTCAACGACTTTCGACGTCCGCAAAAAAGTTGAAACACAACATATGAAAAACAGCAAAGACAAAAAGAGAAAAAATAATCATCTGCTTAAAAAAAGTCAATTGAAACCCGAGAAACAAACCCAAAAGTCGTCATCTGCTTTTTTTGCAGATGTCGAGTTTCATCTTTTTTCTGTAAAATCGTCAATGCGTTAATAAATAACTATAATAAGGTTACATAAACAAGAAAACCAATCATTTGTATTGGTTTATGACATTTTTTGTTTAAATTTATTTTTTAATGTGTAAAAAAAACGAATTTTTGATTTGACATCTGCATCTGCAAAAATCTTTGAATATAAATCAGACTTAAATCGAATAATTTCTCGAAGAGAAAAAATCTGGCGATCTACCATCCCTAGATTTTTTGATATGGGGCTATTTGAAGGCAAAAGTCTATGCCAACGATCCACAAACAATTAATGACCTAAAGGAGAATATTATTATTTGTATTCGTCATCGAACATTCTGATAAAAGGAGGGTAACTTGCTATATAGCAGCAGGAGGTCTCTTATTTTCCATTACTAAACCGGAACCTTTGAAATAAAAAATGCGGGGTAGGCTGTGTCTTCTACACGGCCGTAGGTATTTCCTTGATAACGTTTATAAGCGGTGTGAAAAATGGCACGATGTATCATGAAATGAGAGTGCAGTGGTTGAGGGCAAACGATTAAGTACTGAGCGATGGTACGAGAAGTACGATATGAAGCGCACGGTCTCAGCGGTGATGTGCCTGACTAATGTGAGATCCAGACAAGTGCCTCCCAAAGTCGCCGAGGTTAGTGTGTTGGAGACGCAGTCTAGGTTGAAGGTGTCCTTGATGAAGTGCACGAATTCGGGTTTAGCGTTGACGTCGATGTTGAAATCGCCGCAGAGCACAAGAGGTATATCGGAGTTTACACTGACATATGGTGGTATGTACTGGCTCCGCGAGAATGCCTCATCTGCTCCTATCAGATGAGGCATTCTCTCTTTACAGTGCTCCCTAGGATTGTAAATCGCCACTTTGTAGATTTAAATTTTAATTAAAATTTATGTGCCAATTAATTATTTTAATTTACAATAATTATCCGCCACAGATTCTTTTCGCACGAATTGACACCAGAATTGTTCCGATCAGATAAGGCGTTCTCTCGCTATAGTGCTTCAAGCATTGTAAATCGCTATTTTGTAATTTGTAATTTTAATTAAAATATATGTGGAAATTAATTATTTTAATTTAAAATAAACTATCTGCTACAAGTTCTTCACGCACAAATTGACACAAGAATGGCTCCGATCAGATGATGCATTCTCCCATTGCAGTGTTCTCAAGCTTTGTAAATCACCATTTTGTAGATTTTTATTTTAATTAAAACTTATGTGGAATTTAATTATTTTAATTAACAATAAGTTATCTGTTACAGTTTCTTGGCCACAAATTGACACCAAAATTGATCCGGTCATAGATAATAGATTCCCATGGTTGATTGTAAATCGCTGGTTTGTGCTTTGCAATTTTAATTAAAATTAATGTGGAGATTAATTATTTTAATTTAAAATAAATTATCTGCCACAGTATTATTAAGCACAAATTAATACCCGAATTGGTCCGATCTGTTGAGGCATTCTCCCGCCATACCGCCACGGTTATTATTTCCAACGCAGACGGGCCTTGTTTCTCTTTTTTTAGGAATTAAGGTTGTAACGCGTGGATTTAGGTTTCTTTAAAAAAAACAAAAAAAACTTCAAAATAAAATAAAACGCAAACAACCGAATATCTATCGTTATAAAACTTATACGCAAACAACAAATAAATACAATTAAAAATTCAAACCGATTATAAAATAAAATAATTGGCACACAAATGAAAGATTTTTACTAATAAAAATCGTAAACTAATACAAGTGAAAAAATCGTTTTGAATTTTTAATTGTATTTATTTGTTGTACATTGTGACAAAAGCCACAGCATAACCCCAAAAATGGACTTCTTCCGTTTTTATTATGATTATACGCAAAAGCTTGTTTTTATTTTAGTTATATAAATCAATTTAAAAAAAACAATCAAAACACAATAATTTATTAAAAAAAAAATCATTAAACAGAATAATATTGTTGACAAAAATTAACAAAAGTAAAGAAATCTGCAAAATAGTAATAAAAACAAAATCGGCAAATGGCTTGTTCTAAGTGTTTCCAGCATGACACGACATCTATAAGAACCCAAAAGAAAAAAAAAATATGTTAATAATAACTAAATAACCAAAATTATTAATAATAAACAAACAGAACCCGCATCTTTTCTTTAACTCAAAATTTGCTCAATTTGGTGAGTTTTTCATAAATATGTTGGGCGCCATCTTCAAAAGAAGAAACCTTCCACACGTAATAGTTTTTTCCGGCTACCTCAAAGAGCGATTTGAAACTTTAGGGGTGGATTTTAGAACAATTTTTTTTATTTAGAAAAGATGGAAATAAAAATTAATTATTAAGAGAAAAAAAAAAATTATAACTCAAAACAAAAACCAACTGAATATTTGAAAATATTTATACAAAAAAAAAAAATATTACAAATACATATCTGGATACGCTCACCCAAAATTTTCCTATACTGCTTCTCCGCAATATATATGTATCCCACGTGGCGCAGTACCAAAATTCAAATTTAAAAAAAAAACTTGCCACACAGCAAATAAAACCAATCCACTCCAATTTATTTATTACCTCAATACAACAAGATAAACAAGATACATCCTTTCCCGGTACTCTACTAAAAATCGCTTACCACGGCTAACACACGTGTCTCCAGATTATTACAAAAAAAATAAACATACAAAATCTGATTTTGGATTCAATTTATATTTCGAACTTAACCAATGCAAAAAAAAAAAAATCACCATCAAATACCTGTACCGTTCACTCAATAAACTCGATAGTTTTATTTTTTGTTCTATGCATTCAACATAAAGTTATATATGTATATTTATATAATATATTTTGTCTTTTGTGACACAAATAATCATAAATAAAAAAAAAAGTATACTTAACTCAAAACCAGTTGTTACAATATAATTACAATATAATTAATATTCTTTTCAATGACCATGTGAATTGTCCAGTGTCCATATCCCTCGAAATCACGTTGGTCAAATCAAACTCGAACATGTTGTATCCACAAAAAAACCAACGCCAATCCAAAATAAATATATTTATTTTCTCTAAATAGTGCTGGTCCAAAACTCGAGATGTTTCCCGTTCAAAAATCCAAATCCAAGAGCCCAAATCAAATCACACAAATTAAATTTATCAATTTTCATCTTCTTCTTATTCCATTTCTTTCTTCATCTCTTGGGTTACCCCTCCAATCAATTTTTCCTTCTTCTCGTTCGCAATACAAAAAAAATTTGGGTTCGCGAGAGGTATATATTGGAAATAATAAACATTTTCATTTCTGAAGATGATCATTTTAAAACAAAATAATAATAATTGCGATCGTATACAATTACAAAAAAAAAAATTCACTTATCATCCAACAAATAATTATTTCAAATCAGGGCTTTGAACCCCAAAACAAAATATTTGCTCCAGAGACTAAATTTGTCTGGTTCTTTTTCAAACCGCTACAATGCATATTTACTTTTAGAAAGAAATTTAATAAATTTTTTAATCAAAATTGATTAAATTTCTTTTAAAAATCTTCAATAGGGCCGCAAAGCAAATCTTAAACCAAACAAAAAAAAAGAAAGTAAACTAAAAGAAAAATATTTAAAACAAAACGTTATTTTATATATAAAAAAACAAATCTTACCAAACTACATGTCGTCAATATGGAAACAGAAAGAACCATTTACACAAATGTTACTCCTAGCAAAAAAAAAAATGACCAACAATTTTTTTCTAAGATCTTCTTCCATATGACATCGTTCAAATAAAAATGATTCAGCGTAATACAAAACCAATCACTGACCATAAATAGCGTATGGAAACAAAAGTCCTGAGCAAAGACTGTATAAAAAAAATTGGTTATAATAACCAAAACAAAAAAAAATCCATCCCTTACGGCTGACTATAAATATAAACACACGTATACTCAACTTCATTGAGTGCTATACGTTAATTTGAACAATATCAACAGAAAAATCCCAAAGAAATAAAAATTATTCAAAATTTAATTAATAGAAAGGTCTAAAAATTAATCTAAAGATAAACTCTAATTAATATTAAATTTGGGTAATTTCATTTTCTTAGCCACTAAAAATAGTGCAATTGTGTTATTTAGATCGAACCCACTAAACAAAACTAAAATTCATTTTGGTATGATATATATTTTATCTGCAACTTATGTAAGTGCAATTGTGAAGGGTATTTATCCACATCCATAGCTCAAATAAAAAAAAATTACTTAAGCTTACCAAACTAAAGCTATCCTAAACTAAAATGAATTTTTGGATGATATACATTGTTGTGCAACTTTAAAAAAAATTTAAGTGCAATTGTGATAAGGGAATTGACCTAATTAATAATTAAATTTTATTTATTAAAATTAATGATTAAATTTTTTAACAACCAAAAGCCATACTTTACCACAATGAAATGCTTATTGAGTATTAAATGACAGCATCGGCTTTAAAATCCTTCATATGGAATACTCTCAGATCTTTTCCATTGATATCTTGTAGTAGAATAAGTGTGTGAGCCCGTTTTTTCTTTTATTTTGCATTTTATCCATATCGGTGCCAATTTGGCACTGAAATTTGCAGAAGCTTTGAACAATTAAAAATTTCTTTTCCAAACTATGTATATCTCCAATGTTATGATTTCGCAGAGACGTTCTTAAATTATAATGGTGCGCATATTTAGTGTAAGCTTTTCGTAAATTTAATTGCACGATTTTATTAATTATCTCAAATTCGCCTTTTAAGTATCTCTCGGTACATCCGAAATAGTGAATTTCACGACCAAAGTTCAGAAAGTAAGAAGTGTATCCAGTCGACTCATGAACAGTAGTTCGAATGGCACAAGCTATTTTATAAATATGCTGATCCCATTCTCTATGATCGTCCTTGACATATGATCGGATTGCAGCTAAAACAACTCGATTTAACCGTTCTGCTGGATTGTTTTGAGGATGGTAGTTGGCATTTCGATAATGAGACACTCCATTTTCCTTCAAGAAAGTTTTAAATTTTTCTGCAGTGAAGGTGAGGTCCATTATCCGAAATCAAGGTACGGGGAGTTCCAAAAATGAGAAATATATTTTGTTCCAAAATTCGAATGGTGGACTTTGTGCCAGAATTACGAAGCGGAAACAAAAGTACAAACTTCTTAAACACGTCAATTATTACGAGAACAAATATGTTGCCGGATTTGGATCTAGGTAAAGGTCCTAAATAGTCTACAGGAATAGTTGACCAAGGTGTAGTAGCAAATTTAAGTGCCCCCATCGGTGACTTCACTAACGGATCATCTTTAGATGCCTTGCAAATTTCACAATTTTGTATGTATTCTTTCACTGTACATACTGTCTAAATTAGGCCAAAAATAATTTTGTTTTATTCGAAAAGCAGTTTTTGAATTACCAAAATGAGCTGCCATCGAGTCATCATGGCACTTTTTCAGAGTATCTGCACGGTTTTTTAAAGGTACAAAAAGTTTTAATTTCGACCCAGGAAATAGCTTAAACAACTGATTATTAATTATCTTAAAATCCGGGTAATCATCAGGATTATTAACCAATCCACTCGTCAGATAATGAAAGAGAATCACAGACGATTGCTCGAGACAGAGCATCTGGCACAACATTGAAACCTCCTTTCTGTGTCGTAAGTCAAATGTATACCGCTGCAGTCGAAGGGCCTTCAACCATAGAATAGAGAAGCGTGATCCGTTATGACAATAAAATAGCTTCCCTCAATGTATGGTCTAAATCTCTCTATGACTAAAATTACAGTTAAACATTCTTTTTCTGTGGTGGTATTTTCGCTGTTGAGTGGTTAACTTATGACTAAAGAACGATATACATTTTTCGTCATTTCCTTCACATTGAGTGAGAACGGCGCCAACACCAACGTCTGATGCATCTGTTTGAATAATAAACCTTTTCGTAAAATCAGGGTTAGATAGAACAGGTGGAGCTACCAGCAAAAATTTTAATTCTAAAAAAGCAATATTGGCTGCTTCTGTCCAAACAAATTTTTTTCCCTTTTTCAACACATCTGAAATTGGCGAAGTGATTGTGGAAAAATTATGAATGAACCGCCTATACCAACTCGCCACACATAATAGTCGGCGAACATCCTTAGGACATTTCGGAACCGGATAATTCAATACTGCAGAAACTTTGTCAGGATCGGTTCTCAAACCTTCCTGCCAAATTATATAGTCCAGATATTTCATATCTTTTTGTAAGAATTTTGATTTCTCTAAATTAATAGTTAATCCTGCAATTTTTAAACGATCGGCCACCTCATTTAAAAGTCGGATATGTTCGTGGTAGGTCTCAGTAGATACTATAATATCGTCCAGATAGACCAATACTTGTGGTTCCAGATCTACACCTAGCACCTGGTCCATTAACCGAGCCTGCGTTTGCGGCGCGTTATGCAATCCAATGGGCATAACCGTAAATTGAAAGTGTCCGCGCGAGGATATGGAAAATGCCGCTTTCTCCTTTGAAGATTCTTCTAGGGGAACTTGCCAAAAGGCATCAGAAAGGTCTATACTGGAAAGAAAATAGGTGCTCTTAAAACGGCCCAGAATTCGAGCAATATGTGGAAGCGGATATGCGTCCTGCTTGGTAACATTATTCAATTTTCTAGAACCTAGGCAAAGACGAATTTTACCATTAGGTTTAGAAACACAAACGAGAGGATTACTCCAAGGACTGTTAGACCTTTCAATTACTCCCAGACTTATCATGCGGTCAAGTTCTTTGTCTACTTTCTCCTGGGCATAGGGTGACATTGGATAACTCCTCTGTTTTATCGGTCTGGCGTAGGCTATATCAATAAAATGATATAGTACATTTGTACGCCCTAGTATATCATTGTCAGACAATTTAAATTTAGATAAGACCGATTTTAACTCAACAATTTCAGAGTCTGATAAAGAATGATGTATCTCCAAAATTGTTTTGTCCAAATCAGAAGAAGAAATGGTTTCGACTGTAGGCTTAATATTGAACATCCTCCAAAAGTACATGCCTAATATCAAAGTTGTTGTAATTGAAGGTACAATTAAAACTGGAATTACGAAAGTTTTATGATTGTAAAGGGAACATTTACAAGGTCTGCGGGCGTTATTTGAACACAAAGTAAAAAATTGGTTCGCAAATATTTTAATTTCCCCATATGAAAATTGCTTGTTTGCTAACAATTATATTTCGGGCCTCCATCTCCCATAATCCAACAGATGCGACGAATTTCAGGAAAATAAAAATCTCAAAAAACCAATCAACCTTCCGGAAAGCTATTCTAATGAGAAACCACATAAGTATTTTTTGACCGAAGTGAAATTCTTACCAAATAGAAAGAATATGAAAGTGTAAGTAAACGAAAGTATACATTGAATACTAACTATGTATTTAGTAGTGTATGGAGTAAAAAAACAACGAAACATAAATATTGTATGTAGCATTTTTACCAAAAACGTTTTAAATCACAGTTTGTTGCCTGGTTTAAATCGTATTTGAGCAATCGCATTCGGGTTTTTGAGATTGAAAATAGAAGATCAGAATTAATTCAAGGTACTTCAAGGGTTTCAAAGGCGCCCATGTTGGTCTTTGGATCTTTGTAATCTTCATCAACAACATTACTGAAGCAATACAACATTCCAAGGTATTAATGTTTGCAGATGATCTCAAAATCTACAGAACTGTCGAAAAAATCGATGATACCAACAAACTACATCGACAATCTAGCGAAATGATATCAGTCTAACCTTCTCAGCCTTAACATTAACATGTATATCGTTCTATCGAAAAGTTAACCTTGTTATACAACAATACCAAATAAACCGCATACTTTTACAAAAAGTATTCGAGATTAAAGATCTATGAGTTACTTCATTGAAAACATGTGCTTTACTAAGCACATGGAGCAACGCGTCTCTAGAGTTAATTCTATGTTGGTTTCTGAAGCAGTAAACGGGGGATATTTATTACCTCGAGACAATTAATATCCTGTATTATGCCTACGTCAGATCTCAACTTGAATAAGCTGTTAATGTCTGATGTCCTTTTACGACGAACCTATCCGAAACATCGAGAGTGTGAAAGACTAGACCAAGAGATTACGAGCAAAATTTACCGTACCACCATAACCTGAAGGATGGTCACTCTGATCTGAATGAACACAGAACAAACTGTGGTGTAAATGAACCGGTAAACATGATGTCGAAGAGTTTCAATAAAATCGATTATCTGTTCGACTTTTACTTAACCAAAGATAGCTTTAAACGTACTTTAAACGTAGCAAATTATGCTCCGACCTGAAAATATTTTTATGTCAATTTTAATTCTTTTTTAATTATGTATATTTTAATTGTATCTTTTTACATTGTATCGTATTTATGAGCTCAAGTCAAATTTACAGACTCTATTTTTATCATGTACAATAAATATGTAAACAAATAAGAAATCTACGGGGTTCCTCTGACACATACCGTTACTTTACTTTGCGCATACCTACCCTACTATTGGGCCATATACATAAACATAAAACAAATTTTGCATTTTAATATTGTAAATAGATGCTATGCTTTGCTCCCTAATTTTGTTCATCAAAAGTCCCAAATTTAAATTATTGTAAATTATCAAATAGCCGGCTCTTAGGATCGGCCATTTCAATTCCAAGTTAATTATTACAATAACTTAATTATCTATTTATTCGTGTTTCTTAATATTATTTTGTGTGACAAAATGACAGCAGATGACTGAAAAATAAAATTAAGACTGGATTTTTTATTTACCTTTCAATATCAAAAAAAGAACATGAACTAAAAATATGATTACGAAATATTATCAAAACAGGTGCAAATGAATTGGCCAGCGCATATATGAATATAAATAAATAACTTAAAATTAATAAATAAAAACAAAAATAAATAAAACTACTTAAAAAAAGTGCAACTGGTAAAGAAAATTAATAAAGAAAATTTACTTTACTTACTCATATAGTTGATATCGTATGTACGAGTGTATACACAGAAAAAAATAATAATTTACTATTAAAATTTGATAAATTTTGAAACTAAATCGGTTAAAATTGTTTGTTACGAATCATTTTTTCTTTATTTTAATCAACAAGTGTTTAAATATATACATCTATCGTGTTTGATAGCAAATCCAAAATTAATGAAATTAGAAGAAGTTAGCGGATTTTGTAATAAACAATATTTGTTGGAATCTTAACTCTTGGACTTGGACCAAATCAAATTATTTTATGACAGAGCATTATTTTTTTGTTTATCGGGAACTCGAATTATTTTTAATTCAAAATAATTTTTATGTTTTATATACAAATTTTTTAAAGTTTTGAGCTATACATAAACAATTTGTTTGTGGCAAGAATTTTTTTCTTAAATTGAATAATTTTAATTTTGAAGTTTATGAGCTGTCAAAGTATTAAATTATTTGTGTAGAAACTAAAATATATTAAAATGTTGAGTTGTTTTAAGTGTTTAGAATATTTTCAATCAATTGATCTGCTTTGTAAACATTTAAAATATTTGCACGGATGGGTTGCTGGTGCTGGAGAAATGTTAATTTGTGGACAAAATCAATGTTTTCAGAAATTTGCTCAATGGAATAGATTCAAAAAACATTTGACAAATTCTCATATGATTGAAACCAATCCGGTTGTTTCAGATACACACAAAATTTCAAATGATATCCACAGTGCAGAACAGGGTACCCGCAGAAATGGTATGTAGTATTAGACTGTAATTTTATTGGTTTTAATATATTTTGTGTTTATGCAAATATAGGTGGAAAAGAAATCCCTAATATCATTGACTACAAGGAATCAAACAAACAGAACGTAATAAATTCCAACTCTTATGAGGACGAACTAAAAAATTTAAAAAAAATTATCGATCAGTCGGCCTTAAAATTTGTGTCAAAATTATACAGTATACAAGGATTACCTACGTCAACCAGTCTTCTCATAATAGAGGAAGTACAAGAATTTGTAAGCATCCTAGTGACCAGCATTAGAACCTGCACGAGCCATTGCTCTGGTGGTACCCGCAATAATGTGGAAAAATTGTTAAATCTGTGTGATAATCCCTTTTTCAAAATACGTTCGGAGTATTTGCTTCTCAAAGAATTGTCAGAAAAAGGCGTTTATTGTCGGCCACGAAAGTTCATGGTTAATAATAAAATTGGTGAGAAAATCGAAAAGGGAAAACTGGCTTTAAAAGAAATCACAAGTGAGGGAGTTTTAATGCCCATCTCCCATCAAATAAAACAATTTTTTGGAAAAAAAAATGTTTTAGAAAGCACACTTGAAAACGGGAGAAATTTAATTAAAAACAAATCTGTTTTGACTAATTTTGTTCAAGGTGAATTATGGCAACAAAAATTAAACCATATTAATAAGGAAAACGTGATTCCGATATTTTTGTTCTACGACGATTTTGAAACCAACAATCCCCTTGGAAGTCGCTCAGGAAATCAAGCCATCGCAGCGTTTTATTATAGTTTTCCAACGGTTCCCCAAGGATGTGCCAAATTATGCAACATATTCGTAGCGATGCTTTTAAAATCTAAAATTATAAAAACTTTTAGTTACAACGAAGCACTGGCTCCTTTAGTAGACGAATTTGATCTTCTAGAGAATAAAGGTATTGATATCGATACAGAAAACGGTACCACAAAAGTTTACTTCGCGCTAGGTCTGGTGATTGGCGACAACCTTGGATTGAATTCTATTCTTGGTTTCTCACAATCATTTTCACATAATTTCTTCTGCAGACTTTGCCTTATGAAAAAAGAAGTAACATACTTTAGTACCGAGGAGAATCAAAGTATTGTACGTGATCGAAAAGTATACAATTGTCTAATGTCAAACTATAATTCAGAGACATTTAAAGAAACAGGAGTTAAAAAACAATCCATTTTAAATAATTTGAACACGTTTCATGTAACCGAAAATTTTTCTGTTGATATTATGCATGACATGATGGAGGGCGTAATCAAATTTGGAATAATTAACTGTCTGTATTCATTCATAATCGACAAATATTTGTTCACAATAGATACCTTGAATTATCGAATCAAAAATTTTGAATATGGAGTAATACAAATATCGAACCAACCCGGAACTATCAAATTAGAACACATTAAGCAAAAAAAACTCCATTTAACTGCGAGGGAAACGCTTTGTTTATTAGAATTCTTTCTGTTTTATGTTGGCGATCTAATTCCACCATCAGACCCATTATTGGAATATATAACTACATTAGAAGACTTGGTTGAATTAGTTTTTCGAGAAAGCTTTTCCAGTTATGACATTCACTGTCTTAAAGATAAAATAAAAAATCACCATCAACTTTATAAAGACTGTTTTAAAGAAAATCTTAAACCTAAGCATCACTTGATGTTACACTACCCCACCATAATATTAAAATCTGGACCATTAAAATCAATGTGGTGCATGCGTTTTGAGTCTAAACACCGAGAAATAAAATATTATACGAACGCTATTTCATCGAGAAGAAATTTACCTCTGACAGTTGCCAAAAAATGTGCTGTTCGATTCGCTTATAATTTGTTGACTGATAGTTTTATGGAAAAGGATGTATCAATTATAAAACATAGTGAATTTCCAAATGACCTCAACTCTTCAATATATGGCAAATTGATCACACTCAGAGAAAAAATATGATTGAGCTGATCATAAAAGTGACCATCATATTTATGATTAGATGCAATAATTAAGAAAATCATACCTTGATGTATACAATTAATAATAATGATTGTATCTATTAATAAATTATGCACGTTATTATGCAAATATTATTGAATTAACCATATCCATGATTAAATATATCGCTATTGTGATGGATCCTATCAATAATATAATTGAATTCATCATTTGGGGATGATAAAGACAATCAGATATTATGATAGATGTTATCAATAAATTAATTGAATTTAGTATGTTCATATGATAAAGCCCAACAGATGCTGTGATAGTTGTTATCGTATCAATTAATGAAATATACTGCGGGGTGTGATAGCAGCTATCATACCATATAAGTATATTATATCGATGGTTCAAAGGTAATAAAAGTCACTAACTGCATTTTCGTCGAAAATGATATAAGTTCATGTATGACTTTATAATTTACTAATCTTTAGTCTTGTAAAATTATTTTTCTATATTTCCTTCATTATACTTATGTCGAGTTCGATTGGGCTTGTTAAAAATAATCAAGTTTTTGATGCCCAATCGTACACACCAGCAGCATGACTTATCTGATTGTTGTATTGGTGAATGTATGTGAATATTTTTTTTGAGGTTATGTTAACCGTCAGTAAATTTTTAGTTTGATTGTTCACAAAATTACACAGATTTTGTCACAAAAATTATTTTAATAACACAACTTATTTATTAATAAATAACAAACTGGTAAAAATTAAGAAGTGATTAAAAATTACGAAATTTTTGACGTCTAGAATTGTCACAATTGTGATTGACATTTCTTTTTTGTTGGCATTGGTTAAATCTTTCAAAAAATCATGATTTTTCAAAATTGATTATAATCAAAAAATAAATGATTATTTCTGCCCAATCGTACACGCGAAATGATTATAATCATTTTTTTTTGACAGTAACTTGATTATTTTTGCACAATTGAACTCCACATTAGATATAATGAAGGAAATATAGAAAATAATTTTACAAGACTAAAGTTTAGTAAATTATAAAGTCATACATGTACTTATATCATTTTCGACGAAAATGCAGTTAGTGACTTTTACCTTTGAACCATCGATATATTGTAATATTTTACTAAATAACAAAACATATTCTATAGTTCTTGAAATGTACATTTATTTTGAATTAATTTATCGTACAGTACACATAGTATAATTATATCCAAATTAGTGGTCTAAACGAAATTATTTTTTATTTTTATATTTTTATTTGAAACATTATTTATATATGATATAAGTTCTTAAAATTTTTCATAAAACTTTTAGTCATTTGATTGTTTAAAATTGCTCCACAAATTCAATTTTAAAACCGTAATAATGATAATTGAAGCTTAAATTTTCCAAATGTTGAACACAACTAAAATATACCGTTTTATATTTCAAATTTTTAATTTATTTGAAGCTAATATGTTCCGAAAATTGTAATAGAATTTAATCCAGGTTCGAACTGATAAGATTAAGATTATAAAAAAATCAATCTTCTTATCAGACCGCGGCGACTGGGCTGATTGTACCACGATTTTCATTCTATATTATACAGAATGAACTGCGCAGGTTGTATTAGCGAATTATACTAACACAGCCAAATTCTCTTGATAATTTTCTTTACTATTTTAACTTTAATCAAATAATATTTAATTCGTGTAATCACTAAATATATTTTACAGTTTTATATTTCAGTAACCATTTAACAAAAACAAATTTAGGAATACAATTTAAGTGGATTACTGGTCCTTTCTTTAGGATAATATTTCCGAATTCTTTGAAATTAGTGCTAAACAATTTCTCTTGTTGCGCAAACTTATATTTCTGTGAAATTTCCAGATTTCTTAGTTTCATTATGCAAGGTTTCACATAAAATAGCCAAACTCTATAGTTAAATAATATTTCCTCCCTTTCTTCTTTTATGAAATTGCGTTTTATTTCACAATAAAAATTCAATGCAAGTTAATTATATTTTTATTTTACATAGAAATATTTAGCCTTCAGCTAAATAATTAGCTGAACGAAATTGGGCAGCTAAATATTTAGCTCTCCAGTGAAAATTTTCATGTAAAAACGAAATAAAATTAGCGTGCGTTTAAGAAATTAAAATAAATCGCAATTTCATAAAAGAAGAAAGAGATGAAATATTCACTAATTGGAGTTTGCCTGTTTTTTGTGAAACCGAGCATTAGACTGCGACATACAAAACCAGTATCTTGAGCCAAATTCATTAGTTAAACTAAAAAATTAAGGAATTAAGTGATTCATTAGGAAAATAGGAAGTATTATCTTCAAATACATCTGGAATCATTAAAATTGTCTGTGATGATGTTTTGTATGGCTTTTTGTATCAAAACCATGTACATATGTTCGCAAAATGTTGGATAGTTAGCATTTATACCCAAACAATTAAAGGTATTATTTAATGGTTCTAAAGCATTCGTAAACATGTACGTTTTCCCGCAAAACTCACACATGAATTATTTCTAAAGGTTCACGTATAAAAATAATTTTGAGAAATTCAGTATTGTGAAATTTACAAAATTATTTTTGTAAAAGTGCTTACAAAACGAAATTGTGAATTTAATAAAAAATCGTCAGTTTTGTTAAACTTTTTGTAAAATTTATTTGAATTTTTGTCAATTTAAAAAATTTGTCTAAATTTAACAATTTTTTTTTGCGCAAATTATTTTGAAACTAATTATTTCGGAATTATTTTGATTTACAGATCATTTTTGTAATTTTAATAACAATTTGTTAAAATTTATTTCGGTTTTTTTACATTTTATTTTAAAATACGTTTATTTATCACAAAATACAAATATATTTAATAAAATTTCTGTAAGATTTATTGAACATAAAAGTCGGAAAAAATGACAGTCTTCAATTATTTTTGTAAAACTAATTAAGAAAACTTACGATTTTTTTTAAACTAGACGAATTATTTTGTGTGTTTTACAAAAATGATCGATAAAATAGCAGAATACCAATTAGCAAACAAACTCTTTGAGATTGAAATTAGATTGGTAAAATTTCAAATAGTTTGTTTGCTATTCAATATTTTGCTATTTTAACGATCATTTTTATATCTTCTTTGCTAAAATGGTATATTCGAACGTTTCTAGGTTTTAATGTCGTTAAAATACCCCTGGAACTGAGGATTTTAATGCCTAAAACTACTCTAGTTGCGTGAATTAAAATATGACGTATGTAGATTTTATAAATTTAATAAAACATTGTAGATTGTACATAGCTTGCGTAAAATGTATAAAAAAATTATGATTTTTATTATGGATTCTTACTATAAAATGTACAAAAAAATTGTACCTTTAAAAGACACGATTTTCGATTTTAACAATAATACTATAAAAATGAAAATGTTTTTTTATAAATTTGTCAAATTTTAGTGAAATATACAAATATTTTGTAATTTCACTTTAAATTATTGTAAAATTGACAATCAATAAGGTAAGTTTTATAAAGTTTTGTCTTATTCACAACCATTCTTGTAAGATCGTCGAAATTAGTTTTAAAACAATTCAACTAACACCCCAATTCCCATAGTCGTATCACGTCATTTTCATGACTATAGTCACGTCACATCAATTTCCTTATTCTCTTAGTCGTTTGTTACGTCTAAAGTCACATTATACGACAGCTGATGTCACTTGAATTTTGTAAGTGACAGGCGACTACAACAAAATGGAAAGGCGAAATTTTAGAACTTTTTTTTTAAAGTTTTTAATTGTGTAATTTTGTTCACTTATTTAGATAAGTTGTTGTTTAAATTAATATTTTTTTGATCTAAAACGATTTTGTTTGTAACTTGGCCGACATTTTTTTAGTTACAGTCGTGTCACTTGAACCGACTTGAAGAATATCAATTTTTATGCGACGTGACGTGACTTAAGTCACGTCGCCTGAAATGACACGACTATGGGAATTGGGGTGTTAGTTTAGTTTTAATTTAATAGCCAGCCGCTCAACACGTGAAGTAATTTGTCAATATAAAAATTGAAAAAGTTGTGAAGTGAGTGTTATAAGTGAAGTGCAGTTGGACTTGAGCTTTTTGTGTTTTTTACTTTTTGGATCAATTTTTATTCAAAATTGGATTATCTAAAGAAGAAATAACTAAATCAAATATTATGAAGTCACTACTTAGCAGGTAAATTAACGAAGGACAAAACAATTTTGACTCTGAACTATTCATTGCTTTAACATTGTCTACTGTTTTAAGATGCAGGCATAAATTTCGAAGCCTTATTGTACATAAATCTGGAGCATTGGGAACTTTTTTTAAAAAAATATTACGTACTACTTGGAATACAAATAAAACTACAGCATAAATTGGCATATGGCAACGGGTGAATGTAAGTAATTTTTTAAATTTTCGTTTTATGTTATTTAGATGATTGTAAAATATATTAAATCGCTTAATTTAATATAATTTTAGGACTATCACCGCTGATTACCTTAATTGAAATTTACGATTTTAGTCAATAAGTTGGTTTTGAGATTTCGATATTTTCTTTAATATGTTTGAGGGTAAAAATGTTTTGTTTTATATGTAAAAACGATTTTTTATCGCCAGACGTACTAATAGTCCATTTAAAAGTCATTCATGCTCTTGGGAAAAGTAGTGAATACTTTTGTTATGAAGTTGGTTGTAAGAAATATTTTTCAAATTTAGATACTTTTAGAAGAAGCATAAACAAGAAGTAATTTTACTCACTTTGCCTAAATTGATAGGTCAGAAAAATAAAACAGTATCTCAACTCCGTCAGCTAGTCATTCTAGAAGTAATTTAATAATTTAAAATGAAAATAAAGACAGTACGATCATCCCAGTAACCCCTCCACTTTCTTTAGACTTGACAAAAAATAGGAGAATAATTATTGAATTAGCTGTGAAATTTGTAATAAATTTACATAATAATAACAATTTTAATAATAAAAATGTTAAGGATATTCAAAAATGAGTACTTTATCATATTACTAAACCAATATAGGTATACAATAGGTATTATATTATTATAAAACTAACGGGAAAGCACCTAAGGGGCAACTATATGAAAAATATTTCAATAAATAAAGGAAACTAAGAAAAGTAGGAGTTTTGCTAGCCAAATAACAGCAACTCGAATTAGAGAAGCCGTTCTATATTTTAAAAACAGCAATTTTATATTTTGCTATCATTTCACATTTTAGTCAAGCTAAAATTTGTCCGTGAGATTAAATCAGTTTTAATAAAATTTTCTAGAAAAAGATAGTACCTACTTATTGAACATTTTTTTTATATTTTTGATATTGCAAATGAAACAATTTTAACAAAAAATGGGTTTGTCGGTTTGAAATTCCATAGTTTTCCGTTTGCGTATGTGGCATGGCCTTAGGCAATAAAACGTTTTGAATATTGAATTCAATAATGCTTTTTACACTTTCTACTGTAGGCACTTGGCTAAACACACCTAATACACACATTTTTAAATTTTTCAGTTTATTAGATACTCCTGATGATGGCCTAATAAGCCGAAATCGATCGAGTGATTTTTTTAAACCTTTTGTAATTTTGCGAAATATTTCACAAGTGTTTTTAAAAAATTTAAAGATGTGTGAATTCAATAGTGGTCTTTAAATTTTATATTTTTTATAAGTAAATTATACACCAAAAATAATTTATTAAATTTTTATTTAGTAATTATATGAAAATTGTGCCGAATTTTCGTTTTCTTTTTCAAAACACCATCTTGGCAAAAAATTACCAGTCTTTTTTGAGAAATTTAGGTTAATTTTGTTGCCTTAGTGTTTTAAAAGAACGAATTTTTAAATTACAATTAAAAATTATTCTTGGCCTTTAATTTATTAACCACTTATAAAGATTATTTTGGCGTGGGCCAAAGCCATACAAAGATGATCAGGTTTAATCAATAATTTTTTCGGAAATTCCACTGCTCAGAGGTATCAATATTTGGATGTTTTAGGGTAGCACCAATGATCATCGGGGAATAGTGGAAAAATATTTGTTAATATTGTTACAAGACGCAAGTAATTTATTCAACTAAACAATTTAGAAATTAATTCCGCTTTTAATGAATAAAACAGGTTCAAATATTCAAATGTTGCTATATGTATTAATAAATTAATTCTATAACTATTGTTTTTTACCAGCGCTCGTAAAGCTCCCCGCAGTCATCTACATTTTAAATAGTCAATGTCATCATAGAAATGGGTATCTATCAGCCCAAGAGCTTATTATTAATTTACCTAAATTCGACATTTCACATTATTTGAGATGGCTCAGATAGCTGTTGATGACATGGATCATCTTTTTATTAATTCAGAGCAAGAAAGGTGAGCTGTAATTGGTGTAAACATTGAATAGTTTTCCTGAAAATAAAAATAACTTCACTGAGCATTCTTATAATATACTTTAATACAAATTATATTTTACCTTTGGCAATGCAACCTCCGGAAGATGGAATAAAGTACGTCTCCTACTACCTTGCTAAGAAAAAAGTCACATTTGTCTTTTTGTAGTTTTGTGTAATTTCAATTTAACTATTTTTGTTTGCCTTGTCTTAGTATGAAACCTTATTATTAAATAATGTGATTGTGAAAGACAGGTATTTATTTGTAGAACCCCCTAACACATTTTTCGACTTTTGGCGTTTGTGACTTTTTTCCTTAGTATGGCAGTGTAGCTCTTTTGGAAATAACGTCTGCACAAGTTTCGCGAATTTTGTAAAATCATCCTTAAAAAGCCTAAAGAAACCTCAATGAAAGATATTTATATTTTGATTCTAATAAAACTATTTACAAATTATTTAGGTTGCAATTGATGATATATTCAATTATCACCACAGATACATTGTTAAGTTGCTCTGTACAAGCGTAATTGGTTTGCCGATTTCAGCCGAACTAGTTGGATAGTTGTTTAATAAATTTGTTTTTAAGGGCTAACAATTTTTTTAGTGGAATAAAATTTTAAATGTAATTGAAAAATTATGTCTATTTTAATTCATTTGAATCTATTTTAGAAAATTGAATTTGTAATTCTCAAAAACTATTTTTATACACTTGTTTTCTTAAAATTGTATTCCAAACCCACACATTAAATAATTGGAAACACTCTTTATTTTAATAATTAATAACACTGAACGAGTAAATATTCGGAAAGTGTTTAATGCTCTGTAGTATAAAAAAAATGTACTTACGTGCCGTAGTGTTCCACTGCAAGACACAATTACATACACCCTTATAAGGTTTAATAACTATTTGTCCTACTAAAAGTTCACTTTTAGGTTTCAAAACTACTAACATCACTAAAACACTTTTTAACTATTAACGTTAATAATAAATTAATTAAATACAAATTCTTTATTTAAGACTTCTCACGAGATTAGGTAATAATTGCACCTTGTTAGAGTACAAATTCTTTTTGATATGACCATAGCAAACACGAGGAGTTACAAATAATTTCCAATAAACCTTATTTTGTTTTGATAGACCTAATTATATTATGATAGACCCTATTGTATTATGATTGCTCTAACTATATTTAAATATTGCAGATCATATATAAAACCATACTATATGATTGTCTCGATTATATTAAATCATATCGCATGATTTTTGCAATCATTAAAGTCGAAAATTATTGCATTTATCATATTTTAATAAAATTTATCATACATAATTCTAGTAATTAGATAAATGATATTTATTATTATAATATATTAGGATATATCAAATATAGTTGAATATGATTTCCTGGATCATAACAAAATAATTCCAATCATTCATTTATCATATTTTTTCTCTGAGTGCAGTGAAATGCGTTTAGACATCAGAAATATAATTCTTGCAGATCATATTGAATATAAGGGAACTACCTATAGAAATGGTTATTTTATAAAATCGCAGCAACCACTTTCGTTCGTCCTAAAAATTTATAAAATTTTTATTCATGAAGCGGAAGTAATTTTATTTCTGGAAAAAATTAAAGTTGAAAGATTTGATGAGAAGTACAAATGCTATGTTACAGGTAATTCATTACAAGAATATTTTTGGACAGAAATGAATTCAAAAGAACACTTGCACCCATTTAGTCTAACCAAATGTCCAATAAGTGGAGAGAAGCGTTTCAAATTTCCTATCCTATGAATAAGAAAAAAATGTATATTATAATAAATAAATAACGGTCAGTTTTTGTTATCATAAATTATGAAGTTTGTAATTTTTAGATTTTTATTACTTATTATAAAAATAAATGATTTTATATTAAATAAAACAATTGTTTTACTATATTTCCAAATGCAAATCCAATAAATTGAAGCCAAAACGAATTAAAGCGCAACCAAGTGTGCCTGAAAATCGAAAGTAAAATGACCCACTGTGGCACTATTCTGGTTTTCCCGGGGAATTGCGAATTAGGAATTGTTTTATTGTCAGTTTTTAGTGTATATTGGTTTTCTTTTTTCGAAAGCATACTGAGCGATTGGCATTTTGTTCATGTTTTGGGAAAAAATAATTCCCAGCCAAATTTTTAGGGAAAAATAAATAACAAAATTGCTATGAAATCGAAATATGTTTCCCCAAAATGTAGTATGCTTTGGAAAAAAGAAAACCAATATACACTAAAAACTGACAATAAAACAATTCTCAATTCGCAATTCCCCGGGAAAACCAGAATAGTGCCACAGGTAGTACGATTTATCTTACAACGGAGGTTTGACTTCAGTTGATTGGACCGATTGAAGAAAAAAATACATCATATGTGAAGCAACTTGTGGCACGACGCAATCGTATATCGTTCGATAGTAAGGCTTGCTAAAAATTTGTTGTATATCTATCTATATATCCAGCCGCTTTGATCAGTTGTGTTGGTTCATCAATTTATCGGTCCACACATAATACGGCTGATCATAAAATTAGACAGTTTGGTCCCCAAAAAGGTTACGATTTGCCATCCAATCATCTTTCCAATCTTTTCTTACAACTTGAAGTATATGTATATAGCTATGTATATGATTTTACCATAAGGAAATAGTAC
This sequence comes from Tipula helvola, assembly GCA_963556165.1. Classification (NCBI taxonomy): domain Eukaryota; kingdom Metazoa; phylum Arthropoda; class Insecta; order Diptera; family Tipulidae; genus Tipula; species Tipula helvola. The sequence continues at coordinate 206,425,948 of OY744481.1, forward strand.
CTTATTGATACCTACAGTAATAACTTCTTGTACGATAAATTGACCCGCATGTATGCCTTCTAAAAGTTAAAAAACTGCATTTTGTTTAAATAAAAACATTGCGTTGTCACAATTAGCATTAGCATTCCTGAAAAAGTAAATTTAAAAGAGAATTTTTTTAAGCATTGTTTCCTCACGAACCTAAATAGATTTCCATAAATTTAAAGGTATATTTATACTACCGTTTTGTTTCAGTTCATACATTTTCCGTAAGTGGTATCGTTTTCGTTCAGTTCATACACTTTTGCTTTCACACAAAAACATTGCTATCTGCATTTACTATGAGGGTAACGTTGATACCTTGTGGTATGTGTTTTAGGCAAAAAAAGGCATTATAAAGGTGGATTTATATTATCCGTTCCTTTCAGTTCCTACACGTATCGTATCAGACAAAAAAAACATTGTTGCATGTATTTTCTATATGAGTATTTATATTATCCGTTCCTTTCCGTTCCTACACGTACCACCACAGACAAATATTGTTGAAAAATCTATAAATTGGTGATGTCTAACGGATAGTATAAATTGATGATGTCTGACATGACACGTGTAGGAACTGAAAGGAACGTATAATATAAATCTACCTTAACCGTTTTTAAATTAATATTATATTGTTTCACAAATAATGGTTTCTATTTATTTGGACTAGAATAATAATTCCAATTTGTTTGTCCTACGGTTTCGATTAATCGAGCTGTCAAATTTTTTGGAGAAAAAGCCTATGTTTGTTTACTAGTCGGTAAAATATGATAGTTTTGCCAAATAATTGAACTTAATTACACAAAATACAAACTATTTATAATACATCCATAAAAAAAAAATAAAATTAAAAATGTTTATAAAAAGTCTAGAACTAGACAATCAACAATGTTTTTCCAAGGTCACATATACGCCTACATATATGCACGTTTAAAAGCGCTACAGACCATCCGATTTGGTCGGGTGGTCGGAGCGATTTGGTTGGGTTGGATGTAAAATCGGATCGTGTGTATGAATGTCGGTCCGACAAATTAAGTTGGATGTGTCGGATGGAAATTCCATCCAACCGTCCGACCAACCAACTAAATCGGATAGTGTGTAGTGTTGTCGTACGATATTATTTTTCAGTCGTGTGTAAAATTTCAGAGCGAGAACACCAAAGGAAAATAAACATAATTCAATCGTGTAAATTCGTGTGTGTCAAAAAAAAAATAAAATATTGTCAAAATCGGATGGTAAGTCGGATCTACAATCAGTAAGTCTGTAGACTACAACCGATCTGGTTGGACCGACGGTCGGTTCGACAAGTTGGATCGTCTGTAGCGCTTTTTAAGCAATGCTAAATACATACAAATTTTCTAAATATATGTTATGTATACAAATCAACCAAATCAAAATAAAATAAAATGCATACAAAATTTCAAAAAGTTTAAGGGAAATGATTTTTGTTACATCATATGAAAACAGGTACATATTGAATCATTATAAATGAAAAATCCATACTAAAAAACTGTATGGACACCACACAAATGTCTAATGTCTTATACAAGCCTTGCTGTTCTTTTATAAGACAGATATCTAAAACAAATGTACATTGACTTGTGTCAGTGTGTAAGTCAGTTTTATATAATAAATATTTAAATAGAAAATTTGAATCATATCGTGTTTGTATACGGAATATAACATTTACTCAACAAAAATTGATACTCAAACAACAAGCTCGGCTTGTAAAGACATTTGTTTTGGTTTTGATGTACTTAAAAACAGAGCGAGCAAATCCATAAATATGAAAACAAAACAATCAATAAAAAATGATACGAAGCACTCACCCACACTGTTATTGAATGGAAATCAATTTATAAAAAACAAAGTTCGAGAGGGAAGTTGGTACATTTTTTCACATAAATTAAAACATTGATTTATACGTTTGTACATATATGTATATTAATTTATTATCAATCTATTACAAATAATGAATTTACCATTTGTTCGGATAATTATTTTTTTTTAAATAAACTTGTGGAAATGGTTTTGTGATTGTCCTCATTAAATTATTATCAAATTATATACCCCAAAATTTATGGATACGTTAAATGTACCAATAATTAATAAATATAAAATTGTTCTTGTGTTTTAAAATGAAATTTTTGAATAGGTTATATACGTATCAAAACATTAGATAAAGTAGAACTAAGAAAGAAAAAACATTATAAAGTAAACGATAGAAACCTCTCGTTCTGCAGTGTTACTTGTATTTGTGTTCGTTTCATACAAAATTCAAACATTCTTTTCTTCGATGATGTATGAAAGTTAATGCGTATATGAGCTGGAAGGAAACGATAGTAAACAGAAAGTGTAATTTTTTGCTCTCGTTTTTTTGTATTTGATTGAATGCGTATGAACTGAAAGGAAACGATAGTATAAATCGACCTTAATACAAATACAACTCTGTTACATGTATTTACTGTGGAAGGATTTATACTACCGTTTCGTTTTATTTCGTACATGTTCTTATGCTATCGTTTCCGTTCAGTTCATGCACATTCATTTAGTAACATATAAAAATCATGGCTACATTTATTTATTGTGAGAGTGATTATACCCAGTTGTACTATGCGTAATCAACAATTTTTTTTTAAGTTGCAGGCTAAAAACATGAAACAGAAGTACAATATCCAAATAAAAAATCTTCTGAACGAAACGGTAGTATAAATATTCCTATAGTAAATGCATGTATCATGTTTTATTTTTTTGAGACTGACTGAATGTGTATGAAGGGAAAGAAACGATAGTATAAGTAGACCTTTATTCAAAACGAAATAGCGTAAAATTAAACAAAAATTGTTTGAAACAAGATTGCGATTTTAACTTGGCTATTCAGAGAACTCAAAAACCACATTTTTTTTATTCTGTATTACATATTGGTAGCAATAGCAAGTGACTCGTGAGACGCAATTAAGGATTTTTATTTGTGAAATTAAATTTATGTTTTTAATATGTGTAGTGTCTTCTAATTAAAATTAAATTTTAAAAGTGTTAATTAATACCGGGAAAATGAGCGATACTGTCGAAGTCGAAGAGGATATATTAATCGTCCTAAACGATAATTTGTCACTGGCAAGTTTACTGGAAGAGTGGGATCTGCTCTTTTTATTTCCAAAATTGAACGGTAAATATATTGTGTTTTATTGTGTGAACATTTGTAAAATAATCTATAAATTATATAAATGGGTTTTAATGCAAGTGGATAATATTTTCTGTGCTGAACTCTATTGCCACGGTATGTTTTAACCATCACTTTTTCCGCTTCGATATCCCTTTCAATAAAATAACGGTATTTTAATATCACGTTGTTTTACATTTTTATTTATTTATCAAAGATTATTTTACCGAAACGAAATGGTGATGGTTACAACATGTTAGCCCTAAATAAGCTAATAAAGCTTGTTTGGTTAATGCGTATTGCGATTAATTACAGAATCGTTTCGAAAAAATTGCAAGATTTAATTTACAAATTAAAATGAATATAATACAAAGTTTTTATGCAAATAGAAAAAATGGCGGTGGAATCAATGGCTTTCAATAGAAAAAGTTTAGCCCCAAATATTGTTTATATGTGTAGGAAACTGCAATGTTCAGCATCATAAACAAACCAAAGGGACACATTGGTTTCTTTATGAATATTATTAATAATTTAAATAGATGCTGGTGCTTGCAGTTTTCTACACATAAAAACAATATTGGGGGTAAACTTTGCCCATAATAGCCATTGACTCCATATAACCATTTTTCCATTTTCTTATAATTTTTATTTTTATTTTCCTGTTAATTTTTAAATTAAATCTCTTGATTTTTTCAAGATGTGTTTTTGCTGTTATGCGTAATTAATAAGCAACAATTGTAAAGTGTCAATAATAAGTATGGTTGTTTCTTAATTATTGCGTAATTGTTAATGCATGGAGCAAATTTATTTTAATAGAAAAACTGTTCCAACATTTTTAAAAATGATTCAATTGTTTTTTAAAATAAGTTAATTAATAACATGTTTACATTATTTAGAATATTATTATTTGGAATATTTTGTTTTAGATGCGGGGATCGATATTGATGCTTTGGGTGGAATAACGGAGAAAGATTTGGACCAGATATTTCCAGAATTTAAAGAAATTGGCTTAAAAATAAAACTAAGGAAACATATCGTCAAATGGAGAAAATCTAATGTAAGCAAAGAATAATTTAAGAAAAAGGTTAAACCGCTAAACCAGTGGTGTAAAAGCCAAATGAGTATTAGCGACAATTTTTCAAAATAAATATAGCAATAAAATTTCTTAAAATCACATCAGCTGGACAACGTGTTAATTATTTATGTAACGTTGACGACGAAATTGAGCATACTTTCAATGTGCAAATTTAGTACTTTGGAACAGTGCTCAATTTTATGGCCAAAGTCACATAAATAATTAACCCGGACACATTTGTTTTGTTTAAGTTGATTGCTCTGTTTATATTGAAAAATGGTAAATACTCATTTGGCTTGCCCACCACTGCTCTAAGCCCGCAGTAAAATGAAAAGATAACCACATTTATGCCTAAGTGTATATGAACGGTACTAAATCGCAGAGGCAATTAAATGCGAGTTTAGAAATATTCCCGATTTCTCTTTCCTTATTAATTTTGTAAGGAGTATCATTCATACATACGGACATTAATGTTTTCTCAATATCCCAAATTTTTGCTTTATTTTAGCTCAAATACTTGGAATTGTACCGAATATTGCACGGTGCTACTTTTAACTTAAAAAAATTCAGGGATATTTTTAATTGCCTGGAAAGTATTCAGAAAGTAAAGATAAAATTTGGCAAAATAAAAAAATAAGCTCCTTTTAATATTTTTAATTATTCGTGTGGTATTCGAATGAACTTCAAGTCCTTCTCGAGCTATCATAAAGCTAATTGGGAGATTATTGCGAAAAAATTAAAGTCCGTTTTCGCTTTTGATTTTACTCGAATGTGGGTTAATTTCTTCGCTCATAATTACATTAGTTTTATTGATTTAATTTTCGTACATTTTGATATAGGGGCTTACTGATGATGCTGAATCAGTTAATTCAACAATACCATCAGAGTGGGGAACTACTCGATCAATAGTGTCGCCAACACCGTCGACATCTTCTTCGGTGGGTGTTCCGGAGAACAACGATGATTACAAAAACGTAAGCTTTGTAGAGTTATATTTTGCTTCTTTTTTCATGTATTAAATAGAAACTATAATTTTTCAGGAAATTAATGAAATATTTAATCAACCTCATATAAAGGATATTTTAAAAAGCATCCGTTTGGGGGGGAGCAATTCAACGCGAGAGTTCCTGTGTAATAAAATAGTGGCGAATTTATTAGAAAACAAAATTTTTCATCTTTCAGCCACAGGATTCCATTTTATTGTTAATTAAATTAATAAATACTGCCCATCAGAAAAGCCCGAATACTATTTCCAAGATGGAAAATTTAAAAAGGGTAAATTATACTACAAATATAGGAACAACAAAACTATATTAAGACAAATTGGTATTCTTGGGAGCCGGCACCCTAAAAAACGAGGCTGGCATTAGACAGTAACGAATTTGTTGAAGGTAATAAATTGAAATTTTTAATTCGATTATGGAATCCGCAACCTTAATCACAAGTGAATCGAATTGCATATAAAAAATATTTTAGAAATAGCTAAATAATTAGCGCAATTTAGATTTTATTTAATATTTTAATTCACGCTTTGTAAGAAAATCGCTAGAAATCTATTAAACTATAATTTATAACGTGAATCCACCCCTATATGATTGTCGAGTCGATCGACAATCGACAGGTCTCTGTATTGCGTTTTCGTTTTTCCATTTGATAAAAACAATACGAAAAAGGAAACGGCAACACAGAGTCGTGTCGATTGTCGATCGACTCGACAATCATAATAGGGATGATTATTTTTTGATTTTATATAATACGTAGTTTCGATTTGAGTTCGATTCACTTTCCTCGAATCAATAATCGAACAGGTTATCGCCACAATTTACTTGGCTCACAAGCCACTTCTAGTTGATTTAAAAATCTCAAAATAATTTTAAAATTTCAGATGGAATCTGCGAACATGTGGATTCAGACGGCTCCAAGAATTGGCTACTATTCCATAATGAACCGTGGGAGACCGTCGAGAATCACTGGAGGATTACAGCCCCGAGCAGATTAAAATACTTTCAGCAGTCAAAAAATAAAAATATAACAGAGTTCTTAAATGAATGGCCACTTCTTAAAAGTGCAAAAGGACATCGTTTAGTAAGTTATTTAAAATTATTAGACATTTTCCTTAGAAAAATAATTAGTATTTTCATTTACAGATTGACATAGATTTCGAACAAATTTATCCAGATAAGTGCTTAAATTTATTTACAAAATGGACAAACAATTTTTCGCAAAAATTATTTTTATTAATTTTCACTGAAGTCAAAGACCGGGGCGTTCAAGAAGCTGGCCATAAAATAAAAGAAATAATTTTGGGAGAAGAATTTCTTAAAGATGACATCCATTTACATCGAAAAAGTAAGTATGAAGTTTATAACTCCTAATATTTAGTATAACTAACTAAAACAGTTTTTGAATTTCAGATTTTGTTATAGCTGAACTGTTTAAACAGTTAAATGGTCTTTTAGTTCCTACATCTAGGAAAAAAAGTCTAAAGAACAATAATATTTGGAAGCCGTCTATTATTGAATCATTCGACTCCTTCATTCACTACATTGTGGACGTAGCTGAAATAAAAAAAATATTGGATAATAAAAAAAAAAAGTACGCTGATTTTGGATTAACACTTCAGCCATCACTATTCGCTCTAAATGATGTGAATGAAAATTTAATTTCAAAAATATATATATATTATGATGACATATTTTATTTATTCGATAACATAATTAATGCCATAGATATAAATTTTAAAATATTTTATGTGATGAATTTGAAATATCCATTCGAATGTTTCAAAATTTATAAATTCCTAGAGTATCTGATGTACGATTTGTCAACAAATAATGAAATTCCTTTTGAAATCAAAAATTTAAAAGAATTGTTGAATTAATCTTGCAGGTCTTATTTATGTATACAAGTGAGGTTTCTAGACGAGTACAAATCGAGTGACAAATCGTACTCAGTAATGGTATTCATTTTGAAATAATTTATATTTAATTTTTTAATTTTTTATAATTTAATATATTTAATTCAATTTATTTTATAATTTTTATAATACATATATGTATATACATATATAATTTACATTTTTACATTTTACATTTTACATTTTTTTGTACATATATATATATATATATATATATATATATATATATATATATATATATATATATATATATATATATATACATACATACATATATCTAAAAAAATTAGTGTTTATATTAAAAAATACAAGTTTCATTTTAAATAAAACTGGATTCAAATATAACAATTTCCGTTTGTTTTAATCGATATAAATCATCACATTTTCTCTCCTCAAAATATTTCTGTTCAAATTAAAATTTGCCTCGTTCGTTATGCATCACTGAAATTACATCCAAGCAATACATGTGTTTGTATTGAAACATTAATTGTTCAATTTAAAGTAAAATTAGGTTTAAATAAAGCTATTTGTTTTGTGCTCGAAATATTTTTGTTTGACTATGAAATTTGCCACGCTTCGCTTGGAACCACTGAAATTTACTTCTAAACAAAATATGTTTGTTTCTAAATCAAAATGTTGAAACTTAATGTTTTAACTTAAACATTCGTTGTTGGATTTAGAATCAGTAAATTTCTAATTTAAACTATATGAATTTTAATTCAAAATTGTTGTGTTTTTGTTATAAAGCGCATTCTGTTTGTGGGATGTTTATGGATTTTAATTTAAAACTAAGATAATAGTTTTGTATTAAGACGGTATTATTTCACAACAAGGCGAATCCAGTTTTGGAGCTATTTCGAAATCGCGATTGATTTGTTTATAATCAATTTTGTTTGTCAATAGTCATTTTTTTTTTCTGTGTAATATTCACAACACCATCATATTATGTAGGAAAGACAAGTCGCGTGCCATTTGATTATACTTTTATTAAAATATTTTATTTTTTGGTACAAAATTATTTTATGTATACATAAATGTACATATACGAGCATACATATGAATACCTACACGCAAATAATTTATGGCATATCATGACCATTAGCAATTTAATTAGCATAATTGTGATGTCAATGCATCATCTGTTTTGGACGACTGAAACAAAACACAAAACCTAATAAAAATATTTTTTTTTGTTCTTTTTAAAACCAACAGTAATTTTATTGTGATTATAAATATGTCAAAATTATTAACACTTTAAGTTTTACAGACTTTTTCGCTTTTTTCCGCAATGCAATAAATTTGTTAATTTGGGAAAGTGATTCCACCGGATTCAAACCATTGTATAACTAGGCTAGTTTTATAAGTATTGAAACTACCGTAAAACATGACTAATAATTGTATTCGGAACGTTCTCTTAAAATAAGACTCTCCAGAAATCCAGAATGTTTAAGACACATTAGTAAACTGTCGCAAAGTCAAAGTAAAGAAATAATAATGGTCATATTTTTTTAATTTTGTTTAATCGGAAAATAAAATTCAAATTATGTATGTAACTTTTATAAAAACGCTGATCATATCCAGATACTTGTTAAATTATTGATATTAGCTCAAACATATGGTAAAAAATCGCAGCCAAGCATTTCGTTTCCTTGCAGATACTATCCTCACCGGATGCCTTGTAATTTTTTATCTGCGAGTTTTCGCCATAATTGGTGGAATGATGTTCTAATGCCAAAAATCGGTAATTACCAGAGATCAAATTTAAATTCTATTCAGAATGAATAAGTAAACCACATATTCAAAAATTCACGAATATAACGAAATTGAGAAAATACAAAATTCAAAAATTTTTGAATAATGATTATTCTTATTCGCAAAGTGATGAATTTGGATTTTTTCGATTCATGTATTTGAAAATCTTAAGCACAATATTTCGAAGAACGAATATTCAGTATAATAAACGTATGAAGAATGCAATGAAGCTAAAATAAAAGTACGAACTCCACCGTAATCTTACTTATTTGTATTTTTTTAATAATTATTTAATAGGTACATAAGTACATATTTTTGGGTTACTATAAATGGCCATGGTGATAGTTAAATGACTCAGTTCATTTATCTTTGCTCCCAAAACCATCGTGTGGCCAAAAAATAGAAACTTGCCTATTCCTGAACCGATTGTGATGAAAATTGACATGTACGTTGGAAATGGGATTCTTAAATGATTTTTAGATGAAGTTCAGGAATATGGCCAAGTATGATGGAATTTGCCTACTTCTTAACCGTTTATGATGAAATTCGACATGTGCGTTGGAAATGGTATTCTAAAATGATTTTTACATAAAGTACATGAATCGAAAAAATCGAAATTCAATACGTTGCGAATAAGAATAATCATTATTTAAAAATTTTTGAATTTTGTATTTTCTCAATTTCGTTATACATCTATTCGTGAATTTTTGAATATGTGGTTTGGTTATTCATTCTGAAGAGGGTGTATTCCCCTGAGTTTATATACAAGTGATTTTGTTGCTGTGCTAATTTAAATTATTTAAAAATAATAATAAGTGTTAATTTATATTAATTAATTAATAAAAGTTATAAAAAAGTTGTTTATAATGCATGTATTGTAATATAGTAGTGAAATTTTGAGTAGTTTTTACAAAAAAAAATCTGTGCTTCTGGTCATGAATTTTGACATAAAATAAAGTTAAATGGCCTGTGTTAATTTTGCTTTGATAAAGCTATAAGTGGTGTGTGTAAAGTGTAATTAAAAGTGATTTTAATTGGGATTTGGCAATATTGTCACATTGAAATTGGCAAGCGAGTGTCCAAAAAAAAGAAAAGTGTGTTTGTTTTCATTGTTGAAATTGTAGAGCTGGGGGTTAATTCTCGTTCTGTGAAAAGTACAATGAAAAGTATTTTCAGTGAGAAATACTGATTTCCGATTCATGTTTCATGAGAAGGAAAAAATGACGTCAAAATATTCTCATATGAGAAAAACTTTCTCACCGAGTATTATGGTCGTTGGAATATAATTGAATATGGAAATTCAATTTTATTAGACCTAAATTTGCAATTTTAATGTTACCGTTCGCATGAATAGTATCTACCGGGGTAGATATCACAATTTTCTTTTTTAAATAACTCAGTGAGTTTTCATAAAATCACTATCCGGCTTCAGCTATGTGACTAATTTTTCAATTAATTTCAGAAAATTTCCCAAAAATTTACAGTTTTTTTCTGTTAAAAAGTTACTTTTGATTTTTTGTTTCTTTTTCTCCTAAGAAAGCAATATCTACCCGGGTAAATATTTTTTGTTTCATTTATTTTATATGGGAATTTTCGCTGGTCATAAATATTAAAATGTGAAAAAAGGAAAGCTATAGTATTTATAGATATAATTTTATTTTAAGCTTACTCAAAAATAAAATAAATAGATAATTATATAATTGTGGTATAAAAAAAATTCAAGCATATTTCATAAAACTTACCCCCGTGTAATACCAAAATAAATTATTATTATCATACAAAAAACAATATACAAATAAATTAATTCTTATAAAATTGTTCGCATTTTGCTTATGTAAAAAGTAAAACTATATATGTACTCTATAATGCATTATACATTAGGTTTTCTGCATTTGACACCTTCATGACGGGTTGCCCGCTTTTTTTTTATGTTGTTGATGGCACATATAGCAAGTACCCTTTTGTATTATGCGGCCACTGACGTTTTGACCATCTTTGAGGGCACAGTATATTTATATAACCACATCTCTGTTAATTTTTAATGATGCCAACCCATTTAGCCGCTTCCCACCGATTGGGTTTCATAGGTAATTCTTAAGGCAACTGAACGTCCTGGAACTCTCCAATTGGAGAGATTATCCAGGTTAAGAGTACTATGTAGTAAAAATCTAACAAATATTTTGTGCTAATTTTGTTATTATATGTAGAAGCGTTCAACTGGTAGATATCTGACCGTCTTTTAAACATTTTATTCAATTCATTTAAGAAAAATCCCTAAATAATTAGTTTCGTCTAGTTTTAATAAAATTTCGCCATTTTGGTAATTTATTTTATATTTTGACAAGCAATGACGAAAACTGGTTTAACCTTCATCCGTCCCTCACGTCATTTTTGACCAAATCTAATATTATTTTTCAAATATCTTGTTAAATTAAACCATTAAACATGTTTTGCTTTGTGACTTTTATTTAAATGTATTAGTTATGATTTACTCAAAGAATTGGAATTTTCTGATTAACCGTTACCCTGCTACGAAATAAGTAACACTAAAGATCTTGTGGTCAAAAATGACCAATAGATGAATTTCACATTATTTGCTTTTCCAATTTTCGTCTAATGGTAAAACTAAAATCATTTTGTACATACACATACATACATAATATTTTTCAAAGATGTCAACGGCAACTGAAGAAGAATTAGCTGAAGGAGGGCATATCATTTTCCCCTGATGACCTGATGATGATACATGTTCTGAAATTTCGGATTACGTAGAACTTCATGTATTCTTGTGAAAGTGATACTTCTAAAACGGTTCAAAGTAATTTCAAGAGTCATAAGATTTGATGATTGTAGCACACGTGACACGAGCTAGTCGTAAATGTATCAATATGTTAGCACCAATTCGAGAAATACGGGTAAAGTGGGTGGATATATTACCGAAATCCTCACAATTGACGAGCAGTTGGTTGGATTTCGTGCACGGTGCCCTTTTCGACAGTATATACTGGATAAACCCGCCAAGTATGCTATTATGTTTTGGCTGCTCTGCGGTAGTGAAATCTCTTATGTTTGGAACGTACAGCCATACTTAGGAAAGGAGGCAGGCACATCACCTGAGAGAAATCAAGGTTTACTTGTAGTCTTTGGTTTGTGTATCCCGCAGCATATAAAAGATAGAAACATTACATATGATAACTTGTTTACATCCTATACGAACTGGGCAAATGCTACTGAAACGCCACATGACCATGATTAGAACAATTCGAAAGAAAAAAACATCAATACTACCGATTATTCTAGAAATCAGAAACAAGCTTTTGTATTCCTCTACTTTCGCTTTTACTAAGGATACAACCTTGCTATCATACATCACAAAAACATATATGTAAGTGTGAATTTTTGCAGAGACAACCAAACAAAAAATATTTTATTGGACTGCAATAAAACGAAAGGCGGTGTTGTCAACATGGTCGATAAAACGATTGCTTGCTATACTTGTAGATGTAAAACAAATAGATAGCCAGAATAGTGTTCACTAACATATTGGATCAGTAATAAATGTGCTCGTGCTATTCACTAGTGTTTGCCAGAATGGAGTAATAAGAAGCATTATAGAAGCCGACTATTTATTGAAACACTGGGTGAGTCGTTGATCAAGCCACGTAGGTCTAGAAGGGTTTACCTCTCACGGTCTACAGATTGGCGCAATCTGATAGCAGATTCGACATCAAGCGTTGCAAAATTTTCAACCCCGAGATCATCTACAGAATAAGCAGGAGCACTGAAAAGAGGCCTTCATACTAAGAATGTGTACCATCAGTGTACGAAATAAAATATGAATTGTTCTTAATAAATAAACATTGAAATTATTTTAAATTACCGTGTTATCTTTTGTTTTAATAATTAAATTTGGAAACAAAAATTTACATCGTATTGCTTAGTGTACATTTGCTGTTGAATTTATTTTGGTCATTTTTGACCAAAGGAACTTTAGTGTTACTTTTTTTTAGGGACGGATGAAGGTTAACTCTCTATTTACCTCTCTTTGAGCGAGTGATTAAATCTAATTACAAATTATAATCTCTTTTATCATTTATTTAGCTACTATTTGCACCATTTACCTAGCGCACCTAGCGGAAATATATATGAAACTTGATAAAATGTTTTGCTGTGTAGTATTCAGCGTATTTTCAGCGTTCTTTTTCATTTGGACAACGAGAATCGCATATTGCTGTTGCGTGAAAATATACGAATGAGAAAGACGTGATGGAAACCAAATGTTATATTCACTGTGTTCCATTGGAAACAATTTGCTACTGCTAAGTACTTATGAGTAGATGTTTCAATGGAACACACGCACCCAAATTATCATAGTCAATTCCTATGATAATTTGTGACAGCTACAGAATAAAATCTTTGTTGGATTTACCAGCTGTAAATGATGTTATGTACCGGTTTTTCTTAATTGGCGTCATTATGTCTTAATAAATGTATTGTAACATCCATGACTTTTTTTACCATAACATTAACATCTATCCATTTCTCGAAAATCACAGTAATTAAAATGAAACAACAAAAATGCTAGGCGGGGAAATATACCGAAAAAGTATTACACTAGTCGAACAGCATGATAAAAATTTGTGAATGTAGGGGAATATTTTTCAAATAAATGTCAAAAATCTGTATTAACAATTATTTATCATAGGTTTCGTACACAGTCTTAGAAATATTTAGTATTTAAAATATTGGTTTTATGCAACTTGAATTTCAGGTTATTTACATAGTTAGTGATTAATTTAGTGTCTTTTTCAATTTAGATGCTGAATTGGATTTAATTTATTTAAGGGTGTTAAGGGCTGATTTTAAATAAAGAAATAATGGTAAAGTAAATTAGATTTTGAGTTTCACAGTTTCACTGAATTTAATGAAACTAAATTAATTTTTATTTTAAATTAAATTGAATTAAATTTAGTGAAATTAATAGTTCGATGTAAAATATTCACTAATGTCATAATGTTAGTGTTGATGTTGGCATTGGTGTATTGGCGGTATTTTTAATATTGGTATTAATGTTAATGCTAGTTTTAGTATTATTATTATTGGTATTCATTTTGATATTGGTATTTATATTAAGATTAATGAATTAATAAATAATCGTTAAAATGATTTTAGTTCAGAAACATCTGAGAAACCTGACCAAGTTTACATTGGCTGAGGCGATAGTGCGACGGGCGGGTGGTAGTTGGTTTATTATTGTTATGCAAACTATTAATCTTAGTTTATTTGTAGTAATTTATAACTTATTTCAGAGAATTAAATTTATATTTAATTAATTTTAGAACAGTTATTATAAAGGATTAATGCAGACTTTAAATTTAGGAACTTTTTGAAGAATCTGATACAACTTTCCAGGAACTTAAGCAGTAAATGAATTTGAAATTGTGTTGTCTTGTGTTAAATTACTTATTAACAATACACTACTAACAAATTTAGTAACTATCAACTATTCAGGTGTCTGGAACCGGGTCGATTCTTTGTTACTAACTACCTTTCCTTTCCTTCGGTTTTGTTGTATTTAAAGTGTAAACGGAGAGCCCGGTGTCATCCGGGACTCTTGCTTAGGCTTGGTCGTACATTCTGATTAATCAATCAATGTGGTTTGGTTATTCATTCTGAATAGAATTTAAATGTTGGTCTTTGTTCATAATACATGAATAATGCAAAACGTAATTCACGAAGCACAAATAAGAACATTCAGTATTATGAAATTCAAAAATTATATACCTGAGTATTTTTGATGTTTTTATGAAAAGTAGAACACAATTCACGAAGTTTTAAAGAGGAAAAAAATGTAAATACACTCACGAAGTTGCAACGGAATGAATATTTTTGATCTTTGTTAAGTAGGCAATCTCCTGCTTGGAACATTTATGGATGTTTTCCAATATTTGATGTGCAGTCGATTACATCATATTCCACTGGCGAGATCTTATATAAGCGAAATATAGTTTGTGTAACCTTGAATTCCCCAGTCCATCGTTTGACAAAGCCAAACATAGAGTTTGCTTTAGCAATACGGTTATCGCTGTGCCTGTTAAAACTAACGTTTTCGACTAAGATGACCATTGCATAAGGTACACCACGGCAAGTTTCAGAAATGCATACGGAGGTAGATACACTATGGCATACAGTACACTATTCTTCGTATGCCGTTTTGAAATTATCCGTTTAGTACCTGTTGTGGGCTTCTGATTCGTGTCCACTACAAAAAAAAAAATAAAAACGGAAACTATTTTTCCGGAAAAAGTTAGCTTTTCGTTACCGACATTTTTAAAATTGTATTTCCCGTTTTCTTATGCCATACTGTAGTGTAATGTACTACATGCCATATCGAAATACACCGTATTGAAACATGCCTTAGTGAACCTTAATTAGTATGCCTTATGCCATGCCGTAGTGTCATATTCCATAATGAAATATTCTGTACTGAAACATGTCTTAATGAACGGATTCCAATTTTCGATGTTTATGAGTTGATCGCATCTCATTTAAATATAGGTTTAACCAATGATACACCACCCGGCATTTAAAGTTTTTATGAGTTTATTTATATTTACTTACTTAATGGTCATATTTAATGAGTTATATTTTGTGTTGTCCAAGTTTGTAGGTAAATTTGGATTCGTAAGTAATAATGTTTTTATTATTTTTATTAACTGCTGGGTGGTATTCTTTTCAAAACGAGAATCACTTTGAAATTCAAAATATTTATGAAAAATATTATTTATGAAAGGAACCAGTTAGCGAACTTATTTAAAGGCCTAAACCAAAATAACAGTTTTATTTGTCAAATTAAATAAATGGACACACAATACAAACTCGCCCCGGTGGCACAGTTGTTAGCATGCTTGCTTTAAGCTCCGGAGGTCCCGTGTTCGATTCCCGGCGGGTGATGAAAAAATCACGGCTGGTTTAATGTAAGGATCAATGAACTAATCACTCATTATCCGTTGTAAAAATCATTACGAAACTTCAAAAATGAAGCGGCCAAATCCCTCCATGGGATGTAACGCCAGGAAAAAAAAAAAACATTTAGCGAACTTATTTAAAGGCCTAAACAAAACAACAGTAAGAATCCTTACATAATTTGACAAAAATTATTTTCTTGTAGTAAATTTGACATATTGTATTGAGTAAAATTATTATTTTTAAGAAAAGTATGTTGTGAAATTTAGATGTGTGCTGACATTTCCTTCAGTTTGTGTGTTAATTTTCTCTCTCCGCAATGACTAAATTTGAACAAAGCGTTCTTAGAGATTTGCTAGTTACCCGACAAACATTTCAAGCTATGTATCAATACATATTCGAACTAAAATGACCCACTCTTTTTAATCTGGTGTCAAAAATAGGGGTTTCCATTTTTAAAAAATGATCTTGACCTTCAAATGGCCTCGAAGATTGACCTGAATGTCAAATACTAATGTGCAGATAGATGACCCCCATTGTCCTTGACAATTTTTGTCTAAAACCAATTATTTTTAGATGCCGTATTTTGGGAGATATTTGGATCCGTCAATTAAAATAGGTCACCCAGTATACTTAAATACAAATTGTACATGTTTATACTTGCACCCTGATTCTCTAAAAAATAAGGTAATGGGTAAATGTGAAAACTTGCAAAAGTAGAAGCCTACTTTAATGAATTCGCAATTTTTCGATTTGATTACTACGTAAAATAAAAACGTAAAATTGCAAACTAATAAAAGTAACCTTTGCTTTTTACGAGTTTACACGTTTATCCGTTCTTATTTTTTAAAGAATCACGGTGCTGATGTCTTGAAAAATATATTTCTTTCTTTTTTCCAGTCATTTAGAACGTATAGCCCTCAAGGAGAAATTGTATCGTTAGTGTCTATTGTGTTGAACTACCGCAACGAAACCTAAATTATCAATGTTTTGTAAGAAATGAGAAACGTTCTACTCGTATCAAAATAAAATCGATTGAAAAAAATTACCTTTATATTGAAATATTGAAAGCTTGCCATTATGGGACTAGAAACACTTCCAACTTCTATAAACTCGTACAGTGGACATTCGTATGAACGCACTATGTTTTTTGAATATAGTTCTAAGAGTAAAGTGTTTTGATTTTTTTTCAAGTGGTCTAAATTGTGTCTATCATCTTAAATCTGTTGCTAAGATAAACCATTAGTAAAAATTTTAATGTTTTACTTTAATAAATTGAAAAATCTAAATTTCAGGTGGACATTCGTATAAACGCACTTCTGATAATGTACTAAAATAAAAACCAAAATTAGCAATTTTTCATGTATTATTTTATTTAATATTTGGTCTGGCCCCGACCTTTCTGAATAACTTCGAAAATTCGAGGAGGCATTGAATTTGTTAAATTTTTGAGGGCTTTCAGATCAATTGTGGCCCAACATTCACGGATGGCACTTTTCAAATCTTTAATTGAATTATATTGCTGTTCATTTCCATAAACTTTTCGGGGAAAGCCCTCTAAAGGTTTTCGATAGGATTGCAATCAGGACTGCAAGCTGGCCATTCAAGAAGGGGAATGTTTTTCTCGAGGAACCACGGTGTGGTCTCCTTCGAAGCATGGATCGAGGCATTGTCTTGTTGAAAATTATAATTTTTGTTGATGTTATTATCCAGATAATTTATCAAAACGTCTTCCAAAAGTTTCACGTACATACGGAAGTTCATTCGTGTCGTTATAAAGCAGATGGGAAGCTCCTCGTTATAAGAAAATACTCCGCATACCATAACACACCGCCACAAAATTACGCTTCGACCTAACGACGCCATGTTCCTCTAAATTATGCCAGTATAGCAACTGTAGCAGTCGGGAAAATCCAGATTAATTTTTTTTCGTAAGAAAAAATCACACTCTGCCAATCCGTTATCGACGACATGTATTTACGAGCAAATTTGAGCGGATTATTCGTATGCATGGCCGTTAAAAGTGGTTTGATCCAAAATTTTGTCCATTTTATGTTCGGTGAAGTTACTTATTGTTTTTAAATAAATACTAAAGACAATGAATTTATAGGACTTTCTTTTTGTGATATTATTTTTTATTATTTTTAATTGGAAGACCGGTTTCGGATTTTCTTCCTTCGTCAGTTCCTTTTATTTTTGCAATGCTACTTAATTTGATTCTTATTTTAGAATTAATTCATAAATTGTTTCGTGTCTTTTTTATCACCATGTCATAAATTTTGTTCGTTTTCGTGTTTCGTTTATCGTTTAGTAAAAGTGGATTATTGCGGTGTTTATATATTTCAATTTCTTCCATTCGATCCATTATATTGCCCTTTGGAAGTTTGTGTAGAATTATAAGATTATTTTGTAAATTTGTGTATGAATGTTTTTCTGTATAAAGATGTTCTGCATAATTAGATTTAAAAATTGTGTTATCATTTGCCCTGTTGATTTCCTGCGTATGTTCTAAAAACCTCTGATGGAATGAACGCCCGGTCTGGCCGATGTAAAATTTTGAACAGTCATTACACGTTAATTTGTAGACTTAGAGGTTTTTAGAACATACGCAGGAAATCAACAGGGCGAATGATAACACAATTTTTAAATCTAATTATGCAGAACATCTTTATACAGAAAAACATTCATACACAAATTTACAAAATAATCTTATAATTCTACACAAACTTCCAAAGGGCAATATAATGGATCGAATGGAAGAAATTGAAATATATAAACACCGCAATAATCCACTTTTACTAAACGATAAACGAAACACGAAAACGAACAAAATTTATGACATGGTGATAAAAAAGACACGAAACAATTTATGAATTAATTCTAAAATAAGAATCCAACAAAATAATCGACTAATTTCCGTCTGCCCAAACAACGCCAAATTACGTGTCTACAAAATTACCGAGAGAATACTAAAGACAAAATACCTAAAAAGGTACGTAATTTGGCGCTGTTTGGGCGGGCCAAATATTTCAAATTACCCTAAAATGTCAGCAAAATTACCGAGAAAGACTATTGGCTATATATAGAAAGTACATATTACTGACCAGCGAATCTTAAAGAACTTTTCGTTTAGTCCTGATGTCACTTAAGAGAGCGAAAATTAACGCGCAAACTGCAGGAAATGTCAGAATACATCAAAATTTTCACAGCACACTTCTCTTAAAAATAATAATTTCCCTATTCACATTACAATTTTAATACTAACTTGTCAGTTATTACGGATTCGGTGGCTGATATGTCAAATATTCTGTAAGGAAATACTTTCGTCAAATTTACTGTACGTACTGCTTCACTGGTTACCCCTTTACGACGAGCTGATCAGCAAAAAATTATATTATTGTTATACGTATCAGATGTCATCGAGATATGCCTTAAGTCCTTCGCACGATATCTTGCTTAATGCAGCTATAAGAAAGGCAGTGACGTACCCAGAAATATATTAGGGGATGGGGTAGGGGAGGGGTTGGGTGGGGGTGAGAGGGGGTGGGGGTGAGAGGGGGTGGGGGTGAGAGGAGGTGGGGGTGAGAGGGGGTGGGGGTGAGAGGGGGTGGGGGGAGGGGGATAAAGAAGAAACACACAAAAATTCAGGCAATTTAATCACAGACATTACAATATATATTTCCGTTCTTTACTCAAAGAATTACGTAAGCATGTGCTTAATTGTTTTATTTTTATTATTTTAACGTGAGAACGTAAGTCTCAAAACTATAATTGTAGCATATAGTATGGCAAATATTTAAATATATTCCCTTTCCCATAGAATTGGGGGTAATATTTTTGTTACACGTTCATTTTTGAGTTTTCAATATTGAAATTTGTTTCCCAAATAATTCTGCCATGCTAAGAAAAAAAACCATAAGCGCCAAAAGTCGAAAAATGCTGGATGATTGGATTCTTCAAACAAATACCTACATTTCTGCTTTTTTAAAAAGTCAAATATCGTTCATCAAGTGTCATAAAAATCACGTTATTTAATAGTCAAGTTTCACAAATCACTTATAATAGATTACGCCTTCGTGGATTTCGTTTTCGTAGTTTACTGCGCATTACGTCAACTGAGAGTTGCTAATAAGATATTGCAAAGTAAATGTATGAAAAATAAGGAATTTGACTAATAAATGTATAATATGGATGTATCATGGTTGAATATGGATGTATTATGGTTGAATGTTTCTTTCCTCTTAAAAAATAGGGTCCATGCTTTTAACAATCTCTTATTTGTTGGAAAAGAATGGACACTAGGTATATGGGCAATTATTTATATTGTTATTACAACAATTAAATACGGCGCACCACATTATTTATTTAATTTAATTTTGAATTCAATTACATACAACAATATTGTTAAACAAAACCGCTTACTCTCATTTGACGTCATTATTGCCAGCCGTTTATTTTATGATCTAAATAGGTAAAGTGCGCAAGGCGTAATCTATTATAAGTGATTTGTGGTTAAGTTTCATATAGCGATATGGCAAACAAAAATTGAAATTACTCAAAACTACAAAAAGGCAGATGTGACTTTTTTTCTTAGCACGGCAGAATTAACATGCCCTTTATTCTTCTCTCACAGTATACATAGGTTAAAATTAGTGAATATTAGTAAATGATGATGTTTCTTTAATTTCCAACCATATACCCACATTCTGAATTTAGCGAAATAGATTTGATACTACATAGGAATTTCTTTATGGTTACTAAGCCAGTTATCAATTTGATCAAACACACTATCCGGAACTGGAACATAAATTGATATTCTTTAATATAAAGGATGTCCAAATAAGGACTTAAGGATGTTATTTGTAAATAACACACAAACCAATGTATGGATAAAAAGGGAGTTTTTTTTTGTAAGTTTCGCTCTATTCTATTATTATATGTGAAACACAATTTTTGCAAGGTGACCACCGTGGCATGACGTGTTCAATTTATATAAATTTTCAATAACTTTTGGTATAATTCGCTCAGAATCTCCTAAAACCCTTAATTTCAAAAATCCCCAAGGAAAGTAGTCCTGTGGCGTCAAACCATACATTGTTAATATTCATATTTGAAATTTATAACCATAAAAATCGATAACATGCCATACGTTAGCAAAATGACGTATATACGTTTAATACGTTGCTTCATACTTAGCTAAGGCATAACTAAAATTGTATGTAATTGAATTGATAAATTCGATCCAGGGTTGGGAAATGAACAGTTAGCCGTTATTCCATTTCAACTTCCTGTAGTTGTTTTTTTGAAAACTCGTTAGTTCTGGAGCTTCAGAGGCAATGTTACACTGACGAACTTGTTTTCCATCACGACGAGTAATAAGCATATCGTTGTCATGTTCCAAACACCTAGTCGATATGCCGTTGAAGGTACCCGCAAATAAATTACTATGTAGCATCAACACGCGCATCAGATAAAACATTGTATTCGTTACCAGTCACTTTAATGAAAATTGCATCGTCAGTGATGATAACGTTTCTCAGCTCAAGAGGCAATTTTTTTAAAAGTATCAATCTATCAGGTATGATTATCATAACTCTTCTATATATTAAGAAAAAGGGTTTGAAACCCTCTTACAATACTCTCCCCCATCCTTCCTCCCCTACAATACGCCAGTGACGGCACATCGGAGGGAAGGGTTATGAAATAAGAAGATTAAAAATTTTAATAGACAAGCATTGCATGCGCTAATAAAGAAATGAGATATACGACTATTATATGCATACTTTAAAAAAAATTATTTAGAAATTATTCGAAGAATAAAGTTTTCAACTAGCTATAAATTTATGTTATACATACGAGTATATGCAAGTTTGTATAATTTAACAAAATTACACAACAAAGTACGTATTTGCGAGTTCATACTTATATAGTACAAGCAAATATTTACAGGGTATAATTTGATGCGAGTGATGGTTTAAGTGAAAATGTATTTCGCCAAAATTATCATATCCAGCTGCGGTTTTTGTTCGAATACAAACACAACATAAAATGCGTTAAACACAAAACAATTTAATTAAAATTTCGATTTACAATTTATATTTAATTTTTAACGTTATCTAGATTAACTGTCAATCTATAAAAAAATATGTGAAATTTTAATTTTTTAATTATATTTTAAGCGAAAAAAATTGTAGTTATTAAAATTTGCAATCATTTTTTTATTGCCTACTGTTTCTATATTTTCGATTTCATAATCATGCTAATGGGTGTAAATAAATAGTACTTATAAGTATTAAATAAATGAAGGAATTTTTCTCGATAAAACTGTAAATGCCATAATATTAATTATTTATTTTATTATATAATGATTAAATTGATTATAATTAAACCGCATTTAGCAATAACATGTACGTTTTAAATTATAATTATATTTAATGATGAACACCCTTCTTTTACGTACATGTTTGAGATATTGAATGAAAAATGTTACTACTCAAAAGTGGTTGTTCTTGTTATCTTAATTAGATATGAAACGTTTGCAAACAAATTTCCGAATTTATAAAAATACTATCATAGATATGGCACAGGGATCATGAAAAGCTGTAGAAACAAATGGAGTCCTTCTGGAAAATCGAATTTTCCCAGATTTACCATATGAAACTTGAACTGAATTTTTCCCAGTAATAGCTATTGACAAACGAAGTCAATGCAATCCATCTCTAGACATAACACTCTAAAGGCTGATTTTATACCATTGCTATATAGTTTTTGAATCCATCGGATTTTCTTATATTTTCTACGAGTAGAGGTTTTTAATGTACACAAATGTGTACTATATTTTTTATTTTCGACTGGGATTCGACTATTGATTTTTACTTTCGGTTGGATATTTCTAATCAACCATTGTTGGTTTATTCTAAGAGACAATGGCCTTGTGGTTGAATCGGTTGTAGAGTAGATTTTCCCCATTAATTATAGGTGGCAGCGTGGGTGAGGTAACCCTACTCTAAAAGTTGTTTTCCTTTCAAATATTAATAAATTATTAGGTGCTAACTCGGAACGGTTGCATCAATCTCGAATGTAAGTACGTCATTTTAAATTTCAGCCTTTTCATTTTTTAGATACATATTGGTTTTTGTTACATAAGATGATCTCTTTTGAACGAATATTTCATTTAAGTCATCATATATGTACTTATCAGAATCCATTTCGATAGCAATAACTCACATAGTGGGAACTATTTGGAATAAAGTTCACAAATGAATTTATTTTGTAATTTTTATTAAAAATTTTAATATTAACAGCAATATTTTTAACTGTAATAGGTGTTGTGGGGTCAAGCATACGATCAACATATAAAAATAGCATATCGCTCAAGAATACGTTCCGGGAAGCTGACTCATTGTCGCAATTCGTGCACGCTCTTCCGACATCTTCTTCTAAGCAGTTAGAAAGAATAAGTAAACCTAACTTTTCTAACTTAAAATGGTCCAAAGGTATATAATTTAATAAATCAATAACTGTGTTATTGCATGCTTCACATTTCTGAACACTTTGTGCACTATAAAAATCCAAAGCAACATTTCCAATATTTTTAGTTTTGGCAAACCAGACGAATATCTGATCGACATATAAAATGAATGAAACTTCTCAGCCCATGGCTATATTTCGGACACTTGAAACAATGCGATTTTCATGAATTGTTTTCTAAATTAAGCTAATGGTTACCCCTTCTCAAAAATACTAATTAATTTACTAATCCGAGATATGTTTATTTCCGGCAAAATAAACCAATTGTTGTAGCATCCATAAATTTTTAGGTACTAGGTAAAATTTTACAAATAATCAAAAATATCAGTGAAGATTTAAATTGTATTAATTTTGTATGTGGATTTTATTTTATTTTATTGGGTAACATCTAATTTCGGTTGTTTGCCTAATTTTAATTAAATCCTGGGCTGGGCTAACTTCACGTAATATTAAATATGGCTTTAAATTTTCTAGGGTTGCCTGATTCAAGTTTTTTTATTTACTGGGATGAAATCCTGGGATAACTTCACATACGTGTCATAATCAGGAGATTTGTTGAGCTTAAGTTGTTGCTAATTTCGACTTTTAGCTTTTGTAGTATTACAGGTCTTATGTTTACCTACTTTATTTACTGAAATTATATTTTCTTCTACAGATTTGAGAAACAAAGTTTTCGTTAGTCAGATTAGAACGTGGAGACCAATGTATTAAAAAAATGTTGATTGCCTTTTGATTATTTAATCGAACTTTAATGGTGCGGCTATTTGCATAATGTCTTTTTTAATTTTTACTTCTTCGTAATGTTTGATGTTTTTCTTCACAAATAAGGTTTAGCAGATTCTCACTTGTATTGCTGGGTAGATGGCATGATAGCAGTGGTGTCCTGAAATTCTAACGAATGTGTATTGATTTTATGTTGTTATTTGTACATATTTCATAACGGCATTCCATTGTTCCAATACGAATTGAAAAACATAACATTTGTAAAACAAAATACATTTTGTAAAACTGGTAACCAACATTTAGGCTAATTATTTCATTTTATTCAACTATTTCAAATAAACTTTCGGGTTCGATTCTCACCAAGAACAATTTGTATTATTTATTATTTTTTTATTTTATTTTATAACGGAATTTCATTGCGGCATAACGAATTGAAAAATATAAAATTTTGTATTGTATAAACAATTAATATAAAAAAAAATAATAAAAAATTATATACAACAACCTTTAGACTGTTATATCCTAAAGCATAAAGATGGCAGCATTAGACAATTAACGTTTTTTTAAAAAAAATTTCTATCGAAACCATAATGTAAACCAAAGCAACCAACACTAATAAAAACGGCAACTAGACATAATTTCTTGGAATTATTTACGTGTTTAAAGATTTCTCTGAAATGATTGAAATGCTTGATAATAATAAAAAACTAAATTAAAGCCCAGACTCTGTTTGCCGGTCTGTAACGTCCCAAAATAACAATGAAAATTAAAGTTGATTACATTTATTGTTTCGGTTTTAGTGGTAACGCGAACTAATGACCGGTTTCCTCTCGTCGCAACGAACTAAAATTGTCATGACAAAACTTGTATACTATACTTACAACTACAAACATAACAAATTCTCTGTTTTTGTTTACAAAACGCAAATCTATTTACAAATGTCATTTTGGATAGTGAGATAATAAAACATACCAAATCTGGACTTGTATCCCGTTTATATTTGTAGTTTTTAGAATTTTTAATTTTGTATAGGTAAATTAAATTCAAGCTGCTGACAAAGCTGAAAGGAATGTATTAAACCTTTAATAACATGAATGTCGCTCGTTTTACCACCGATAGCCATCAAATATTCTCCAACTGAAATTACAATTAAAACTTATGAATGAGCGAAGTCTTGTTAGAAAAACCATAATTAAATTAAAATAATTCATAAGTAATATTTCATTATCAATAAATCATGTTTATTGTTATTGCTACAGTTATTATTAATTCTCTAATCATTTTGGACAAACAAACAGTTTTTTGGTATTACTTAGTACAAATAATTGAGAGTAAAACGCAAATTACGCTCACTTCGTCATGACAAAATTTCAAAAAATATGGATATTGTGATGTTTTGGTTCTCTTCGTCACGAGTATTGCGCATGAGCACAATCAATTTTGTTTATGTATTCATATCAATTTTACCCAATAAATAATAATTGGCACAAGCTCGTGCCAATTTTTGATCGTCGTGCGTGGCGAGTGGAGATCAGCCATAAGACCACAAAGTTAATCGGGTCGATTCTCCTTAAAGTTTCCTCTTTCCAATTGTTTAGTTTGTTAAGTTTTATTATCATTTTTTCTTATTCATGTAGCGACCAAATATTTAACTTAAATTAAATATTTCTCCTTATAATTATTATTATAGTATTTACACAAAAAATAGTTGATAAGCGTTTACTCTCCTAAATGTATGCAAATACTACTACAAATTATTTAAAAATTATTAAATTATGAGTTGTAGTAAGCCATGAAAATTGTTCGGTAAAACATTTCTTTCTGTTATAAACTGCTTAGCGTAAGTATAAAACATGCTATGTTTGAAAAAATATAACAATGAAAATTAACTATTCCGCGTGGAGTGCCTACACGTGTACGTCATTACAAAATACGAACGGCTAGGGTCGGGTCTGAGGTTCAGTTCTGCTGAAGTCATTTTAGTTTTGTTTCTCCAATTAATATTTTGTCTTAATAAAAACCAAGCCAGTTTGTCGGTCAGTAAGGTTTTTGTGTGATACCCCAACACATGCAAAATCATCCTTAAAAGCAGTTACTTTTTGGTTTAACTTCTACTCGGCTAAAAAAAGCGGCTGAAATATATCAAATTGTCAAATGGTGATTGTAGCAGCGGGCGAGAGGCTTCACCATTAGGTGTAATATGGTTAGCAAATCATTTACATAACAAATGTTTTTCACAAAATTGTATCCTTCCTAGGATGGGCCGTATTCCCTTTTATATATATGTCACTAAACATACAGTAACGAAATAATTAATCAAATCCACATCAAAATAAATTGTTTATTGTTAGTACTAACATGAAGATAAAAGGATTTGATGGGTGCATATTACTGTATAACATTTAAATCAATGAAAAACTGGAAAATTGTTTTGCTATGTGTACTCTGCTTTGTCAAATGCAGTTTTGCGTTTTTGTATTATGTAATAGTTATTTACGTCACAGGGCGGTAAATGAGTTGATACAGTACGAGTTCAACGTTTATTTTGAACCAGTACTGTAACGATCATTTAACGCATCAAAAAACATGAGTACAACGTTTTAAAAAAACGTTAAAAACATGAGTTTGAAATTTAAAGAAAATCGATCCAAATGATTTTTAAATTATCAAGTTACCCTAGTTATTTTTTTTTTGTTTGGTTTTATATTTTTCTGTACTGTAATAGCTCGTTTTCCGGACACTTTTCTATACCGTGATGAGTCGTTTTCCGAACTGAAATCAATCACGTAAACATTGATTTTCGGTATAGTATGAAATAAACATACTCTAAAATATAAAACCAAACAAAAGAAAATAACTAGGGTAACTTGATAATTTGAAAATCATTTGGATTGATTTTCTTTAATTTTCAAACTCATGTTTTTACTTTAAATTTAATTTTAAATGAAAAAAATCGAATTAATGTCCATGTAGTATGAAATAAACCGTTGTACGTTACATGTAAGTTAAATGATCATTACAGTACTCGTTCAATATTCTAAAAATAATCGTCGAACTCATACTGTAACAACTCATATACTAGCCCTTGTGACGTAAATAACTATTGTGCTATTAGCAAACAGAACAATATCTTCTATTGCGCTTTAGTCCTAAGCTGGTGAACAATAGTATATTGTGTAACGTGTAGGAAAAACGATATATTCCCGGACGAGTATGGAAGTTGCTGGGACGAGGCGTCAGCCGAGTTCCAGCAACCATAAGAGTCCGGGAATTATAGTTTTTCCACGAGTTGCACATACGATTTTTTCTCTAATCGGCAGTATATCAGATTATCCATTTTATTCATTATATTCTTTAACATACGCAAAATTTTCCAATTTATATTTTCAATAGATTTCACTATCAAAGTTACCTTAGAATTATAACAATCGCGTGCGATTATACATTACATATATCATGTATTTCTTAAAAACAGATGATAATCAGTACTAGAAAGTATTCTCTGCCTAGGCAAGGAATACTTTCCAGTACTGTTTTTAGTAAGTTGCCTAGCAACGATGTAGTGTCGTGGAATACTTCATTTTGCTGACAGATAACAAACCAGAAAACTGACGTATTTTATCCGATTTGAGAAAAATATTTTTGATATTGTTTTTTTCGACTGATTTGCATTTAGAAAAGATAGAAAAATTATTTTATATGCAATCATTGAAACAAAAAAAATTTCAAAAATGTTTGTACCCTCTTTATTTTGATAAATAAAAATCAGTACAATTTTAAAAGGAAATAGAAATCTTTACACTTTATAATGTACTTTAAAGAGATAGACGTTCGTGAATAATTTTTAATATTGGTCTTGTTGGCTTTGCGAAACTTTAAAATCAAATCAAAAAATGAACAAAGGACCAATACGGGATACGAAATTATACAAATAAATTAGAAATGCTATACAAACCTATACACAATCTTATACGAGTTGCAAGTTTTCCTTTTGTTATTTGTTTGATATGGGGGCGATTATGTAAGCATTACGTCGAGTTTCGAGTTTCTTGAAATTGTGACAAAATGCGATTATGTAAATCTTTACGAGTTCTCGTAATTGCGACTTGTTGCTGTTGTTTTACTCGTACAGATTTTTATGTACGACAGACAACTCGTAATGATTGAAAAAAAAATCAAAATTTGCATAACAACCACAGTACTTTGCATAACAACAACCAAATTGTATGCCGAAAATGACGCTATCGGGTAGCACTTTTGTTTAAAAAAACCTGTTTCTCGTAATTGCTTACATAATTGCGTTATGTCGCAATTACGGCACACTAAGTTTAGAGTTCTCGAAACTCGTAACTCGTAATACGAGAGATACATAATCGCACCCATGATTTTAAAGTTTCGCAAAGCTAACAAGACCAAAATCAAAAATTATTCACGAACGTCTATCTCTGTTATGTACATTATAAAGAGTAAAGATTTCCATTTTCTTTTAAAATTGTACTGATTTTTATTTACCAAAACAAAGAGGTGGGTACAAACATTTTGGTACTTTTTGCATATAAAATTATTTATTTCTACGATAGTGCAGTAACCTAATGCTTCCGATGATGATTTATGAATTTAAATTATATAAGAAAAGGAGCCTTTGCGTCGTCTACTAAAGTCGTGTGGAAATATTCATTACACAACGATTTCTTAATATTCCACGATTTGCGAAAATCGCTATCGCTCAGGCTGCTAATTTCACTTTCGTATTGCAATAACCTCGTTTTCTTCACTTGTTATTTAATATACTATTCTATCTTTTCTAAATCCTAATCAGTCGAAAGAAACAATAACAAAAATATTTGTTCACCAGCTTAGGACTAAAACCCAATAGAAGATATTGTTCTGTTTATATATATATATATATATATATATATATATATATATATATATATATATATATATATATATATATATATATGGGGCATTTGCATTTAAATCTCACATAAAAAAATTTAAAATATAATTTTTGAATCATAATTTAATTAATTTTTGAATTAAAAAAAAATTTAAAATATAATTTTTAAATCATATTTCTGTTTCTTTTAAATCTGGGCGTGAGCAGATTTGTGTTTTGCATTTTTTTTAATAATCTTTTGTGCTATTTTTAATTTTTCTGTCATGAACGTTACCTAAAAATACGTTTTACGTTATTTTTAAAATTATTAATTTCAAAATACAAAAGATTAATATACCATTTGCAACTAAACATGTCATAAATGAGAATATACATCAATGAATTAAATTTATGTTTTTAAATTTCACAATTTATCTAAAATAAATAAAGTAACGTTCATGACAAAAAACCCGTTTTTTTTAAAAATAAAAGTACAACATTATTTAAAAAAATACATTTTCATAAATTTTTGTATTGTGATCAAATACTTAACTTATACCCGTTAAAAATTATCTGGAAAATGCTAAGGGGACAAAGAAAATGCTTGGGGACAAAATCATGTGAGATTTAAATGCAAATGCCCCATATATATATATATATATATATATATATATATATATATATATATATATATATATATATATATATATATATATATATATATATATATATATATATATATGAGCGTATCCATTACTTTTTTAAAAAACCGGGCGCATGCATTTCATAACATTCACCGATTTCGCTGTAATTTTTTTCAGGAATAGTAGTCGATGAAAAACTTTGTTTTCCAAAATGTTACCCCTTCATGGCCCCCCCTTTTTGAGTTATGATTTTTTAAAGTTAAGAAATTGAGTGATTTTAGGCTCTTTTCGATAGGCAACCGTTCTACTTAGGTTGTTTTTTTTTTCAATGATATGGGCCTCATTCTCTTCGTATTTTATTGGTCTTTTATTTAAAAGCAGTTTCAAAGCTAAATAGTTAATATTGGCCAAATGCGACACAAAAAAGTGTAATTATTTTTTCTTAAAAAACAGCATGCTTTAAGATGGTCGCCAAATTTATGGATTTCAACTAAAATCCATTAAACTAGGCTCATGTTTTCAACTTTTCATGATCTTTCCAAATTTTTTAGCCACATTTAATTAAGTCGAAAACTTCTTATGTTACAAGGCGTCAGAATACATCCAATTTTTCGGAAAACGTTATATTTACACCTCTGTAACTTTTGTCGTTTTACTCCAAAAGCCACCAATTTTTGGAAGAAAATTCTTTATTTTCTCCCCACTACACCCCATGAAATACTTTTTTGGATATTTGGATCCTAACTGCAGTATATTTTTTTCTAAAACAGCTTATAACCCTTTAAGAAAAAAAAGATCAGGAGTAGTAACGTACGATTTTTTCAGTATTTCACAAATATCTCGACTTCAGGTATCCACCTTAAAAAATAACAAGTACATATTATACCACTTTATTCATTGAGAGTTTGCCTTTAAGTCTAGATAGGTCTAACAGAATTCGAATTTTAGAAAAAATTATACCGAAATTAGGATCTAAATATCCAAGAAAGTATTTCATAAGATGTAGTGAGGAGAAAGTAAAGAATATTCTTCCAAAAGTTGGTGGCTTTTGGAGTTAAACGACAAAAGTTACAGAGGTGTGAATATAACGTTTTCCGAAAAATTGGATGTATTCTGACGCCTTGTAACTTTAGAAGTTTTTGACTTAATTAAATGTGGCTAAAAAATTTGGAAAGATCATGAAAAGTTGAAAAAATGAACCTAGTTTAATGGATTTTAGTTGAAATCCATAAATTTGGCGACCATCTTAAAGCATACTGTTTTTTAAGAAAAAATAATTACACTTTTTTGTGTCGCATTTGGCCAATATTAACTATTTAGCTTTGAAACTGCTTTTAAATAAAAGACCAATAAAATACGAAGAGAATGAGGCCCATATCATTGAAAAAAAAAAGCAACCTAAGTAGAACGGTTGCCTATCGAAAAGAGCCTAAAATCACTCAATTTCTTAACTTTAAAAAATCATAACTCAAAAAGGGGGGGCCATGAAGGGGTAACATTTTGGAAAACAAAGTTTTTCATCGACTACTATTCCTGAAAAAAATTACAGCGAAATCGGTGAATGTTATGAAATGCATGCGCCCGGTTTTTTAAAAAAGTAATGGATACGCTCATATATATATATGTATATATATATATATATATATATATATATATATATATATATCTAATAGCACATAATATATATATATATATATATATATACCGGGTGTTTCTTTTAAACTGAGACGATCAAATATCTCGAAAAATAGCCACTCTACGGAAAAAATGTCCATAATCAAAATTTAATCATACCGCGGGGGAAATACATTAGTGCAAAAAAATAGTCCCCCATCCCCCGCTTTGTAGGTGGGCGGGAGTAACTTTTAAACTAAGATAGGAAGCCATATTTTTTATTGCAGATTCGGATTCTACGGCTAAAAATACGTAGTATTTGACTGAAACATTTTTTCGATTCATGTTAGATGGCGCTGTAATTGACGATATTCAATTTTTATCTCGGATTAAATATCTCGGAAAATAAGCACTCTACGAAAAAAATGGTAGAGATCAAAATTGAATTATTCCGCGGGGGAAATACATTAGTGTTAAAATTAGTACCCTCACCCCTCCATGTAGGTGGGGGGGGGGGTAACTTTGAAACTAAGATAGGAACCCCTATTTTTTATTGCAGATTCGGATTCTACGGCTAAAAATACGTAGGATTTGACTGAAACATTTTTATCGATTCATGATAGATGGCGCTGGAAATACATTAGTGTTAAAATTAGTACCCCCACCTACAAGGAGGGGGTGAGGGTACTAATTTTAACACTAATGTATTTCCCCCGCGGAATAATTCAATTTTGATCTCTACCATTTTTTTCGTAGAGTGCTTATTTTCCGAGATATTTAATCCGAGATAAAAATTGAATATCGTCAATTACAGCGCCATCTAACATGAATCGAAAAAAATGTTTCAGTCAAATACTACGTATTTTTAGCCGTAGAATCCGAATCTGCAATAAAAAATATGGCTTCCTATCTTAGTTTAAAAGTTACTCCCGCCCCACCTACAAAGCGGGGGATGGGGGACTATTTTTTTGCACTAATGTATTTCCCCCGCGGTATGATTAAATTTTGATTATGGACATTTTTTCCGTAGAGTGGCTATTTTTCGAGATATTTGATCGTCTCAGTTTAAAAGAAACACCCGGTATATATATATATATATATATATATATATATATATATATATATATATATATATATATATATATATATATATATATATATATATTCTGTGCTATTAGATTAAATAACATTTTTGCTTATTTTTTAATAAATTCAAATCAGTGTGTGTACGCGATAGTTTTAACTTACAAATACGTGTAAATACAATGCACGACATCACGACAAGTTCACGTTTGTATTATAGGACAGAATAACCGCCCTTGAATTAAGTTCGTGCTCTGACCCTCTCTACCTCCTGGCGCTTCTATTCGCCTGAGTTCTTTGCTGATGCGTATTTGAATATTATGGACTAAATATTTATCTGCAACAAATTAAAATATGGTCTTTGTAATTTAATTCAAATTAAAATTACAAATAAATAAAACCAAATTTTATTTTCTAATAACCTTATTCTTTATTATATTCTACCCCCTAAAATAATTTAGCCACGAGTGACGCAATGCGCAATAACGAAAATTAAACACGGGAATATAATCGCCGCCCCGGTGGCACAGTGGTTAGCATACTTGCTTTTACGCTCCGGAGGTTCCGGGTCGATTCCCGGCGGGTGATGAAAAAATCACGGCTGGTTAAGGGTAGGATCAATGAATTAATCACTCATTATCCGTTAACAAAATGATTACGAAACTTCAAAATGAAGCGGCCAAATCCCTCTATGGGATGTAGCGCCAGCGAAAAAAAAAAAAAATATAATAGCTCTATTAAGCGTAGGTATAGGGACATTCCTAGTACAGTTTCAGTTTAACATCTGTTAGCTCGTATTTGGTCTAAAACTTTTAAACTGTTATTTGAAAGGTCGACAGAGTGTCGGATCTAACCCTACTTGTATCGGGAGTTGACCTTTGAACCCGTTCCTATAGTATTGCAATTTACCATAATCTTACAGTGAAAATCAATTTTAAATTGAGCCATGTGTATTAATGTGTAATTACTAAACTTTAAAACAAATTTTGCACGCAACTTTAAAAAACACTCGCATGAAAAATTTAGCTGGCAGAGCAGTTTAATATTAATCGTACATTTTGAGGGCAAAAAAGGGTGAATCGAAAACGATAATGGAAATTTCTATTTGGGTTGGATTTACTCCCCAAGCATATAAACATGCTACCATTAACATAATTTTTCAGAAGCTACTGGGCATAACTAATTTTTTGTCTGTTCAAAAGCGAACATCAGGTAAGTAAAATAATATTGAAATAACCAAACATAAATTTTCTAATTTCATCACACAAATCAATAACTTTCAAATTTATAGCATTTTACATTTTGCAACATAATACATTTTCCAATTTTATCGAAAGATAAGTAATAAGTTAACGTCACACACCGTGTTGTATCAAGATAATAAAACGTTTGGCTAAATTAATAAAATTAACGACATTTAAGCAGTCATTAATATTTAAATTACTTGCTTACCTTTTTTCATTCACTATCTTGAGAATATGCAGAATTGTAGGCGTTAAATTTCAAATTAATAATTTCTTTTACCGATTTCTTTACCTTCCACTTGTGCAACGTTTTGTGTTTATAGTACGAATATATAAAAAATGTTTAGTTTTAAGATTGTTGATTTGTAAATTGCAAAAAATCGCAAATATGTTTCACCAAGATAAAAATGCTAAATTTATGTTTGAAAGATTTTAATTCGCGATTAATTGATTCATGGTTTGGAAATGCATATATTTACATACATTTTTACCGTATTATGTCTGTGTGACAATATTATAAATTGGTTTTCTGACATTTCTTAATTAATTTAATTTTACGTTCGCACTAGAAGTGACGGTTTGGTCTGCTTGTAAATATGTATGTAAACTTTCGCACATCGCATAAAATGTATTAATTAAAATTTTAAATCTACAAAAAATATAAGTTAAATTTATTTTTAATTAATTTCCATTTCTGTATGGGTATTGAACCGCAGATCTATATGAATCTTATTGCTTTAAGTGAAACAGTCATATATAAAATAAATGAAGAGTAACAGCGTACACGCAAATTGTTAAATGAGGTAAGATAAGTGGGCTAGATGATTCGGCGGCTAGATTAAATTTTACAGCTACTAATTACAAATTATTACTCCTTTGCTTAATTTAGAAAACTTGTACAAACTTCTGAAACGTTAGCCAGTGGCTTCAGATGCATTATGCCCTGAAAACAAAACTCTATGATTCGTTAATAAATGTCCGATTAAATACGCCCTCGATCCAAGCACCATAATACATACGTTTATTGATAAAAAAAAAACTATTTTCAACGGTCAATTACCATAACCATTGATTATACCAATATATGTATAACGCGGTGGCAATAACAACTTTAATTCATATTCCTCAATCATTATACATTAGAGAGTAAAAGGCTTTCCACCTACCCACGCAAACACCTCCATTTTATTATTATAATGTAAATGCGAACGTAAATTATTATCTCATTAGAGACCAGTAATTATACTGTCAATTTAAAACTGACCTATGTTGTTATTACAAATAAATATAACAACAACAAAATTGAAAAACGCATTGCATGTAATTAATTTTGATTCAATTTAACTGGATAATAGATATATTCACATACATACACAAACACATCATATGTGTATGTATTGTCCTAATTAGTTCGAGGAAAATAGTAATAAATTTTAGTTTTTGAATTAATTGGGTATAGTTAGTACATAACTCGTAATAACAATTATTAGTATTTCGTAAACGGTCATTGTCATGTAACTGTCGACTGGACTCCAAGTTTTGCTGTATTGATATAAATATGTGGCGTAACTGACTAATTTACACTACAAATTGGGGAACAAATTAATTGGACTTTAGTGCTGGATTTTTCGTGGTAATTTTAAAATTAGTTTCTTGAAAAATGTGAACAACCGAATTAGAAGAGCACGCAGCAAA
Source organism: Tipula helvola (assembly GCA_963556165.1). Taxonomy (NCBI): domain Eukaryota; kingdom Metazoa; phylum Arthropoda; class Insecta; order Diptera; family Tipulidae; genus Tipula; species Tipula helvola. The sequence continues at coordinate 206,461,251 of OY744481.1, forward strand.
TCACCATTCCTACAAATAATAATCAAAAAATACAAATTAAACTATCCCGTTAAAAAAGGGAGAAAAGCTGCTACATAATTACTTGTCATTCTTGCACACCGAGGACCAATTCTAAGCGGCTTCGAATTGTTCTCTATTTTAGTACATAAATAATTAATAAAAAACAAAAAATTTTGAAAATTATTCTAAATTCTTCTGAATGTTAGAAATTAAAAAAATCGTGAAAGCAAGATGTGAGGGCGGCAGCCGATCGATCATCTTAGGCAGTGCTTCTCAAACTTTTTAATACTGCGGCCCCCGAAATTGAAAAAAATATAATCCAGGGCTCCCAAAAATTTTATTCATTTTTATTCATTCTTGTTCAAGATCTCAGATGTCTCATATCAGTATCCCGCCAATTTAAAAATATGTTCTACCCAAAATATTCTTCCAACTGTATTTGATTTACAGGTAAAAAAATTCCTATACGCAAAAATTGTAGAATTTCAGAAAATTGTTAAGCTTTGTTTTAAAAAACATAAGAGGATTCTACATAAGGAACTATTAAAAATTAGATATAGCTGTAAAAACTCCTAAACTAACCATTTTTTTTAACTAGACATATCGCACGTGACAAAAAATAGTGACATAACTCAAAAATTCAAAGTTTTCAGGAGATTAAAAGGGCGTCAAAAAAAGGAAAACCAGAAAATTAAGCTGTCCGCTTTGTAAAATAAATATGAAAATGCCATACTATTACACAGGTTATGAAATCGATCATTGCGCATCTTTTTGACGAATTATCTCAAAAACTCAATTTTTTGAGTTGTGTCACTTTTCAATGTTATGTGCGATATGAGTGGAGCAGAACAGATACCGAAATGACTAAATTAAAGTTAAAGCTAAACATTTTTGAGCTTGCGACTATTATAAATTTGTCAAAATTCGTTTTGACGGTTCGTTTATAATTTTTGTGTCAAATTATTTTTACTTAGGTATTTATAACCAAATTTAAGTTTAATATATTCTTCTGAATTATAGAACTTTGAAAATTCTGGAAGTACTTGGAACATTAAAAAAAAAAAATCTGTATAAAATTCAGAGTTATCCAAAGTTTGTTTTATATTTTTTCAACTACCAATTTTCAATGTAATAACCCAATTTGAAAGGTTTTGGCCCGCTTAGCAGTTTTTCCCAAAATTTAAAATTATATTTATGGCGAGTTCTTCCAAAAAAAAAATAAAAGGAACTTGCTATTGCATAGAAAATGATAGCGCAGTAGCTGATAGAGTATTTCAGTTTTTTTAATTAAATCCGGTTTCTTTGGTCCCAAAGAACTTGGGAATCGAAAATTACCGAACTTTTAAATTACCGGTTTCTCTATAACTATAATACTAAACCAAAAAACAAATTTTTTATTTGTTTCACTTTATATTAATGTCTAACATAACGGAAAAATATTCGCTTTTTAGATTCCAGGAAAATTCTTATAGTTTTTTTACAAAACAAAAAAAAGGAGTAGCACGTGCATTGTTATGGTACACTAATGAACCAAAGCTTATCAATAGTTATACCAGTAAAAGGTACTTTCAATCCCACGGAAGTTAGTTTTACAGATAAAAAGTGTTGTCAGGCTAACTAAAAGAATTCCTCGTAATTGTTTGCTTTAAACAAATCTGCTTTATAATTCCAGGCTAGTGTGTTGCATTAAATAGTAAAGGGTTTTATTCCCCAAACCTGGTGCTGGTGCCTATACTTTTTGAGGTAGAGATTTGGGTAGATTAGATGAAAATTAGAATGACACCAATGACTAATAAACTATTTTAATGTTTAAAACCAAGGTAAAGGACAAGGTTTCGACCAATTTATAAAACTTATTAATAATTTGTGTTTTATAGGCATTTTGTCTGAAAATAATTACATAAATTTTCGGTAAGAATTCGATAAATTGATTAATATTTTGGTAATCAAACGGCAAATCGATATTTTATTCCTTACAAAAAACTCGGCATTACAACCCAGGAATTTTCGATTTGAAATTCTCAACACTGACCTGATATACAATTTCACCATATAATTTTTGAAATTTCATATTAAAGTGCGAGTAACTTTTTAAAATTAGATACTAAATATACATTTTCAATATCCAATTTCGCAAATTTTCATAGAACTAAATTTCCGAGAATTTACTTCGGATATCGAAATCTGATTTAAAAATGTTGGTACTTTATAAAAGGCCTCAATTTTAACCATGATTTTTTTGTCACTCAGATCAAGGTTTGTGTTCTGAAATTCCTGTTCAAATGAGGAAGTTGTGCGGTTTATTACAGATATAAGGGCGAAGTTTTAACTTTCCCGGTCGCGGCCTACATTTTGAGAAGCACTGCTCTAATGGCATAAAATGAATTATAATAATATTTCAAAAATTCGTTTTATTTAAAAAATTTGAGTTTTGGGATTCTTTTTTTTGGCATACCGCCACAAACCCCACATGATTGCCATACCATTATATATATTTCCAAAAGTTAAAATCCAAAAAAAATACAAAATAATTTGCCCGATTAAAAAGGAAGGGCACCCGCGTTAAGCGGCATTGGGAAGTTTTTTAATTTTGGTATTTGAAATACAAGCATAAATATCGTTATAAATGTAAATATTTTTAAACATTTTCTGACGTTTTCCTGTCATCTTTGCGCAAAGGGTAGAATCATAAAATAAAGAACTACTATACTATTTTTCTTGATGGTACAATTAAAACAAAATAAATTAAGCCTGAATTCTAGCCTAGAATTTCTTGTCTCATATTTTGTTTAACTAAATATTGAACCCTCTCTGCTCCTCTAAATCATCATACACAAAGCGATGCACAATCACTCACTCTCACACAATTCACAATTTACTCACACGATTGAAATTTAATTTTAATTTCATATGTATTCACAGTAAAATAATTTTTAATTTTTTAATTACTGTACCGTTTATGTTTATTTAGTTTTTAATTTAAATGTTTTTATTTAAAAAATTGCTGTCGCCGATATTTCGATGTTTCACATCATTTTCCAGGCGGTATATTAAGTTTACAAATTAATTTTTTATTTTCCGCGATTCAAATTTTTCCCCAAAGGCTACCAATTTAATAATTTATCTGTTGTCCTTGACCCAATATTTATTTACGAAAATTCAAGATTACATGGATTTCTGAATGAAAATTTTGATTGTATTAAGGACTGTATCGAAAAGAAAGTAGCCACAAAAAAAAGCAATTTTAAACACAAAAAACCAATTTTAAGTATACATATATAAAATGATGTTTTATCATAAAGCAGACTTCTAATTAGCAGATTTTATGTTTAAAACATTTGAGAAATTATTTTCTAAATACATAGCGAATTTTTAATTTGATGCCTTTACTTAGATTCTGCACAGTAGTTTTATTACTTTGTCTGGTTGCTTTGGACTAACTTTTTGAACTTTGTTAAATTTTCTGCTAGTTTATCATTATTTTTCAAGTAACGCTTCGAAATTGCCCAATATCTTTCAATTGGTCAAAGTTCTGGTGAATTTGGCGGAGTTTATTGTTTTTCCACAAAAGTGATGCAGTGGATTTTTAACAGCTCCAAATTTATTAATGGGCAGTTGCACGGTTTTAACATGCAATTTTTTGTTTTCACTTCGTTTCGGAAATTTATGTTTCTTATATGTCTTCAAGTCACGCCTTATTTTACTCGCTGAATCATTCCTATGCTAGTACCACCCTCATAAATCTCTGACAGAAATTGATTTGTTTTTGCGAATTTCACTCACAATTTTGGCTCTAATTTGGGATTGCTGGGACCTTGTTTTCGACCGTTTTTTCGTAAATCCTTTACCGTACCATGTTCCCCAGACTTATTAATTATTTTTTTCACTGCATTTTTACTTATATTTTCGCGCTTAGCTTAATTTCTAAACGGAACACCGTTTTAAATGCAAAATTTGTGCAAAATAAATTTAAGCACTTCTTTAATTCGTGACAATATTACAACTGGGTAACAAATTGTAAAAATCACACGCAATATTTACCTACAAAATGCTATTCTATCTAACGGCACTTTTCCGTTACAATAGAATTAGAGCAAGGCGAAGAAAACTAAATTTTTTTGTGGATACTTTCTTTTCGATACAGTCCTTATGTGTGGTTTTTAATAATATCAATATAGAGAGATTGTAATTTATTTGTGTCCACTTTGTAATTAACTGGATTCTTTGCCAACCAGATATGGCATGCCTCCTTAAATAACCTTTTGTTTTTCTTTGGTTCATACTCCAAGGTGATTGCTTTATCGATATCGAACTCGTGTTTGATACGTGTAAAACATGTAAACGATAACAAAAGGTTATTTAAGGAGGCATGCCATATCTGGTTGGCAATGAATCCAGTCAATTACACAGTGCACACAAATAAATTACAATCTGTCTATATTGAAATTATTAAAAGCCACACATAATACAATCAAAATTTTCATTCAGAAATCCATGTAATCTTTAAATTATTACGTCACAATGTTTTTATTTTAAACTTTGGTCAGCTGTTTTTTGAATTTTCGTAAATATTGGGTCAAAGACAACAAATAAATTATTAAATTGGTAGCCTTTGGGGAAAAATTTAAATCGCGGAAAATAAAAAAATAAAATTTATAAACTAAATATACCGCCTGGAAAATGATGTGAAACAACGAAATATCGGCGACAGCAATTTTTTAAATAAAAACATTTAAATTAAAAACTGAATAAACATAAACGGTCTATAATTATAGCCAGTAATTAAAAAATTAAAAATTAAATAAAGACCGAATATAATTTATATCAATAAATAAAATAATTATTTTTAATAACAATTAGAACCCAACAGTTTGACTAGAAAGTATTAGCCAATCTTCGGAAAAATGTCGATATATGTCTTTATTATTAAAATTGGTTGAAATCACCATACGGAGGTTTCGTATTCGAGTGAAACAATAGTTTTCATCAGCTCTGGCTTAATTGATACAAAGCGAAGTTCTTGATTACTTTTTACAACAATAGTTTAATGCTAAAGTAACATGCCAATTTATTTTTTATTTTAAATAATTTATGTAAAATCTACTCGAACATAATGTGCATTTATTATTATTTCGGCTAGAACAATACCCCACATAAATATGAACAATGTAAAGACCTCATAAGTCCAAATGTTACATAATTATGTATTATTAATAATTTCTAGAATGATGAGAATCTGTCAAAATTATGAAAATGGATAAACTACTTTTGAACAATTAAGATAAATTTATATTGTTGGTTTTATCAACATACATAAATTTTGATTGATTAGATGTGGGCCTAATTATTTTTTTTTATTTAGTTTTAATCGCTTTTTATTCAACAAATTAAATTAGTTTTTGTTTCTGTATACGAATAAAAGATCGAGTTCAAATCCACCCGCACCGGTGATGATTTATCATTAAAATGAAATTACTAACACAGTATTGGTCAGCACACTATTTTAGTTTTTGTATAACCATTCACCAATATTTGTGGTGTTTGGTTTTTCTCGAACATATTTTATTTGTAATATTGTATTAAATTTTAATTAAAAATAAATAAGATTTTAATTTTTTCTTTATTTTTTTCTTTAATACTTAAATTATTTTTTCGTAATATTTAATACAAACATGATAAAAATAAAACTTGAAACGAACGGAAAAAAAAATTCTGTCGAAAATAATTCAAATTAACAGCATGAAATTTGTTCGAACATTATCAAGGAATTTATCAAAAAAAAAAAAAAAAAAATTACAAGACAAAAATATTCTCTTAAACAAATTAAAAAATATAAAACTGCACAGAAGAATGAAGGCGAATCGTCTTTGTAAAATTTCTTCAATATACTAAATCAAAATACCTAAAATAAATTTTAAAAATAAAAATTATAAATTAAAATAAAAATTTTAATAAATTTTATTCAGAAAAATAAAATTTGGCAACAGAATTCTTGTTCGTTTGTTTGTTTCTCTTGCTTGTCTTCTGTTTTCTCTTACTGTTAAATGGTCCATTGTGTCTGCGGGTGAATCATTATTGTACAAATTTCCAGAGGAATATTCATTCAGTAGCTAAGTATATTAAAAATTAAACAGATTAAAATCGCCAGTAGATTATTTGAATTCGTTGTTGTGTTTGGTCATTTGTTTAGTTTTTCTTTATTAGCTTTGAGCAGTGTAGTAAATGGTATAGTGAAACCTGTGTATATTGGACGCTCAAGGGACTAAAAATTTTCTCTAACATAGGGAGTTGTCCAAGTTATAGAAACATTCTTAAAATTTTATCCTTTCTTTATTTCCTTTACAATTGTGATCATTTAGAAACTCAAAACCGTGCAAACAAAGACCGTGTAAAAAGAAAATTAGTATTGCACCTGACCTTACTGTATTTCAAAAGAAACATTAAAATCAAAGAAATCTGAAATTTTTGTTTGTAATTTTCTAGTTTTAAGAAAACTTTTTATTAGATGGCTCCTGTAGTAGATTTTAAAAACCTTCATTATACCTTGGCCAAGAGGCCACCGATGACCAATGACATTCTTACCGGTTGAGAGCGAAGGCGAAAGTTAGTCAAATCTTCAACATGAGCATTTTGCGTTTTTCTTTACGCATGATGTCTTCAACTCCACGGACCCATTCTTCGAATATGCAGCCGGTATTCTAAACTGATTTATTTGACTTCCTTATCACCGGTAAATCATTGCCTTTTAATTTTCAGATGCCGCATTCTTGATAGTTGACAAGAATGACAAGATATGTACAACAAAATTCTAATTACAGTTAAGCTTCTTTGCATCTACATGTAAACACATTTATAAATTGCCTGGAAAATTATTTATTTATATCATGAACTTTAGGTTTATTTATAAATTATTTCTTCGGTTTAATCGAATATGGGATTTGTGCAATGTAGACAGTGCGATTTTTATTGACGTTAACTTTTTATTTATTAAATTAAAGTTAAACCAGCTTTCAGACCTTGACCACCAGAAGATACTTCTAAAATTAAAAAATTTAAATTAATATTTAACCGTTCACAATAAAATTACTGTAAAGCTACATTTAATCTGGAACGCTTTAAAAAGCAGCAAAATTAGGTTGTTGTAGAGCTGTATTCAATCCTTTATTAGTCACTAAATACCTTACTATACACTATTTAGTAAACAACCTTAAAATAATACTTGAAGTGTTCGGCTTATACATTAAAGATCAATTTATAAATTAATAAATTAAATCCAAAATCAATTCAACATTTAACTTTTTAGTAAATACAACAAAGGACATTGAATTAGAAAATTAAATATAAATATAAATGTAAAGAAAATTAAAATAATTAAAATTCTAATTAATTATATATTATTTATATTCAAGAACTGCAACCAAAACTCTAGAACAGATATAAATCCAAATTAACATCTCAGTAAACATAACGAACCCAATCCCCACCACTCGCTTATTGCTTCAGTCTCCGGAACGAAGCTCTGAAAACCCAATGTTGACTCAGATAACCAAAATCCCTTCTTCCTTCCTTTACAAACTGCTCCAAGTCCATTTAAACTAAAAGCATAATCCAGTAATCCCATATTAAAAGACCGGGTCCCGTTACTCCCGTTATACCCTCATTTTGCACATCATAAAACAAAATCAAAAGATAGGCAAGGTTTATAAGTATTAAAGAACTGACCCGTGGTAAGATAGTTAGTCACTAGTAGTACGAAAGTAGTAGATAGTTACACATTTTTTGTTAGTAGTACATATGATGAATTTTTAGTAGTACATATGATCTGCTGGATGTTTAAAGGTTCTGTAAAGCTGAACCAGGGTGTCATAAGTATTTCTGAAAATCAAAATTGAAATTAATTATTACTAAAAACTACTTAAAAGATAACTCTAATTATTTAAATTTAAATCCCTTATATAAATAAAAAATAATTAATTAATTCTCAAATTAACCCCTCAGTAAACCAAAGAAACGTGCTTTACGTGCTTGCAGGGGCTATAACTCGGGCACTTTCGAATCTAGGAGTGGACGATTCTCTTAAGGACTGGATAGATCAGATGCTAAGAGGCAGGATCATAAATGCCAGTCTGGGGAAATCCTCCGCCAGAATGGAGGATATTGGCTTCAAGGTGATTGCCTATGCGGATGACGTCGCTATTGGTATTCGTGGAAAATAGCCCGGCACACTTAGTGAGCTTATTCAACATGCTCTGGGCATTCTTTCATTATGGACCAATGGTTGTGAGTTAAATGTGAGCCCACACAAAACCGAATTGGTTCTCTTCTCTAGGAAATATAAAATTCCTCATGTCGATCCTCCTACTTTAAATGGTTTCAACTTGGCTTTTATAGGTGAAGCAAAGTTCTTGGGTCTCGTCTTGGACAGTAAATTAAACTGGAAACCGAATATTATGGAAAGGGTAAAGGAAGCTACGGTAGCGCTATATTCTTGCAAAAATGCAATTAGGAAAGTTGGGGGCTGGAGCCCCACATGGTCCATTGGCTATACACAGCAGTAGTTAGACCAATTCTTCTGTATGGGGTAACAGTCTGGTGGCCTGCTCTGAACAAAACTGTCAACCTAAAGTTGTTGACAAAAGTTCAGAGAACAATCTCTCTGTGGATCAGTGGTGCAATGAGGAGCACATCCACTCAGGCACTGGAGACTCTGCTATTTCTGACTACTCTAGATATCTTGGGAAAACAGTGGGCAGCTTGCACTGCCATACGACTGAAATCCACGTTAATGTGGACCTTCAATAATACAGGGCACTCATCTATACTTTGTAACAAAGGGCTTCCCAAGACCACCGACTATACTGTCCCGTCACTATCTTTTGATAGAAAGTTCCGGACTATTATCCCATCCAGAGAGGACTGGATGATGGATGCAGTTTTGGAACCAGGAGTTTTAAACTTCTTCACTGATGATTCAAAACGGGATAGAAGAGTAGGGGCTGGGGTGTTCTGCGAGGAACTCATGTTAAACCTCTCCTTTTGTCTCCCTGACTACTGTAGCATTTTTCAAGCTGAGGTAACTGCGATAAAGGAAGTCGTGGACTAGTTGAGGTATAATATAGTATCGACTTGTGATATTCGCATATATACGGACAGTCAGGCTGCCATTAAAGCGCTTCAATCACACCTTCTCACGTCGAAAGTAGTCCAGAACTGTCTCTCATCTCTTAACGAGATGACAGATCAGTTCAACATCCATATCATATGGGTGCCAGGACATTTCGTTAGTACGGGGAACATTAAAGCCGATGAACTGGCTCGACGTGGTAAAACGGACCACATTTCAAACAGCAAAAAGGATATTGAAATGCCTCTTGCGGTATGTAAACTGCTGCTTCAGGAGGAAGCCAGTAAGTTGACGAATGACAGATGGTCAAATAGTACCTCATGCGTAATAACTCGGCAGATCTGGCCAAAGTTGAACTTGGCGAGATCCAAACAGCTGATCTCACTTCAGCGGAGTCAGATCAGTGTGGTTGTTGGAGTGGGCTCATAGGCAGGCATGCGAGTAGACTTGGATTCCTCTCACCTGACTACTGTCGCAGTTGCGAGGACGAAGAGGAGGAAGAGACAGTACTTCATCTTCTTTGCACCTGTTTTCGTCTGGCACGAAACAGACTGAATTTTCTAGGGGCACCCCTTTTCAACGACCTGGCGGAGCTCAGCGGGAGGGACGTCAGGAGTATCCAGCGCTTCATAGCAAGCTCAAAGTGGTTTCAATGAGTTGGAGAAAACGTTTAAATTGTGGTATGGCTACGGACCTTTTTGTGTCTATGCCCGGTCCTGGTGGACCGCCACCCAAACCTAACCTACCCTAAACCAAAGAAGATAAATTAATACCATATATCTGAAAACAATCAAAAATTAAATAATTTAAGAAATTGACTGCAATACACGACAAAGACTTTAGCTGGCCGACAATGTACCGTTTTTATACATAATATAGCAAAGTATGTATATTGCAAGGTATGATAGAATTATAGACCTTAACCGGTTACAAATAACTAAGCAGTCAAAAGTTAGTCTTGTGTTACTACTGTATATGATAAAGATAAAGGTTATGATACAATGGAATGATACAATTCTAAAAACTACATATCAGCTGGATTATTGAAGGTTCTGGCAAGCTGGGACAGGTTCTACGGGGCTTCCTGAAAATCGAAATTAATTAGTTATATTTTTAAAGTTTACTTATTAAATAGAGTCAAATTTGGAATTAAAATTAACCGCTAAGTATTAAAATTGAAAAAAAATGTTTAATTCAAAGTCAAGAAACAAATTATAAATTAATAAATAAATTAACGATTTTTATTAAAACCAAACCAGAGTCCATCTCCCAAAAAACATTTCCGAAAAACTCCAATCCGCCCCCTCCCTCCCCTCCCATCCCTTTCCACCTCTTTAAACAGGAACTCAAGAACTATTAACTTCAAATTCAAATTTAAAATTTAAATAACCTTTTAAATGAGCATTTCCGCCGCTATATAGTTGTTACCGCTCCAACATTTTTTTGTGCATTACCTGAATATATTAGACATATTTATTCTAAACAATTCTTATCCTGCGTTAGAAATTGGCTATTTGAAACACCATACGTCCCACATTTATTTTGCGACATCATTTGATTTTTTTTTTGTAGTGTTAATTGAATTATTCTTAAGTGCTACGTTTTACGGGTATAACTTATTTAATTTATTTTAAATTTTTTTTTTTATCTTGGTATTTGAATATAAGTAGATATATTTTTAATGAAGTAATGCTTCTTACTGGATTTTTGTCCACAAGGCATTTATTATATTTGATATAGTATTAAGACTTGAAATATTATGTATAAAAAATGATAATAATAAAATAATAGCAATAACTCATGCTACATGTTGATTAATATTGAAAAATCTAAAACAATCTCTAAGTTAACAAATTTAGCTACAATAAAATCCAACTGCCAATTCAACCTCTCAGTAAACCAATAACTAATAGGTCCGATTCTGCCTTCCGAAATTGTATGTTATGTTATGTTATTTTTGTTTTTTCAATACAAATTCAAATAGGAAGCGGGGAAATAAAATAAGATAACATGAATTTTATCGTTTCAGAATCGGGCCGAATATCTCTGAAAATAAAAGTCAAATTAATCCGTTATTTCTATGCAATACCATAAAGCCTACTGTATAAATGTAATTTTATTTCATAGAAAAATTGAGTCATGAAAACCTTTATTTCTTAAGACCGGTACACATTGAGAACAAGCGACAAGAACGATTTTTCCTTTTTCAGCAAATTATTTAAGCAAATTATTAAAATAATAAAAAGCGTTTAATTTTAATTAACGAAAGCTAAAATATCGTGTATTTACTAAAAATATAAAGTTAAATTTTAACACTTTTAATATAAAATTTCAATTTATCGTCTTAAATTAAAAATTATCAACGATAAATGGAAATTTTGTATTAAAACTGTTACAATTTTAAATTCTATTTTTAGTAAATTCACGTTATCTTAGCTATCGTTAATTAAAACCAAACGCTTTGTATTATTTTAACAATTTTCTTAAATAATTTGCTGGAAAAGGAAAAATCGTTTTCGTCGCTCGTTCTCAATGCGTACCGGCCTTTAGGGTCTGCTCGAATACTGTAGTAATTTCTGTATTATCTCGTTGTAGTGTTTGATACTTTAAAGGTAAAACATTCTCCTTCGCTCTTCTCGCTGCCCGAATACTATTTTTGTTTGACGTTTATTGTGTAAATGTGAATTGAATAATTTAACTACATATTTTCGATTGTTGAATTATGAAATCGGATATTCTGATGTTTGATAAACTATAATTGGTTTTGGTTTTTGCAGTTTAAAATTGTGGCGGGCTAGGAAAAAGATGTGGTCAAATCATGGAACGACTGCAGCAAAAATATAATTTGTGTTATCCTTTTAGATTCTTTTTATTTTAATTTATTTGTATATAGAAACACTAAAATTTCATTTATTTTCATATAGTTTGTATGATAAAACGCGATTTCGATTGACGATAAAACATGAATCAATAAACAAGAAGAACTTTTTAATACGTTGCAGAAAATTTACGTGTTCCCGAAAAATAGGCAACTGAAAAACATTATTGGAATTAAGGAGAACAATTTTAAATTAGTTGAAGATAAGTTTATATTTTCAATTATAAACTTCGAAATTAAGGAAACTTTCCAAAGAATAAATTATTTAAATAAAACATTAAACAAATTGCGAGAAGAAATTAAGGACCGTTTTCCTCAAAATATTTTTGAAGATTTTTGGCATTTACAACAATTCGATACGAAAACATTTTTGGAGACATCAAACAGCAAATTCCTAACTATGCTGGGCCGTGAAGTTCCTTCAGCGACCGAAATTATCGAATCGCCTGTGCATCCTAATTTCGTCCAAAGTGAAACGGTTGAGATAAGTTCCAGTCCTGTGGAAACAGTTGAAGAAAAATGGATAGTCAATTTAACAAATTTGGAAATTCTCTCGTATACTTTAAAAATTCTAAAACTAGGTAATAAATTTTGTCTACCTTTCAAAAAAGATTTGGTTTCTTACAATAGTATTATAGCAAATTTAGAGAGTAGTATTTCAAATTTAGACGAAGCGACCCATAACATTATTCGGAATAGATTAGTTAATATTATAACAAATTTTAAAACAGGAAATAATTTTGAAAACAAAAAATTTTTACGCATTGGAGAAATGCAACAAATTCATGAAGCTCACAAAGCGAAAACGCTTTTAAACGAAAATCCGGAAGTATACGTTTTGAATGCTGATAAGGGCAATGCAACGGTACTTAAACCGAAAACAGAGTATTTGGAAAAATTAAATGAACTCTTATCAGATAACAATACGTACATACATTGAAATACGGAAAGTTGGCATTTCTTCAATGCAAACAAATCTAAATTTAATAATTACTTCTTGGGAACGTTTAGGCAAAATTAATAGAACGGTTGCTAAAGAACTTAGAAATTATAATGGTACGACTCCGCGGATGTATGGTCACCAAAGGCTCATAAGGTTGGTTGTCCGGTTAGACCAATCATTAGTTATGTAGGTTCGCCGTTATATAACTTATCAAAATTTTTGTCGAATATTTTAAATTGTTTTGTGGGGAACAATTTTTCATCTGTAAAAAACGCGGAAGATTTCAGAAATAAAATTAAAAATGTTATTCTGCCTTCCAAATTGTATATTGGTATCGTTGGATGTAGCGTCTTTATTTACAAATGTGGATTCATCTTTGGTTTTAAATTTAATTGGACAATTTTGGACTGAAATAAAAAGTAAAAGTAACACAAATTTAAGTTTAAACAAATTTTTGGAAGCGTTAAAATTTGTTCTAAATCATACGGAATTTAGTTTTAATGGGAGATGTTTTAAGCAAGTATTTGGTTCCCCAATGGGTCCAACAGTAGCCAATTTATTAATGGAGTATGTTGAAACTGAGGTTTGGAAAGCATCTTCCATTAAACCTATTTTCTTTTATATGTATGTAGATGATATTATTGCGGCTATTCCAAATTCAGATGTGGATAATTTTCTAAATATTTTTAATAGTTTTACTCCGCGATTAAATTTTACTTGTGAAATTGAAAACCAAGGCCGTTTAGCGTTTTTGGATGTCACAGTAATGCGAGGTGAAGATGGAATCTTAAAAACAGATTGGAATCATAAAAATTCATGGTCAGATCGTTATCTAAATTATGATTATTGGCTTAGTTCCATCTTCATACAAAAATAATACGGTATTCTTGTTAGCAGACAAAATTTTGAAATTATCAGATGATGGTTATCATTCTGCTAATTTCAACAAGTTAACAGACATATTAAGAAAAAACGGATATCTAAAAAATATTATTATGAAGAACATTAAAAGGCTATAGACAAAAATAAGAATTGTTTAGAAAATTCCCGTGAACCTCAAAATTTAATTGTTGAAAAACTCGTAAAATTTTTTTAACCATACCTTACGTGAAAATTATTTTCGAAAAAATTAAATTTGTGTTAAAAAATTACAATATCGAAGTTTAGATAATTATTTGCTTACAAAATTAAAAGACCAAATTCCAAAAGTGTTACAATCCAATTTAGTTTATAAATTGAAATACTCTTGTGGAAAGGAATATGTTGGGCAACCAAACAAAATTTAAAAAAGTGTGTTTACCAACATGTTAACGATTCGACAAGTTCTTTTAATTCAAGTACTTGAAATCAAGTAACTTGAGTAATGAGAACGAGGCTTAAGGTCCCTGAAATAGAAAAATCGAATGAAATAGAATTTCATCATAATCAGTTTAAGAATAGCCTAGTATTCTATCCTGACCTGCCATATTCCAGAACTTCATCTAAAAGTAATTTTACTGTCCCATTAAATCGCAAATGTCAAATTTCACTAAAATCAGTTCAAAAATAAACAAGTTCAATCCTAATAGACCGTATTTCAAGACTTCATCTAAAATCATTTTAAAATCCCGTTTCCATCCCACAACCCCTGCAACGCATAACCGGTGACTCGAATAAATTGGAAAACGCTGTTGAACAAAGAAGTGCATATGCTACATATAAATATTGATCTGGTTGATGTTTTTTGAATTAGAAATGCTCTTTTTACTGGGTTGGGTACGAAATTCTTCTTGTTATAATTCTGCTTTTCAAAATTCTGTTTTACAAAATTCTGTTTTTACATAATTCTGTTTCACAAAATTCTGGTTCACAAAATTCTGTTTCATAAAATTCTGCTAAAAATTAGTTCTGCAATTAATTTTTTTGCCGCAAAAAAATTAATTGCAGAATTAATTTTTAGCAGAATTTTATGAAACATGTGTTATAATTTTTATTTACTCTGTGTGGCTGTGTGTGTGTATGTGTGTGTGGCTGTGTGTGTGTGTGTGTGTGTGTGTGTGTGTGTGTGGGTGTGTGTGTATGTGTGTGTGTGTGTGTGTGTGTGTGTGTGTGTGTGTGTGTGTGTGTGTGTGTGTGTGTGTGTGTGTGTGTGTGTGTGTGTGTGTGTGTGTGTGTGTGTGTGTGTGGATGTGTGTGTATGCATGTGTGTGTATGCATGTGTGTGTGTGTGTGTGTGTGTGTGTGTGTGTGTGTGTGTGTGTGTGTGTGTGTGTGTGTGTGTGTGTGTGTGTGTGTGTGTGTGTGTGTGTGTGTGTGTGTGTGTGTGTGTGTGTGTGTGTGTGTGTGTGTGTGTGTGTGTGTGTGTGTGTGTGTGTGTGTGTGGCAAAAAAATTATTTGCAAAATCATTGCAAAATCACTGCGTGTGTATGTGTTGATGTGGATTTTCTGTGTATATCTGGGTTTGTGTCTGTATGTATGTGTGCGTATTTGTATGTGTATGAAGGTATGTGGGCAGTATAATGCTGTGCCTGTGGGAATGTGTATGTTGATTTTATAAAACAGAATTTAAAAAAACAGAATTTGTTCAAAACAGAATTTTGTAAAAACAGGATTTTGTAAAAACAGAATTTTGTAAAACAGAATTTTTGAAAAAAATAAAATTTCGAAAAAACAGAATTTTGTCAAAACAGAATTTTGTAAAACAGAATTATATACCGATCCCCTTTTTACTGCCATTTATGATTCAGGACTGTCCTCTAAACATTGCAAAATCTTGAGCTTTTATTGTAATATCAGGCGAATATCAACACGAATAGTCAACACAAAAATAGCGTCTTCCATGAGTGACTGGTTTGTTCGTAGGCCTTGAAGTGACCTATGCAGAGCTTCGATATTTTTGGTTTTGTTTTGAGAAGTCTAAGCTATGACTGTATTCTGTAACGAAATCCTCAAATTTCGTAAAGAAATCTTAAGATTTCGCTAACAGACATAATGTCAGCGGTCTGGTGCGGTATTTTAGCCGGCTACAGCTCAGGGTTTGGCGTGGGGTTTTCCAGACTTGACAGAATGCTTGAATAACCGCGGGAAAGAAAAGCAAGAAAAGAAAGGCACAAATGCCCTGTTTACAGAAAATACCTCTTTTAATTCCCTTTAAACCATAGTTTGAATTGGAACCGATAAATATGGCATGATTCAGCCCAACACAAGAGACTCACCCACCCCATCTCCATCCTGACTCCCTTTGTGCTGCTCTACTCCATTTTCTTATGCAGCATACTCACAAAAAAAAATATTTATGCGCGTGCAATACACTACTGTACGCAACAATTCACCAATTTAACACGACATTCGAGACGTTCAAGGGAGAAAAGAAGAATTGCAAAAAAAATAAGTTAATCGGGATAAACAGAATTTAATTATTATATGATTAATTGAAACAACCGTACTCTAACTTGATATAAATTATGGAATAAAACTATATAGCAAAACAAAACCAAGTACGTAAGATGAAGCAGGAAAAACAACTGTTGTGATTGCACTCACGCGAAAGCTGTGGAAAAATGGTTGTTATATAGTAAAAATATAATAAAAAATATATTTTTGCGAACCAAAAAAAAAAAAAAAAAAAAAAAAAAAAACGCGACGACAATCAAGGTCGGCTCACATGAATGTATATTGAAATTGGTAATGGACTCGAAAATATCGTTACAACAAGAAACAATTAAATTTAAATTTTAATCAAAAATAAAATGTTGAATTAATTAAAACTAAAATTAAATCTTTAAATCTAATGAGAATTTTTAATTTTACTTCTCAACCATGAACTTAACAAAACTAATAAAATGAAATTGATTTTTATAAACAATAAAAATTACACAAAAAAAAATCAAAGATTGAAGTTATAGTAAACCACTGCGTAGGTGCAGGGACAAGAAAACAATTGTGAGCTGTTTTCGTCCACCAGAATACAAGAAAACACAGTACCTGTACTTAGACCAGTGTACCACATCCGGCACTCTCTGGTCTGAACCGCCTATGGCTGCTGACGACGCAGGTACCCCCTCATAAACGCCAACACCGTCCCGCTTGTTTGGCAGGACTGCTGCTAGAAAAAGCTCCACCAAAAGCTTTTTACCCGGAGATTATTGTTCAGAGATTTCCTGGTTCGGTTATATATATGAACTTGAACCAAACTGAACTGACCACAATTAGTTGTGTGATTTTCTAAGAGGCGACTCACACCTCGTCTCTATGTTACACTGAGAAATCCGCAGGCAAGCAAATATATACTCTTTGCTTAGTGACACTTTTATTAACATGGCCAAATTCACCGACGGCACTGAGATTGTTTATCAAGACTTTCTGTTAATTTTCTTTTATAATTATTATTTTATTTTTTTATTTTTTTTTGTATTCATATAGATATATATATAGTTTTTTTTTATCACTTTTCACCAATACAAGGATCAATAAGGATCGGATTTATAAACATAAATAACGGGTTTTTTTATTAATTAATAAGATTTTTTTTTTTTTTCATTATAAAGTTTCCTTTTATTCCATATTTTTATTTTTTTCTATTTATCCAGTTTTCCTTTTTAATAAATTTTTCACAAATAAATTTAATCACTACAGATTCAATTAAAAAAACTAGTCCGTTTTCATATCATTTATATTGTGAAACAAAACTAAAAATAAATGATATTTACAAGCAAATTGTTCATTTTATACAACTTTATTATTTTGTAATGATTATATAAAAAAAATCACGAAACTATAAATTTGAATTATTTTTTTTTTTTTTAACATTTTTAATTAATTAATAAAAAAAACATAATCAAAAGAATTAAAATCACATAAGTTTTAAGTTTTATATATTAATAATAATTAAACAACTCAAAAAAAAATTGATAGTCGAGTCCAATTGACTAATCGACCTTATTTTTCCCAACTCCAAACTTGACTGTCTCAACAAAAATTTTTCATCTACCGATAACAATTTTTTATCAGAAAAAAAAATCGACACACGTACATATCAAACCAATTTCCCCATTTACCGCTCTCCCGTGGTTGCAATCACAACAAACTGTCCACCAACACATCATCAGACTAACCAAGAAGATCAAGAAAAGAGTTAATTATTCTCATTAAAGAACATTCTTGAATATCACGTCATTAATTGGTCCAATCACTACGCACCGCATAAACGACACACCCAACAACACAGGTACAAACGCAGCATCTTCTCCATTTAACAGAGAAACAAAACCCCTCACTGTTTGTCACTACAGTAGCACATCAACGATACAATTTTCATAGAATGCTGCAAATCAACATTCAGGGGTAACCAAACCAACCGATGACTGAGCTGGTCAAACCCGCTTACACGCACCAGTCCAAACGCGCTGACAACACATGTTACGCAGACCAGGGCGGCGTAACAAACGTGGGGACGACTCACACCCGAGATAAGGTCTCACAAGCCAGGCCACTTCAAGCAAATTTCAGGAGATATAATAGAAACATCATGCACGAATATCTTTCACATGAAAGGTGCCCAACGACTTCCCTTTCAAGTCTTTGACAGAATAGGCTACGTTCCCTACTTTTGCCTCGATCACGGCGGGTATAAATTTAGCTCCTAGTTTAGCTGAAAATTTACTAATAGCGCTGCTCTGTGTAAAAGATCTGACGAACACAGCTTGTCCGAGATGGAAGTCTCGATTTCGACTACGCAAATTATATCTGCTAGCCACATTGTCATGAGCGACTTTTAGGTAGTGCATCACTGGATCTTTAATTAAATTTAATCGATCTGGCTTAGTTAACATCTGTACCTCCTTGGTATCCTGATCAAACAACAATTTACGAACTTTATAATCGGAACCATGTAGCGTCATGTGTTGACCGAAGACGAGATAATGCGGGGAGAACCGAGTAGACTCGTGTATAGTATTCCGCAAGGCGGCTGTTATCTCTGTCAGGTGATTATCCCACCCAGTATGTTCATGATCACTGATATACGAACGGATAGCTGATAATAGTGTCCGATTCACACGCTCGGAAGCATTACTCTGCGGAGAGTATAACGGGGTACGGATATGGGTGACTCCGTATTTTGTAAGCAAATCCTGAAAAAGGTGAGAAGTGAACTGCTTACCGTTATCAGACGTAACAATTTCAGGGACTGAGTAAGTCAAAAACACTTCATCCTCCAGATAATGGCACAGAAGCGTGGAGGAAGCTTCACGCAATGGTTTCACGAAGATGAATTTCGAAAAATGATCCAATACCATCAATATATATGTATTTCCGCGTTTTGAACGTGGGTAAGGTCCCAGAAAATCCACATATAATTTTTGAAAAGGCCTAGTAGATTCAATCTGTGACCCCATAGTTGGTCGTGTTGAGAAATTTACAGGCTTGTTCATCTTGCATTTACTACAAGCGGATATGAACTGTTTAACTTGTACAGCCATCTGCGGCCAATAAAATTGTCGTTGCAAACGTTCAATGGTTTTCGCGATTCCCATATGAGCTGAAGTTGGAGATTCGTGTGATTGTCTAATTAAGTCGTGAGTTAAAGACAAGGGAACAACTAATTTCCATTCGGAGATATCGGAATCACGGTATTTAAAGCCGTAAGCGGGAGAAATGAAAAGTTTGCCCTCTCTTACCAATAAATTGTGGGAAGTATCGTCCAGCTGGTTCACTCTATTTATCTGATCTAGATATTCACTGTCATTGAACGCTGGAGAATCCATATCAATCTGAAGAATTGGAACCTCCGGAGACTTCGTTAGACTATCTAAGTGGAAACTACTGCTAGATGTATTGACTATTCCTGCCGATGTACATTCAGGAAGCGAAGGAGATGTAGTCACAGGGTTGGTTTTAGAAGAGGTGTTTTCGTCACAAAACGCTCGCGACAATGTATCAGGTACAATGTTTACGGATCCTTTGCGATAACCAATCTGGAAGTCGAATGCTTGTAACTTCAAGCTCCACCTTGCTAGACGCCCAGATAAGTCTTTTAACCAGCGTAGGCTGGCATGATCAGTGTAAATTGTGAATGGGTACCCTTCGATATAAGGACGAAACTTTTTTACACTCAGTACCGCCGCGTAGCACTCAAGCTCAGTAACGGAGTAATTTCTTTGGGCTGAGTTTAACTTTTGAGAAATGTACTCAATCGGGTGTTCTCCGCCTTCCGAATCCGTTTGAAAGAGTACACTTCCTACGCCGGCAGCACTGGCGTCACACTGGATATAGAAGGGTCGACTGTAATCTGGATGAGCTAACACAGGAGGAGATGCCAAAGCGAGTTTGAGAGAAGTGAACGCCTTTTCGGCAGCCTCGGACCATTTAAGTTTTTTGGACTTACCGGTCAAATCCGTAAGAGGAGCAGCTAAGGTAGAGAAGTTTTTTACAAAGCGGCGGTACCATCCGCACATTCCCAAAAAGCTCCTAATTTGTTTCGTTGTTTTTGGAGTTGGAAACTCCAAAATCGCTTTACATTTGTCGGGCCGTGTGCGGAGGCACCCACCTCCTACGACGTAACCTAAATAATTCACCTCCTTCAGGACGAACTGACTTTTGGTGAGATTGATTGTTAAGCCAGCTTTCTTCAATAGATCTGCTACTTCCTTCAACAATTCGAAGTGTTCCTTCAACGTTTCTGATGTAACCAGAAGGTCATCGAGGTACACAAAGACCTTATCGTGCAATTGATGGGGGATCACTCGGTGCATAAGGCGGCATAGTGTCTGTGGGGCATTGCATAAGCCAAATGGCATAACGGTGAACTGATACAAGGGCCGTCCAGGTACCGTAAACGCCGTCTTATCTTTGGATTGTGGGTCGAGAGGGATTTGCCAAAAGGCATCTTTTAAATCAATCGCAGATATATATCTGGTTTGATCCAAACGACCCAACAATCCATTAATAAGAGGCAGCGGATACGCATCCTTGACGGTTACCTTGTTCAGTTCTCTAGCATCTAGGCACAGACGAACTTTACCATTAGCCTTACGAACCAGAGTGACCGGAGAACACCAGGAACTTTGTGATACCTCGATAACCCCTAACGCTAACATCCTATCTAACTCCTCATACATTAACTTTTGGATTGCTGGGGACACTGAGTAAAACCTTTGTTTTACAGATTTAGCATTTCCGACATCAATGACGTGTGTTAACATATGAGTGCGACCTAGGCCCATCTTTGAACTGGAAGGAAAGAGGTTTTTTATGTCATTTAATGATTGCTGATCCTTGCTGGACAAGATATGAAGTTTAGATTCAGCAGAAGGGTCAGACAAATCATTTGAAACATTTAAAGCAGATATTTTTGGCATTATTCCGAAGCGATTCCAAAAGTCGATCCCAAGGTAAAGGGGCTGTTCCAAAGAGGGAACTATGTTCAGGATCATATTATGAGAAATTCCATTAAAGTTTACAAGAGCTCTAATATAACCAAATACCCGTTGAGACTGTCCACTAGCAGTGTTGATTTGAGATGGAAAATTATAAAATTTGGTGGATGAATTATTTAAGAAACGTTCTGACCCCGCACCCAAGACACTAACACTGGCCCCACTGTCTAAGAGACCTCTAAAAGGTGTGTTGTTTATCAGAACGGTAGCGTAAGGTCGAGTATCATCGGCTATTGAATCAATTAAAGAAGAAATGACGGAAGATCTCATAAGTTCGCGTTTTTGAAAATATACTTTGGATCGCATTAATCTAGAGATATTACGTTTTCTGACGGAAACTGGAAATTCAAAATATGGGCTTGATGATGGAACAGAATAGGGAATATGTGACGTTAATTTTGGTATAGAATTAATAAGATAATTAGAATTATAGGAAATGGCTTCCTCTGAAGCTAAGGTGTGGTCTTCTTTGTCGTTAAAGTTTGTCGTCGGGCAAGTTCTGGATCGGTGTTGCTGCCGACATCCTCCTTGGCCGTGCTGGGCGAAAGAATTTTCACCGGCCCCTGGTTCCCAGATCTCCATTGACCTCTTGGCAAGTTTCCCGAGCACCGTGAACATCTCGTCGAAATTGTTCCCTTCAAACCGCACCGATAACAAAACGGACCAGCTGGAGTAATTGGACAATCCATAAAAGTGTGACCTATGTCGTCACAATTAAAACATATCGTGTTATTTCCAACATTATTGGCACCCCGCGAATTGGTTGACACTACGGATTCCTTTTCTCGGGCTCTGCTTAAATTTGCATTGACAGTATTATTCCTGAAGGCAGCTATAGAATAATCCAGACCGGACGACTCGAGCTTAGATTCGGGGAGGGAACTCTCCTGGTGATCCGGCAAGCTTAATTCATTAATTGCTCGTTTGTAGGATGATGAAATCTCTGGCTGAATGCGAAATCTCCTAAATGTTTCTTCCCAAGCCACGCAACTTTTAATCAAGTCATTGATGCTTCCGAACTGTCGGTCGGTCAAATGGTACTGAAGAGCTGGCTTCATATTCGTCATTAGGATTTGAATCAACTCTTCATCACTGTATGGAGAATGACATTGAAGCGTTAGGCTCCAAACATTATGATAAAAATCAAGAAAACTTTCATGAGCCTGTTGTTTCCGAGACTCTATAATTCTACGAATATCAAAGTTTGTTCGCTGGTCTTTGAATCTTTCGATAAACGCTTCTTTTAAATCCATCCAGGACGCCTTGGGTTTAAGTTTCCGGTATGTCCAATACCATTGCAAGGGAATATCTTTCAATACCGTATGTAATTCAGCCAATAAGGTCGGTGAAGATAGATCCATGGATGCCGCCACCGTTTCCAATTGGAAGAGAAACATTTCAACATTGATTCCAGTTGGAGATCCGTTGTATGAGATTCCACTTCGAGAAAGATGCCGATGATCGGAATAAGACCTACTAGGCACGAATGCATTTGAAACGGTTGGAATGTCTAATAAATTAGCAGTAGGGGTGGTGTTTCCACCTGCAAAGTCGGATGCACGGAAGGTGCTGTTATGCAACTGAGTAATAGATTGATGAGGCACAATAGGATTTTCATTGGGTAAATTAATAGACGAAGCCTGATGTGTGATTGGAAGAATATTAGATGTATTTACTAAATTTGAAACTGGGCTATTATTAGTAATTAATGGATCTTGAAATTGAACTTGAGATGAGCTATGCGGTGGAATCGTCGCAATCTGTTCCTTAGGTACGGATGTGTGAGCTAAGATTTGAGTCTGCAATTCATTCTGTCTCTGATTTAGCGCAGCCATCTGCACCGATACTTGATTCAGCTGGGCTAATATGGCGCTCATGATCGGATTTGGATCGACAGCAGCACTTTGATTCAAAGTATTTTCGGGACCATAGATTTGTGTACCAGTCGTAGTGGTCAATGAACTAGCTGGTTTTAATGCATCATTCGGTGTCTTGAAGGCTTCCAAAAGGTTCTCGGATGTCCCTACTACCGTGATAGGACTAATTTGGATTGCGGCCGCTTTGTCCAACGACTGATTTAACTTATCCTCATCTTCGATTTCCAGCGAATCGAGTAGTTCTTGACATGATTTTAGTACTTGCCGAGCGGATGTTTTATACGTGTTGGAGAGACAAGCTCGCTCCAATCTATCCCGAACATGCAGTAAGCGGGAAACTACCGGACGGATTTTAAGGACTCTTTGCTCGTATTCCAATTGTCTGCAATCCTCAACATCCTGCTTAAGCCGCAGTAATTTCGTCCGACAGGTCTCAATTTCTGAATCTGGTCGTTTGCTGGCCTTGAGATGCATTTTACCCGGAACCACCGCTGTACCATCTTGTTCGGCTTTTATTCGGAGTCCCAAAAGTTCGGTAGCATTTGAAAGATTGGAAGCGATCTCACGTAGCTCGCACTCGACTTCAATTTCGTCGGATTTTAGATGTGATATATGCATTTTCAAAAATTCAAAATAATCAACGTATTATAAAAAAAAATTAGTAATAAAAGATAATAACAACGCAAAAAAAATTGACACCAGTTATATATGAAACTATAAACACTGAAGAAGATAACAATAATTCAAATTGAGAACACAACTGTTCTTATATTAGTTTTATGACTATAAAATTCACCGAGTGCCGTTGCGGTTGAGGAGGTAAGGACTCTGGAGCACGATCCCACGGACTTATACGTGTAGGCTCTTGGTGTCCACTCGACTCAAAAATAGATACCCAACGAAACACTCCTGCTGGATTATCCCACGGACTGGGATTCGAATTCATTAATCTCAGCAAAAAAAAAAAAATTGATAAAGTGTATATAGTATAACAAAAAAAAATTAGAGAAAACTAAACTATTCTAAACCAAAACTAAAAAAAAATTAAAAAAAAATAATCAAAAATAGATACGTAATTAATCAAGATTAATATAATATTTATGGAATAATATAATCGCAATAAATGAATTATAATCAAACAAAAAAAATTAGGGAGATCGGATGAAGCAAGGGAGCCCAGGCCCTCGTGCTGGGTGAACAAAAAAAAATAATTGTAGTAAGTTTCTGTAAACAAAGCAATTGGTGCAAAATAAGACACACGAAATAAATGAAAATGGACTAAGGATGTGCCATTGATCATCGAGACGACGGACCGCCCAATCGACACCACATTGGCAGAAACAGCTGGTTCCGCAAGCTCGATGCTCAAGACACATGGAACCACGATGAACGACGTTCAAGCAGGATCAAACGACGCGAGTGTCGGAGCCTACTGTGAACGTCCCTCATTGAGGTAGTCGGATACAAACAAAATTTAATGTGAAAAATATTGAACAAACTAATGCAAGGGTACGAAGAATAAAAAAACCAAAGAGAAGAAAGTAAATTTCAAAAAAAATTCTCGACCTAGAACAAAGATGTATGAGCTTCAGCCACAATCGACGCAACATAGCAGAAATGGAGAAACCCACACAATCGATGCAATGAGAAGAGGGGTTTAACATCCACATTGGTACGTAATCAAACAGCACAAGGCCGGTTACTATCACCAATGTGAATGCCAACCGGGAAGGAAACTTGAATGAACACACTCGCGTGAATTCAAACAACGCAAGGTTGGATACAACAACGAGTATGTCCATCAAGTGAAATAACTGTGAAATACTAAAAGACGAAATAAAGAAGGTTGAATTTAATAGCCATTGAGCTTGGGCGCCACTGTAACGAAATCCTCAAATTTCGTAAAGAAATCTTAAGATTTCGCTAACAGACATAATGTCAGCGGTCTGGTGCGGTATTTTAGCCGGCTACAGCTCAGGGTTTGGCGTGGGGTTTTCCAGACTTGACAGAATGCTTGAATAACCGCGGGAAAGAAAAGCAAGAAAAGAAAGGCACAAATGCCCTGTTTACAGAAAATACCTCTTTTAATTCCCTTTAAACCATAGTTTGAATTGGAACCGATAAATATGGCATGATTCAGCCCAACACAAGAGACTCACCCACCCCATCTCCATCCTGACTCCCTTTGTGCTGCTCTACTCCATTTTCTTATGCAGCATACTCACAAAAAAAAATATTTATGCGCGTGCAATACACTACTGTACGCAACAATTCTCCAATTTAACACGATATTCGAGACGTTCAAGGGAGAAAAGAAGAATTGCAAAAAAAATAAGTTAATCGGGATAAACAGAACTTAATTATTATATGATTAATTGAAACAACCGTACTCTAACTTGATATAAATTATGGAATAAAACTATATAGCAAAACAAAACCAAGTACGTAAGATGAAGCAGGAAAAAAAACTGTTGTGATTGCACTCACGCGAAAGCTGTGGAAAAATGGTTATATAGTAAAAATATAATAAAAAATATATTTGCGAACCAAAAAAAAAAAAAAAACGCGACGACAATCAAGGTCGGCTCACATGAATGTATATTGAAATTGGTAATGGACTCGAAAATATCGTTACAACAAGAAACAATTAAATTTAAATTTTAATCAAAAATAAAATGTTGAATTAATTAAAACTAAAATTAAATCTTTAAATCAAATGAGAATTTTTAATTTTACTTCTCAACCATGAACTTAACAAAACTAATAAAATGAAATTGATTTTTATAAACAATAAAAATTACACAAAAAAAAATCAAAGATTGAAGTTATAGTAAACCACTGCGTAGGTGCAGGGACAAGAAAACAATTGTGAGCTGTTTTCGTCCACCAGAATACAAGAAAACACAGTACCTGTACTTAGACCAGTGTACCACATCCGGCACTCTCTGGTCTGAACCGCCTATGGCTGCTGACGACGCAGGTACCCCCTCATAAACGCCAACACCGTCCCGCTTGTTTGGCAGGACTGCTGCTAGAAAAAGCTCCACCAAAAGCTTTTTACCCGGAGATTATTGTTCAGAGATTTCCTGGTTCGGTTATATATATGAACTTGAACCAAACTGAACTGACCACAATTAGTTGTGTGATTTTCTAAGAGGCGACTCACACCTCGTCTCTATGTTACACTGAGAAATCCGCAGGCAAGCAAATATATACTCTTTGCTTAGTGACACTTTTATTAACATGGCCAAATTCACCGACGGCACTGAGATTGTTTATCAAGACTTTCTGTTAATTTTCTTTTATAATTATTATTTTATTTTTTTATTTTTTTTTGTATTCATATAGATATATATATAGTTTTTTTTTATCACTTTTCACCAATACAAGGATCAATAAGGATCGGATTTATAAACATAAATAACGGGTTTTTTTATTAATTAATAAGATTTTTTTTTTTTTTCATTATAAAGTTTCCTTTTATTCCATATTTTTATTTTTTTCTATTTATCCAGTTTTCCTTTTTAATAAATTTTTCACAAATAAATTTAATCACTACAGATTCAATTAAAAAAACTAGTCCGTTTTCATATCATTTATATTGTGAAACAAAACTAAAAATAAATGATATTTACAAGCAAATTGTTCATTTTATACAACTTTATTATTTTGTAATGATTATATAAAAAAAATCACGAAACTATAAATTTGAATTATTTTTTTTTTTTTTAACATTTTTAATTAATTAATAAAAAAAACATAATCAAAAGAATTAAAATCACATAAGTTTTAAGTTTTATATATTAATAATAATTAAACAACTCAAAAAAAAATTGATAGTCGAGTCCAATTGACTAATCGACCTTATTTTTCCCAACTCCAAACTTGACTGTCTCAACAAAAATTTTTCATCTACCGATAACAATTTTTTATCAGAAAAAAAAATCGACACACGTACATATCAAACCAATTTCCCCATTTACCGCTCTCCCGTGGTTGCAATCACAACAAACTGTCCACCAACACATCATCAGACCAGAGATAAGAATAAAGAGATAAACTATTGGGAACAATCCCATGGCCCCGCACTAATTGACTGATAAAAGCGACAATAGCAATATAAGCAGTAGCAGAAACACAACTCGTAACCCGACACATCATGCCATCTAGACGGAGATAGTAAATTTTTTATTTTTGCTATCACAGGCAGCAACAAGAAAAAAAATTGGTCACATTGTATATAATTATCTCCACTAATACATAAACACACCATAAGTAAAAAGCAAAAATATGATGAATGAAAAAACGATTTTTTCATGGTTATTGTTGTTGTAAAAGCGGTTTTATGACTATTATGTATATGGATTTGGTTATTGGTCTTATTTTTGTCTATGCATTTTTATGCATCCGATGAATGAATTTAATTTTTTCAAAATATGACCTCAAAAGGTCATTCACTTTTCTAATAGATCGATAATTTTGCAGATTTGTTATTTTCGGGGTACCGAATTAAAAAAGGCTTAATTAAAAAAGTTTTTTAAAAATGAATTGAAAAAGTTGATTTTTGTATTGAACACCTGCAACTTTTTTAATTCATTTTTTTAAGAAATTTTCTGAATTAAAAAAGTTATTCCCTTTTCATACGATATTCATTTTTTTTTTCATTAAGAACATTTTTAATTCATTTTTGAAGAACTTTTTTAATTCAGCCTTTTTTAATTCATGTAGCCGTTATTTTCTTGTAGTTGTAATAAATATTTAATTTACTGCAAAAAAGTGTTATCATGGAATATATACATTTACGTATATATAAGAACAAGGCGATCTTCAAATCAAAAGTAAATAATTGTATTTATAATACATACACAATGAATGTACATATATGTAGTATAATATTTGTATATAGCATGTAATTATTTTTCTTATCTAAATTTCGCCTCGTAAAAATTCGCAGAAATTTAAGGGACGTAACACGTAAGCTATCCATTTGGATCGACAACAAACGCCGAGTTCTAGAGGCATTTTTGTGTGATATGTAAGTCTTGTAAACAACATAAAAAAAATTGTTGTGCCATATGTGGGTCTCTTTTGGGACAAGTTTGGCACACCACAATAATTTTAGGTTCCTACCTAACGTATACCAAAGATTTATAAATAAAAAATAACATAATTCACAAAATTTTGCGTTTTTATTACAAACCGGAAAATTGTGTTTCATGATTTAAATTTTACAATAGTTTTGTTTACAAATTGAATTGTATAGTATTTACTATTTAGTCTAACATAATAACAGCTGGGGGGGGATTTACTATAACAGATTAATTTAATAGGCCCATTTGTACCTATAAAGCAAATTGGGAAAATTTATTATCTTTTGTGATTGTGGCTTGGTATTGGAACAACACACAAGAAACTGTTGTCGTATGTGAGTCCCTTTCGGGCCAATTAATATCTTTTATTTGAGTTAGTAAGTTTTACACACAGCACAATAGATTTAGACTTCTAAATTTAAATTCTGGGCTCTAAAATTTAAAAAGTGGACACAATTTTTTACTGATTGATGTTATCATGTAAATAAAATACTTCTCATAGAAAAATATTTCATGGTTTTTTTGACCTTCTTTATGAGTTTTAATTTCTCAGTCATCAAACCGGAATCGCGCTTCACGAGTTTGGATAAAACCCATATGAGAAATTTGTCATCGAACCGGAATTCGGGTCCTGATGTAGTTTCGCCCATATCAGTTTTGTTGGTTTTATTTGTTCGGTTAGTTTTAGAATTTTCGCTGAACGGATTCATTACACGAAAGATGTCGCTATGCCCTGATCATTTAACTGCGTTATGATTTCACGACCCGATTCCCTAAATCGTCCTATTGAAGAGTGCACGATTCTTCAGTCTGCACGAAATGTTATCTTACTTAGTTTTTAATTTTATGAGCCAATTAATATTTATCAATTAAACAATTTTTTTTTATGATTTAATTTGTAGCATTTCCAAAATCGATCTTTATCTAAAATTTTTTTTGTTTCACGAGAATTTGTATGTTATCTATAAACTTATTTGGTGGTTTGTATTTTTCAGATGTCGTGTAAGTGCACTAATACTTAAATTTTGATCTTTATTTATGTCACTTTTTTTGTTGGCAAAATCTTTTTTCTGAAAATTGTTTCGTTTGTCCTAGGTAGCGTTGCAACTCATTGTACCTGATAAACATCGTTTGATTGTTTCTTTAAAGGTATGATATCTTTAATTTTAGAAAACAAGTTGTTATTTAAGCTTGTGGCTGCACATCCTATAATTTTAAAGTTATAATTTTTGAAAGATTAATGATTTCTTCGTAAAGATTTTTAACGTAGGGAATGGCAAAATAATTAGTGGTTTCATTTATTGATCGAGAAATACAATTTTTATGGCCATTTTTTTGTTTCCATAATTCCATATTATGTGGTTTACCAATTTCTCCGGATACTGGTTGCGAAATAATGTAGGTATCTTTTAGAATTTTTAAATTTTTATTGTGAAATTTTTCCGATAGAAAGTTTCAAATTTTTTTGGGTCAGAATTTTAATGGTGGTAATTATTTTATAATTGATGGGAACCCAAGAATGGAAATTTAAATATCTACCAGACCAAGTATTTTTATGGTACCAATCACAAAAAATTTTGCCATTTGGTTCGTGACAGCTGAATGTCCAAAAATGTAATTTTATTATCTACTTCTTTTTCTAAGATAAATTTTATTGTGTTATTTTTCGAATTAAATGTTTCCAAAAATTAATCAATTTTGTTTATTGGTATTGCCATAATTGTATCGTCCACAAATCTAAAGTAAAATAAAGGTTGAAAATCTAAAGAATTTAAACTGAATTTTCCAAATTTTCAATTAATAAATTTGTTATGATAGGACTTATTGGTGAGCCCATAGGTGAGCCGAAAATTTGTTTATAAAATTTGTTGTCAAATGAAAATTCAGAATTGTTCAAAACGATATCTAAAACAGTGAAAAATTGAATTTTTGTTTATTTTGATTTAGCATTTTTCTTTATATTTCTCCAAATCTTGACTTATAATATTTTTGACAATTCACGATTTTCTACACATTTAATAAGATATAATTATCGGGAGAAACGACGATAAGTAGCTTGGGAATAAAAAAGGCAGACTGCGACGTTCTATTTAAATTCGACTGTCTAAGTAAAATTAAGTGGTTCACAAAATTATAATAGTTGCTTTGTTAAATAAAAAAAAAACAACGTCTGCATTGGATAACACCTAAAAACCAAACATTTAGCTAAACCAATTTTGAATTTACCCAATGCAATTGTTCTTGTAATTGCTTTATTATGTTTTTTTAATTTATCAAATCAATAAAGCTACTAATAAATAAAAATATTCCATTTTGGATTCGATGTTTTCATGTTTAGAACAATTATTCGACTTTAAATTTCTGACGGACTTTCGAAAATTTTATTGTCGTTAACGAAGATCTTTATGCATCTGGACAATTAGTTTTTGCATTTGTTTTAAGGCTACATAACCCACTAAATACCTCATAGATGATTTTTGAAGTGGAACATCCAGATTAAAATATTTTCTAACATTCCCGAAATTGTGTCGATGACATCCATCTTATTTACGCTCTTTTCAGGTGTTGATGAATTTATTTCGGTATTCCAATCTATATTCGGCATACTGTCCGTCGTTTCAAGCAAACGAATATCCGAATCGTATTCACAAGTGGACAAGTTTGAAAATGGTGTCAATATTTTAGTGGTGGTAATTCTGGCAATGTTGTGATTAAACTCATTACAATTTTTGATCCCATGATGGCATCAATCCAGTGTTGGCATAACGGTACCATAACGTAACGCTATAACGGAAAACCACAATATTTTTAGTCTTTTTACACTAATACCGATATCAAAATACTCAAAATCATCGTTGTGTTATCTAAATCAATAACACAATTTTTATTTTTGTTTCGTTTCGTTATTTGAAAAAAATAAATAAAACATATACCACAATACGAAATCGTTTTTTACGTAACAAAAATAAGCTTAACAAAAATAAAAACTATTCTCAACCAAAAAATCATCTATTACATTTATTTTTCAAACGGAATTCAAGCGTGCGCTTCTTCGTTTTTTTTATAACGAATTCTTTTGATGTGCTCACCAGAAAATAATTTTTAGTTTCAGTATTCTGAACCAGAATGAAATGTTGATTTTAAGAGTCTAAAATTTGATCGTGTACTTGCTTGTTACACTTTTCTACTCCACGGCTCCCGGCCGTTGAAGGTCGTGAATTTCTATGATGCTGTGAACTAACTAATAACTCTTACTTTTTTATATTTTTAAATTTAGACCTTAATAAAAAAGTTGAACAAATAACACAACCATTTTTTAATTTTTTCAAATTTTCCATTCGTTCACAAAATTTTACATTTTTTTTACTGGTGGGTTTATAACGATAACATTATGAATGCGATAACGTTATAACATAACGGAAAAAAATATTTTTTTGGTTTGAAACCCAAACCCGTAACAGAAACGAAATTTTAGAGTATGACTAAAACTGATACCATAACGATTGAGAATTTTTTCGTTTTGCCAACACTGCATCAATCACAAGATTTAACCAGATCTTGTTGTAAGGATATAATTAGTTTCGACGCTTCCTGTACTTCTCTGATAGTTTTGTTAGTCATTTGAAGCAATAAAAACTGTTGCCATGTATTTGGATCTACAGTTGAGACAATCGAATAATTTATCAAAATGTTCAATTGTAAGTAGGTAGCTATAGGTCTCGTTGCACATTTTGTTAAGTTGGACTGCGGTTTTAATGGCAGAAGTAACGTTTCTACTAAAAACTTGAGTGGCTAAGTGTACTCTCATTAATTCAAAATTATTCGGGTAAAGACGCATGTCGGCATGTATGTAATTTTTGGGTAACATTTCATCATTAAATTTTGTTCTAATTTCTTTTGTTCTATTCAATCAGTACTTTCCAGCTCACTAATACTCTTGACAGACTAGGGATTTGCTAATCTCGTTTTATTTGAGGATTAGCGACTAATCGAAATTAGTGCACTAATCTTTGAAAATTTTGAAGTTTATCTCGTTGTATTGGGTTTCAACATTGCTGAAAGTGTAAGCGGCGTGAGGTTATGATAGAAAGTTATAAAATAAATGACATCTTAAATAATTTGTGCTGAATAAATTTTGAGGTTATATTTATAAAAAGGAAAACTAGTATGTTTTAATGTATAAATCTTATAAATATTGAATTAAAAAACGAGTCCAGCTAGTTTACTAGTTATATTTGAGCGAATCACCATCATAGTATTTTAATTCTCTGATCTCTGCCTAGGAAACTAATCATTAGTCTGTCAACGCAAATGGATTTGTGGTAGATTAGCTAATCTTGGTTCACTAATCGCGCTTCGCTAATCCCTAGTCTTTCAAGGGTATTAGCCATCTTGGCATCGAATATCCGATTTCATTAGTATATTTCTAACTTATTTCAATAGATGCGGCGTGTCAAAGATTGCCATTACTGTCTGTTTATTATCTAGGAACAGTGGTAAAACCACAGAAAACTATAGTAAAATCCTCTGTGCTAAAACCAAAAAAAAATTGGTTTTTCGTGAAACAAAACCAATTTTGAAACAAACTTAAATTTAATAATACATTTCTGCCTATATTTACACAAATCTAATATTTTTTAAAACTGCCAAAAAATATTTTGCTTTATATAATGTGACTGTTGTTGTAAACTAACCAAAGCAATACGCGAAAATTGCACTCAAAAAGTTGTCAGTTTATTTGGCACCAATACCAATTTGGTAAAAATAAAGTTGGTTCAATTTTATATAGAACTTTATTTTGGTAAATGATTGTGATCTTATTCAATATAATGAAAGATGGAAAATGATTTCTCTTCAACCTTCCCTTTGCTCTTATCCTTCACTTTGCCGATAATACTACCGATATCTCAGTCAAGGTGTTAGAAAAACAGTAGAAATTGTAAAAAGAGGGTGACATTTTTTTTTTAATTTTCCTTTTTTCAAAAAAAACTAGAAAATTTAGTAAATGAGTCTAAACGAAATTAAAATCCGTTAAAAAATCACAGAAATATTCAATAGTGAAAATTTAGATCTATACCCGGGAAATATACAATCAAATATCAAAGTGAAGGTTAAAACACGTTCAAACAGAAAACAGCCAATTGTAAACGAGATATAAATTCTATTCGAAAATGATTTTCGAATACCGTCTTCCACAAAACGAGTTCAACAGTAGCACACTGGCGTATACAGAACCCATTAAAAAAATCATTTTTAGAATTGAACGATCACTACACGTGTAGCTCGAAAAAAACACAAAAATCCTTAGACAAAAATTATTAACCAAATAATGATCATACTGGTTTTTACAACGCCAATAAATGTGTCATGAAAGATATACATATTATTTCTCATTCATTCCTATTGTGTTTTGTTTGTGTATTTTTTATTATCTTTTTTTCATTCAATACGAAATTACGAAATGCTATGTATTTTATTTGTATGGTTTGTAGTAGTAGCTACTCGTATATTTACATATATATGTATGTACATACCTACACACAAAACAAAAAAAAATGAGGAAATCTGATTCGGTTTGGTTTTTATCTATTTACAAGTAGATGGCACAGTTTTGGGTTACAGGAATAAGCTTTGATAATATAAACTGAAAGTAAAAGTGGAACCATTGTCGCGGGCCAAATATTTGCTCTGTATAATCTATCTCTTTATTCTTATCTCTGATCAGACTAACCAAGAAGATCAAGAAAAGAGTTAATTATTCTCATTAAAGAACATTCTTGAATATCACGTCATTAATTGGTCCAATCACTACGCACCGCATAAACGACACACCCAACAACACAGGTACAAACGCAGCATCTTCTCCATTTAACAGAGAAACAAAACCCCTCACTGTTTGTCACTACAGTAGCACATCAACGATACAATTTTCATAGAATGCTGCAAATCAACATTCAGGGGTAACCAAACCAACCGATGACTGAGCTGGTCAAACCCGCTTACACGCACCAGTCCAAACGCGCTGACAACACATGTTACGCAGACCAGGGCGGCGTAACAATTCTTTGCGGACTTCGTTATGTTTCTTTGGTAACGCTGCAAACTGAAAATATATTAAGGGCCAATGATGTCATCTTCCAACATAACCAACTATCCGCTGGTAATATAAAAGCAACTCCTACCTGCGCTTGTTGCCTTACCAAGCCTGAAGTAATTAAAAATGATTTATTTAAGTGTGGAAAAGTTATATATGATACCTCCACTTAATAATGTTAAGAAGTTCAAGTTAGTGGAACGAAAATTATGGCTATGAATGTGACTAAGGTGGTAGTAACCAGGATGCTTTTGTGTGTTGCAATAGTCATAATAAGTTATTCATGAACAATATTCAGAGCAATATCCTCCGTCTTGGCAACCAGAAAAATAACTAGGGCAGCTATGTTAAAATTTGCAAATCCAACTGAACAAACCAATTTCTTCGATCAGCAGCTAGTTGGCTGTTGAACAAAAAGGAATAGGATACGAGTCATGTTGTTTAATAAAACAATTGTTTAAATTCTGTTTAGGAAAACTTAAAAATTCAATTTTAGTTTCCGTTTATTATTTTATATTACCAAATTTTTTGGGGAAAAAATTGAAATATTTATAGTTTTTCACGCTATTGTTATTTTCTAGTACACATCAACAATACCTAGAGAATAATTCATTATGTCAAGAGGCCAAACATCAATTAAAAATATTTTATACAAGGTTGCACAAAAGTTTCCCCAACCTTTCCACATACGGCTGACAAATGAAAAATTTAAATAACGGTAATAATCTACCATAACTCTATTTTATTAACTTTTTTTGATAAACAACTACCTAATAATCTTAACACGTAATATTTTCTCCATTGCAATAATTCATCCACTTGCATACATATTCACACATACATCCCACAAATATTTAAATCCCGAATCAACAATTTTCTTTTATATTTGGTATAAAAATAGGCGCTTGTTTTTTCTATGATGTTCCTGTTCCTAAATATATTTAGTTTACATGCATGAGTGCCACAAGTGCTTACCTTTGTTTATTTATGTGCACCGCATTACAATAAATGTTCATTATTGTGTGTACACACTATACAATATTAAGTTATTTAAATATATTATATCGATCTATTGTACAGGGTGTACAAATGATGTTTTGAAGATTTTCTAATACGAAAGTGATTAATACTCAACCAGAACACTTCATAGTAATATCTGGTTTGAACACATCCTTGAAACATGTTTTTACGACCGTAGTTGACCTTACGACTACCCTAAATTGGTAGAACAGTAATTAACATATTTCGTCTGTCATGCCTAATGAAACTGTTCGCTAAAACAAAATGCTGATACGAGTAAACAGTTCGGTTTTCTGCAAAAATTGAATTTCACTATATAACGGACACCAACCAATACCATAACTTATTTATAACACATTACCACACCCTGTACACTTAGTGGTGTAATGGTCGTGTTTTCACAAAATTGCATGCTTTTCCCTTTTTTTGTTTTATTTATATTTTTAAGGTAAATATCGTATATTTATCGGTATATAAGACCAAAACTTTTATTATTTAATTTTTATAATTGAACCTCATTGAAATCAAACTGGAAAACTATACGAAATGAGTACACCAACTATATACAATCGGCTAAATTTTAAGGAAGAAAACCAAACCAAGAAAAAAAAACGAGCTGAAAGAAAAAGTAGTTACAATCTCATTTTAAATGCATTAAAGACTAAGCACTTATACGTGTTAGTGTTAATGTGACATCTATGATAGCGTGTTGCTCGCAAACTATCGTGATTTAAAAACACTAAGCATTTAAAATAGTGTTTATACATACATAGAATAAAATAAACAACCATACATACACAGCCTGTATAATAATTGTAGATATGTATATCAGTATATCCACCTGTTTCTTCTAATATAAAATATAGTTTTGAATATTATTAGTTGATGGTTAACTTATGATTTTCCTTTAGTTTTATACTTTGTTGTACGTTTACATAAAAGCGAACATGCATCACAACTCAACTGATTTTCCCAGCTCATTTATTATAATTTTCTGATTTATAATCCAAAATTTGATGAATTCGAACTTTAAAGGATCAAAACGGATTGGATTGATTTAGTGTAGACGCCATTTATAGTTAAGAAATATTTTTGAGCACAAAATGTTCTCACATTGTGGTATGAAACAGATATAAAAACAAGAACCCGAGTTAATAGAATTCAAATAAGCTTATTTAAAGCAATAAATGCTTGTTATTTTATCTTTCGACCATTGTTGAAGAAGCATCACAAATGGTAGCGCAAAATTTGTGTACTCTACCGACTACTGTTTTTTGACGCTTCTTATATGAGTGATGCTACAAAATGTAAACAATGAAACATTGCGTATTGAAAAATAGATTGTGCTTTTTACATGGAAAGTAATGAAACAAAAAATTCAAAGTGGCCAAACATGCTAAGGAAATACAAAGTAATAATTGTCGTATTTCCATGAGAATTTTACAACAACAATTGCTCGCGATACGAATTAAATAATTGAAACCAAAAGTTTGAATTATTTAATTCATTCCTAATTTTAGTTATACCACCCGACACCAGACGCCAACTTGGTCTTTCTACTTGTTGTTTTATTTCAATGGGGCATGCTTATAGTAACAATATTCACCGCTGTTTTTAAATGCAGCACCCTCGGTAAAGGTTAGAATGTCAAATGGTATTAGTGTTTTGTATCAAAACTGTATTGTGAATTTAATAACACAAAAGAATTTTTCTATTTTAAAATGTTTATAAGTCGTTTAGCGACGCGTTCGAACTTCGTCGCCATAAAATTAAACGTTAAACATTATTGTAACCTTTAGCACGACGGTAATGACATCTGATGTGCGGAAACAAAAACAATCTCTTTTTGCATGCCCCATTCGAAAAAATAATTCGCGACTTGTTTCCATGAGAAAAAATAATTCAAAAATAATTTGAATTCATTTTTCTCATGGAAATACGACTAATGATTTGTTTATTTTTGTTAAAACATAATACACATACATATATCGATTTTTCCTTATTTTAGAAAATGATGCAGCCGCCGTCTCAAATTTCCACGGGCAGCGAACATCTGTTACCCATTCCATGGGAGCTGTTTGATGAACTCCATAATTTTTTAATAAGGAAACATGGAGTTTTACCCGCTTATTTAACAGATGAGGATACCACTTAAAATTGGTACATCGAAGAAAGTACGTCTCCGGGCTCATCAAATAGTTCCTTTTCCCGAAATAGTTCTCCGATGTCTGATTGCATGGAAATCTCTTCAGAGTCTAATGATGCGTAAGTGGTGGAGACTAATTCGGGAAATACCACCAAAATGAAATCAAAAAACAATGAATTGCTAGAGTTTTTGCGGGATACTTCCGAAAAAATAAAAAAAAGCACTAGAAACCTGGACAAATTGCTATCTTTTGCAACAAAATAAAGGTTTCCCGATATTGAACTCGCAGAGCTGAAATAGGGTATGATGTCTATATAAGTTGGAAAAGATTAAAATGAATTGTTGTGGCAGAGTTGGAATAGACTATAATGAATTGTTGAGCCATTTATTTTATTTAAAGACTGAAATATTTTTAATTTTTATTTTATTTGAACGAATTTTTTAATATAATTACAATATTTGATTAAAAATCATAAAGATGTAGTTTTATATTTTTGAACATAAATTGTCGCGAAAGGCATTCACGTTTGTGTAATCGTCCGATGACAAACAAATGTTATGCATCACGCAACACGCGCAGACAACTTGTACGCACCGTTTAATTTTTAGCTCCTATAGGTTTAATATTAAAAAAAATTGCCTGTCACCTCGTCTTCATCATCGTTTGTCCGATGTCGGGATCCCAAACTGCCTGTAATCGGATGGAGTTGTAACCAAGATTTCTATTGATATATTGATCGTGTTGATTTACCGGACATTTTACTTTAATGTGGTATCCGTCAATATCCCCCACAGTTTCGTTAAACACCTGCGTATGAGCCTTTCTAGCATATTTGGCGCCAATTTCATTTAACCCTGAATTTGCTGGTGGTTTCTGCACTGATATAACAAAATGTAACATATACGAGCACATATTTTATTTTATTGATGCCCCTAGATATATAAGTTTTTTATATTACATAATTTAATTATATGCTGACTAGTGCATTCACCTTTATAATCATATAAAATTATGATTTGCATAGTCAATAGTTTTATAAGCGATATTTCTATCTCTAGTTTCTACACAACTATTACCGTTTTCTAAGCCCTGACCAACAGCAACCGGGAAACATTCTCAACCAGTAGACTATCAAATTTATGATTTGACTACAGTAAAGTTACGATCAAACAAATGCTGGCATAAAACAGGATGGTCAGGTCGGTACCTGCCATGAAAAATTTAAAATTATCAGATGAGAGTTTTGATTCGGAAATTTTTTCGAAATTAACAAGTGTACTGGAAAGCGGTTATACAAAAAAATGTATAGAAAGAGAAGCCAGTTGTCTGTATTAAATCAATAAGATTCTTTCGGTTTTTTATAGACACAATATATTAATAATAATGGCATTCACAATATTTTCGACTTGTTAATCAGAAAAATGAAGAGGCCAGTCATTTATAATATATCTATCAAAATAAGTAGAAATATCAAAATCCCCCCGTACTTTAACCCGAGAGTCAATACAAAATGTATTTACTTTAAAAATGAAAACCTTTCCTTGAGTTTTCTGTGTGGTAGTTTGGTAAAAAGTTCTTTTTGTTTTGAGATTAACAGTACGAAACCAAACTACCCCACAGAAAACTTAAGAAAAGGTTTTCATTTTTAGAGTCAATACATTTTGTATTGAATGTCGGGTTAAAGTACGGGGGGATTTTGATATTTCTACTTATTTTGATAGATATATTATAAATGACTGGCCTCTTCATTTTTCTGATTAACAAGTCGAAAATGTTGTGAATGACATTATTATTAATATATTGTGTCTATAAAAAACCGATAGAATCTTATTAAAAAAATGTATATCTTGGAACATAGAAAAAGCTATCGATAAGTACAGACGTTTAGAAGCTATCTCCAATTTCCAAAATTTGAATATTGAAAACACTCGACCAATTTTTATTTCAATCCCATATGTGAAAATCTTTTTCGAAAAAATTAAATGTCGGTCCGAAATTATGAAATTCCTTTAGATTTACAGTCCAATTTGGTGTATAAGTTGAAACTTCTTGTGGGAAAGAATAACAAACAAAATAGGTTTTAAAAAAAATATGTTCACGACGCCATTTTTGTCTTTCGAAAATCGCATAGTGCCATTACAAGGCATCTATGGGACAGCGGCGATTCATTATCTTTAGAGGATATTTCAGTTTTAGAGAAGGAAGAAAATCTTGATAAGCGTTAATTTTGAAAAAATTTTATATTAACCCTCTCAAACGCCTTGTACAATATATTGTACATCAACTTTCATCGCTTCAGCCAACCGTAAATTTTAATTTTTGTCTCATTTCTCTTGTGCGATCGTTCTCTTATGTATTTATGTTCACACTACAGTTTTATGAGCAATGCCATATCATAGCAGTGCATAATTGTGCTACGTATTTTATTTTTGGAAGAAAGTCAATTTTAAATGGCGTTTGAAAGGGTTAAGAAAAAACGGTTTTCATACACAAATTTATTAAATATCCAAGAAATTTTTACGATCACATACTTTCACGTTCGTCCTTTCACTTATTTTTCGATAGTCAAGTATAAAATATTTTGGTTTCACCCATTGAACATTTCTAAGGCCTCTGTTTTTTTATAAATGGTTGGAGCAATATTTTTAATTAATTATTGTAATTCATCCTGATGATGAAGTCTTCGAAACATCGGTGTAAAAATGAAAACAATAAGCTAAAAACCAACAAATAAATTGTGTTTATTAACGTTTTGTTGTATTGGCATTGTATCAACCGGCGAGTAATAAATTATTCCGTGACTACTAAAACAACCTCCTTCTTCTTTCTTCCGCTGGCGCCACATCCGATGAAGGGATTTGTCCGCCTCTACGATGTTTCTCCAAATAGTTCGATAGACCGCATGAGAATTCCAGAGACGGTGAGTGAGTGTGTTTTGGTCTCATTCAACAAAGGTGGTCTTCCACGAGGTCCTACTTGCGGTGGTGCCGATTCGCTAAGAACGTGCCGAAGCCATCTAAGCCTTGATGTTTTTATGAATCCGCTGATGTCAACTTTCTGATCGAAATCATTTCTGATCTCGTGATCCATTAACATTCTGTAGTGGCTCCGTCTTTGATGGGGCCGAGAATTATTCCAATAATTTTACCCTCAATTACAGGAATTTTCTGGATCCTTACAGGAATTTTCCTCTCCACGAGCGTCTGTCTTTTCACCACTACTATGTTTTTAGTCTTCGCTTCGTAGATCTGAAGGCCAATTTGTTGGGCTAATAATTCCAATGGGAGATGATGTTGCAAAATTCAACCGAAATCTTGCCTTCTATTAGCACCTTCCATATTGAGCCACCCACTAAAAGCTGCCACATACAAACCAATTTTGACGTGTTTCTCTTAATTCTGTCGTACGCCTGCTGAAAGTTTGCGAATAGACTGTGCCCAGGGATATACTTTTCATAGCACTTCTTCAGCACATTCCTCAGAGTAAAAGTTTGATCGGTCATTGATCTATTTGGATGAAAACCACATTAATAATCTCCCATTATCCTCTCACTATAAGTTGATACCTTTGCCGCAACACGCTACCATAAAAAAATTGTTTAATTTCAATAGAAAAAATTTTAATTTATAATCGTTAATGGTTTAATTAAAATTGACAAACGATAATTTTAGTTTAGGAAGAATAACCATGTTTAACTGCCGCGCGCTGGAAGTAAAAATGTATTTTACATACATGATATATGCATAAATTGTAGCTCTACATTACTTCCTGATAATAGCCCGATCAGACGGAGCTAAATCCGACGAAAAGGGCTATTGCGAAACAATACGGGTATGTGTATGTGTGTATCCCAGGTGGTTTGGCGTCTATTGGAAGGGGCTCCGTAAACTTCCAGTAGGCGCAGGTGTACGTACTGCCTCCTCGTGGCAACCACCGGTAACTGTAACCATTAGGCTGAATGTGGCCTTTGGTGACAGGCTAAAGTACGACGCTAAAGGAGAAAACCTTGACAAAAAATCCCTAATCTAAGGTGGAACAGCATATGCCGATGGATGAATGGCTGATAGGTTAATCAGTCTATATATGCGGACTCTGGATACCAGGCACCCTCCAGTTTTATTTAGCCTTCCTGTAGTAAACCTGGGTGACCTACAGGCGACTTTTTTATTCCCAGCAACTCGCAAGAGTTAAATCAAAACGGTAGACGAGGCACGGGAAGGAATACACGGGAGTGGGTCTGCCCTCTCAAAGTCCTTGAGTCCCAATGCTACCGCTTTTCTAGCAGAAGTAAATGTTATTACATCTAGGAGGGAGAGCAATGAGCCCAGATAGTATGTAACGCGTGTAGAAGTACTTCCTACAGTAAACATTTAGGAGATAATATGTATCGCGTGTAGAAGTACTTCCAACAGTAAACATCTAGGAGGGAGAGCAATGAGCCCAGATAGTATGTCCCAGCAACTCGCAAGAGTAAAATCAAAACGGTAGACGAGGCATGGATAGGAATATACCGGAGTGGGTTTGCCCTCTCGATGTCCTTGAGTCCCAATGCTACCGCTCTTCTAGCAGAAGTAAATGATATTACATCTACAGTACAGATCAAAACCGTTCGCAAAAACCAAAATTTTAAGTTAATACGAAAATATTATTAGTATGCGTAATATACCGTTATATTTGTTTCACATGTTTTCTTTGTTTAGAAATTCTCTTTGTGTTTTTGTTAAATATTTATTTTAGTTTTCATTTTTAAATGCGTTAGTCAGGAAAAAAGTAAACTCGTGCATTCGAACGGTTTTAACAACTTTAAATTTTTAGAAGTTTTTATCTAATTACAATTAATAAAAGGTAAGTACATATTTTTTTTTTATTAAATATGTATTTAAGGAACATAATTAAAATAAAAATAATAATTTTACGTAGAAAACTAAAATGCCAGCTAAATTATCAGCACAAATGAGAAGTAATATATTATCTTATGCAAAAAGTGCCGAATCCATTAGAAAAGTCGCCAAAATTTGCCACATCTCCACATCAACGGTTAAAAAATATGGAATAAGGCGAATGAATCTGGACCTATGTCAAAAGGGGGTCGCCCGAAAGTACTATCCAAAGATAATGTTCGGTACATGACAAGGTCTCTATTAAAAAGCGAGGCTAAAACTGCTACAGAAGCAACCAAGTTACTTTCAAAAGCCATACAGAAGCCATTAAGTGCAATAACGGTGCGGCGCTATTTGCGAAATGCAGGACTGAAGGCGGTGATAAAAACAAAAAAGCCACTTTTGTCAAAAAAAATATTAAAAAAAGAATTAAATTCGCAAATGAGCACAAACATTGGAATTACGATGATTTTTCTCGAGTAATCTGGTCAGATGAAACAAAAATTAATCGGTTCCAGTCGGATGGAATAGTATATTCCTGGAAAAGAAAAAACAGTGCTCTTACCCAAGCCAATGTAAAAGGAACCGTAAAACATGGAGGAGGATCAATAATGTTATGGGAGTGTTTCTCCCATAACGGAGTTGGTCCGTTGGTAAAAATCGATGGGAATTTGACAAAGGAGATCTATCTTAATATAATTAAAACAAATTTGCCAGGGTTTATTCGATCTTCACAATTTAATGTTAGGGATATTACGTTCCAACAAGATGGAGACCCCAAACATACTGCACATATTGTGCAAGATTATTTAAGAAAACAGAAATTCAAGTTGATGGAATGGCCAGTACAATCTCCCGACTTGAATCCCATTGAGAACTTGTGGGCTATTCCGAAACGCCGGTTGGGGGAATATGAAAATCAGCCAAAGAATGTGAATGAGCTATGGGAACGCTGTCAGACAGAGTGGAGGAATATTCCTGCTGAAATCATACGAAATTTGATTAACAGTATGCCAGAAAGAATAAAGCAAGTTAAAAAACGGAAAGAGCTTTTGACTAAATACTAATTAATAGGTACAAATTAATAATAATATTAAATAATCGAAATAGTTCGAATAAACTAATTGAATTTCTTTTCAGATATTAAACTTATACATGACACTATATTAAAATAAAATGTGATTTTGAATTAAATGTATCCCACTGATAATATTAGTTACGAAATATATTGAAATAAACTTTAAAATTATTGTAGTTTCAATTTTTCATTTTTTTGCGAACGGTTTTGATCAGTACTGTAGGAGGGAGAGCAATGAGCCCAGATAGTATGTATCACACATCGGTCGGCAGTATTATCAGGTTCTTTAAGAGCCTGAATATTGGCTGGACGGATAATTAAAACATCTAGGAGGGAGAGCAATGAGCCCAGATAGTATGTATCACGTACCGTTAGGCAGTATTATCAGGTTCATTAAGAGCTTGAATATTGACTGGACGGATAATTAAGTAGGGCTTAATGCACAAAAGATCTTTTAGGTCGCAGTGCGGGGTGGCTTGAGCCCCCACATGGCCCTCAAGTAATAATAATAATAATAATAATGTGTGTATCCCAAATAGGTACGTACAACCAATGCAGTGTAAGACGGTACATTATCGTGATGCAAAAAACAAGAGTTATCTGCATAAGATTCTAACCCAAAAGATATTTGCGTGAAGTCAACAAGATCTATACT
The DNA here is from genome assembly GCA_963556165.1 of Tipula helvola. NCBI lineage: Eukaryota > Metazoa > Arthropoda > Insecta > Diptera > Tipulidae > Tipula > Tipula helvola. Next base: position 206,505,452 of record OY744481.1, read on the forward strand.
CAATCGACGATTTACGAGCACCAAATCCTTTACTTCCTTGACATTGTGTTCATCGGCAGACGTTGAAAACCGCAAAGACGTCCATGGTCTTTAAAACGTTCTCTGCCTTCTTTGAACAATTGGGACTAATCAAAAATACTTGCTATGAACAGTGCATTGTCACCAAAAGCCGTTTCCGAAATTTCCAACGTTTTAGAAGCCGAAATTCCATTTTTGAAGCAAAATTTGATACAACTTCTTTGCTGAAATTTTAAAATGTCGAAAAATGTACCGTTTTAGATGAAAGTAAACGAGCTGATGTTTGTGATCGTGTTGGTGAAAATGATTCTTGGTATGTAACTGACACAAGAAGACATTGCAATATAAAAAAATTTGGCTCTATCCGACTCCACGAACGACACTTTTCCCACAAAGCGACTGTTATATATGTCACCAAACCAACCATTTACATTTTACAGGGGCTTTCTGTTATTTTGAGCAGGGCCCTTAAGAGATGTCACGAGTTTTCTTAAATTCAGACCGGTTACACGATATCACAATTGGTTATGAGTTTATGATGAATATGAATATACATAAATCTTCTACTGTCAAGCCGCTAAATCACAGACTCACAATTAATGTTGGATTATGTGGAACTGAGACGAGATAAACAGCAATCAAAATCGCATTCGCCATTTTTCGTCTTCAATCTTTCAGAATTAGCCCTATACATACATCTCTAGTATACTATTGAAAATTCTTAAGAATTTAAATTATTCCGTTCAGAGAGGATTGACAATTTTCAAAATTTCTTTTCTGAAAATTTGAGCCGTTTGTCCAGGTCACAACATTATGTGAACAACGTGAGAATGGCTCATGTAATTTTGTGTTCAGTATTTCAGTCTGGATAAAAACTGTTGTGGACCATTCGAGAAAAAAAAAAAAAAAAAAAGGAAAATACAAACAATATAAACATCTTTTGTGACCTTCGTGTCATATAGTATTTCATTTTTTATATCTTCTGATGCCTTTCTGTCATGGACGTGACGCATTTTCTATTGGTAAAAGCTTTATTCAAATTTTTGGGTATCGACCAAATTCTTAAAATACTAATTGAGGTAAATTTTCGCTTTGCTATTTCAAGGTTTCTTTCCATTGGCCAATTTATAAATTTGCCCATTATTGCAGTAAGTGCATTTATTATACGCACGAACCATTGTGGCAACACACTTTTCGATATATTAAATCGTAAAATAATAATTTTAGTTTGAAAATACATATTGAAATATAAAATGATTACCGAAAGGAGTTGGTACTTTAACTCTACATAGTTGCGGCTCACCCAAATCGTTTGAGGCGGGAATTTCGCTGGAACTTAGTTTCATCGTATAAGTTCACAACATCATTGATGAATGATTATTATTCATTTTAAATAATAATAATTCTTCTTCATCTTCGTCTTCGGAAAGGCCATTATTGTCTATTGCAAATTGCAATCACCAGTTACAAAAAACAATTATCATTTAGTACGTCCTGTTTCGTTGTTTACACAATAGTCCTTACATTTAAAAGGATGTTTCTGTTTTTTCAAAAACAGCACGAGAAATTAAATTATTTTCAATGTTTTTCTAAATATTTAGAATATTTTATAATGGGTGCGTTCACTGCAAAAATTGTTGTCGGTGTGGTGTGATGTTAGAAATGTCAAATAAATATCGGTGTCAGTCGGTGTAACTTTAAAGGCTAAAACACACCAAGCGGCGACGACGGACGACAAAATTAACCGTGCGATTCTGACGTACAGTCACAGAGGTCTTAACAAAGGAATTTTCATTAGTTAAGAGATTTCTCTTACCTAAGACTATTATGCGATTCTGTCCGTTCTTTTAGTTATGAGAATCTCTTAAAAAATCTCTTAACTAAGGCATATGAAATAGGTGGTCATAAGCATCACAACTTTGACGTTTCTTGTAGTCATATTAAAGAGAAACAATTTAATAAATTGTGTTTGTATCTGAGTGAATAAATAATCGTACCTAGTAAATTTCAAAATAACATTTAATGTTGTACTCGAAAAATATTATATTGATGTATTGTTTGTTTTAAAAATAAGCATAACTTAAAATTAGATAAACAAAAAATTATGAAATATTTTATTCTTATAAATTATTAATTTTTATAAAACTTTAATTATAAACTTAAAATAATTTTTTTTTATTTTCCAGTGATTTTATTTTTTTATTATTAGAAACGGCGTGTTGTTCTACGCTTGTCCTAGTCCCTATATTTAGTGTACATTTTCCAGATATTCCAGATTATTAAAAAAATAAACGTATTTAAATAAAAATTACTAAAATTGTTTTTATTTTTTTATCAATCGCCAAAAATGTATATCGCAAAAATGTAAAAAATCAAATTGACAGGTCTCCAAATATTTTCCAATATATTTGGAGAGTTTTTAAGAGATATTTTAAGAGTACTACCGACAGAATACCAATTAAGAGATTCTCTTAAAAAAAACTCTTATCAAAATTTCTCTTAGCTGTGATTCTCTTAACAGTCTTAACGTCAGAATCGCACGGTAAATGCTTGTAATTTTGTTGATTTAAGGCACTTTCGTTTGGCGTGAATTGACAGAGTTAGCTGAATTAACTTAATCAAGTGAAGTGAATTGAGTGTTCGATTCACAACTCTTCACTTCAGTTAAAAATTAGGCAACTGAGTTATCTGAATATGTATTTTGCTCGTGTAGTTAATTCAGGGGTGACATGTTCTACCATCACTTTCGATTCGTTTTCGATAGTGTTTTGTCTCTTGTAACAAGAACAAAATTGCACTCTATTTCGCTTTTTCAATAATGCTATTTCTAAAGCTTTCTCAGCTTGCTCAAATAAAACAACATTCTATTTCTACTTTCATTCATCACTCTTTATCACAAAAAATTTTGATTGCGATATTTTTCAATGTGAAGTAAAGGAAAAGTATACAGAAGGCTGAGTTCGCATTAGAAAAATTGTAATGAAAGAAGAAAATAGTGTACAATTTTGTTCTTGTTACAAGAGACAAAACACAATCGAAAACGAATCGAAAGTGATGGTAGAACATGTCACCCCTGTTAGGCGATTTTTGTTTTATTTTGTTTAAAAGATGTTTGCGCATGAAATTTTTCGTTTTGAATTAAATAAATAAGTCTGTAAAATTCGATATAATTATAGATAGATTGTATATATTCTTAATAATTTTTAATATATTTAATTTCTATTTTTGTTCAAACTATAATTAACAAAAATCAAATTTTGAATGACTTTTTTTGACATTTATCTGAAGTGAATGGAACCAATCGAACACCCAATTCACTTCAGTAGCTCAATTATCTAAATAGCAACTGAATTATCTAAATAGTAACTCAATTCTAATTCAGTTAATTTTTGAGAGTATGCTCCTCTATATCTTGGTTACACTTGTAGTAACCGATATAGCCCTAGGTTCTTTTTAGGTCCTCCCAAACCTGCCGGGTGCAACTGCTTACACGTCGTATTACACGATTATGCGTATTCAATCAAGGATTGAATAATTAATAATATACTCGTTAATTTTTATACTGGTTACATAAGTCGTTTATGTACCGTATTAGGTACATACTTATTATTTGTTGTACTTGTCTTATGTAAATTCCAGCTACGACTGGTGTTGAAAATAATAAACAAAATATAATTTATGTTTCTGGTATACATCCCGGCTAAGGATTCTATGTTTTTGCTAGTTCAACTATCGCCGGAATGTATACCAGTTATACCAATTACATTCACTCATAAAACGCGCCCATTATACCCTTTGGCAACTGTCAACCTTTTGACATATTTACAATTAAAATTAAGGGAAAGGGAACGGAATAAATAAGGTAATTAATTATAACTAGAATAATAACAATATCATTTAACTATTTATTTACATGAATATTTACAATTTCGGTTCGGCGAGATAAGGTACACCACAAATTCACTCCAATCGAAAATGCCTTTAATGAATACAAATCATAGTTTAAGCAAAAATATATGTACATTTCATTAAAACATTCAAATATTTCATAATTCTAATAGAAAAATGTACATGAAAAGAAAATCTATCACAAGTGGAATATGTGGGACATGTCGCGTCCCGCTTGGTGTGTCAATCGTAAATTTTGAAGCAAACTTCATTTGGTAATTTGCTGTCACTCGTAAATCAAAATTAAATAAATAAAATAATACACTACCATCATTGTTAGCCACACAAAGTACATCTTTCTCCTGAATAAATCAATTCCCATCTACAAACACATATTGGCATAATTTTTTGTCAAATACAAATTGGCATAATTTTTTCATTGTATCGATATTGTTATTATTTTTTATTTTTGTTTATCTGTTTCTGATAAATTAAATTATAACAATTGCTTTTCAACATCAACTAACAACGCTGGCTACTACAATCAAAAAATATCGATGTGTCGACGACAACATATGCAGTTGTCATAATAATAATGTCACACCTTGGTGCTCAGTGAACGACAAATTGTCAAAAAATGTAACTTTTATAACATTTTGTTAGGTAGTGAACGCACCAAATGATGAGTTTATGAACGTAGTCGCGACTAACTTCAAATTATTTGTTGCCAATGTCATGTCAAAAAAAAAAACTAATACAAGACGTACTAGATTTTAAGGACACTGGCACAAATTTTTGAATATGATATAATAAAAATTAACAAGAATTTTTTTTGCTAAAATAGCAAGCCTGTTAAATCAGTTATTTTGAGTCACGTGTACGAAATAAACCAATCAAAATAACATTAAGGCCGGTATTCACGTTCAAATAAATTGAGCAATATAATTGTGTGACGTCATTATATTGCACAATATACTCAATTTTTATTCAAAATTTTTGGATTTTATTGTGTAATAGTTGGCGTAACACAATTATATTGCACAATTTAGTTGTACGTGAATACCGGCCTTTAGACTGATAACTTCCCTAGGGAAATTATCAGTTATGATGGTTTTAATTGGATTATTTCGTACACGTGACTCGAAATTGACCGATTTGCCTGTTATTTCCTCGAATTATGATAGCGTTGAAGTAACTGTTGGGGTACAGCCGTGAACAATAGAAAATTTCGAACTTCTAATTTGTTCGCCATCTAAATGTGATGGCGTGAGTGGATCGACTTCTGTATCATTGATGACACACAAAGGTCTGGAATTGAGAATTCCCTCGATTTCTGCAAGTAAAGTGTATATTTCTTCCAGGGTTAAGATGTTCTTGCCAATGACTCTCTTAATATGGAATTTGGTGGATTTGATTGCCGCTTCCCACAATCCTCCAAAATGCGGTGAATTGGGAGGAATAAAATTCCATGTGATTCGACATCTGGAAAAGTAATCAGATATATTATTTGAACTTTTTATAATTTTAGCAAACACTTCTTGCAGTTTGCTGTCAGAACCGACGAAATTGCTGCCGTTATCGCTATGAAGTTCACGACAGAGACCCCTCCGTGCAGTAAATCTTTTGAGAGCCCCTAGGAAGGCGTCACTAGAGAGATCACTTACGAGCTCCAAGTGGACGGCTTTTGTGCTTAAACATACAAACAAGCATATGTAAGCTTTATATGTTTTTTGCCCACGTCCTTTTGACAGGTGAATTAAAATAGGTCCTGCGTAGTTTACACCAGTTTTAAGGAAAGGTCGTATTAATTCGACTCGCTAAGAAGGTAGACTGCCCATTAATTGTTGCTGGAATTCAGCTTTAAATTTCGTGCAAACGACACATTTTCGGATCACTTCCTTCGCCTTTGTTTTTCCGTTAGGTACCCAATATTCTTGTCTCATAATGGCTAAAAGAAGAGATGGGCCTGCGTGTTTATTGTCTAGATGAACATCACGGAGAATTAGCAGCGTAATTGTTGACTTTGGATGCAGTATAATTGGATGCTTCGTTGAGTATGGAACTAAACTATTTTGCAGCCTGCCTCCAACCCGAAGTAGTCCAAAGTCATCTATAAATGGATCTAATGACTTGAGAATGCTCGTTCGGCTGATTTCTCGTTTAGCTTGCAGGGCTGATATGTCATCCTGGTAAAAATGCCTTTGCTCGTACTGACAAATTATTTGCACGACGTGAAGTAGTTCCTCTCGGCGGAGATAAACGCCACTGACTCTGGAAACTTTAGGTTTTCTAGCATTATCAAGAAACCGTAATATGTAACCCATGACCCTCTGTAGTTTGCGAAATGACGAATATTTACGAATGATGTCGTCGAACCACTCATTTGACTTGGTGCAAGTGATTGTAAACGCGGTTGTTTTATTCGACTTTTCTTCTTGATGACCATAATTTCTTAACTGAATTGGCCAAGTTTCTGAAGGTAGAGATAACCAATTTGGTCCATTCCACCAAAGTACATGTGAGTTGAGTTCACCTGGAGATAAACCACGAGAGGCACAATCAGCTGGATTGTCGATGACGGAACATGCCTCCAGTTTTTCCTGGACAACGTAGATAGTATCTCGGAGGTGCGATTGCCAACAAAGGTGCTCCAGCGCCATCCGGCTCGAAGGACCAGTATGTTGGGGTACAGCCGTGAACAATAGAAAATTTCGCACTTCTAATTTGTTCCCAATGAACAGCTTGTACTTTTATCCCAAGTTGAAAGTTGAATAGGATGTTTGTGGCAAATTCAATAAATAAAAAAGCTCGTTTCCCAAACACTTGTTTTATATTCACAATTTTATTTAATTATAGAATTTAGTTTTAACAATTTTAGTTTTAAGTTTGTTGCCAACACTTCGATATATTGCAAAAGATTGCCTTTGACAAAATTATTTAATCTAATTAAAATGGCAATGTCGAAAAAACCATTAGGATTGCCTTATTCAAATAAAATTCGATTTAAAATTATGGCCTAATAATGGGTTTTTCGATCATGACTTAATCACGTAAACATGGCTTAAGTTGCTATAAAATTAAAGTAGAATGTACTAATTATATAAATGTTGATTACAATTCCACCACTGAATATAACAATAAATAACAATAACAATAAGAAATGACATTTCAAAATAAATTAATCTATGGTGGAGAAAAATTTCATTGTTACAATAAATATTAATTAAATATTATTATTAATTAAACTAAAAGATAATTAATATTTTGTCATTAATTATAAGTTTACACCAGGTAAGAGTGCCAATCAAAATTCTTAATTAAGTGATATATAAATACAAATAATTTCAGTACAGATTATTGGCATTCCAAACCGGCCGATGGATTCTTCAAGTTAAGTTAAGTATAATGACATAAGTGTTCTAAATTTTATAAATAATTATAATTAATTGTTTTTCAGCTACTGGACAGTAACATTATTTACATTCGTTTAATACACGCTAAAAAGTATTTATATTTCCACGGTCCAAGTTAACGTTTACTTACACTGAGCTATCCTAGGACATCGTTCTTACAAAGTAAATTAGAATTACACAATAAGTAAACCCCCTCCTCGAGCATTGATAAATACCTCATAATTTTATTATATTTTTTTCCTCAAGCACGTTGCTTTTAGGTAACAGCCCTCACCCTACGGTTTCGGGCTGTTACCAAGCAACGTGCTTTCGAAAAATATAAAATTTTGAAAATTTTATGGTAAAAATGCAGTAAAATGAATCAAATAGAATATGAAAAACTAAAAAATTGTGTTTCTCACAATTTTGAACTTATCGAACCACATGGGTATGTTAAAAATATATTTATTAAACTATGTATGTGCCAATTGTCTTATTTTAATTTAAATTTTGGAAAATTTATTAAGTATTTGGGGCAATTTTAAGTTGTTTGAGTGATCATTACTTCTTGCTGTAAAATTTCAATATATTTCGAATTTGTTCCCAAATTTAAACATGTTTCGAATTTGTTCCCAAATTTAAACATGTTTCGAATTTGTTTCCAAATTTAAACGTCATTTGCTACTGAGAGGTTATAATAGGGGGTGTTTTTACTTTGAATGTTAAAATACTAGGTAAAATAAATAGGTTTGATAAAAACTCAAATATCAAACCTTTACACAGGAATCCTATGTAACGCAAGACGTAATAAATTTAAAACAATATGGTTTTAATTAATTTATTAAATTTATGTAAGTGATTGTCGTTTATAAAGTGTTAATAATTACATTTTAACTTGAATTGGTACATATTTTTCTATTTTAGTTAAAAATAAATTTAACTCTAAATATCAAGCAAAAGGCGTGAAGATATAATTTTTGTTGTTTGATAAAGGCAATTTATTGGTTTTTATGAAGTAATATGAGTGCCAGCAATTATACAAATTAATTTTACTATGATTTATAAAAAATTATTTATATGAAATTCCTTACACACTATCTGAGGGTGATCACTGAACTAAATGAAAATACATCCTATAATGAGAGTCTTTCACAATTCAATCATTTTACATAATTCAATACACATTATATATGCATCTAGAATCAACGCTCTGCGCCTTGTCTGGTTTATAATCAGCATTGACTTTGATGACAAATAAATTTGCGTGTTCGGGAAGCATTTGTTTTTAATCATTTATCTAAAAGTTCTCATATTTTTCAGGTTCATTTTCGCTGTAAGTTAATGTTTGCTATGAAACCGTTGATAAAGGAAGTTCAGTTTCTGGATGTTGGACACATAGAGACATAAATCTATAAAATGTATGTGTAAGTTGTTTATGTATAATTATAACATTAAAAAAGATAAATTTTGTTGATAACAAAAAATTGAAAAAACTACTTTGAATTAATAATAATATAAAAAAAAATGTATGACAATTGATTAATACAAATTAGTTACAGTGGATTAAGATACCGCAAAAATTCACACAAAACATATTATATTTTGTAGACGTACATTAGCCAACTGTAATTTTTGTTGTTGTTGAAACCACATATTTTAGTCACTCTATAATTACAGTGCATATATTTTTGTGTTGTACTATTACTACTATTGTTTTATTTTTTATTTTATTTTACAAACAAGCGCAAAATAAATGTCTATTATAATTGTGAGCTTATCATATAAAATCAGTTACCTTATAATATATGGCGGAATATAATTTCATAGGTTTTGTTGTTGATTTTTTTCTGTCATTATTAAAAATAATAAAATGCATTACTAACAAACAATAAATAAACTTATCATACACAATTATACATATATCACAGAGACCCCTAATGAATCATTTGATTGAACACACGTTTTAAAAGAAAACCATCATTTATGGATTTTCCCCAGAATTCACATCTATTGGATTTGGAAGCCTAACTAACTGGGTAGTATATGTGACGTGCTAATTTCCAATTTAAAAAAAAAAAATTATGAATTACTCATTCCTCATTTACGTAATAATAATAATAATACCTATATCATAAAACTAGAAAACGTCGCAATCGCATTTAATAATTATTAGATTAATAATTAATTATACAATATTAACAAGGATTTTATTTTAAAATAATAAATAAAAATTAATTATTTAAAAATTGAAATTACCGTAAAACTGATAGCAATCGAAATTGTGCCTTGTTACTTATTTATAATTTGGACAAAAAAACAACGTATTTTATGGTAATTTGTTTTAAATTGATCATGATTTGGACTGGAACTAATTCATGTTATCTACAACTCATTCGAGTTTAATGTTGCTACTTTTATGTAAAATAACCTAATGCAGTTCAAACTATGCTTATTTGAATGATAATTCACAGAGATGTGATCACAGACATTTTTTTTTTTAAATTAGGTAATAGGTACCATTGTCTTTGTATTATTGTATCAGTTTTTTAATAAATAAAAGACTTGACGAGCAATCAATTACGAGTTCTCAATGTTACTTACTTTTCGAATTGTTGAACCATATTCAGGAGAACGAAAAAAGGTATCGGAGTGACAAGACGTCTTGCTCATAAGCAAAATTCGCACCTCTACCCTACGTGGGACGTATCCCACAAGCCAACAAACTCTGGTTGATTTGGTGAATTAGTTAAACCGCATAAAGAAAATCGCGTTTCAAATCGCAAAACTATTTTATTTATAATACAATTACCTAATTATATCTGTGTTTGTGAGAATTCGCCAATATTCTCAGCATATAAATATATTGTAGGTCCAAACCATAATATCACAAAGTGACCAATACATTGGTGACCCCGACGAGATCTGACACCGAAATTAGTAGTATCGATTGATCACCACCAATATCAAAATCAACTGCGGGTACTCACAAACGACCGGCCAGGCTATTGTGTGGCTATTTAATCTAAGGCCCGCCTCATTAGTAAATAAAAACGCTCAACGAATAAGGGCTCGCAAGCCGACATCAATACCAACCAAGCGGATATAGTGAAATGGCAGCTTCGCAGATGCAAACTTAAGTCTTCCTCAATTGATGTTCTACATACTACCAAAATTAATCGCCGAGGAGAGCTGCTGCACAACAAGAACAATTGCGAACTTCCAACAGTAGTCATCAATAAAGAAAAAAAAAATGTCTCGAAATTGTTAATTATCTGCTGCTACAACCGCTTAAAAATTTAGATAAGCAATTACTTTCATAACGATTTCACCATTTTTTTCTCTTGATACCTGCCCGCTATAGTCAATTAAATTAATTGAAACAAATAATAACAAATAAATAAATAGTTACTAGTTCACTACTCCTGAATAAGTCGTGTTTTATCAATATTTAATCCATGTTGGATATCGAATTATGATTGCCGTTATTTGTCACTATGCCTAAAACGGTTATTGAATTTTTCTTTACTACTAATTTAAGTGAAACTTTTTAAGTGACAAAGGTGAAACGTTTAAACAGTAAATTTATAGCAGATTTATGCTGGCATATACAGTAAAAAGATGTAGCACTTCATCACAACAAGAATCTTGAAGAAAATTGAAATAAGGCTTTTTGTTACACTTAATTCACTTTAACAATAGTTAAACTTCAGTATATGTATCGGGACAGCTACATATGGAGTTTCTTATATCATTTAAAGTTATTGCAGAGCATCAGTTCCGTAACTCATTTTATAGCTCTCATAAATCAACCCGGAGAGAGAACTACCTAGATTCTTCTACTGGCAAATCCTCCTAAGTTTATTCCTTCTTGAAAATTTGAATTAGAACTTAAGAAATTTACATTTGTGTTAATACGAATATAAAACCACTTTTCATCAACATGACCCACACGGATGTGTATGTGGGTGCACATACAGTTTTATCATAGTTTTTCCATGAAAAACGGTAAATTACGGTAGTATTTCGACTACTTAGCGAATAATTGTAGGTTTTCAATAAAGTGCTGCATTTTACACTTTCTGGTAGAAGATCATTCTTGTACATACTTAATTATAAAAAAACGCCATTCAACTTTAAAATCATAAATTACTAAAAATACAGTTATGGTTTTTTATTTAGTTTATTTAACGACAAATAGAGTGACTCATATTATAAAAGTCTTTCCATTTATGCAGTTTAGCCCTACGTGTATAACGTAATAATTATATTTTATTAGGTTACCCGATTGTGGTTTGTTATGTACAACATCTAAGATGGTATAAGGTCCTAAATGATACTAATGCTGTGTGCCTCAGAAGACTTTTCAAACTAAACTTTTGTATGACCCAGTAATTCATGCAATATTTAAATAGATGTCACTAGGTTAAAAGTATTCAATTGTGCCTTATACCAGAGCCTACTGTATAAATAAGAGCCTCCAGTATCGACTGTATTTTTTACTAAGCTTAAAATAAGGTACAAACAATTTTTTCTTTACTATGAAACTATATGGGAAAACGCTTATTTTCATTGACAGATTTAGTTTATTAGAAATTTGAGCTTTTGTTTTGTTTTTATATGAAAATGTTCATGAAACATGTAATATTATTTGATTGAAAAATCGAGTCTTGAAAATGTTTATTTCTAAGTGAAAATCGTCATGAAAAATAAGGTACTTTTAAAATTTAAAATATTGTTGTTTTTGTAAAATATACGTCACCAATATAACTAGAAATTTATATACAAAACAATAATCATCTCTTTCATTGCCTCCATTCCAATTTGAATTCGAATATGTTTCTATAGTTATTTTGAATTTGCAAAGCATGCTAGATTGTTTTGATGTTTTGTTTTTTTCGCACTCATTTTATTGATTTAATTTATTCTGTTTGGCTCTTTTTGATGTTTTTTAAATTTTGATTGTTGAGCGGAGACGTGTTGTCTTTTTTCGTACCATTGGTTTTAGATGTGGAGATATGATATCGTCATTAAACTGAATTTTCTCTTTTTAATACATATTGTTGTTGTTGTAGAATGTTTTTTAATTTAATTTCCCTTATTTTCTTTTGATTATTGCTGGAAAATAGGGAAATTTGAGAATCTGTGTTTTAAATGAGTAAGACATTGAGTTGTTTGTTAGCGATTTCTTAAAAAATTATTTAACTGGGTTTAACTTTTAATACATATTTTATCGTCAATCGAAATCGCATTTTTTCATATAAACACTATGAAAATAAATGAATTTTTAGTGTTTCTATATCCCTTATTTTAAGTTCATTTTTCACATGCCGGCTCTATTCATATCAAGATGGTTCTGCTTATACCTAACTAAACTTTTTAAATGTCATTCAAATTTTATAAACAACTAGATCCAAAATATTTTAAATAATTTGTGAAGGTTTGTTACAGAAATATTTTTATTTTATTTGTAGGTAATACGAAACTATAACAAAACTGAAATTTACAAGCATATATGTATTTGCTAATGATAATGGTTTTACCCGCGAACAATTAAGAGTGTCTGCTAATTCGCTTAATAAAATATGCGGCCTATTTGCCCAACATCAAACTTTTAAAGGTTTCAAATTTTCAATAAAATTCCGTGTTTCTGCGTTTCTATATTGGTTGGCCAGTGGGCCGAGCTATATGATCAGTGGCATAAGTTTCAATATATCAAGATATACTGTGGGAACAATTATAATAACTAAACAAAAGTAATAAAATTGCCAAGTTTAGATTCATATAGTCTTATTGGCGAACAATTTAATCGACGATCGACCACTTCAATATTTTCGAAATCGTTAAGTGCTATCGACGGATGACACATACAAATTTTTGTTCATCGGTGAATGCCACATAAAAATAAGTTTCCTTTATTTTTCAATTACATTTACAATACATACTACGCATACTACATGGTTTAAACAGCATGTCCTACAAATTGAAAATCCGTCGAAAAGTAACCTCGTAAATTGACTTTTCATCTAGCATCTGTGAGGAAATAGCGAAAGCTTCAAAATTTGAAAAGTTTAGTTTGAAAAGTCTTCTGAGGCACACAGCATAAGATTTTGCTTTTAAGTTTATTTTTTTAGTAAATTGGTTGTTTTTTTATTTTTATGAGACTGTTAGATGACAAGGTATCTTGCCATGTAACATGGAAAAAGCAATGAGTAAAACATAACCTCCAAATTTGTAATTCACATTTTTTTATTTTTTATTATTTATTTAATAAATATTACAACTAAATATAATCCATATAGCAAGTTATCCTTATTAAATGTTGTTTACTGTTTGTGGAGGAGGGTTATTTATCCGTATTACCCAGGCAAATATTGTTATCTGATAATGGTATCGCCGAGTGTCGTAATGAGAGGTGCGTAGTGACGAAATTCTTTCACTGTTTTCGCGTAGACTACGTGCTACTCGAAAACAGTGAAAGAACTTCGTCTTACTTTAGATATCCTTTTTGTTTCAAAGAAATCTTTAAAATCTGGTATCTGTATCCGCTGGTCAATATGTTTATTTACCTCCTTACCCTTATGTATTGTTAGTCTTCCACAATATGTATTTTAGCAATAAAATCTCCTCCGATTTTGAAGTTAAATCTGACCAATTTGAGTAATGTAACATTTAATTATTTGCGGTTTCCGCTGTGCGTATGTTTTCGGCCCACTAATGTACTTATTTGAGATAGTTCTACGACTAGGTTTATGGATATTGCCCTGTTAAGGGGCATCCCACGGTTTAGCGGGCGCTGTTATTTTTGTTTCTCAGATTTTGCAGTTCCTTTGCTACTTTACATCCTCTATATAGTTAGCGGGGTGCTATCCGTTACAGTTTACGCATTTCGGAGGCGTGTTTTTGTCAAATTACAAGCTTGGGCGAGAACATCCCCTGGACATTTCACACATCTAGGCTCTCGTTTGCAATATTTCTGCATGTGATTAAATCCTCGGCATTTCTTATCTACTGAGGTATGAAGCTAGTGGATTTTATTAACGCTTCTATTCTAATTCTCATTTGGAGAACTGCCTTAAATTGAATATTTTTCCACTTTTTCTTTGCTATTAAAAGTAAGCATAATTAATGGTAGCCCTTTTTATTAAATTTGATTTCTTGATCAGTAACGGGCGATCATTTTTGTCCTTAGATGTGTTCCATTCCTCCCCTCCGTCTGTCAGTTTTGCCACCAAGGCTCTATAAGCTTCAATATTCGTTGCATTGATTTGCCATATGGTATTGTTCATTGCTGCAGCTCTGTATTCGTTTGTAATCACCGATTTCATTAATGTTTGGGTAGTACATATTCGGTAACACCAATAATGTTGATTGGTGGTGGTGATTTTTCTTAATTTTAATAGGTTGGTTTTCTCGTGCGGGTATTTTTTGGTGGCAGGTTTTGAAGTTCGATATTGGAGATTCTCTCTTCCTTTTTTGCAGGTGCTTTCTTCCTGTTTTTTTTTTAATCCAGTCACTTTCTTCTCTTAATTCCTCTTGGTCAGTGTGGAACTCTGTAGCACACTGTTTCTCTGGTGTCTTGGCTTGCAAAGGATTTTTCCTACGGAACTCTGAAGCATCCTGGTCCCCAGGTTCCTTTGCTTGTAAAGAATTTTTCAGCTCCTCATTTTCTATCTTAAAAGTTTTAACTTCGTTAATTAACTCGAAAGTATTTTTTCCACTGTTACTCAGTTGTCTTCGGAGTTCTTCATTTTCCACCTTAACACTTCTAGCTGAGGATGTTGGTGATCTTTGCACTATGGAACTTTTTTCAAATGGCTTTTTCTGATGGGTTTCAGCCAAATTGGTTATTATATTCAGGGAACCAATCCTAGCTAGTTTTGAGAATGGTACGAATGGTATTTTATTTCCCATCTACTCTACGACAAGTCAGTTATTGTTTACCCCTATCCGTCACCTGGGGACGCGCCGTTTGGAAGGCTAGTCACTCCACACGGGGTTCACATAGTACCAAAAAATAAGGCGACCGTGGTTTAATTTTTTAAATTTTGTATGTATGTGTGATTGTTATACAAATCGACACAGGTTGAACGATTTGAATAAAACTGCACACAATTATTGTTTAAGACCTTAAGATCGTCACTGTCAATATCTCACGTCTCCACTCCCTTCTTGTGGGGTGATAATCTGGCCCAAAGTTACCATGGAGGAATTTCTAAAAATTCACCGCTTGAGCTGATTTTGGGATATTTAGTGCAAAATCAAAAATAAATCGACACGTGTATTATAATTTTTTTAACGGTGGTCGTGAGGATGGTGTTGATGATGAAAACTGAAATGGTGATGGGGGTGGTGAAAATGATAGTGATGGTGATTATGATGGTGATGTTGTAAGATGGTATGGTGGTAAGATGATATGATGGTACGATGTTGCGATGGTACGATGGTTTGAAGGAATATTATTATAATTGTTATAATGGTGTGATGATATGATGGTACAATTATAAGATGGTAAAAGGGTATAACTCGAGTTATTCCCTTATGCCATATGGCCACAGATATTATGTAAGGGTAAATATGTTTTTTGTGTGAATGTGGTACAAGGGTAATGAGGATTTTAAAAAATAAAATGTATTGTATGTGTGTTAAACTACCTTTATTTCTTAAATTGAAATACAAAAAAATCAGTTTGTGCTTTCTCATAAAAATGCTAAAAACAATTTCCAACTAATGGGTTAATGAGTTAATTTAAATTTTTCCATACATATTGAAATTTTAGCGCCTCACCTATGAATGCTAGAAATTTCATTCGCCGTTTTACAGCCTCTTCCAATCTTAATTGTGAGGTACTAACAGGAAAAATTGAGATTAACTTTGGTCTTATTTTTAACGACGAAAATAGTTCTTCAACGGTTGGTAAAGCCGCTAGATTCCTTCCACCATTGGCATTAGCGACAGCCGGCGAGCTCTGCAGAAATCTAAAACTATGTGTATTCAAACTTTTGTAGTAGAAATAACTATAAAAGCTAATTAATTTTATTATTGGCAATCAGCAGCAGTGCATTATGGGTACTTCTACAAGACGATTCCTTAACGCGGTACTTCTTCAATGCGGCATCAGTATACGACGCGGTTAACAAATTGTAGATATTTTACATTTTTTTCATCAAATTAAAATAAAAATAAAAATCCATCGTTCTTTTAATTCATTTTAAAAACCTTAGAGGAAGGAAACATTTTTCAGAAATTCCAAAATTTATTTTTTTAATAATTTGACTTTTATTAAAATAGAGAACACCCCAAAGCCTTGTATATTTCAAGTGATTTTTCGGTGGTCTTAATCCATTGTGTTATTGATATAGAATAGATGAATTTGTTTGAGCGGATTGTAGATTTTTAAATTAGTAAATACATACTTCGTCAACCTTGCAGACACTGATGTAGGAATTGTGTCATTCGTTTCGGTGCTACTCGCTGTTGTACCACAAATGTCCCAAGTTATTTTTGGTTGGCTTAATCCCTTTAGTTAAAATAGAATCGACGAATATATTGGAGCGGATTTCATTATGGCAAAGGAAAGTAGAATTTTAAAATATTCTGACGAGAATTTTTCAGTAGAACATTTTAAAAATAAATCTCAGAAAAGATAATTACGATCGTGGGTCTTATTTTATTTCTACGGTGGACCTTATTTCCTTTCTACGGTGTACCTTAATGCCATTTCAGAAAGGAAATAATACCATTAAACCATAATTTCTAAGAAAAAGGTAATAAGTCCTTAATTCACACTGCCGATTTCATACCTCCCATAAAGAGATCTCCTCCAACATAATATTTTTCAACCGCTTTGTAGGAGTTTTACTTGTAAACCTATAACTTATAGCATTACATTTAGTGTATGAGAATGCTAAAGAATTAAATATAAACGTGCAACATTTGGTACATTCGATTTAATTGTGTGACAAAATGTGGTACAGTTGACAATGAGGTACGTTCATTCAAAATGTGGTACATATGGCCACTCTATATTATGTTATTTCCCCGCTATCGTTAACATTGATAATCAAAAATAACATAACATACAATTCTGTTGTCACAAATATAGTAGCTTAAGTAGTAATATGCTCTTTTACGTATTATTTCAAATTTGGAATCGCCATATTCGATTTCATATCGTATCAATTTTTTGTACTACAAATAACCATCACATTCGTTTATAAAACAAGAATACAAAAAACTCATACGATTTTGAATGACTCTTAAATTCAAAAACGGTTTTCTAAAAAATGCGAATTTGAGAGTTAAATCATTATGATTTGTGATCACAAATTACGTTTACTAAACAGCACTCACTTACATGAGTAAATAACTTTTCAGAAAATGGCTGAAATATTTGAACATTGTGGTAATTCCACAAATATTTAATAATATTTTCCCGTGTAACACCGGGTTTAATAAATTTTGGATTTGTTGTTGTAAATTAATATCAAATATGACCTAGAGGAGAATGATGACGAAACTGCTTGTAGCCACTGACGAACACTGGTAGAGCAGTAATGAATAGTTAATTTAATGAAATGTGAGTGATTATGAGAACGTGCTGTGGTCGACTGAAAAGCCACTAATAAGTACAAAACATCGTCCTTTCTTTTAGCTTTCTGTCGGTGAACAGGTGTCAGGTTGACTTCAGGCGCGTTTTAGGGGCTGGTATTCCAGTAATGGTTGTACTGGAATGTTTTCAATTGTTTAAAACAAAACCGGATCAAAAACGGTGAATGTCTTTAGTCCTAAAACGGTTAAAAGGGGTCAGGCTGACGTCAACATGTTTTCATAAATTTTTAAATAAAAAATCGCAAACGTCACAAAATAAAATTCTAAATATTTTTAACAACATTGGTAAAAGTTATTGTCTCTGAAACTGAGACGCACCCGAAAAGCCCTTGAGTAAAACTGCAGCAGACGTGAAGCAAATTCCACTATTTGGTATAACACGAACTCAAACGAAATCTTTTGTAACATTGCTTTAAGATGAACGATTGTTCTCATAAGAATTGGTATGAAATTTATAGCGAGACATCTTTCCGCTATTTCGGGCTGCAATGGCGTAGATTAGATTGAAGCATTGTTGCGATTCGATAACTACCGGATAAGTCAAGAACGTTTCAATACCGATAAACTGGCATGGTTATGGAAAAATTTGTTTTTCGTATAATCCATGAGCACATTTGAGCAGCTGGTGCTAACTCGAAGATGACGTCCATCCTGCCAATTTATTTGATGGAACCAAGCAAAATGTGGAATTCAATAATGTCTACAACGCCTAACCATAGACTTTTTTCACAAGTTGCAAAATGGCGTAATTGGTATCATTACTCATTAGCAGCAACAAACCAAACATTAATAAGGATTTAGTCGTATATAAACATAAGACCGGACAAATGTTCGACACTTTTGAGTTATGTATACCGAAGAACGTGAGAAACGGCAATGTACTGGAAGGCAAGCATCAAGAACCAAACAAGGACTGCACAAAAGCAAGGTGCTGGTGCCACCTCTTTGCTGCTTGAACTTGTGCCGCCGATAAAACAGCATTCTTTGCCATTATTACAAGAGGCCAACATATTCCTACCATACAAAACAAAATTAAAAAATTTCCTGTATCACAGGTGTGGTTGATTTAGATGAAGAACATGACGATGCCCTACCGCATAATGTAATTTTTGTGATACATATATTCAAATGAGTTATGTGTTTCCAAAATAAAAATTTAGCTTTTACAAAATGTTATTTGGAAATAATAAACAAAAATCTACAAAATAATTTTTTTTTCTGTTTGAACTAATTCCCATATAAAATACAAGGAAAAATGTTGGGGTCAACCTAACCACTGTTCACCAACAACGTTAGAGTAAACAGTCCACCTACAGAAGGTTAATACACACACTTTAGATAGTATTAACTAAAAGTAAGTACCTACATACATGTAATTGTACAACCAAAAATATCCGGCAATTCCAATTTTACCTCATGCACGGTTGATTCTAAGCCAAGGTCAACAATGCATCGCAAATATGCAAAATAAAAAATATAATTCCAACAAACCACAATTATATTATGCATAATCATTTCTTGTTGCAATTTAAAATAACAACAACGACCACGAACAAAAACTTATATACATACATACATACTGTACAATTTAATTTTTATCTTGAAAATTAATTTAACATTTTTATAGTTATTATTATTATTATTATAAGCAAAAAAATATTTTAATTCTTCTTCTCTCTTATTATTTTTGTTTTCCATTACTATTGTTGTTTTATGTATAGTAAATCCAAAAACTACAAAAACATCCAAGTACACAACAAACTACGCAAAAACAAATTAAACACACAGTACAGTATAAGTCCGCCTCTCTGAAACGCATGCGTGACACCACGCCTACTGTGTTGGGTAGAAGAAAAAAAAACTAAAAACTATATAAAATAACAACAACTAAAAGACATACGTAACACAAAAGCAAAACTTTAAATTAAAACTGATATTTTATGTACACAGACGAGACAGCATAGCAAGTAACACAAAATCTGAATTATTATTTATTAAAATTTTTAATTTTCTTTTTAACAAAAATGGCTTCCATCTTATTCTTAACTGCAGCAATATACATTTTTCATCAATATATCAGAAAATCAAAGAATAAAAGACAAATTTAAGGTGTATTCTTCTTTTCCCGTCTTATGTATGTATGATGTTTGCCGTTCGCTTGGATCTTTGTTTCTAATTTGTGCTACTTTTTTTTAAACACTCATATTTGGTTGATTATCGATTTTTTATATTTATCGGGAATATGTTTAGTTCCTTCTCCCTGTTAATTTGCTCAAAATAAAGACAAGATTTGTAAGCTTATTGAACCGGCTTTTCAGAAGTATGTAGTAATACGAATTGCGGTTATCATTAATATGATTTGGAATAGATTTTCGCCAAAAACAGTATCGATGAATAAATACACTTTGGTTTCGAATACATATTTAAAAGTAGCAGCACGTAGCATAAGACAATATCGATAAGTCAGGCGGACGATAAGCAACACATATAATAACTTCACAGTGACACTCTGCTGGTTCTCTTGGTTTGCAGTTGAGACCGTTGTTATTAATGAATGCAGTTGGGTCCTTTCAATAAATAATTAAATTTGTGTGTAAGTGTGTGTGTCTGATTAACGTCACTACAGCAAGTGGTAAGCTCTCGTATAGTTTAATTTATTTCTTAAAGGGTCGGGAACAAATAACGCTAGCGGATGTTAAGCTTTAAACCTCATGAATAGTCAGGATTTTACTTGAACCAGGTAATTTAATATTAAGTAAAGCGTATTTGGCATAAATGAATATCAATAATCAATAATAAAACTGACGGATTTCATATTACTAATACTACACAATTAACGCTATATTGATTCTAACTCATGTAGGTACTATATCCGTTGGACATCTATAAGGTGTATTAAGTTTTTAGAACTTGCTATAAGCTTATTTGCCAGAAATATTTTCCCAGATGAAAATTTTACGACAATCACTTAACAAATCTGGTATCTCCAGTACAAGCGAATTTAAGATCCATATTGATTTACCGCAGTCTAATACTCTATGAATAGGCATACCAAATTTTTGGTTTGGTTTTTCCCAATCGTAACGGAAGCTCATCTATTCTTTCAAATATTTTTTTAGGTCTAGCATTATTTCAGGTCAGTGCATTTCAATTAAATTGTAGGAACGTTTCCCAATCGAATACGAATTGGTCGAATGTGTGTAGGTTTTTCTATGTCACTTTTGTAATGATTGTCATAAACAAAACTTTCATTGATGACAGGGACGGGCAGAAAACACATTCTACTCAATAAGAGTCTTTGTTTATTGATCCAATTGATTTACTATAAAGCTTCGAAAGGTAATCACACGTGAAGATCTTGTAGAATTCCATAAAACGTAAAATTTCCTTTATTAAATTCCGATAGAGAAGATCTACTACTTCTTCATAGTAAGTAGGTGCTGTAGGAAGATGTCGTCTTATAGATATAACTGTATAGCATGTCACATGAGGTAATAGCATATCAACACTCCATCTAGATGGTAAAGCTCGCTTATAACTGAATCGTGAAATGGGTTATTTAATATCCATTGGACATTTTAGTCAGTTTTGATTTGTAGCGTTTCACTCACTTATTCAATCCATTATTAACAATACATATTCACAAAAACAAACAAAAAATCTCATCTTACGAGCGATTCTGCTATCGTACTCTCACTACTCAAATCAAACGGGTTTAACGGTTTCAGTCTACACTGAACGCGACTGTTAAATTAATTACACATTAATTTAAACTAAATACGTACTATTATTTATCAAAAATGTGCCGAAGATGGAAAAGTCTAATCCCGAATGCCGTATAATCGTTCTATTTTTTTTTTTTTATGGCAACCTGTAATCCGTCATTTATTTATGACTCGTTTTAAATGGCGCATTTTTGTGAAACTGTCCCTCACTTAATCCATTGAAATTAATATTTAACATCGATTTATTTATTCATTTAAAATAGTATAAAGAAATTGGAAAATTGCATACTTCCAATACAGAATAGAAATGTAATACGCTATATCCGGCTCCTATATTTTTCCGACATGCTTGATGAACCTTGCTCCAATGCCCTAAAGATTATTTAATATCAAACGATTTCTGTCTCTTTTAAATTTGAGGAGAAGGAAAAATATTCGACTTTGTAACATTAGGTCATTCGAAACTTTCAGGCCCACCATTCCTATTCCAAGAAAAAGCAAACATAAAGATATAAAGGGCTGAAACCTCAAGAGGTGATCAGAACTTCGGTCCTGAAAATGTACTCCACTTCCAAGTCTACCCCTAACCCAACTTTCTAATCAATCTTCAGAACAACCTCCAACTCAATTTCCAACTCAATTGCAACGCAATCTCAGCCCTCAACTCAATGACCAATTCGACCCTAAATAAACTGTAAAATCAACCCTTAACCTAACCCAAAACTCAACCAACTCTACTCCAAATCAACTTAAACTCAACTTAGCTAGAACCAAATCTCAACCCTCTACTCAATTCCATACTCAACGGCTAACTCAATCTCGAAAGCAATTCGAACCGAAAGCTACATGCGTGCTTGAACCCAGCACAAATCAACTCAGTCAAACCTCCCACTAAATCCTTAACTTCACCCTAAATTAATCCCCAACCGAAGTCCCCATTCAAATCCAACCCAACTACAACTCAAATCCTATTCAACCGAAACTCGACCTCAACTCAACCCAACCGTAAACTTAAGTATCACTCAATCCCAACTCAACCATCCACTCACTATAAGCCTAACGTTCAACGCAAACCCTAAATCAACACGGTTCGAGAACTACATGCATACATGAACTCAACTTAATCTAATCTCCATCTCAACCCCAGAAATAAATCCTAAATAAATCATACTCTTCAACGCGACCCTCAACGCAACTCTTAACTAAACGCCCAACTTAATCCCCAAATCAACACTGGCCGAATGTGCGTACATGAAGTCAACTCAGAACAAGTAAAGCTAACTTTCAACTAAAATTTTAACTCAATCCCAAATAAATATACAACTAAACGGCTGAATGAACCTTAACTCAATCCTTACCAACCAGAACTGGATCACAAATTCAGGACTCAAATCAGCCCCAAACCCAATCCTCAAATTAAAATACTCCGAAAAAATACATACCTACATACATGAACTCAACTCAAGCTAACTTCCAACTTTTCCATCAATCTTCCCAAACAAATCCTCAACTGAACCCCTCACTAAACCTTAACTCACCCCAACTCAACTCCCAACTCATTCCTCAAATCAACCCCAAACTCAATCTCTAAACCAACACAGTCCGGAAACTGCATTGGTCTATAATCTCAACTCAATCCTAACTCAACTTCTACCTTTACTCCTAACTCAACCCTCAACTTAATCCCAGACTGAACGTCCAATTAAATACCCAATCAACGCGACTCGAAAAATTTCATCCGTACATGATCTCGACTCAAAACAACTCAAACCTAAAGAGAACCCCAAATAAGTTCCTAACTTAACCGCTGACTCTGTTTAGTCCAATCCCAGCTCAACCTGAACTCGGCCTGCAACCCAGCCGTTAAATCAACCGACAATTTACGCCCAACTCAACTGCCAAATGAACAAGATCTTAAAAACTACATGCGTACAAGAACTCAACTCATGTACATGCATCATCTACATGCGTACACGAACTCAATCCAACCGTCAATCAAACACACTAATAAACTCCTAGCTTAACTGCGCACAAACCCTAGCCCAACCCCACTCAACTACAACCCAACCCACCCAACTGAACTAAAAACTCAACGCCCAACTAACCCTTAACTCAACGACCAACTCAATCCTCGAGCCAGCATATATAAAAAAGTGGACAACGTGGAAATATAACCAATTAGTTTTGGGTCGATTCTTTTTCCGTACAGGTTCCAAAAGCTTTTCAATTCTGCACATTGATCATAGAAATAGATTGATTTGAAAATTGTAAATCGTACAAACCGTTCTCAAGATACCTTTGGTATAGATAGGCATCCAGACACCCACACAGTTTTATTATTTATTTTTCTTTATTTTTTTTGCTTCTCTACTTTGACTCAGGGACTTTCAAAACGTCATCTAAAAAGCTTATTCAAGCGCACCCCGGTTTAGTTAAAATTTAAGTAGTATTATACTTTGATTTTTGAGAATCAAGAATTTTTTTTGGGGACGGGAACCATATTGTTGTTAATAGTACTCGGAGGTCATTAATTATGTAAGTTTCTCTAGTCTTCTTAAATTTTTACTTCGTGCGTTATTCTAGAAAGATCTCAGTCGGCTTTTCGAAAAAAATTATTGTACATAATTTCAAAATTTCTTTGTATAGGTGTCTATTGGGAATGAACTTCGTTGCCATGGTTAATTTTTGTAAGTAAATAAATACATATATTTAAAAGGGTATTATGCTGAATACAAGGGAATTAGTTTCGGGAACTCCAACAAGTAAATGTTGAGCCAATCTATACTTAAAACGCAAATACAGAATTAAATATTAAATAATGGAAAGTATAATAATTTATTTATTTATTTATTTCTTATCACCAATTTATTATACACTGGTTACATTTATCAAAATTTAATAAAATTATATGTATACAATAATTCAAATACAAATATAAACCAAATATAAAATATAAAAAATATACCAATGATCTAAAAGATGCTTCGACATTAATTTCTTAAATGCATCTCTAGATAAATCAAAATCAAAAGCCGACCGTACTTTATTAAAAGAGACTGATGAATGATAAATCGGTTCACATTTACTGAAGATTTGCCAGCAAAGTCGAAGCTTGATTTGTAAATTTTTATCGCGCAGCACACGTAAAGGAGTATATACATATATCGAGCAAACACAATATTTCTGAGCAATCGATTTTTGATACTAGTAAGTCTCGAACAAAGTTTGCGCCAATTTCTATCCTACGAATAAAAAGAGGCTCTATAATTATTAATTTACATCTATGTAGCTTGATACGCTGAAAGTATGAAAGCAGGCACGCTTGTATCTCTAGGTAGCCTTCGTAGAACGTACATTAGAAAGTGCTTTTGTTATTCCAACAATGAATGAACCAACGAGACGTATAAAGTTTTAATCACGTAGGAATCCTGAAAATCTTTGGAAAAAACAAACCCAAGCATAGAATTCGCTTTAGAAATGCAACCCTCAATATGCTTATGAAACGATAGATTCGGAGTAAATTCTTAAACATATTGACACTTTCAATGATACAACCGTCAAAGAAGTAATCATAACTAGTGGGTAAGCGTAATCGGGTAAAACCCATTGTTTTGCATTTAGAGATATTTAGCATCAAATTTCAGCCGGTCATTTTGAAAGTTCTGGAGAAAGCAGTTAAAAACAGAGTGAGTATTTTTTTAAATCACTTAAAAAAAGTGTTCATCAACATGGCTTCCGTCAAGGTATGAGTACTGAGTCAGCTTTATTAGAATTTCTAGATACTATACATAATGGGCTGAACTGTGGTAATGTTTGTGCTGGCTTATTTGTTGATGCTTCTAAGGCATTTCACATTTGTTGTCTATTCTGTCGGACATTAGTTTTAGAGGTACAGTGAACAGCTGGTTTGCATCCTATTTGGAGAATAGAAAAGTGTGAGTTAGAATAGGTGACATTTTTAGTGATCCTAGATCTGTGAGTGTTGGGGTTCCCCAATGGTCGGTGTTGGGTCCTTTACTGTTCCTGATTTATTTCAATTCTATTTATAAACTTGGATTGAATGGCAGCAGTACTGGGTTTGCAGGTGATTTAGCTTTAGCTTATACTGCTGGATCTTCCGCTGATGTTATTTCCATGATTAATTCCGATCTGAAAGTTCTGCATAAATGGTTTGAGAAGCATAGCATAATTCTGAGTGATAAAACTAAGTTAGGTTAGGTTAGGTTTGGGTGGCGGTCCACCAGGACCAGGCATAGACACAAAAAGGTCCGTAGCCATACCACAAATTAAAAATTTTTCCTCCAACTCATTGAAACCACTTTGAGCTTGCTATGATGCGCTGGATACTCCTGACGTCCTTCTCGCTGAGCTCCGCCAGGTCGTTGAACAGGTGTGCCCCTAGAAAATTCAGTCTGTTTCGTGCCAGACGAGGACAGGTGCAAAGAAGATGAAGTACTGTCTCTTCCTCCTCTTCGTCCTCGCAACTACGACAGTAGTCATGTGAGAAGAAACCAAGTCTACTTGCATGTCTGCCTATGAGACAGTGCCCCGTAATCACTCCAACAACCACACTGATCTGACTCCGCTGAAGTGAGATCAGCTGTTTGGATCTCGCCAAGTTCAACTTTGGCCAGATTTGCCGAGTTATTACGCATGAGGTACTATTTGACCATCTGTCATTCGTCAACTTACTGGCTTCCTCCTGAAGCAGCAGTTTACATACCGCAAGAGGAATTTCAATATCCTTTTTGCTGTTTGAAATGTGGTCCGTTGTACCACGTCGAGCCAGTTCATCGGCTTTCATGTTCCCCGTACTAACGAAATGTCCTGGCACCCATATGATATGGATGTTGAACTGATCTGTCATCTCGTTAAGAGATGAGAGACAGCTCTGGACTACTTTCGACGTGAGAAGGTGTGATTGAAGCGCTTTAATGGCTGCCTGACTGTCCGTATATATGCGAATATCACTAGTCGATATTACATTATACCTCAACCAGTCCGCAACTTCCTTTATCGCAGTTACCTCAGCTTGAAAAATGCTGCAGTAGTCAGGGAGACGAAAGGAGAGGTTTAACATGAGTTCCTCGCAGAACACCCCAGCCCCTACTCCTCTATCCCGTTTTGAACCATCAGTGAAGAAGTTCAAAACTCCTGGTTCCAAAACTGTATCCATCATCCAGTCCTCTCTAGATGGTATAATAGTCCGGAACTTTCTATCAAAAGATAGTGACGGGACAGTATAGTCGGTGGTCTTGGGAAGCCCTTTGTTACAAAGTATAGATGAGTGCCCTGTGTTATTACAGGTCCACATTAAGGTGGATTTCAGTCGTATGGCAGTGCTAGCTGCCCACTGTTTTCCCATGATATCTAGAGGAGTTAGAAATAGCAGAGTCTCCAGTGCCTGAGTGGATGTGCTCCTCATTGCACCACTGATTTACAAAGAGATTGTTCTCTGAACCAAAAAAAACTAAGTTTATGTAGTTTAAAATTTCTGGAGTTATAACTGTACCTAATGTTTCCCAAGATACGTATCATATAGCGCTTCTAAATGTACTCCTACCAATTGTCGCACTGATTCTTTGAATATTAAATTGGTTGACTCATTTAAGTATCTTGGAGTGCATGTGGATACTAAGCTCAATTGGAAAATCCATGTAACTAATTTAAAACATTATTTTACATCCGCATCAAGAATTGTTTACCTTCTTCGCGATGTATGTCCTGTCTCTGTGTTGAAAATGACGTATCATGCATTGGTAATGGCTAAAATGGAATACGATTTATCCTGCTGGGGTGGTTGTTATCTAACTACTTTAAAACCATTGTATGTACAAAATAAAATTATTTTGCGAGTCATGTTGAAGAAGAAAAGAACAGACTCCTACTGATATCCTACCATTGCAACATTTGTACATTTATAAGGTCTTACAAATATTTTTCAAGCGTTGTGGGCAGCGTATAATAAGAGTTGATGCTCGATACAACTTCCGTGCTAACCGTCAAGTTTTGTATAGTATTCCCAGATTTAATAATGATCATTTCCGCCGCTACATCCTTGTTACATCACCTACCATCTTCAATAGTTTACCAGATCAGATTAGGAGGCTAATTCATTCTAAGTCGTTTTTAACCAGTATGAAAAATTGGCACTTTGAAACGCCTGACGTCACAAATCTGTTTCGTATTATAACATAATTAGTGTTATTGATAAAATTTTGTAAAATATCTTTTATTGTATTATTTGATAGCCGATCAGTTTAAATAACTTGTTTTTTTTCATATTTTAATGTGTCTTTAGAAGAATTCGAAACTGTGGATTTTCGACAAAGAATTCTTCTATTTTCATTCCAATTTTTGTGTTTATTATTTTTATTAGAATGTAATTATATAATTGATGTTTGTATATTTAATGGAATGAAATAAATAAATAAATAAAAAAATAATAAAAAATAAAATAATTATGCGATGTACACCAACTTTTGTCTGATCAGATTGAAAGTCAATTGCGACATTGGCGCAAGAAATATTTTTGAAAATTTTTATGTCGTCCGCATAAATAAGAATGTCGAAATGACTCAGACAATTTACCGCATCATTTATAAAAATAATAAAGAGCATGGGGCCCAAATGACTACCCTGAGGTACTCCTGAAGAAACATCAATCACTGAAACTATTAATTTTTACAATTTGAGTTCTAAATTCCAGATACGACCTAATCCTATCAATTGGCAAAAAGTTACAATCCAAAGAGCCAAGTTTCCGCAGCAGCAATTCATGATTGATCTTGTCAAAAGACTTGCAGAAATCAGTGTAAACGACCTGTAGAATTTTACCATTAGTGCATTTGAAATACAGTTTGTAAATAAAACTAAGTTAGTAACGGTTGACCTACCAGGGAAAAATCCATGCTGTCTGGGAGAAATAAAAGTCTTAACATGAAACCTCAAATGTTTTTTAACTAGTTTCTCAAATAGTTTTGGTAAAACTGAAATAATGGGAATACCTCTACAGTTCTCCACATCGCTACGAGACCAAGATTTGAAATCTGCTTAATAAGAGAGCGTTTCCATAGGATAGGGAAGCAACCTTCAGCGAAACTTCGATTAAATAGGAAGGAAGTATGATCAGACATTGCATTACTCGTTAATTTCAGAAAAATGGGTGAAGAATATCAATATTTGACAATTCGGATAAAATAGTACCTACTTCCAGATGCAACAATAAAAATGTTGACTTACTTGCAACGTTATTCAAATTAGAAACATTCGATTTTGAATTATATACTCTCTGAAAGAAATCGGCAAACAAATCACAAGTATCCCGCACGTTATCGCACGATTATTTAAAAACATTGTAGAAGAGTAACCATTCGATTTTCTTTGGTAATTAACAAAGTGCCAAAATTGATTTGGCTTTGCTTTAACCGTTGATTCAAGTTCCAGAATATAACTGCTATAAGGCAATCGATTGTGATATGAGCCTATCCGTTACTTTTTTAAAAAACCGGGCGCATGCATTTCATAACATTCACCGATTTAGCTGTAATTTTTTTCATGCATAGTAGGTAGTCGATGAAAAACTATGTTTCCCAAAATGTTACCCCTTCATGGCCCCCCACTTTTCAAGTTATGATTTTTTAAAGTTAAGAAATTTAGTGATTTTAGGTTCTTTTCGATAGGTAACCGTTTTACTTAGGTTGCTTTGTTTTGAATGTTATGGGCCTCATTCTCTTCGTATTTTATTGAACTTTTATCTAAGAATAGTTTCAGAGCTTAATATTTAATATTGGCCAAATGCGGCACAAAAAAGTGTAAACATTTTTTCTTAAAAAACAGCACGTTTTAAGATGGTTGCCAAATTTATGAATTTCAACTAAAATACTTCTACATAGGCTCATTTTTTTCATATTTTCATGATCTTTCCAAATTTTTTAGCCACATTTAATTTAGTAAAAAACTTCTAAAGTTACATGCATTAGAATACATCCAATTTTTCGGAAAACGTGCTATTCACACCTCTGAAACTTTTGACGTTTTACTCCAAACAGCACAAACTTTTGGAAGAACATTCTTTATTTTCTCCTCAATACACGCTATGAAATACTTTTCTGGGTATTTAGATCCTGGAACGGTTAAAATTTTGGGAAACAAAATTTTTCATCGACTACTATTCCTGGAAAAAATTACAGCGAAATCGGTGGATGTTATGAAATGCATGCGCCCGGTTTTTTAAAAAAGTAATGGATAAGCTCTTCTTACGCAATACAATGAGCGAGTTGGAATTAACAACATTAGGACGTAATTTATTTTTTTTGTGAGCCTTGCCTTTCCTATATTATAATAAATATTACTTTTCAATATTTCAGCACATTAAGGGAGAACACCACTGTGACCTACCATTTTCAAGTGCTTAGTTTGGTATTTTTTTTTTGAGAAATGGGTTGAGTTTAGAGAAACAAAAACTTTTAGGCTATATTTGGCATATATTTAAGTAACCAAAAAAAATTTTTTATGTAAAAAAAAATACAAAATGGCGGCGCTAGAATAGCTTTAGTAGAAGTGATTTTGCCTAGAGTCGCTCCGCTGCACGCAGTAGAAGTGTCTTAAATTTATTCCTGGAACAAAAAATAAAATATTTTCATGAAATATATTAGTTTTAGCATCGAAGTACATGAGGAAATTAAAAAATTCGAAAAAACAAAAAATTGAGACAAGTTTGAAGAAAAAGTTTCATTTTTCGACTATAATTTTCGTATAAAAAGTTGTATATCTTTTTCAATTTTTAATGAATCAAAAAAAACTCATGTACTTCGATTTTAAATCTATTTAAGAAGCTACAGTTAAATTTTCAAGTCGGTTGAACAAAAATTGATTGAGTTCTGCTGCGTGCAGATTTCCAAAACACGGTTTCGAGAAAAACGCATTTAAAGTTTTTGGTATCAATAACTTCTCAATAAGAGCTCTCAGGAAAATGCTTAAAAACCTTCTAAAAAAAATTTTTTTTTAACTATAAACGAATTTGTATCATAGTTTTGAGGGTCTAAAGGATTTTTTAAAGGCAAAAAAAAAAAAATCGATTTTTTGAAAATCTCACAGTGGTGTTCTCCCTTAAATCCAACTTTGGCTTTGAGAAATACATAATAGGTATTCAAGGTAAGCTTTGGTCGATCAGCATTTCAACTTAGTTTCCCTTGTTCATGTATAAAATGCATTAGTTTAGGTTTGGAGAAATATTTTTTAGTCATTATTTTAAATTGTCCTGACGAAGATGAAATAAAGCCATCGAATAATGTTGAAATAGATAGAGGTTAAGCACAGTGAATAATTAGTTAAAGTGGCTACTCCCTTGGGCCAGAATATTTATTTTGCAAATATCTTAAAAAGTATAAGGTTTACAAACAACAACTTAATACAAAATATTTCCCAAAAGTAAAAACAAATAAAAAAAAAAAAAATTAAAATTTTAAAAATTTAAAAAAAAATTTAAAAAAAACAAAAAAATTGCAAGAAATTTGAATAATAAGTTTCTCAAAATTCGCTGTTCGTAAAAGAAAATCGTGTGTTGGCCACACCTCATTTTTTTGCGTAGTTACATACCTACCTAGAATACCCAATCGCAGTAGGAAAGAGTACTGCCAATCTATTGGACAGATTACTGATTACGGTACTTCATTGGTAGAGTTAATTCATAATTGAATTATATGAGCTATCACAGCTGTTATATTTGGAGACAGAATTGCCTTGTCATAAGAGCCTCATGATTCAGGTAATTGAGTTCTTTGTTTGTACATATGTTTCCTCACGTTCTTCATTGTCTTTACCTCAGTGGCTTATATTGTGGAACAGGTTGGCTATCGATGAGGCGTAGACATGCAGATGAACTTGCATGTTGTTATTGAAATTTGATTGACATGCCGCCATAGGAAGCTTTAATCAAACCACCATATACTCCACCTCCATAACGTTATACTATCACACCATCAGATTATCATACCATAATACAACAATATAATACAATCATACCATTACTTTATCATACCATTATATAATTATAGCATCTTACGGTCATACCATAACAAAATCGTATCATCAAACCATCTTACCACCATATCAACTTACCTTTATAAAACCATACGACCATTCTATTGTACCAACGAACCATCATAAC
The DNA here is from genome assembly GCA_963556165.1 of Tipula helvola. Classification (NCBI taxonomy): domain Eukaryota; kingdom Metazoa; phylum Arthropoda; class Insecta; order Diptera; family Tipulidae; genus Tipula; species Tipula helvola. Next base: position 206,537,254 of record OY744481.1, read on the forward strand.
ATAATACCATCGTACAATCATACTACCGTACAATCATTCACACATCATCAGAATATCATATCCAATCATACCATCATGATGTTATTCATTTCAAGCAGACCATCGTACTATCACTACAACCTACCATCATATCATCTTACAATCATACCATCATACCATCAAACGATCATAACATTACTGGGCTACGTTACAACTTCACGGCGGTTAAATGAACATCATGAAAAATTAACTTATAACCAAATAAAAACTAAGAAATACAAGCGATCTCAAAAATACACGATAGATAATCGATGACAAGAAGAAGAAGGAAATAACGTGAAGTATCGGTTTAAAGTTGGTTACAAAATTAAAATCCCAGTTTTATGTAGGAACCCAGAAAATGCATCAACATCGTATTTATATCAATCGTACTTTAAAGTGCTTTTCATACCGGCTGCGTAGACTTTGAACTTCAAAAATGTACAGTCGTCCAAAGTCAACGCAGCCGGTATGAAAAGCACGTAAGTGTTGTAGCCTCTTTCTAGTGCAAACAAAAGTATTTTTTGTAATGATTAAAAATGTTGGTTAACTGCAACAATTTAATATAAATCGAGGTAAGTTTTAATTTTTAATTATATAGAATTATATAGAAAATATTTTCGTAACACATTTCCCGTAAGGAGGAAATCAGTATTATTTAGAAGTGTAAAGCGATTAATCGCAAGGTGTGGTATTTCTACTATATATAGGTATTAGTCAAGATATACAGAAAATAAGGTATAATATTGCGCATGCTGTTGTTCAGCTATGTACATAGTATGTTTTACGAAAAATATAGCACGGGATGCTATAATTAAATTCCTATAAATATATAGGAAATAAATTAGTAATTTTTTTTCTCCGTGTATAGCACGTGTATTCTTGAGCATATTTATTTCTTCTTGGGATGCCCTTTTAGCTCGTTGTGCTAGTCTATACTTGGAGTTCTCTAAACGTTTGATTTTTGAAGCAACAAAGGGACCGTCAAGTTCGGCTAGGCGGATCGCACCTTTTACAGCGTTTCGGCGGCTATTTTAAGTGAATTCGGACGTTAAAGATGTCGATCGAATGAGCCTAATGAAAAAAGACAAAAAATAAATGAACCAGGTAGATTGTTCTAACGTATGAGGAATAAAATATGGACAAACAAAAAAAAGTAAAAAAAAAATTATTTACTAATCAAATGATTTTAATCCATCATTTATTTAAAACTTTAATTCTTAGATAAAATTTACAGAAAAATTTGCGCTCCATATCGATTCGCTTTCCTGATCCTTTCTGGCACTCTTTTCATTGCCGCCTGCGTTCCTGATGTATCAATCTTCGTGAAATCTCTTTTTATCTTTCTAATCAGACATTCAACATTTGTGGCACGATATCCATTGCTGTATACCATTCTCTTCAGATTTGCCCAAAAAGTTTCAATGGGCCTTAGTTGTGGAACATTTGGTGGGTTATAGTCTTTAGGTATAAATTCGATTCTGCGTTGACGTAAATCAGATAACGTTGCGTTGGCATAATGTGAGGATGCCAAATCAGGCCAAAAAATCGTTTTATCATTTTTATGATATTTATTTATAAATTTCTGAAGCACAGGTAAACATTTGTTTGTGTATGTTTGCGCATTAACCGCCAAACCACTTTTGAAAAATACTGGGTCACTGACACCTCGTTCGCTAATAGCCACCCACAACATAACTTTACCTGGAAACTTGGTCTTATGAATAAACTTCTCCTTTTCTGGTGCATTGTGATCGGGAGACTCGTAGTAGTATTTTGGCTGCCATTCATTACCTTCAACAGTGAAATAACTTTCATCATCCATCACACATTTATAAGCTGAAGAAGCAGCGAAATATGTTTGGGAAAGCACTCTTAATCTAGATTTGATTGTAGCTAATTGTTTGTCTGTAGTTGCTGGTGCCGATTTTTTGGGTTTGCGTTGAATATTCATACTTTGTAAATATTTCTTGATAGTTTTTGGGGCAACTTGATATTTTTTACCCAGTTTTCTGAACGATTTTGCAGTTCGACCCACTGTTTCACCTTTCAATTTCATTCGAACTTTGCTACCTTGTAGTTGACATTTTTTACCAGAGTCGGGTTTTCTTTCCACAGGTTCATTATTCTCAAACAGTTTAATTGTTTTGTAGATAAAGAATTTTTTGAATCCAAGATCCTTGAAGTAGTGAAAAATCTCGATCTTTTTTTTGTCTGGATTTTCCTGACAAAATTTACAAATTAATTTACGACGATCTACTTGTAACAACGACATTTTTGTAACTAATCGTAAAATGACGCAGTTGTAATGTATTTTTTATAAAATATACGGGAACCATCTTATTTAAAAACAAGGAAATTTTTATTTTTGGTTGTATAATACAAATACAAATACATTTACATTTGTCCATATTTCATTCCTCATACGTTATTTAGTTTTAGAGTCGGTAAAATGTTGTTTATGAAGGCAGTTTCTACCACTAAATTGTACTATTTGTTACTAAAGACAAAAACTATGCTAAATAACCACTGTTTTTTTTTTGCGAGCACAAGCACGGTCCAACGTCTTACAAAACGTGATTCTTATGTACAGTTACGGTCAGGAAGTGCCGTTTATAAATACGGTATCTACTAGTATAACCGCAAAATAACCGATCGGTTTTCGTTCGGTTAATGATCACCACACTAGGTCTTATAAATCGTGGTTATTTTGTTGTTTATGAGAAAACGGGTGTCCAATCAAAAACAACTCGGTCATTCAGTCCTTCACCAGTTATTTTATTTTACTTAAATTGTATATTGCTTTTCGGGATCTTTTATTGAGAATATCTTCTTGCCGTCTCTTCTAGATTTTTAGAAGGAACGTGAAATTAATTTTATTCATCCACATGTCCCAAATTATTTGCAGTGCATTAAGTACAGTGTATTGTTGGAAAGATTTCTACTTTTGACACCTTAAATTGTTTCGCGGAATAAAAAACAAATCACTTTAGATACTAAAATTTATAAAATGATTCACTTTTTCCAACTGGGATCATATCGAAATAAACAAAAAATTTAAAGGGGATTAACGGAAAACATTTCAACACAGTTTGTTATTTGGTTGCATCTAACCAACCTGTTCACAGACTCAAAATATGCTCAACTCTATTGCACTTTATTCAAATCGTGGAAGTATGGCTAACTCCGTTTTACGAGAATATAAATCTACATGTATCATCTGCTTGCAAGCATTCCGCGCTTTTTATTAGGAAATTCCCTATCCAAACGTACCTTATTAATAAATATTATCTCCTCAAAAACCATTACATTTAAGCTACACTTGTTTACCGATTGTTGTTCACCTTGACTGTGATTTTTGTGATAAGTGGTATGTAATAGCTAACATAAAAAATTCAACACACATGTTCAGGAAATGTGTATGTCATAAATAAACCTGACATACCATGCCACATACAATCCAAAAATATCGATTACCTCCAAATTCGTGATTATGGAAAACCGTTACAATTTTTTTTGTACATATATGAGTTTTTATTAAGTTGCTATAAACTAGTACACAAAAAATAAATTTATTGAATGTTCGATCACGTGCGGTCACGAAAAAATTTCAACTTATTTGTTAATATTCGCATTCCTTAGTCTTAGTAACATGCTTTACAGTTTATGGCTATTATAGTATAGTACGTTACAATAAGATTTTATTCAGAATTTCTGTTCATTTATTTGAAAATGTTTACCCCTTAAAATGGGCAAATAAATAATAAAAACTGATACAAGTGAGATAAGTTTTTTCCCTACTACAAATTCATCTATAAGTTATTGTAAACCTGCCACCATTTTGTATTACAACCTTATACGTAGCAAATAACATTTTATACCCAGACGGTAACATAATGAACCTAAAAATTAGCTTCATCTCAAAAGAAACAAAAAATAACCGATCAAATAATAATCCAGCAACTGACTTCAAAAAATTATCCGTAATTGCTTATTAAAATAATTATTTTTAGGTTTTTTTATTATATATTTTCGGATATCGAAAATTTTATATAATTCGATAAATTATTATTTTATTTTTATTTTATTTTATTTTGAATGAAAGCCCCCAAAAAAATCTGTCAATCATTTCTCTATTTTCTATTCACTAAATTAAAAATAATTAAATTAATAACTAAAAAAAAAAAAAATATACAAAATAATAATTTTTTGTTATTGGAACCTATAATTATGTTTCTAGAGAAGGAAATTAGAATTTTTTGGAAATTAAATAAAAACCAATTTTAAATAACAACCGACATTTTGTAATATGTGAAATTTTTCGGAAATTTGTGTCATGGAAATGAGAGTATGCCGTATGCGAATGGAACAAAAAAAAATTTTTGTTTTGTGGCTATTGTTTGTGGTATGAGATGTGTCATTTTGTATGATTATACTCGTACATACTTAAGTCTATATGTACATATATGCTCATATTAAAGACAATCGTTGGTCTCGTAATTTGTATTTACCTGCGAATCTGTTTAAAATAATGACTTAGAAAATGCGGATAATTATGGTAGACCGATCATATTTATCTTTTGCTGCAATAGTGATAACTCAAAATGATAATTTTTCAATTGTGTTTGGGTTAAGGCCACTCACATGCGTTATTAGAGGTACTATAACACTGTGTTTCTATCAACATATTCCCCATTACATCTCCAAATTATACCGCTGTCATTTTAAAATTATTGCCGAAAAGTATTACAATTCAATGATTTAAAAGTAATTCCTGAACAATATTATTTTTTCAGTTGTGTCATTGTTGCAGCAAATAAGCGATATGATAAATAAAGTAGCTGGGTTTGATACTAATCTTGGCAGTAACACACCCGTCAAGGGAACGTTTAATTTTCTTTGAAATCAGTTTTTGGACAGCATACTCATGCATGTTTCATAAATTTATTTAACAATGTTTTCATTAAATAATCATATCGATTATTTATATAATCGATAAAGCTGTTAATTTTAAAAATTGTGTAAATTCCTTATTTATTGTTGTACTTCCTAATTAATTTGTTTATAACTACTTTTGGAAATTATTTGGAATATGGAAAATTAATCAAAACTATACCTATTAGCAATAAGAAATTTCAAAAAAATTCACCAGAAATGGCGTACTCGATGTTTTATCCATTCATCATTTTTCAATTATTGTAGTTTATTATTATGTACATACAGTCAGAAACATTCAGATGTATACGGCAAATTAAAATCAACGAAACACTTTTTTTTTTCTTACTTTTTTTATTTTAAAAATACATAAATATGAAGTAAATATATGTTATGTGATAACATTATTGATAAAAAATAAAATTTTAAATATGATATCTTCTGTTTGGTTTTTAACTTTATCTTTAAATTTCCCTCTAAATATGAGCCGTATACATCTGAATGTTTCTGACTGTATATGAGAGTCAAAGTAACCCAATTTAAGGTGATAGTTTGTAAACTTATAAATGAAAGGATATCACGATTTTCGGATTTCTTAACTCTTAATGGCGTGCACAAGTTATGTGTATTGCCATAGCCACCATCGCCAACAATCACGTACTCCCCAAATTCGCCAGCTTCGAATTGATGATGGGCGAAGGAATTTCAGAACAAGTATAAGATTGACGTATGAATGAATGAAACGAAATTAATTATATTAAATTTAAAACACTCACAACATCTCCACCCGGTGAACTGATTTTAATGTGTGTGCAATCAATTGCACCGATGCACCGGGGAAAATCAGCTAACGCCGCAAATGCTGCTGCTTTTGCCAAACGCTCATCTTCGGTTCTCGGCATTCGAACGATAGCATGGAAGTCTCGCAAAATCGTGTTACACTCCTGTATACACAATAGTCAAGTGGAATAATGAGAGAAATGAATGAAAACCTTAAAAAAGCATATATCCCTACCCGGGGCAGAATATTGGCAATTGTTGGCTGGGATTCTGGGAAGTGCCAATATAATCGGGTGCCGTTTGCTCAAAGTTGCCGCAAGCCAGCATACGGAGTACAGCGAGCAATTTGTGTTCTGCGGTCAACTCACGTGAACATCAAAATGTCGTCAATTTCACGTAATACATCCATTTCTGAAATATAACTTTAAATAGAGTGATAGATTTATTTTTTCTCATTAGCAAAAGGGCACGAAAATGACGAAATCAAATGATGAACTTACCTTCAATCAAAAATAAATTTAACTTGACAAATTTCACAACAAGATTGCACTGGTTGGATTGAAAAACGAGTGAATAATATGAAAACATAGATTAAACCAACGAAAATGTTCACAAACCGGTCGTCGGAGTGCGGCATCTTTACGTTTATAAAGTATTACGCCTATTTGATTACAAAAGTGGTAATCGGAATGTTCGTGTTAGTGATTCCCACCAAATTAAAAGTAATGCCCAAAACCTTGTGAATGTTCCCAAATATATAATACCAATTACATGTTTCGAATATTTACAGTATTGGCCCATACATTGTTCAATAAACTTCCCATTTCAATAAAAATGTGTTATAATTTTAAATTCCTCAGATAACTTAAATCCTGGCTGTTCACATTAGAAAATATTGAAGAATTTTTATTTTTGATTTAAATTTAGGTTATAGTTAAGATTTTTATAAGATTTTCTTAGGGCCCTTCATTTAAACCCGTGTTACCCAACAAATACCAGAAAATACCTAGGCCAAGTTCATTGCGGAGTACAGACGGAACACATGCAGAATCGACAGGCAGATCCTCTGTCCAGTACATTCTTTTCGAGGCTCTACTCGAATCTCCGTAAATCAACTAAATCTAAAACAAATCTGGTAGAAGATTGTGAAGAATGCTTCCAATTTTTAAAGTTGATTCCTAATAAAACATTCAACTACAATGAACCTGAGGTAATTTCTTGGATTAAAGCTAAAATACTTCCGGATGTATCACTATTCACTACTAATTGCTGTAGCCATGTACAAAAAATTGGACAACTGTATGCTGAAGTCATACTTCAAGAATATGAATATTGATCCCAATAAACATTACCTCAAGACAATTAATTCAGTAACTCTGAAGAAGTATCTGATCATTACTACCGTAATTCTATAAAGGAAATTCTCCACTTTATGAAATTCTCCAACATCTTCACGAGTGATCATCTGTCGAAACTTTATAACAAATCAATTGACAGTCTACCGTTTTCTGCGAGTTCCTTATCATCAATTAGAGTTTTTGTTTATGATAATCATAACAAAGCCTACATAGAAGGACCTGTAACTGATCACCAATTTGGAATGCGTTGGAACAATTTGATTCTTAAAAGAACTGCTTTATCACATCTAGCAGATACATTTTCTGCTCCAATGCTACTGAAATAATGCTAGACCGCAAAATATTTGAAAGATTAAATCAGCTTCCACTATCAGTTGATAAAAATAAACCTAAAATTATATCTATTCAAGGAATGCCAGGCTGCGGCAAATCAACATGGATCTTAAATTCACATATAATTGGAAAAGATCTCGTCCTAAGTTCTACGAAGCACATCATTAATGATATAAAAACTAAGGTGGCTTTCCAATGTAAAGAAGCTGGTAAAAACTTTGAAGATATTAAAACTAACTACCGCACGATTGCTTCTTACCTTTTAAATGGACTCAAAACATATGATACGGTTTATAACGACGAGTGTATGATGGTACATGCTGGACTATTGGGCCTAGTGGCTTTGTTAAGTGACTGCATTACGACCATGACTTACCGCACCACGTTAACCTGAAGCGATTACCATCATATGCTACTGGATGCAAAACCTATCAAATGACAACATTGGCAAATAGACGAGAGCTTTTAAAGTGTTCGTTTATTGGAAATATTTTACTTGATCAAATCGATGCACCATCCATACTGGAATCAATTAAAATAAAGGCACCGAGTAGGAATTTAAGAGATCATGAGTTCCTTCATCTGAATGAACACAGAACAAACTATGGTGACAATGAACCGGTAAACGTGATGTCGAAGAGTTTTAATAAAATCGATCATTTGTTCGACTTTTACTTAAGTAAAGACAACTTTAAACGTAGGTTGAAGCAACATTTTGCTTCAACCTAAAAATATTTTTATGTCAATTTTAATCCTTTTTTTGTTTAATTTAATTTTTATTCTACCCTGTTCAATATGTTATAAATTCAAGTCAAATTTGTAGACTTTTCTCTGTAGAATATTTGATTTTTTTCGGTTTTTTGTAAGCTCGTTGATAATCGACACTGGTTTTTAACCACAGATTATCTCCTATGTTTATTTATTCCACCTTTACTTATAATTATTTTGTATATTGGCTAATCACGCTCAGACTATTGTGTTGTGTTGTGTTGTGATGAGCATGAGGCATCACTTTAAACCAACGCCTCTATTTATGTTTCATAATGGTCCGTTTGTATAGCCTTATGTTTGTTTTCCTTTTTTTATTTTGTTATTATTATTTTTAAGTTATATTATAATTGTATTTGATGGATATAAATAAATAAAAAAAAAAAAATTAGAAAATTATAATTTAAAAAGTTAAGAAAAATCACTATAAAATCGACTGAATCGATTCAATTTTGACGTGATAACGTTTTACACCGCATGTTCAGAAAACTTACCCGAAATTTAACACTCGATCGGGGGCAATTACGCATCAACTATAAGCATTACCTTTAATTTAAAGATAGGGTTGCTTAGATTGGTCCTTCCGCTTTATGTGTCACGCATAATATTATTGCAATGACGTCATCGGGCGGCAAAGGAACCCGCGCCGCGAACCTGTGATTTCAACCGATTTAAATGCTTGAACCAGGGTAGCGAGAGAAAAGCCCATCCGTTTGGAGATTAGATGGTGTCAATTTTTGCGTAAAAAACCAGTGGTGGTTATTTTATTTTAAATTAAATTAATTAATCACCACATAAATTTTAATTAATAATTCAAACTAGAAAATAGCCATTGTAGTTTAGCCCTTGGTCGGGGGCACTCATCAACTATAAGCACTACTTTAATTTAAAGATATGATTGCTTAGATTGGTTCTTCGGGTTTATGTGTCACGCATAATATTATCACAATGACGTCATCGGGCGGCACAGGAACCCGCGCCGCGAACCTCTGATTTCGGCCGATTTAAATGCTTCAACCAGTGTAGCGAGAGAACGGCTCATCCGATCGGAGATCCGATGGTGTCAACTTTTGCGTAAAAAACCAGTGTAAAAATTCAAACTACAAAATAGGGATTTATAGAGATTGAGGGCACTATAGCAAGAGAATGCCTCATCAGATCGAAGCAATTCGGTTATTAATTTGTGCTTAATAATACTGTGGCAGATAATTTATTTTAAATTAAAATAATTAATCTCCACATTACTTTTAATTAAAATTACAAACTACAAAACAGCCATTTACAACCAACCATGAGAATCACTTATCTGACCGAAGTAATTTTGGTGTCAATTTCTGCGTAAAGAAACTGTGGCAGATAACTTTGTTAATTAAAGTAATTAATTTCCACATGAATTTTAATTAAAATTACAAACTACAAAATAGCGATTTACAATGCTTGAGATCACTATAGCGAGATAACCCCTCATGCCTCATCTGATCGAGGCAATTCTAGTGCTAATTTTTGCGTAAAGAAACTGTGGCAGATAATTTATTGTAAATTAAAATAATTAATTTTCACATAAATTTTAATTAAAATTTAGATCTACAAAGTGGCGATTTACAATGCTAGAGAGGCACATCTCCGCTGAGACCCTGCGCTTCATATCGTACTTCTCATACCATCGCCCAGTACTTAATCGTTTGCAAACAATCACTGTATTCTCATTTCATGATGCTAATAATAAAGAAATTTATTTTAACAAGCCCATACATCGTGCCATTTCTCGTACCTCTTATAAACGTTATCACGGAAAACACTTACGGCCGTGTAGAAGACACAGCCTACCCCGAATTTTTTTTTATTAATGTGGAATGTGAGTGCTCAGCTACCTCGCACTTCGACCCAAAAGATCTGTTCTGCTTGAACCCTGCTTAATAACTCATCCAATGAATATTCAGGCTCTTAATGAACCTAATAATTCTGTTGGCCCGTACGCAATATATGTAATACTATCTGGGCTCATTGCTCTTCATGGTATGGTTCACTAGGAATTCGTTCCAGAAGGTCAAACGGTCAATAAAGCATACTACTTATAAATTTTGCATTATAAATACATATTAGGCGAATGTCGAATTTTTTTGTCTTCTCTGACATTTTTATTTATTTTATTTAATATACCGGGTGATTTTTTTAACCTGATACAACTCAAGTTTCAAAGTTACCCCCGCCCCACCTAGAAGGAGGGGGTACTAATTTTAACACTAATGTATTTCCCCCGCGGAATAATTAAATTTTTATCTTAACCATTGTTTTCGTAGAGTTTTTTTATTTTTTTATTTTTTATAAATTTTTTAATTGGGTGCAGAGCGGACTTATTAACGGTCCTAGCTCCTTGTAACTGTCAGAGCTTCTGCACCCAATGCGCGATCCTGCAAGTAAAGATTAATAGCTACCTTAAATTTATTCATTTTATATTCCTTCGGAAATTTGAAATGTATTAGCGAATTCCACTTTTTTGATGTTCGGTATATAAATTCGCGCTTGATTTCTTCAGTTCGAGGTTTCGGGAGCTTCACCGTAAACCTATGTGCATTGGTTGTTCCTCTTGTTACTCTTGTTGTTGTAACGAATGGTGGTATTTTCTCCGATAGTTCTGCAGAACATTTACCATGTAAGCATCTGTAGAAGACGCAGAATTCTGCAACATCTCTGCGATGCTGTAAGCTGTCTAGTTCTTGAGTAAGTCTGGGATTCCGTATTATTGAGTGCTTATTTTCCGAGATATTTGAGAGTACCAGGTTAAAAGTCATCCGGTAGTTTGATTTTTAATTGATTTAAACGATTGAAATTAAAAAAAAAATAAAAAATTGGATGGCTAAATATTTAAAATATTCAAAATACAAAAATATTCTGTTGGAAAAATTAAATTTAATTTTGAAAAAATATTATTTGAATTTTTAAGACCCTAAAACATCTCCTTCTTATTTTTAAATGTTTAATTGGAAATAGAGCACAAATAATAAGTTGAATCTAAATATTCTTCTGTAAACATTGACATTTTTTAAAATAACAACAAAACTTGCGGTTTTGACGTTTGATTTTATCTTGCTGAAAGTTGCTGACAATAATTTTAACTTGTGTAATACTTGTGTAATTGTTACAGAATACGATTTAAGAGTGCCAAAAAATTAATCTTTATCACGTTTACTCATTACAATTTTTCTTGATTTTTAGAGAATCAGTGTACTGAGCGGAAATAAGGAACAGATTTTTAATACTCATATCGATTACATCGGAAATAAGAAACCCAGCTTATATGTTGCAGCATTCGGGCTTGTATAAATATTTATGTTGGATTTTGGCCTATTTGATTACATTGTATTTGGTTTTTCCTTCCTCATTTCGTTCCTCATAGTCAAATTCTTGTGTTAATTAATACCAGAGCCTAGTAGAGCAGTGCTTCACAAACATTTTTATAGTGCCGCTCTATACAGTGCCCCAAAAATTTACTTAAACATTGTAACAGAAAGCGATAGCGGACTATCGTCTGTTACTAGAAATTATTTACGCAGAGGCTCTGGGGCGGTCATCTGAGGCCGGCTAAAGCTCAGGGAGTTGGGGTGGGGTTTCCCAGAGTATACGTAAACCTAGTTAGACCGCAAGGAACGGGGAAAAAGGAAGGAAACAGGATTCAAGGCATGAACCAACTTACCAACTTACCAAATTAGACTGCGACACACATACTCACTTACCGCATCCTTTACATAGGCTTTTAGCCCCTCATTCTCATCACTAAGTTCTCAGGTTTAGGAAACAAATAGTAAAGCAAGCCAACAAAAAGCTCAGTAAAAAAAACCAAAAAAGAACCCCGAAGTAAGAAACGAAGGAAGAGAGAGCTGAAAACAAATATTATTTAAAAATAAGCTAAATAAAAATGAAGATAAATATTATCATACATATAGAACCGAATTCCAATGACAGCTAAAAAAAAATGTATGTGACTCGATTGAATTTACTGATTCTAATTTACTTTATCACACTATCAAATACATAAAACTAATAAAAAAAAATCAACCAAAAGCAAAGCTTTGAATAACAAAAAAAAATTTAAGAAACTATGAAAAAAATTAATCTCTATGATTTTATAATAGTAAAGCAAAAATAATAGGAACTAAATTTCAATAATAGATATCAAAAAAAACAATTTAATCATATAATAGAATATTAATAATAATAATAAAAAAAAAATTAATAATAATAAAACAAAATAACGAACTGTTTGACTCCTGGCTGCCACGGCTTCACATCATACCGGAAGGTCGAACACAGCAAAATAACCACTGGTATGGTACAACATTAAAATCCGCAACTGGTAAATTAACGGCCAACCGCTAAATATAGCACAATTAGCCACTCAGCAATATTTGGACTGATAGGCATTAACCGTAAACTGCTCGCTTATAATGCACTATATCTGGAACCGTAGAATAGTATCAGCTATGCGACATCAATTTTCTGCAGGAACAATAGCTATAACGTTAGCTATACATTTTTCCTCTCATAAAATGTCCCAAATAGTAAAGAGGAGTGCCAAAACAATTCCATCAGCCGATAATCAACGGTAAATTCAAGCGGCACAATTTTAAGTCGTATGCCAGCGCATGCAGCAATCCACTAACTCTAACAACGATTCGTTTTCAACGGGAGCAATAACAAAAAAAAACTATCCCGCATTAATTTAGCACAAATATTAACAATTTTATTTATTTAAAAGTTTTTCTTAATTCACAAAATTTATTACAGTTTTTTTTTCCAATAACACAAACCAATATGATTATATTTTCTTATCATTGGTAATACATAACATTTATTTTATTATTTTATTTCTTAATTTGCCAAATATCAATTTTTATCAATACAAATAAATTCTTCATTGATCAACTGTATTTTTGATTGATTTTGTTTGCTTTCATTAGCTTTTTACTTTATTTTTTGTTTTTAATAATAAAAGCAAAACTGTTCACGGAACACCCGAGAAAATAATATCGAACCACATATAGTTAATTCACTAACATGTCATTGTTTTTTTTTTTTCGGTTCGATCGCACTTGATAATATTTATATATATATATATTTTTTTGTTTTACTTTAATAATGGCTAATACCAAAAGTAATAAACAAAAAGCACACAGAGTCTCAAAACTCTATCAAAAAAAAAAAAAATAAAACAAACACACGACTTAGCCACTTACAACAAGTGCTACTTAAACAAAACTCACTTGTCTCTTCGAGACCAAAAATTAGACTGTCCCAATAAAAACCGATCACGCAAAGTCCAAGTTGTTTGTTTGTTTTTTCTTTTTAAATTTATATTGTTCCCCTCTCTCCCTTCGTTCAGTTTCACTTCCAAGCGCAACCAAAAAAAATGGACAGGTATGCACAGGGCTGCGCAACCTACTCCGGCGTTCTTCATGTTGTTGCGCGGGGATGACACAAGCATGCCGTACAATCAATGTTGGGAATTCCCTATACCCAGGAGACGAGGAGAAGGTGGACAAATGATAAGCCAGTGTGAGGCATTAATATTATTAAACAGAAACAACGACTTACGACTTTTGGAACGTACCGAACGTTACAACATCACCTGTTCAATAGTGAGTTTACTGTTAAACATTTTGACGATTCATGTGTAATGATATCATATGTTCTGTTCAGCCAATGAAGCAGCATGCAAATCCATATCCGTGATCGCCAATTTAAAAAAATAGATAAATTGATTTAAGCGTAACGTTTATGAAAATTGTTAAACTTTGCTTTTACATAGCATAACCTTTTTTTTACGAGCTTATAACTATTAGATGTAGTTATAAAAACTCCGGAACTAAATATTTTAACTGAACAATACATGTTAAAAGAGGCGCAGAACAGAAAACGAGGTATAATTAATTGAGGTTTAAGCTAAACATTTTTAAGCGAACTATTCTAAATTTACAAATTTTAAATTTTTGCATGTTTTTCTAACTCGACATAAAACAACTTGAATGAAATTTTATTGTAAATTAATGAATTTGAATAATTTGCTTTGCTTGAAATTGTAGTCTTAAAATATTATGTCGAATTTGACTTATTTGAAACTAAATGTTAAGATATTTTCTTCTTTTAAATATGGAAACTTTGGAAATACCTGAAACATTTAAGAATTAGAATTTTTCTGTATAAAATTTAAGGTTACTTACTTTAAGTTTTTTGTAGATTTTTTCAACTACCAATTTTCAATGTCATTAACCAATTAGAAAGTTTTATAACCCGATTAGCAATTTTACATCTAAAATTTGAAATTCGATTTTTAGAGCAAAATTTGGCAAGTTGCATTTGAAATTTCAAATTGAATTAAAGTACCAGTAACTTTTTGAAAATACTAAATACCATTGGTTTTCAATAACCATTTAAATAATTATAATAATAATTTCTCATATCCCTAAGTTCCTTGCTTTTACCAGAACCATCTTGATATGAATAGAGCCGGCATGTGAAAAATGAACTTAAAATAAGGGATATAGAAACACTAAAAATTCATTTATTTTCATAGTGTTTATATGAAAAAACGCGATTTCGATTGACGATAAAATATGAATTAAAAGTTAAACCCAGTTAAATAATTTTTTAAGAAATCGCTAACAAACAACTCAATGTCTTACTCATTTAAAACACAGATTCTCAAATTTCCCTATTTTCCAGCAATAATCAAAAGAAAATAAGGGAAATTAAATTAAAAAACATTCTACAACAACAACAATATGTATTAAAAAGAGAAAATTCAGTTTAATGACGACATCATATCTCCACATCTAAAACCAATGGTACGAAAAAAGACAACACGTCTCCGCTCAACAATCAAAATTTAAAAAACATCAAAAAGAGCCAAACAGAATAAATTAAATCAATAAAATGAGTGCGAAAAAAACAAAACATCAAAACAATCTAGCATGCTTTGCAAATTCAAAATAACTATAGAAACATATTCGAATTCAAATTGGAATGGAGGCAATGAAAGAGATGATTATTGTTTTGTATATAAATTTCTAGTTATATTGGTGACGTATATTTTACAAAAACAACAATATTTTAAATTTTAAAAGTACCTTATTTTTCATGACGATTTTCACTTAGAAATAAACATTTTCAAGACTCGATTTTTCAATCAAATAATATTACATGTTTCATGAACATTTTCATATAAAAACAAAACAAAAGCTCACATTTCTAATAAACTAAATCTGTCAATGAAAATAAGCGTTTTCCCATATAGTTTCATAGTAAAGAAAAAATTGTTTGTACCTTATTTTAAGCTTAGTAAAAAATACAGTCGATACTGGAGGCTCTTATTTATACAGTAGGCTCTGCTTTTACCGTCTAAATTTGCGCGAATTTATTTCGTATATCTCGTATTTATGAATTTCGAATTACTTTAATATTTTTTAGAATCGAATTTCGATTGAAAATTATTAAATATGATAGAAAATTATGTGGAAATTGTAAAAATTCGGATTTAAAAATTGTGTTACTCCATAATATTCGTACGGAGTTGCTAAACTTCCATAATAAAATACTATATTTCACAGAACGTGGAATTTTTAATAATTTTTGATGATTTTAAAAGTTGTTATATCGCCAACCATACAAATGTCCACGAGGTTTTCCTTCATTCTCGAATAGCCCATATTTTCGGATAACTTGGCCATATGTCAATCTACGTGGCCAACCTGATCCAATTGTGACGAACTTTACTATACTTCACAGAATTTAGAATTTTTAATAATTTTGATGGTTTTATGAATTGTTGTATCTCCGATCACAGAGATGTCCACAATGTCTCGCCCATATTTTCGGATAACTTGGCCATGTGCCAATATACGTCGCTAAACTGATTCAATTGTGACGAACTGTACTATACTTCACAGAATTTAGAATTTTTAATAATTTTGATGGTTTTATAAATTTGAACAACAGTTAAGCGAGACAATAAACCAGTCAAACCAAGAAATTAAACATCAGATGGAGCAACATGTTGAAGAAAATTAGAAACAAAGGTGCAGCAGGACGAAGAAAAATTACATACAGAGGTCCAACAGGCTAAAGAAAAATTTAAACGTCTCGAGAAAGAATTAACTGACAAGACAAGTGGAACAACGACACAAGTGTTTCAAACCGTTCACTCAATCAAATTAAAGCCATCAACATTTGATGGAACAACATGTTTCGTTTCAAATTTCATTTCGGAACAAGAGCGCAACAACTATCTTGAAATTATGAAGGCGCTAGATCGGAAGTACGGCAGTGACCATAAACGGGCAATCAATCGTATGGAATTAAAAATCCGCTACCAAAAGCTAGGAAATGCCCCTACCCAGAGGAGATCAGGCATTGGATGAGTTAACGGTAACAGACCGTAAGGCGGAAAGATTAAAAGTCAGTTCGATGGAGCAGAAACTGGCTTCACCGTCCTATTGCCCCATAACTTACTACATCCCTGTCACGAGTGTAGAAGGAGGCGGTAGCAGCGTAACAATCGAGGGCGATGTTAATGGAAGAAAGTGGGTCATCACGCAGGTTACTGGAGTAACGAACACGATTGTCCGGGAAGACTTGATCGGAAGAGATGTGCAGCTAGCTGATGGGTTAAAATTAAGAATGGTAAATGGCGATGGAGCAATAATAAACGAAAAGACGTTCGTTAACATAAGCATATGGCCAAGTTATCCGAAAATGCGGACGAGACGTTGTGGACATCTCTGTGATCGGAGATCTAATAATTTTTAAAACAATCAAAATTATTAAAAATTCTAAATTTTGTGAAGTATAGTAAAGTTCGTCACAATTGGATCAGGTTAGCCACGTAGATTGACATATGGCCAAGTTATCCGAAAATATGGGCTATTCGAGAATGAAGGAAAACCTCGTGGACATTTGTATGGTTGGCGATATAACAACTTTTAAAATCATCCAAAATTATTAAAAATTCCACGTTCTGTGAAATATAGTATTTTCATCACAATTGGATCAGCTTGGTGACATACATACAGCTATATGGCCTAGTTATTCTAGAAAATGTGCGGGACCTTCGGGACATCTCCAGGATTGGCGCTAAACAATTATCAAAAATCAGTCAACTTTTAAATTATCTGAAATACAGTAAGGTTCATTAAAATAAAAAAATTAAATTTTCATATAATCTGAATTCCAATTGGAAAAATAACTAATTTAACAGTGTAATTTTTTGTTATTTTTTTAGTATAAACTTCACACTCATGATATTACTGAATATGTACTACTCTCAATAATGAAATACCAAATGGAGAAAACATAGAGGAGCCAACCAACAAATTACAAAACGCAGCTAATTCATTGAGTAATTGGACGAAAAAATGGCGCCTTCAACTCAACGAAACTAAATCTGTCCATATAAACTTCACCATCAAAAATGTTAATTGGTTACATCTTACATGCATGTTAGAACCTAAATTAAAGTAAAAATCTTTGAACTAAAATGCCTCAACTGTAGGGATATTTCCAGCAGGAATAGAAAATTTTTTTCAAGAGATTATTTAAGTAGAATTAGAGGATCTAAAGACGAAGTGCCATGTTGCTGACTATTATTCAAGATTTTCACAACCTTTTGAACACTGACGCTTTTTAATGAATGAGCTTAAGCTCAAAAAGAAGCGTCCCAAATTTTAGATATTAAATAAAGATTAAATAAAGGTTACATTGGTTAGATGCTAAACTGAAGTGGATAGAGCATGTTAAAAAGAAAAAAGAAGAGTTAAACATCAAATATAGAAAAATGTATTGGCTCATATGAAGCAACTCTGAGCTATCATTACATGATATATACTGCTATTATATAAACTGCTATTATTTCGGAAAATATTGAAACCTGTATGGACGGATGGTATACAGCTATGGGACTGTACCAAGAAACTAACACAATAGTAATTCAAACCTTTCAAAATACAGTCTTGCGTAGTATGGTCAACGTACCATGGTACATATACGGAATGATAACCTTCATAAAGATCTAAAAATAGAATACCTCAGTGGAGAAATTAAGAAATATGCGAAGGAAACACGTACAGCGGCCTTAGTCAACATGAAAATGAGGATTTGCGTCGTATGCTGATCAATCCAAACCCAGTAAGACGGCTTCGAAGAACGAAGCGCTTAGAACTAGGACAGATAAATTAATGAAGTAACCAACCTGGAGCTAACCAGAGTATGGGTTATCCCCCTCACACAGTTAACAACACTTAATATAGATAAATTACTAGATGAATTTGTATTCAGTTGTAATATTTGTTAAATACAAACCCTCAACAGTCATAATTTCTGAATGATATGAAACCGAATACATAGATTTCGAAAGTGATATAATATGTAAAAGAGCTATTACCTTATGCAATACTGCCACAGATATAATGTTTCAGGTAATTAAACATGAAGTTAATCTCACTTTTAGTTAAAATAAACTTTTTTCTGTATTTTTCTAAAATGCCACTGGATTAGGATTAAAAGGATTCAATTTACCACTTCACATTTTAATTGGTAGAACTGATCGCCCTCAATTGACACCTCGAATATCCATACCGATTTCGAACTCTTGGAGCTATGTACTAGACTGCTGCCGCTGGTCTTGAAGATCAGTCCAGTTTTGTTCAGTTTTCGGTTAGAGGATGCCGTTGTATACACAATGGTTTTTCGCTGCGCTAGCAATCAAGTTCAATAAGCACAATAAGTGATTTTATTGTGCTTTTTTTGACACCCTCTTGGGCCCTCTCTGTCTCTTGTACTCCATATAGCGATGAGTGTGGGCTGGTTTTATTTATCTTCAGGTATTCTTTTTTGCTGGTTTGTTGTCTCGAGTTTTGCATTCTCTCAACTTGTCGAAGTAATTTCATACTTTTACGTGTTCTTTTGAAAGATGCGAGTTAATTTACCCGAGATGACAATTTTCAATATTTAATTGGCAGATCTCATCGCAATAGTTGGTATCTCGTATACAATTTGCATAAAAATGGTCATCGAAACGCTTTTTTCGAGGTATGTCCATCCCAACAGTCTCATCGGCTTTGAGGATGTTTGAGGAATTTGACTCATTTATCTACTCGGTGGTACACGTTACGTCACGCTTCAGTTACCTGTCCATCAGAAGATTCAAGCGAACCTAAGGAAACCCGTTTTTTATTCTCTTGAGCTCTCTCTCTGCGATGTTTTGTAATCCCTAGCAGTGGTCTTGTGCTGATTTGAGTCATTTTGGGATGCCCTTTTGACCTGCTATGCTTTTCTCAACTTTGGGATTCTCTAAACATTTGATTTTCGACTTAAAAGTTGTAAAAAAACGGAGCCTATTTTTTGGGAGTGATAGTCCAATTTACCCCGTGTCATTTATTTTTAGTTTCATCCATTAGATCTTATTGCACTGGTTCTATCGACATATTTAACACCCGAATTAATTGAGAACTCATGGAGTTACTCACCAAAATTGCTGCCGAAACGCAATTTTTGATGTGGGATTTCTCCGATCCGCCTACCCGGCCTTACCGTTCCACCGGTTTGGTAGGCTCATTTACACTAATTGGACTACCTTTTCTTTTAGTTGGTATATTTTGCGTTTTGCTACCTTTATTTGTTTAGAAGTTGTCACCCGATACAAACCAAATACAGAGTTCAAGACATATAGTTGTACGCCAAAACATTTAAAATTAATACTAAATTCCATTTACGTAATAATATGAATTTTATAAACTGATTATATTTTAAGAGACCGTTTTATTTTTTATAAAAAATATATCCCAAAAGCGGTCTCTAAAAATATAATGAATTTTTATTCAAATTACGAGTATATCAGACGGGCGATTTGTTTTTAGTTGTTTTATTTCAAAAAATATAATCTATCGTTAAAAATTTTAAAAACCTAAAATATGGAAAGCTCTGTCACAATATGCCTTAACTACACGCCGTTCCAGCTGTCGGCCTTTCCTGCCTGACACGTAATGACAAATTCTCCAAACTCTTCTCATGCAATCCAGCAAAACTGCAAAGAAGAAATATAAGATTATGAGGTCGTAGCTACCAACCAACATTACCCGAGGAAGTTATGTGGATGTGCCGTAGTTGTTTTTGAACACTGACGCCTTATTGTGAATGAGCTCTTGCTCAAAATAAGGCGTTCCAAAATTTTAGTAAACAAATAAAATAAATAAATAAAATCACATAAACGACATTTACTATTTAATTTAAAAGCTTTTATATTTATTTTAAATTCAAACATTCTTTAAAGTTGCTTTTACAATTAAGTTTATAAAAATTATTGTGAAATTTTTTTGCTAAAATAGCAAGCCTATTTCGTCTATTTTGAGTCACGTGTACGAAATAAACCAATCAAAATAACATTACACTGATAATTTCCCTAGGGATGTTATCAGTGTAATGTTATTTTGATTGGTATATTTTGTACACGTGACTCGCAATTGACCGATTTAATAGGCTTGCTATTTTAGAAAAACATACTCTGGCTACTAGATGAAAAGAATTTATAGTTTTATTTTACAATAAATACTGTTTCAAAATGACACTTTCATAGAACAATTTACAATCTAGCAGCCTTACAACTAGAATGAAATACAATAGATCGATTATTTGACAGCCAAAATATGTCAAATTTTTTTGAATGTTAAGGAAAACAAACAGCAGTTTATATGAAGCTAACTTAAAATGTTTGAAAATAACTTAATTTTTATAAAAATAACCATAGAAAAAACTCAAAACGGCAGAAGATTAAACCTAAAGAATACGAATTTGCCTTCTTTTTATGTTTTAATTTTTCACACGCTTTTCACAAGAAAATTTACTTGCTTAGCTAAAAATGACATAAAATGAATACATTTCAATTAAATTTTTATTCAAAAATATTTAATATATGTCTGTAATTATAGAAATAAAATTGCATCTGTGCTACTTCATACAAAAAGATATGAACAATATTTTGACGTTTATTTGTTTTCCTTAACACAAAAAATCACAATGAAGTTGTCTAGCATTCAATCTATTGCAAAAAATTTTCTCGTCGAATACCCCTCGAGCATTGATAAATACCTCATAATTTTATTATGTTTTCCTCAAGCACGTTGCTTTTAGGTAACATTCCTCAGCCTACGGCTTCGGTCTGTTACCAAGCAACGTGCTTTCGAAATTTATAATAAAATTATTTCGGGAAATTATCAATGCTCTTGGGATATTACTGCTGAAAAGAACGCGGAAACAAAAATGGAATCATTCAAATTAATAAATCGATAAATTATAAATATGATTAATTAAAAAATAAATTAAAATCGAGCAAGACGTGTTAAAAATTCACAAACAACTACGAAAAGTTCGGATATGTTTAAATATTTAATTTTTAGTGGATTAAGTGGGTGTAGGAGCCTGGAGAAAACTAAGATGAGTGATCGTAAGATGTCACTCAATTTCAGTATGATACGTCAAGAAAATCAAAGTTGAGAAATGCCAAGAAATACGAAAGTGGCGCCACCTCTAGACTATTCGCTTAATTATGGCCCACCCTATAAAAGTAAAGACAAAATGAATCGTCCGATAAATGTTAGACATAATATCTAACAAACTTAAATCTGATTGAGCACAAAAGGTCCATTTGGGTAAATGTTTGATGATCATTGCTAAAATGCCACTTCACGGGAAGATTGACTGAAAGCAATTTAAGAAGGGTGGGGAAATATTATTTCCATCACTTGTGCTAATCTAGACATGTAGTATATCTAGAAGGGTAGAATTTGCGATATAAGCGAAATAGATAGCACACAAGATGGTTCTATTCAATCGGAGGCTAAATGTCAAACTTCCAACAAACATAGCCCTTGTTTACAAGAGGCCATAGACTTGTGGCCTATTGTGGCATTTTGATTATCGGTAGATGGTTTGTTCGCGCAAAATTTGGTAATTATTTTGTTGTGGAAAAGCTCAAAGAATTGTGGAAGAGTGGAGACTTTTTTCAGACTGGGTGTGCTAGGGAAATACAAGTTTTCCTGGAAGTTTTTGTTTTTCAAAAAAAAAATTGCATTATATAAAAATTAGATTCAGAAAGCAGTTGATAATATTTACATCAACGAGAAATAGAAAATCAATTATTGTAAAAGAAAAAGATCAAGTTCAACAAAACCATTACATTTGTTAATACTAATAAAATCTGATTAGGTATAAAATTGTAACCAGAGTTTGAGTTTCATGGAATTACTTCGGGTCTATGTGCTCCAGCCCACACATTAACGAGAACCCAACATCCAGAAATGGTATTATAAGTATACCTTTTCAACGGTAAGACGTGCAATACACATCAAAAAAGATGAAGAGACTGGTTTTAATTAAAGGTTTGCAACAGCGGAAACAAGACGCTTGCTAAATATTCGGTCACCTTAATGAAGAAGTCTGTGTAGGTAAGCCAACCACAAAGCATACCATACCTCCACAGACTTGCTTCTTACCATACATCCACAGCAGTGAATGTAATGTTCTAAAATTGGGCGAAAATTGCCAGACCTAGAAGGTTCTGGGTAATTATAATTTTTGGCGAACGCCGTCTGGAATGGATCTGTGCTTAGAAGTTAGATGATTGAAGATTAATTTCCATTAAAAGAGGCAAATTTAGTTTTTAATTCGCCACATGATTTTATTTTTCATCACCATTTTATTTTGCATAATGTGTTAGATTTTCGCTCCTGAGGTATAGCGTTCAGCTTCCAAGTCATCCCACACGAAAGCAAACGTACATTTCTTTCACAATATAATCCAGAATTTACTATAAATTGTAAAAAAAATTCTTCGATGAATTGTTTTTAAGGCGTTCGTTTTAAGTAAAAGCTCAAATCGAAAGTCATTTCGAGATAGGTTAAGATTTATGTCAATAAAAATTACCTAAACACGATCGAATTTATATTTTATTAAGTTTGATCTTGCGCGTACGCTTATTATTCGCAAAATGTCACAATGGTTTAATAAACCCTCCAAAAATTTACGGCCGGTTTAACCAGATTTATTTTTAGTTTTTTATAAAAATAATGTGTACATTACAAATTCTCTGTCTATAAAATCGAATAATTTACAATCCTGATACTCAGTCTGTTGTATTCTAAAAAAAAAAATAATAATAATAACCAAAATTAAGGTAACTCTCTTTTGTTGACTGACAGTTTGATAGTTTTTTTTATATATTTTGTTTGTGGTAATTTTGTAACACACAACACAATAATATCTAACCAACAACTACTATTATTTTGGTGAAACTTTTAATTTAATTTTTCCCAATTTTATTTTGTACACACAACAACATTTGACAAAACAAAAAACCAAAAAAATCGAAAAGGTTCAATCAATTTTGTGGTCAATACAAAAAATTACACTCGGCATACTCTATTATTACTTTCTATCAAACTTACAGAATGATTGACATTGTTGAAAAAAAAACAAAATTAAACAAAAATGCCTTGTCGGTTTTTTTTATAAAGAAACCGAAAATAAGACAACAAAATATACTTTAATATCCGAAATATTACATGATCCGTGCACCGGAGGTACATTTGTAGTTTGATATGTATGTAGGTGAAATAGATATTTATTTGTTATGTTCGCCTTTCATTTTTATTGAATCTGAAATGAAGCTTTTTGTTGAAAGCTCGAATATTGCATGACAAAAGCATTAATTTTTAAAAACCCTATATATAGGTCTCTTTCTACTGGGCTGTCAAATTAAATATAAAAAACTATGTATTTAAATTTGGTATACGCCCTCATCTTCATTCTATGGGAAAGTATAAAGATAAAGGAACAAATAAATTCCAAATATATATTCATCTTTGTTTTACCCAAATGTGAATAGTTTACATTCCCCCTTTTAGTTTATTAAGAGCTTTTATCAAATTCTTTTATATACATCTACCCTCAAACTAAAAAAAACAATTTTTTTATGGTTTTAACATTCTTATAATACTCTACATAATACGTTCGTCTCTTTTTGATTCACCTGCTTGAAACCAGGCTTATGGTCATTTTGATATCAATTTTCGAAACACCTTTTATTAAAGTAGTTTTTAGTTTTATTCGAATACTTGTGTAGGATGCACACGTAAAAGTTAATAAAAAAAAATAAATTTATACTCTTTTTAAATAAATTATTTAATAATAAATATTTTATTTTTAGTATAGTTTCTTTGTTATTATTATTAATAATCTTTTTTCTCGCTCTATATATACACATATATGATTAATTAATAAAAAATAAAGTAAATAAATAATTAATTAAAAATAATAATTGGTTTTTTATGCTCGTTCGTGGTATTAAGTGTGCAACACAATCATGATTTTTTTTATATATCAAGTGTAATAATTGCAATAGTGAGAGAGCTTTAATAAAAAAATAAAAATAAAAATTGTTTAGTGAAAATCATTTGTTAATTAATATTTATAAATGCAAAAAGGATTAAAGTGTATTAATCAAACTAAAGTGTGATTTTTAGTTTATTTGAAAATATTTAGAGTGAAGAATATAAATAAAAATTTAACTTGAGTTGAATTTATCAGTTTATTAGTGAAAAGTGATTGAGTGAATATTAAGTGTTTTCAAGTGGAGCTTTTTTGTTATTTGGTTTTATACTAGTGAAATTCTTGAAAAGTATATATAAAATAGTTTTATCGACGGTAGTAAAAATTTATTTTATTTTTATTCGTTTAAATTCAACTTCACAAGGATATATGTATCTACAAGTATAAAGGAACCGGCGGTGTTTTATTTTTTATGTTGGTATTGTTGCTAAACAACTACGCTCCAGTAAAAATAGATCTGCTGAGTAATTAATTGCGTTCGTCATATTTAGAAGTATTAAATCATTCGATTATATCTTATCATCAAGAATTTTGTATTGTGTATTATTTTCTTAAATACAAAGTTATTAGTAAACAAAATACTCTGGTTACGAATATTTCTTGGCGATCACATCATACACATGAGACTACATTGTCAACCCTGTTGTCATGCAGACCTGCATTTATTGCTCTAAAGCTTCACCAAAATAATATTTCTTTACGTAAATATTGGCATGTTGAGTTTCATTTAAAAAAAAAATTCCGAATTTTGTTTTTGGACTAGAGCAGGGATTTACTAAAAATTCAAACATGCAGAAAATTTAGATCAACCGTACCGAAATTTCAGCCAAACCTCGGTTCTTTGTTTTTAATCATAATAGGCCCTTAGATGACGCAATAATCTAGCCGTTTTTATTTATGTGCAGTTTAAATCTAAGTGAAGGCTTCCATTTTTGGCAATTAAGATTGGATTATATAATTTAAATTCAATGGAAATTATCTGAAGCTAACAGAAGGCATTATGAATTGTGAACTCACTTTCTGGTTCTTTAGATCGACGGATTTAATTTCAAAATATTTGAGCTGTTTTTATTCACACAATGCTCTGCAGTCCGTTGTTCAATTTTACTCTTCGTTTTATTATCGAAAATACAAATGTACATACTAGTATACGCCCTTTATTTTGACCAGCCTAAGTTTCTTTCTAGACCCTTAATTTCAAGCAATTTAATGGTATGGGAAAACTACAGGCCGACCATGTCTCACCATGTCTGCAATAAAATTCTAAGATATGCGTAAATGTAAATTGATTGGTTTGGATGTACGGGCAAGCATTAAGCAGGAACTCCCGGACTCCCGGGTACATACCGTACACCCGTTTTTACTCACAACAACGCCCGAAGGAGAGGTTACAGATACCTAAGCGATCGATAAGTTAGTACTTTCGTGCTTTTCTTTTTTTTCTGACGGCACAATGACAACACAACTACTATTGTAGATCCCTATGGAATTCTAATGCCGCACTGCAAGTTCTGAAAAGCTGTCAGGGACTTAATTGTTCTTTGTTTGTTTATGTCTCCACTATTTTTCCATCGGTGGTTGCGGGGGAGAGCCAAAATTTTTGTTCCACCATGTTCCCAAGCGGTGACTCAAATTTGTACTAACCATAGCAAATGTTCCTTGACGTTGTTGTTGATTATTTTTATTTATATTGAGCCAATTCTTAATATTTAAACAATTATTTTATTGGTATAGGGCTCTTTATTTTTATTTTTATTTATTAACACTTGAGCTTTCAATCCCAATTCGGGATCATTTTCAAAAGCATAATGAAAATTATTTCCAAAATAGGTTCCTTTTTATATAAAAAATTCACATAAAACAATCAACCATTTGTTACAAAAACCAATTTTTCATGGAAACGCACAGCCTAGACAATTTTTCGAAAAAAAATTCCTGGCTAAAGCGTTTTTCATGTAGAAAGGTTGTACAATTGAATAATTGAATGGTTGATTGTTTTATGTGAATTGGGATTGAAAGCTCAAGTGTTAATAAATAAAAATAAAAATAAAGAGCCCTATACCAATAAAATAATTGTTTAAATTTTAAGTTGTTGTTGATGTTGATGCGCGCGCCTCTTCTTTCTTGTCTACTCGCCCCCCATGAGATATGCGTAAATATAAATGAACAAATATTTTATATGGATGTGGCAGTTTTATACCAAAAATCATTACGTGAGGATTATGTATTCGGGCCTGGAAATACAAATTTGTTAATTTTCAAAACATAAGTTACATTCCGCATCCCTAATGCTTAAAACACTGCCAAAAATTTAATATAGAGAAAATTAATCAATCAAAAATTAATTGTATAGATTAAAAATTTTATTACCATACTACATTTGTTGAAATATAACATCATCCCAAATTGTTTGTCAAATTGGATTTATATTTTTATTTCATTTCGATAGATTCTCTAATCCAATAGGATCAATAGAAATGAAATTCTAAATTGATTAAAATTCATATTAGAATTCTATAATAAATAAATTCAGCAGTCTTTTTGTATGCATCAACTGTATGCACTACAAAAAACTGTAATAAACAACAGAAAGATACCATACATAGTTTGTTGAAAAAACTAAATTAAGTTTAAATTAAACTTTTAACTTATCTGAATACATTTTAAATTTAAATTACACACAAGTCTTATAATATGTATTAAATACTAAACATACTCCACATTTCGGGTAGTCTTTAATACGGAAGGCTGGAACTCTTATTATTAATAACTAGTTCTTGAGAATAAATTTATAAAAAAAAAAACAATTGTTTGACTTGAATGATAAGATAAATTTCAAATGCCTTTAATTTCAAACAGGGTTACACTCAAAATTTAGCTAATTATTCGATAATAATAAGATTTAGTTGGAACGCTGGAATTTCCGACTATCCGAAAAGTAGATAAGATTTTTTGTAATAATAATTAAAAATGTATTTCAATTCTCGCCGTCCACATTGATATGCTAACTTGTTTAAATTTAATTGTTTTTATTATCGACTTCCGGATATGATCTGCAAATTCTCAGAACAACACGGAATGAAGAAGATATCAATCGATCTCCCGTTAATTTCTTCCTACTAATTTAACCAACAACAAAATAAACACAGAAACATGTTTCTAGTCTTTCAAACCATTAATCATTTGCTTGTTTATCAAAGTATAAAAACGGTTGTAAGTTTCCACAAACAATTTTTTTTTTTTGTTCTTGACCATTCGTTACTTTTAATTTTTTTTTTTTTTTTGGGAAGATCATTCAAAATTCATCAGACCAGAACAGAACAAATAAATTTTGATGAATTGAAAAATGTTTAGGTACTTTCTGAAAATTCTTATAATGTGTATAAGGTATATCAATCACACCTAAGGAAAAGAAAATTTGTGATTTTTTTTTTTTTTTTTTGTTGCATGTACGAGTACATACACCACGGTACAATAATATTTCCGAAAGGTATGAGAACAGTATAAGTTACATTGCGTGTTATTAGATTATTTATTAATAAATAGCATATGATGATTACAAGTACAATATAGAACGATTACAGACAATTTGTCATTTCAAATTATTAAATTATATTTTTTTATAAAATTAGACAAAAACCTACATATTGATGTAGTAATATACCTATACGGCTACAATTTTACCTACAAACATACATATTTATTTAAGAAAGTAACTGCGAAGTGACAAAAATCTTATTTAACCAATCGATTTTTCATTCATACATTTATTTAGCTATTATTTGATTGATTTTTTATTATTATTATTTATAATTTTTTTTATTTTGTTGGTTAGTTTGAATGGTTGATTGGATAAATGATAATTAAATTAAATTGATTTTTAAATGGTTGCGCGATATACAAGTATATTAATGGCTTAATGGACATGATATAGACAGGTGATTTGATTTATGCTTTTTAATAATTAACAACATATACAAATATGTGGATAGTTCGAGGATAGATGGCTACGTGTGTAAAATAAAATTAAAGTTTATTAAGGATTATGTTGTAAATTAATTACGTACATGATTTATTAGAATTTAAATTGAGACGAGTGATCATATACATTTTTATTTTATTTTTTATTTATGAAATAATGATGATGATGATGATGCGGTAGTTTCTTTAAGTTTGAATAGTATATTGTAATTCTATTATAAGAGATTAATGTCAATGTACAAACGTAACGTTTATTCCATTTAGTTCCGGTTGTTAGACAATGTCACGGGTTAACACTATCATATGTTGGAAGATTATTTAATGTGCGTCTCGAAAATGACAAACTCCATCCAAGTGGATTATAAAAACCGACTGCATATCTACATATTTACATATATTTGGCGAGAAATTAGTCAAATTTGTCAAATCTGAATTAATTTGAAACCAATATGTACAATACTCAAACAAGTTAATGTTATCCCTGTGCATCAAAGTTGAGACAAAAAAAACTGTTTAATTTCAGTTATCGCAAAAATAATAGAGAAAGGTTCGGAAAATGTATTATTGGAATTCTCACTATTTTTACAAAGGCCTCGATGAAAGAAGTTCTGTTGCATCTATTTTTGTGGATTCAAACAAGGCTTTTGATATGGTTAACCAAAACATTTTGTTACAAAAGTTATCTTTTGCAGGATTCCGTGGAATAAATTTGCAATGGTTTACTTCTTATTTATGAGATAGATCCCTAATTGTTAAGATCAAGGATTGTGAAAGTGAGAGAGACATTATCAATGATGGAGTTCCCTAAGGATTCCTTGTTTAATACTAAATTTAACTCAGATGTTGCTTTTGCTGATGCCCCTGTCGTTATGTATCACGGGATAGGGTTAAATACATTGAAAATATGCCACATGAATGGCTTTGCTTAGGAAATGGTGTGTTTATATTTCATGATTTTGAGTCCAAAAACCAAAGCTATGTTTTATAACCTTAATGATGATACTATTGGTGATCCGAATACAATTTATCATGATTTATAATGCAATCATGTTGTTTGTATGAATAATTGTTTTAAAATTGATCTATATTTAAACTCTTGGACTAACTAAAGATAACACCATGAATTGGACGCACCATATTAATAATTTACAGAATTATATGGTATTGGCAATACGTAAAATGTATAACTATACTTCGATTAGTATGTCCTGTTGCTATCTTGAAGACGGAGTATTTTGCACTGGTTGACTCGAAGTTGTCATGTGGTTTGGCTTGTTGGACGGGTGCTTATTTCGCTAGGATTTAACATTCAGTGATTACCCAGAAACATATTGTAAGAGTCATGAGTAATAAACCAAAGTTTGCTGAGTCATGGCCTCAATTTCAACCTATGAGTATTTGACCGCTAATACATTAAATAGGCTTTGACTTTCGAGTCAGTTAGTTGATTTTATTTTTATATTTTTTCTTAAATTAATTTAAAGTTCGAACCAAAAAAAGAAATTAGAACTTGCAAATCGAGTACAATGGCAGAATGCTACCATCGTACGGATTCCTTGGTGATGCCGCTGAACGTAAAATTGCAGAATTTGAAGTGGCGCATGCGAAAAATACTAAAGCCTAAGCGAATAATTTAATTGAACAGCTGTGATGTGATCCGGTCTATAATCTTGCAGTTTTATTTTTACTTTTTATAATGTTAAGCCACTTCATACGACACAATCAGTTGTGAATGAGCGTATGCTCAATACCGAGAGTGGAAGCGCATGAGGATGGTATATTTAACACAAAATTGTTGTACATATAAATAAATAAATAAATTTATTCTTATTGAAAGTTTGAGTTGAAATTTTAACAGCCAATGTTTGTTATCGAGGTACGAGTAGCCTATTTTATTTGTAATAGGTATATATTACACTTCAAAAGTGTTTTTTTTAAATACTTAGTACAAAAATATTTGATATTGTAATAAGCGAATGTTGTAAAAATGTTCTTTTATAAAATTTATTTTATCATATTGAGCTTCATGAGGCTAAAACAGGAGAAAACATTTTTAACGTTTATTATGAATATTCCAAATGACGGCCACTTAATATAATTTGAGAGTATCAAATATGAATTTTTAATAAATGAATATTCATAATTAATATAAAAACGGAATAATATGCGACAATTTTACAAAACGATTCCCAAAATTGAAAACCAGATGTTTTACCCAAATACGGTCTACGTAGTTTTTTTTGAAAAGCCACAATAACTAGTGCACATAATGTTAAATGCAAGAGTAGAGTAGGTACATAAATTACGTCTAGATGATTGACTCCACGTTTGGGGGACATTTTGCTCAAATTTATGGTGATGTAGCGTGATTCAGCAAAATATTTTATAAAATATCTTTGTAAAATAAGTTTTTTGGTGTAACTGGTCAAGATTTTAAAATGATATTACAAAGTAAACCTAGCTCCAACCCCGACGTAACAAACATTAAGAAAACAGGGGTTTTTGCCGTATACTCAAACGGTAAATCGGCAGTTCAAACCGTCAAAACCAGTTGTCGACCCAATTGTTTCAATTGCAATAATAAAATTACCAAAAAAAATGGTTAACACGTATTTTTACCAGGTTATTCTTTCAAAATTGTATTACAATTGATTTAATTTTAATTCAAGAAACCGCAATTTTATGTTTTGGCGGACGGATGTTAGCTTGACTGCCGGCAAAATATAAAAATGCGTTTTTTTAATGAAATTAAATCAATTTTAATAAAATTTTCTAAGAATATGGTAGTACTTATAGGTTTGAAACTTTTTTAAATAATTTCTATATTGCAAATAAAACGTAGGCACGGTTTATACGAATGGGCTGCTTAAACCCGACGCACGAACTCGTTTCGTTCGAGCCTGTTTCATTTTCAATAAGTTTTTCTTAATAACGAGGCTGAGTTTTAGTTTCGTTTCGTTCTTTTACTGTAGAACATTAATTTCCAGTAATGACGATTTTTTTTTTTGATATCGATGGATTATTATGTCATATTTCATTTTGAATTTTTCATTAATTCTTCACAAAGCCGAATGCTAAAATTAATATTTTGAGGTTATTGTATAAGATTTTATTAAAATTTCATCAACTCGTTTTTTTTCATTTCATCTGTGAGCTTAGCATTGTGACTATGTTTTCGGTTTTTCGTACATTTTTAAATATTTAACTTAAAGGCCGGCATGAAACGAATCCTATATGCCTCGACCTTTACTCTGTTTTGACTAACTCGGTATGGCGCCAGCCTAAAGTTCTAAATTTTGATAATTAGAATATTTTCTAGACACAAAATTTAAATTTATTTACTTTATCACATTAACACTGCTCTTTATATTTTCAATCTAATTCAGCTAATCCACACTACACGCTCATTACAAAATCTGGTAATTGCATACTTGATTTTCTGGTTTTGCAAATTCTAGTGAAAATCTAGTGAATTTCTAGTTAAAAATCAAGAAAAATGAATTTTCTAGTAAAATTTAAAAATGAATTTAACCGATTTCTAGTAAAATTGCAATCAAAACCAGATTTGAACTATTTTCTAGTTAATTTCAAGTAATATTTTAAATTATACTGGAATTCTAGTGATAATCTAGCAAAAAAAATTACTAGAAAAATAATGGATGGTTAGTTTCACTTTCTAAAACGGAATATCTGGTAAATTAAATGAAAATCACGTAAATTTTATTACCAGAGGGTGAGATGTTGTAATTTCAAATTTTCGAAATTCGAACAGAAAGTCGAAAATTGGTATGTTGTAAAATTTTCGAATCGCGATAATGATACTTTTGTATCACTCAGTTTATTTAAAGTGATGTACGAGCGATTCGTCAAAATATATTATAATAATATCCCTCATAAATTGTTGTTTTTTAATAAAATCTTTAAGAATTAATATTTATTTAACGTTTTTAGTAACAACTAAATGTCAAATTAAAATTTTTGTTGTTAATTTGTCTTTGAAAAATGGTTGCCGTATTGACGTATCACTTTTGAGTCGAAAATTTTACAACATGCCAGCCATCACTTTTTCGAATCGACTTTTAAAGTCGATTCGAATGAAAGTGATGGTACAACATCCCAGCCCAGATTTCCAGTAATAATACACATTACTTGAATTCCAGTTGAATTTTTGCGTCGCCATATTTTTTAATGTAGTTACCTGAAACCTAGTAAAATTCTAGTTAAATTAAATTAAATACAAGATAATTTCTGTTTGCTTGTACAAGGAATTTCTAGTAAACTAAATAGATTCTAGTAATATTCTAGTCAATTTGAACATAATATTAAAATATTACTAGAATTCTAGTAAATTTAGCCGTTTGCTCAGTAAAATGTTGAATTTCGTGGTGTTGTGATGAAATAAAAAAAAAAGTTGTGCTATTATAAAATAAGAAAAGTGAGTATTGAAACATTACAAACACGTAGTTTTAATATTTTATGCAACAGCTATACTGCCGTACATATTTATTAATTTATATTATTTTAATTTTTTTTATTTTACTGTATATAGATCAACAAATCGATGAATCTGCATTTATATGCCTAAATAAGACGGATTTTGCAGAGATGCAAATTAAAATAGGACCACATTAAAAAACTGGATGCACTACACATTTTATTGGCACCACAATTATCGTGCAGTAATTATCCATCGGAGATTGATTCGTTACGTAAGCTGTAAGTAAGCTGTGCATTAATATCTTTATACAAACTATATTAAAACATTTTACTTTTCAATCAACCTTTATTATAGTTATCCTCAACCTACTGACAAAATAAATCGTGTGAAGGCTTATTGTTATTCTCAGTTTAAATGTATCCCAATGAACGGCTTCCCCGATAATGTAAGTTACAAATACATCATAATTTTATCAATATTTAATGAAAACATTTTATTTTAAAGTTTATGGTTTAATCCAAAGGGATTAATATGCCAAAAAAAGTGAACAGGAGCATTGCATTTCATCTAAGCAGTATGAGGAAAAACCGGCCAGTCGACAAAAAAAATATTATGTCAAAGCGAAATTTAGTTTTCAAACCACAGGAGAGTCAAGTACAATTTAAGTGGACTAAATTTCATGACATTGACCCAGCTACATGCCTTACTCATTTGGACCCGTACTAATGACACCCTATATATCCATATCTGTATTTAAATGGGCCAACTTTTGGTATAAACACTATACATATATTGTATAACTGAAGTTTGTATTTGAATCACTGAAATAAAACATACCTGATATATAATTAAAATAAAATCCCAAAAGTTTTTATTTTTTGAAATTTATTTAGACGGTAATCTAGTTTAATCAACGGATAAACTAGTAAAAAATGATGACGTAGGATTAACTAGAATTCTGCTAAAGTATATAGTTTTTCCGTTTATTTTACTAGAACTTTAGTAGAATAAATACGGGAAATCTTATAGTTTTGCAAGAAAATCTAGTATTCGATTTTACTTGAAATCTAATTAAAAAACATTTCTCATAATTTTACCGGAATTCCATTCGTAAAATCAAGTAGAATTGTTTACTTGATTTCCAGTACTACGAATTTGTATTTCAAGTAAAACCGCCATATTTTATTACAACCAGAAATCTAGTATTTTTAATTTTACTTGATTCAACTAGATTGTCTAGTATGCTCACATCTAGTGAATTTTTATTTACCGTGTAGGTTTGAGCCCGGTATCATTCTTCGTTGTTTCCCCTTTACCTATAAAACCGGTTTGTTGCGGACTCATTTTTCAACCAAAATTAGTTTGGTTTCTATAGTCTCACCACACTAACGCAAACAAAAATGAAATAAAAAAAATTTTCAAGGACATTTTTGACTTGTATTTTTTGATGTGAAAACATCTTTAGCGGCAGGAGTAAGTAAAAAAATTGTATCGAAATCGGGTTACGGAAATAAAATTGCCGAACAAAAAATATTGCTGGTATGTGTGAATATCGACAAGACCAAAACATAAATAAAACTAAAATCAATGCAAAATCTACGCATACACATGCAATATACAACATCATCCGGCATTTCAAACACATCGTGAGCCGAATCAAAACCAACACAAATGTCTTATACAAGCCATATTATTGCCATACAAACACAAAATAAAACCTACTATTTCTGTAAGTATTAGCGTCATAATACAGTATAATCTTTACATACTTTGATTTTAAATTGTAGTTTGTATCAAAACCAGTATAAAATATCACTAACACTTACAGAAAATAGTAGGTTTTGGATTTAATAATATGCGTGCGTCACGGAAATAATATGGCTTGTATAAAGACATTTGTGTTGGTTTTGGCCGAATACAAAAAAAAATATAAAAAAACCGCCTACTTTAATTTATTTTTTTGTGAAAATACCTGCTATATGTACATATATGGCCGCAGCAGCAAGTATTTTTGAAATTGAAAATTACATACGAGCAAAAGGACCGCAAATTATGCTTGTATAAGTGTAAAAAAAATTAAATGGAAAGAGCGAGCTTTGAAAATTGCACATATACATTGATACATAATAAAATAAAAATTTTAAAATTGGTTAATCGGTATATGCTTTCTTATTAGTATTGCACAATGCTCATGCTGTTGGTGAGTTTGGTTATGGGGTTTCGCGCTACTTACTTTCCAATTGCAATTATTTTATGGTCAACCCTGCGCCCAAATAGAACCGCTCTACTTAATTTATTTTAAACTGATCAGTGATAAAGCGATGCGATTTTGCTTTGTTCAGCGAGTTTGCCGTGCCCATTTACTACTATGGAATCTTGATCAGATTATGAGTAATGGTATATTTTAAAGCGTACATGGCAGGTTTAGGTGATTAACTTAACAGAACTGTACTTTGCTCATGCTCAATTAATGTCAGTAAGGTTCGTCCTCCAAATTCAAAATAAAACTTACCTACTGACTTTTTGAACCAAAAATGTAACTTAGTTTAAATACTGAGCGAACAACATCCGTCTTTATGGAGGGGTTTCTGAGCCTTATTGAAATGGCTTGAAATGATTGAATAGATATTTATACAAAAAAGTTTTCACATAAATCTCTTGCGAGTTGAGGGTGAGCTTTCATATTGTGTTTCGACCAATGCCGTCTTGAGTATATGTAGTAGGCATTGGTGTATCTAGTAGGCATTGGTTTCGATATACACATACATATACATTTATTGAAGAATCCGGATTCATTTGACACTATGTGCGGATGCGACTGGTATTTTGATACCAGAAACCAGGATCAAATGAGACCCAATGTGGATTGGCGGATTGGAATTTATAGGATTTCTTAATTTGAGCTACTATGTTATGGTTACATCTAGGCTAGTTAAATTAAAGCTGTTGCAGTAAAAGTTTTGAGTATAAATATCTATAACCTATTAAATAAGTCATGACCATAATGAAGAGGTAGTTGACCGGTGGGTTGTCAGCACATACTTACACGACTCAAAGAATATTCGCAAAAGTCCAGCGATTTAGAAATATATGATATTAATAAAGAGCTTCAGTGCAATTAATAGTTTTATGATAACAGATTTATGAAACATGTTTATTGTTTATAAAATTGTTTTTTTTTTTGTAATTTTTTAGAAGATGAAAGTTGGGAAGGGCAGATGAAAGAGCATTTAATTGTATTTGTAGTATGTAGTCTGGTATATGTACATAAATATTGTAGGCTATAAAGTTATTTGATATTTTTTTGCTCAAAGAAAAGGTTTATAATTTCGAAAGGTATTTTAAATATGGCCATAATAATAGCTATAATTGGACAGTTTTTTTTAATATGAGATTTCTCGAGATAAAATCCTCGGTTCTCTTCTTATTTCTCAAGAAATGTCAAACACAATTTAAAATAAATATGATGAAATTAGAGAATTGTCATATAATCTTAATTTTTATTTTGTTATTGACGATGTTCCGCGAAAGGGTTGCCATCTATGATGAACTAACATTAGTGCTATACAATTAATTTGATGTTTGATTTAGTATGTGAAATAAACATTTAAATGATATACAAACGAATTCAAATGAATAATTTAATTAAAATAAACAAAATTGTACCTACTAGCTAATTCAGACTAAAACATTATAATCCACTAAACGTCAAATTTGATGTATACATAGCAGAATAGCACTAAACCTACGCGACTTCTATAACAGTAAAATAGTCAATAAAAATAATCAATTTCATTTCTAATGAAACAAAGTGCATTGGGCACATTTTTGACCAATTTCAGTGACCTTTGAATAAGATTGAAATTCGAATTCGTAATACTTGATTTCGTATTAAAGCTGTACGACTACGGTTAGTACGCTTTTCATTGTACTACGTGGTACCGATATGCCGTTGCCGATAATGCTTGGAACAACAGATATTGGGGCCGTATATAAAGTGTTTATATATGTGCTGAAAAGTTTCATATTGATACAAATAAAACGTGACAATTTGGTAATGTTTTTATTTAATTTTCAATATAATCTCCATTTAACTCAATACACTTCATTTAACGATTTACCAACACTCCTTTTTACAAATATTGTTGTGAAGTGGTATTCGTGTTTTTGATCGATAGTGAGCGAACGCGACATCCATTTTGCTTTTTCATATGTAAATGTCCTCGCAAGATATTTCCTATACGTTCTTTTGATATGTTTACGATGTCAAAAATTTCATTTTACGATCATCCAATATAATATCATGAATTTTTGCAATCGTTTCTGGTGTTGCCACCTGTTTTGGGTTCAACGTGAAAAACATTTGCGCACGTCTAAATTCACCGAGCCAAAAACGGAATGTTCCATAGGGTGGTGTAGTCTCGCCCAAAAATAGATTCATAACCATTTTAACCCTTAAAACATGACGTGTATCGTTTCATGACGAAACATGTCGTGTATCCAATTCATGAAGTCGAAACCATATTTCGAAGTACTTCAAAACGCAAAAAAAAAGTAAATTAGTCTTATTATAAAGAATTCGTTATAAAATTATCGAGAAACGGAGTGAATAGTAACTTACATATTGACACAAGTTACAAATGTTTACATTGACCACATTTGACAATTGACATAAGTTATATGGAAAATGAAAGAACGAAAAAATATCGAGATAGAGAAAAAATCGAGTTACTGAAGATTGAGATATACAGAGTTGATTGTACATACTTTGTAATACCTTCAATCAAAATAACTGTTTATTTTTATTTGCAAGCGAGTAATACATAATTTATTATAATTCGCTAGAGTTCATTCGAAGTTATATCACAGAAAATAATGAACAGATATGGAAGTTCCATGTCAAGTATTTACATAGAAATATTCAATCAAAAAAATGTATTCCTGCTCTAATCTAACCAGTTAAGACAGAGACAATATAATTCAATATTACATATTTTGCTTCTCTTCTTTGTATAAAAATCAAAAAAGAAGAGAAGCGAAACATATTATTGTATTATATTTTCCCTGTCTTAACTGGTTAGATTAGAGTAGGAATACATTTTTTAGATTGAATATTTCTATGTAAATACTTGACATGGAACTTCCATATCTGTTCATTATTTTCTGTGGTTATATGTATTTCAAAGTTGGTGAAAACTTTTTTTCACGCAAAAATCAAATTTTATTATTTTTTCCACTAAATTGTAACAGTTTTTTGTATGGGGTTGTTAAGAAAGAACGTATCTAGCGGTTAACCCGAAAAGTGTGTCGTGGAAAAAGTTGCATGGAAAGAGAGGTGCATTCCAGCGGACCGCAATTTTATATTAATTATTTTTTATTCAATTAGAACGATAATAAAAATTTCGATTAGGAAGATACTAAAAATTTCCGAAAAAAATTAAACGGAATGTTAATAACGGTTAATATATCATTTAAAAAAATTCTTTGTAAAAAGCGGGACATTTAAAAATTTAATTGAAAAATATACTTTCTTATTGAGAAATTTTCTTTTTTGGTTCAAAAATGGTTTAGGACTCAACTTCTTATCGATCATTTTTTTAATCACTCTTATTTAAGTAGATGTTATACATGGGAAATCTACACAAAGCGAGGAGTAACTCCAAATAACTTATAATATCTATATAAGAGACATCGCTGTCATCGGCCAAGCATGTTTAAAGGCACAATAGCCAGCAGAACTAGGACATTTAAACAATTACTAAATGTTTTTTAACGATATTTTTTAAATAAACAAGAAAACCATTAAAACAACATGACACGAATAAAAGTGGCAACTCGACGTGAATTATAGACAAATTACGCGCTCCTCTTTACGAAATGTAAATTCGCCCTATAACCATAAAATTAGTACTCTGGGCTGGGATGTTGTACAATGACTTTCATTCGAATCGACTTTAAAAGTCGATTCCAAAAGTGATGGTTGGCATGATGTACAATTTTCGACTCCAAAGTGGTACATCAATACGGCAACCACTTTTTAAATATGAATTAACAACAACAATTTTAATTTGACATTTTGTTATACAAAGCGTTAAATAAATATTAATTCTTAAAGATTTTATTTAAAAAAAACAATTTATGACGAATCGCTCGTATATCACTTTAAATAAACTGAGTGATACTAAAGTATCACTAGCGCGATTCGAAAATGTTATACAACATACCAATTTTCGATTTTCTGTTCGGATTTGGAAAATTTTAAATTACAACATCTCACCCCTGAAATGGTATTCACAAAATGTAACTAGACTCTGTACACGTAAATTACGATCTATAAGTTTACCGTGACAAAATGTGTTGACGTAAAGCTCTACGTATCTTGATATTAAGCGCCCATAATTCAAGATTTTTTCAGGAAATACTAGTAGTCTAGTAGTATCTATTTATGTTGATCAAGATGATTTAGTTTATAGTTTTTGAGATTTTTACAAAAAAATGTTTCGATTATGATTTCTTTGTAGTCTTATCGAATCAATATTCGTATGCTTGTTGTGCCTGGAAGTCTTTTGCAAGTAATTTTTTCTCAAAATTTTCGTAAACTTTTGTGGAACTGTTAATGAGTTCAAAACACAAAATTCAAATCACTATACATTTGAGAAAGTGTTCTGATTCGTGTGGGATTTCTTTTCCCTCACGGAAATGAAGCAATCCACTAAATTCTCTACTCAAGTCTAAATAAATATTATATTGTTAAATATAGTGGTAGTTATCTGAATCATTTGATTAGTTCGACATAATTGAATTTAACTAATTTCGAACGCTACTAATACGAATAATTTTTGATTCGATCAAAATATAACACAACAAACTAACGGTTTTAAATGAGAACCAACAATAAATTTATTCCAAGAGGCTTTTGCCACTGGCGATCAACATTCCGACGCCCACGGCAGCTAGACTCAGCGGATGTACCGGTGGCAGTGCAAACTCCTTTTCATTTGTCGTTTCATGTTCAACTTATGGTGAAAGCAATGATTCAGTAACAAATTAAGTAAAAACGCGATATACAGAAAGTGCGTGTTACTGACCTTTAAAAATCTTTAAGAACTTTTCGATCAGTTCAGCTGTCACTTAACAGATCGAAAATTAACTCGTAAACTTATTCTGGAAGCACATGAGCAGAATTTCTGCTAGCAGTGCTGTCGGCAGAAATTTGGGGAACTACATGAGCGTCTTTTTTGACAAGCAGAATTTTAATTTGTGGTATTTATTTGATACATACTTATTTAATTTTAATGTACAATTTTTTTAAATGAATGATACCTTATGTTGTCACAAATTAATTGATTATTATCCTCCAATTTTTCACTTGTCACACAAAACTTATTTTCTGTCAACAAATTACAAAAATTGATTGGAAAATATAAAAAGTACACAAATGGTACTAGATTTATTTTCTTTTACGTAATGTAGCCTAGTGATTTGCAGAATTCTGCGTGGCAAGCAGAATCCATGTATTTCATTCCATATAAACTAGTGTTTTCTAATTTTGATGGTTGCAGAATTCTGCACATCTGTTTCCAGCATGAAGGACATGTCAAAATACATCAACATTTTCACAGCAGACTTTTCTTAAAACTAATCAATTTTGCTATTCACATTACAATTTTAATACTGTATTTGTCAGTTGTTATGGAGTCGGTGGCCGACATGTCAAATATTATTGAAGGAAATAATTGTGGCGTTATAATGAGTGATAAATGGCCGATGTGTTTTTTACTAATCTATACAATCAATTGGCGGTGGGTGAAACTTGAATGTAAATATAAGCCACGATTTAAACAAATCATCAAATTTATTACTGGATACCGTCTAAAATCCATCGAAAACTGAAATTACTGCAATTAAAATGAAGCAACAAATGTCACAGTTGGGAGGGGGGAGGGGGGGGGGAGGAAATATACCAAAAAATTGTTACATTAGCTGCATATCTTGGCGCATAGTGATCCGGATCAGATCAAAATTTATATGGGTAGCAACAACAACATTTGAACCAACATTGATTTTGGATCACAAATGGTGATCTAAAAATTAGCTCAGCAATTAAAATATATAGTTGAGCAGTATTTTGTAAAGCGACAAAGAATAACATGAATACAGTACGAGTATGAAGAGGTAGATTCAAAACAAAACGAGACAGAAAATTGAAATTTGGTGTTTGTTTGTTTTACGCATTTTGGTGCCATTTCATTAGACATGATCTGATCTGGATCAGATCAACCGTCAAGAAATGCGGCTATTATTCGAACGGCCTTATAAAAAATTGTGAAAGTAAGTGTACGTTTCGATAGAAACGTTCGGTGTTTTTTACAAAGCAGCTCACACGGAAGAAATCTAGACCAAGTAAAAACACACAATCAACACGAACAAATCTGTATCAGCCTCAGTTGAAAAATTTTCCGCTACGTGGATGCTCCAACCGTCAATTGCAACCAAAAAGTACTAATACGTAGCTGTTTTATGATTGTTAATCTTGGTTTCGACCGCAAATCTCGTTCTAATTTTTACAAAGGAAAATATTTAAGAAAAGGAGAAATTGTTAAGAGTTTGCAATTCAGTTTCGATCTGCGAGCATGTGCAAAATGAAACATTTTTCAGTACATCTCATCAGGCTATAGCGATTGAAATGCTAATTTATTACACTGATTTTTTCCTATATATAGGAATCAACCGTGCACTTGTAGTATTAGCGAATTTTTACATTCCCCTTTCTAAACTTTTAACAATTTCAATGTTAGTGTATATAACGCATACATGCGGTTACTATGTTGAAACTTTTTAAATTATTCTGGTATATTCCAGATTGATAAATATTTAAGTAAAGGAGAAATTGTTAAGAGTTTGCAATTCAGTTAGCTAATACTACAAGTGCACGGTTGATTCCTATATATAGGAAAAAATCAGTGCAATAAATTAGCAGTTCAGTCGCTATAGCCTGATGAGATGTACTGAAAAATGATTTATTTAGGGAAATATTTTTTTGTATGGTTGTGTGGGTATTTCGTTGGGATATGTATTTCTACTTTTTGGCGTTTGATGCAATTCTAAACTGGTTGTAAATGAATGTTAAATTTACGGTTGAGTAGGATTGCGCTTGAAAAATGCTTGAAAATCGCAAGGTTTGAGAGGGCTCGTCAAAAACGTGATTGCAGATCATATTCATAATTTATTAATCAAAATTTATTAGAAGATTTTTGAATTTAAAAAACCGCCATGTTGACATAGTTGCAAATTTTAGTTGCATGGCATCATGAAAATTTGGTACGAATCACATTTTATCAATTACAGATGGTCATGCTCAATCCTAAACTTCTTCAAACCTATTCGTAATAGACAAATAATACTACAAATAATAATCTACATGTATTAATCACAACATTTAATAAATGTTGAAATAGAAATATTTACAATGTAGGGTGGGTCATTAATTTCGTAGGGGAAATTTTGTATTTTAGTACTAAGGCTCCTTTCCAAACGATACTTATTTGATACTTATTGACTTATTTGGCCGCCATTTTAAATAAGTAAGTAAAGTCATTCCAATTGATTTAGCTTACTTATTTTGACAGCTGCATCAAAAGAACAAAAATGCGCAATATTTACAGCACAGCGATTTTTTTTTTTTAAATTTATTATTATTAAATTTATTATTCTTGGGATAATTTTATTTTAATTATATGTATTTTAAATTTATGTTATTTGTGTTTGTGGTTTTTACATATACATTATATGTATTTGTATTAATTAAAATATAAACATAAACCAACACCTTAACCCTTTCACTCGTACTGTACACAATTGCGTACATCACTTTAAACCTAATTTTTGGGATTCAATGACCTAATAATGGATTTTTAACTGTTATTATGTTGGCTCTTAGTTTTAAAAGCTACCTAAAAAGGATATTTAGCGCGAAAAATATTATAAAATTTCAGAAATACTCAGTTGAGCAAAATAACAGGCGTTTTAAAATAAATGACGAATCAAAGGGTTAAAGTATTTTTTGACATTACAAATTAGATTTTTTGGTAAGAAAGAGATAGAAAATAAGTTACCTCGCCAAGTTACTTATTTGAATTAGACAGGTTCCACAAATAAGTATCCGTTTGGAATACAGCCTAAGTAATGTAAAAATTACAATCAAAATACATTTAGGCATTAGAACATTTTGGTTGTAGTTTTGAATTTTTTTTTTTAGTTGTGTAGGTTATAAATTTTATTTCTACCCAAGTATAACAAAATGGAACTGAATTTGACATTTCCCAAGTTCGTTCTATTTTTCTCCATTTAATGGAATTTGTGGAACTTAGTTCCATTAGTTTAGGGTTTTTGTTCCACACTTCATAAAAAATCTTCTAATAAAATGGAACTCGACTATGACACTCAGTTCCAAAAGAATGTTTCCAACATTGAAAATAAATTTGAAGTAGTTACACTAGGGTATACACATTTTTTGTGTGCATGTGTACTGTCCGTGTGAGTTGCGTTGTAAAAATAACAACGAAGTTTCTGACGAAACGTACTAAAAATATATGTTTTTTGCTAAATAAATATGTTTATTATTAAATAAATATATTGTTTTTATGAGTGTTCGTAAAAAGCACACAATTGGTTTTAAACTTTTGAAAATTATTAAGACGAACAAAAAAATTATCCTTAAACGTACTAAATGTACGTTTACGTTTTACATTAGTGCATACTAAAATTTAAAATTTCCTCTCTGAAATTATTGAGCCACCACCCTGTATTGTATACATATTTTTTATGACATTTGAAGTATTGTTTTGATTAATTTGACATGCGGATTATCATTTCTATTAATATACGTTTATTATGAATAGGTTTAAGGGATTTTAGGAATGCGGCTTGTAATGAACATCTGTAAAAGTTAAGAGTGATTCGTTTTCATTAAACCGAATTTTGGCGAGTTGAGAGCCCTAATTTATTGTATCCCCATAAAGCCTAAATAATTAAATTTTCTTCCAAAATATAACAAAATGGCGCTAAAATTTGCGCATAAATTTTCTATACTTACAATATTATACATAATTACAATACGGATTATAATAATAATAATAAATATTAATTAGAGCTGTACATTTTTAAATTTAAAAATATAATCTAATAAATTACGGATATGTTCGGAGTTCACGTCCTTGATACACATTCTTTCTTCTCGCAGTTCTGAAGCATTATTAAAGCAGCATTATTATTCTTCCGTTAGAGAATTCAATCCCGGGAACCGGTATTTTTTCAAATCCCGGGATCCCGGTCTTTTTGTCAATCCGAAATCTCGATTCCCGGTGCAATCTCCGAATCCCGGCCTTTTTGTCAAATCCCGGGATTCCGGTCTTTTCATCAATCCCCAAATCCCTGTTTTTTATCAATACCGAATACCGGGATCCCGGTATTGCCTTAAATATAATACCGGCATTGCATTCCCTATCTTCCGTAAACTTGTTATTTATTTCCACCCAGTTTTAAAATTAGATAAACGTCAAAACGTAGGAATACATATCATACAAACAACCATACAAAC
This sequence comes from Tipula helvola, assembly GCA_963556165.1. Taxonomy (NCBI): domain Eukaryota; kingdom Metazoa; phylum Arthropoda; class Insecta; order Diptera; family Tipulidae; genus Tipula; species Tipula helvola. Next base: position 206,581,895 of record OY744481.1, read on the forward strand.
AAATATTTCCCTTTGTAAAAATTACAACGAGATTTACGGTTGAAGCCATGGCTGAGGGAATATTTTTCAAATAAAGGTCAAAATTTTGTACTAACAAATATTTATCATAGAAATTAGAAACTAGATAAATATATCCATTGAGCAAATTAAAAAGGCTTTAGCGCATTAAAAAAAATCGGTGCCCTGTCGTATTGTTTGCCTTATTTTAGCGTAACAGTTGGTTTTATTTTATACACTCTGTTATTAATAAGCACATATGCTCAAAATAGAGTATACTAAAGTTAGAAGTAATGTAAATAAATAAATAACTAAAAATTGTTGGTTCTTCTAGATTATGAGACTAGTTTGACGTTAATATGCCTAAATATAAAATAATCCCTAAATTTAGAGTAAATGCTATTTTTTTTTTCGCTGGCGCTACATCCCATAGAGGCCACTTAAAAGAGTGATTAAATTCATTGATCCTACATTTTATAACCAGCTGTGTTTTTCATCACCCGTCAGGAATCGAACCCGGAACTTCTGGAGCTTAAAGCAAGCATACTAACAACTGTACCACCGGGGCAATTGCTAAGTTAGTTTAACTAATATATGTTACAAACTCAACTCACTTGTTGCTTTGTAAATAGAACAATTTTAAAATTTCCATTCGGCTAAGTAAAGTTACAATATAATTGTTTATCGAAATTGATATAAGTGCGATAAATAAATTCAATTTACAAAGTGAATTGGAACAATATATTCTAAATGATAGTTGTTTAAACAATTTTATGAAACTAACCTCAATTTTAAAGTAGAATTATCTAAATTTCGAAAAGAAACGATCACAGCGGCATAGTGGAGTCAACGGAACATGCAATAGTAGAATATTATGTGCCATGGGTGACTATTTCAGAAGCACCAGAAAATTTGGACACTTAATAGAGGTAGTAAAATTCGAAATAGAGGTAGTAAAATACTAGTTTATAAATCCTTTTAAGTATATAAAGAAATGAAAAAAAAAAACAAATATCAAAAGCAGCTCGTTCAGCCAATATTTTAAAAATAATTTAAAGAACAAATGAAGTTTAATTAATTTAAACATAAAAATAATTTATTTATCCAAATACTTATAAATATTTTTGAAAGAATTTCTTAAAAAATTTTCATAAATTATTTAGATCAGGAGCGCACACTTATTTCATTACGACCCCATTTTAACTTTAAAAAAATCGCTTCTCTGGAAATTGAAGAAACACTAAACTAACTAGGACCTGGACAACGGACAATAAGCTGCAAATAATAACAGATCAGAGACTTCCTAAAGTACCAACATGGTTGTTTCCAAAGTATATTTCCAATATATTGTATTGTTGTACCTACTAAATAAATAAGCAATTAAAACGCATGATTAGGATGAAGCCGCATGGTTAGCATGGAAAATAGGAATTAATTTCATTAGGAAAATAAAAATAAAAATACAATTTATTAGGAAACAATACGATCTGGAAACCTAAAAGGCCTTGAATATGTTTTAGTTCAAGTTCGCCTAATCTGTCATTTTAGTGGTAATAATAACCGTATTTATTAACGCATATTAATTTATGAAAAGATCTCACAATCCTATAATCACAACTTGGCGAAATTTAAAACATATGTTTGTCCTACGGTTATTTATCGAACGATTACCTTCATAAGTTATTTGATATTGGAAGGAAAACTAGCTGGACTATCTACTAATTATGTATATAATTTTACTTTTCCTAATTTGATAAATAGACAAGGTATGTGCTAATACGACGTAGTAGCAATAGACTAAATGAACAACAAATGCTGTTTTATGCTGTTTAAGCTTTACTTAGTCGTTTGCGAGTAAAATACATTAGACGTTTTTTTGCTTGCCGCCAATTTATAAACACAACTACTGTTTGTAAGGGTTACTAGTATTAGTTATGTTTTAAAATTTATAGTAAAAATTATTAAGTGTGAAGCCTTAGCCGTCGAACCTAATAATGTTGTAACCAGTAATTTAGTCAGCGATAAGTAACTAAAAATATCGCAATGCCGGTCGAACTGTTTTACAAACCAGTATGTTTTATTTTCCAGAATACCACGTGTCACATTTTAACACTAACATTAAATTTTAATTTTAGTTGTAAAAATCGTTTATTTTTGCAAAAAAAAAATGTTTGCGTGGAAGAGGTTGCATAATCGTGACTTAACTATATTGAATTGATTGATTGCATGTAAAACGGTATAGAAATACATTACACTTTCATTTGTATTGTATATTATTCGCTAAAAAGCGTATTTATATATTTTATTTAAGCATTTGATAACGGATGACTTAAATTCGATTCTGATTCCAGATTTTATCCAAACCAAAATTATATTTTAATAAAACTGTTCCTAAAAAGCCATATTACATATATTCATTGTAAATTGCCCTAAATATGAATTAGAAAAATATGCAACATTTGTAAATAAAACACTTTGTAATCAATTTCACTAATTACATATATCCTTCTAAAAGGTTTTATTTTTTCAGTTATAAACGTATTTTTGTTCTTACCGTTGTTGTTGTCGATTCTTACCCTTTCCTTAGTAATTTTATAGCAACAAAAAACCTAAAGGAAATTACCCATTTTTGCTACCGTCGGTAAAAATATGTATATATGTATAAACATGTATAATGTTATATACGAAAATAAAAAATTATATAAAATTATTATAATTTTCTTTTTTACTAAAGCAATTTTTTTTTTGTGTTTTAAATAAACCAAAAATACGAGAAATAATAAGAAGTTAAAAGTGAAAAATATATATTTTTACCACCACACAATATATTTAAATATTGATATACAATAAGAAAACCAAAAAAATAAAAAATAAAAAAAACCATAGTTATAGTTTTAAATAATCTGGAGCCGACCATATTAACTAATTTTAATGTATCAAACACCTCGGGGCCCCCATGTCTGGTCACGGGTGAGCCCCAAGGTACAACATCAACATCTATATCACTATCACAGCCACCATCAAATAATTTAACAGCAATAAATAGCAGTAGTGCCCAACAACACCAAACGTTGCTGCAGCATCAACCGATTCAACATCATTCACCGTATACACAAAATTTAACAAGTACTAGCAATAATACTACTAAAGGTTATAATAATATTGGAACTACTTATAATAGTAATACAGCATTAGCTATGAGCCAACTAGGTACGGTTTATGCTACAAAACGAAGGCGGAGAAATGGAAAAAGGTGAGTGAATATTTCTATTTGTTGAATTTTAGTAATATTGAGTCAATGAAATTTAACTGCGTCATTGATTAAATCTTAATACTCCGCCACTTTTGTGTAAAGTCTCCAAAACTAGCGTTGGAGGAAAAATTTATTGTTTCTTAATTTAAATGCTTTCCGATAATCCGGTTCAAATTCTGATGCTTCATTAATTCGGCACTTTTAATTATATCGTTAATTATTAGACATCAAGTTTATGAAATTTCGATGCGATTTGGTTAAACTCCAAAACATGTTCCTTTTTCTATAAAAAATAACACAACTCGGCGTACAGAAAATTCCGTAAAGTTTAAATGAGTTCTAACTTCATTTGATAAAAATGGCATCTAGGGGCAAACCCTAAAAATTCGACTTTGACTTCTTTAACACAGTTGTTTAGTTTCATACTTATGTTTAAAAAAACATCACTACATATCGTCGGTTTGCGAGAATAGTGACACATCTCAAAATATCATATTTTTGAGGAAATCGATTTGAATTTTTTTTTTTGGTATAAAATAGTTGAATTTATCAAATTCAACGTCATACTCGTATATATTGAAAACTATTGGGAGTTTAGAAGTGACACTATGCCAGATAAAAGATTGTTACGATATTGACGATATGTATAAGACAAATTTATAGCTTTTTTGACATGGCATACCAGTTTCTTCTAGAGTCTGGATAACTGTTTCCCATAGTAATCCACAGTAAAATTAAGTTTCTCTATGAAAAAAGGACGATTGAAAAGTTTTCTGCATATTTTTAATAACAACTTACAAGAAAATTATATTGCTATTATAAATTTGATGAAAAATTTAAATTAAATTACGTCTAAAATATATTTTTCGAAAATTTTTTTTGAAAAATACAACAAAGTTGGCTCTGATGAAATGAAATATGCAGCACTTTTTCTCTATTTTATTATTTACCTTACTGAACCATAATATTTTCAGATAACACCAGAATTGAAGTTTTTGCTCGTTCCCAATATAATTTTTTTTGTACTTTTGCTTTGCTAGTATGAAATTAGTTTACATTTTTTTGTGATGATGCTCTTGAGAACTCTAGAGAAAAAATATTTGTATCGTTCCCTTTCCCTTACAAAGAGTTACAAAGAGTGATTAAAAAAACAAATCAAAATCGTTTCTAAATAAAGAGCGATATTTCGGAAAATGAATCGTTCCTTAATTAAATAAAACAATTTTTTAGGGATTATTTTTTTTTTTAAATTCAGAAAGCTATCTGCACAAACCTAAAGATAAATGATATGAAGAATCTCAATGGTTTGCTCTATTACTGAGATAGTTTCAGGATCAAGAGAGAAACTCCATCATATGGATATTGCTTATCTTCAACAAAATTTAGAAAGTTTTTCCAACGTTGTCCGACAGTTATTTAGTCAAGTCTTTCCCAAAGCTGCTGTTAAACAAAGAATATCATCTTTAAAGTTCAATTTTTTAGCGACTCCTATATATCATGTTGATTAGCTTTTATTGAAACTAATAAACTAGTATGATAATATAGTTTTGTTATTCTTATTAAATATTGGTCCATTGGCACTTTTCCAATTACCAACGCTCTTAATTTATAAAGTCCATTTGCATTAGTATATACAAGTAATGCGGTTTTTCCACTTTTCCTTACAGGCGCGTTCTTTTCTAATGACGAAATAAAAACCTTGTCTGGTAAAACTTTATAGTACAATGCATCTGCATTGTTAATCTGATTTACAGATAGATGAAAAGTCAAAATTAATTATTATGGCTTGCAATTATCTTTTAAATGGCTCCACAAGCTCCGGTTCCGAAAGTAACTTCTCCTCAAATTTAAGGAACCATTTACCAAAACGAAATTTAAAGCGTTGTAGCCACTCATCACTTATATGGATAGTGCTTTCGTGTTCTTTTATTTTACTATGTTAACGTTTGACATTTTCTTGAAGCATATCGCTTAAAGAGAAATTTTTATCGGACGGCCGAAGAAACGTTAAAGGTTTAAGGTTTTTGTTTGACGGCTCTGCTCAACGCATCTAAACTACCTTACTTTTTTTGCTGTTAATCGCACAAATAGTGGAATTAGCATCGTTGATTTTCTCGATAAACTTGTATTACTTGCCCCTTTACGAAATTGTTTAATGATTTCAGAATTTTGCTTTAACTGTCTGTTTTTACCCATTTTTTAATTAAGAACTATTAATCACAGACCACATACAATATTTTATAAACCGCATTAGGTTGCCGCGCATATAATTTTCTCTTATTGATGCATTTTAAATTTTACTCGATTGAAATTTCAACGAGAGTGGTCACCATTTAGTTCACTTTATCGAGCTTTCTGATTATTTATGTTACCGAGCAGTTCACGTAATTATAAAATTATAAATTAATCAAAAAATTAAAATAACTTTCCTGTTCTTGAGAGCAATATTTATTTTGTATTAATTTCACTCCTTATATCCTCTTTGAATTTTTTTTACCTATTCCAAATAAAGAAAGATCGAAGACCGAAATCCGATTTTATTTTAAAAGCGAGGTAAAAGACAATTTTAAATACGCTTTTAATAAAAAGTAAAGTTTTTGTTTGTTCTCTAAGTTTAAATTTTACAAAAAAGCAGTTAAAACTACTTCAAAATTCATATAATTAATAACAGAAAAAGTACTTGCTAAAGTTATCATAAGTTTTACTAGTGTACCTTCTACTTCTGTAGCTTTGTTTACAGAAAAATACGAAAACTATTTATTTAATTTCAAAATTATCAACGTTTTTAATATTTTGTGAATTTGTTTTGCTTTTCCTACAATTTTTGAAGTTTAAATTTCACTAGGTGGCAATTGTTGATACGATTTTCCAAAATTTTTACTGCCATCTATGTATGTAATGTATATTGACTTAATGCACACGATTTGTAGTAAGCTTTTCTTTTTAATTTGATCAGAATGCTGTTGTTAAGTGATTTATTTTTTATATTTTGGTTTAAATAAATCAATTATTACAAGAAAATGAAAACGATTTATTTAAACGACATTCATATATGTTGAAATTCAAACATTTCATTTACACTTTTAGTACTTTTCATTTACAAATTTGTCTTAGGAAAAAAGTGATTTCCCATATGTTTTATGTGTTTACTATGGAAATTTTGGTTTTTCCCTCGTTTCTAATTCCCTTATAAAAGCTTCGTTTTTTACATTATGGTTTGCATAATCAAGATTGCTTTGGTATTACTAACTACCCGATTGATTTGTAATAAGCTTTTATTTCAATTTGGCCAGAATTCTATTGCTATGGAAATTTTATAAATTAGGTTTAAAAAAATTAATTATTCCAATATACTCAGAACTAAATTGACGATAACAACATTGTACATCTTTCATTTTTTCTTATTGATACCATAGCAATGTTTATCTCTCACAATTTTGAATCAATTTATTTTCAACAAAAGCCGCATTTCTTGAGGCATAGTGATCCGGATCAGATCAAAGTTTACATTGAAAACAACAACAAAAATTTAAATTATTATTGTTATTTTCAATGTAAACGCGTCAAGAAATGTGGCTAAAGTCACAGTGTGTACATTATATTGACTATACAACTCATTAGAAAATAAACCAATCAGATAGTTGAATTTTCCTTAGTTACGCGGTATAATATCGGTTATTTACGTTGCTAAGTAGTGTTTCGCGAAACACCACTAGTGGTGTTTCGGCCGCAAACAAATAAATCATATCTTCCATGAATATAAACAAACAATTAATATTTTTGATATTTGACATGGTTGATTCGTTATGTAGTCTTAACATATGCAACTCGAGCTTCGAAAATCATCTGAATATACAGTTGCGGACTCGATGTGTTACCTAAGAAACACAACTCCACCTGCGGTGTCGTTGTGTTTCCTAGGCAACACAACTCGTCCTATAAACTGTATATTCGATTATTTTCGAACCTCTTGTTGTATAACTAGTGATTATAACAAGCGAGGTATATCCGAACAAAGAAATAATGTTTTTCGCTTAACACTTTTAAGTTTTTAGTCTACTCAACAGGTAGCTACGACCAAACTACAAAAATACAATTGCGCATATTTTCTCCATTTTTTCTATTTTCCGCCGAAGCGCTGATAACATATTTACTATGGTTGCGTCGCAATTTGTCTGTATCCGGTCCACTTTTTCTATCTTCCGTAAGAGGCGCTTTTCTTACTTTTACAATCGTCAATACATTAAGTACCAAGCTAGATAGATCGTACTGATCTAATGAATTGTATTCACTAAATCAAAAACCCTAGGAGAAACCTCATTTGTGTGTGGGTATTATGACCACACGAATAATTATGAAGCTTCATTCCAGCCTTCTCTATATTAGTATTAAGTCAATATTAATTGCAGAAATACTAAAATTAAATTATTTCTAAAATATATTTTTCGAACTTTCATTTTGAAAAATACATCAAAGTTGGCTCTGACGAATTAAAATAATACATGCTAAATTTATTTCTAGTTTAACTAGTGTACGTCAGATGTCTACGATGTTTACAGAAAAATACGAAAAAAAAATACTTAATCACAAAATTATCCCACATTCTTAATATTTTGGTAATTTGTTTTGTTTTTCGTCCAATTTTTGAACTTGAAATTTCCCCAGGTTGTAATTTTTGGTACGATTTTAACAAATTTTTACTGCCATCTATGTAATATTAATTAAGGCCACACGATTTGTGGTAAACTTTTATTTCAATTGGACCAGACTGCTGTTGTAAGTTGTTATGAAATTTTTTAAAATGTTGGTTTAAATAAATCAAATATGACAAGAAAATTAAAACGATTTATTTAAACGACATTCATATATGTTGAAATTCAAACGTTTATGAAAATATTTCGGAAATCATAATTAAGAATTTGTGACATAACAAAAAATTTCAAATTATTTAAGAGAGCATCTCTCGCTTTGTAAAATAAATATGAAAACGCCACTATGTCAGGTTATAAAATCGATCATTGTGCATCTTTTTGACGAATTATCTCAAAAACTCAAATTTTTATGCTGCACCAGTGACACAACTCAAAATGATAAATATTGAATTATTTTTGGGTTATGACCCCAAACAGGCTTTATTAAAGCTACTATATCACTGTGTTTCTATCAACATATTCCCCATTACATCTCTAAATTATGCCTTTAAGTCATTTTAAAACTATTGTTGAAAAAAGATTACAATTCTATACTTTTAAAAGTGCTTCTTGAACTATTGTAATTTTTGAATTGTGTCACCGTTGCACAAATGAGCGATATGTTCTATGTATTTTATTATGGAAAATTTATTTTTTCGTCGTTTCTAATTCCCTTATAAAAGCTTCATTTTTTAGACTATGGATTTGTATAATCAAGGTTGTTTTGGTATTATTCGTATATTGCCTGGAGAAATATCAAAACAATTTGAGAATAAATTTACCGGGATTGCGAACTTATCTGGAGGATTTAGTGAAATTAATTTCAATTATTTGAGAGTATGCTATTTTTCAAAGCAATTGCCAATGTGTGGGGATGAATTCGCGGGACATGTTGAAAAATGCATAAACGAATAATACGCAATAATACTGCTTTTTTTATGAAGAGAAGGAAAATAAAAGGAAAATACAAAAAATGCTGAATTGCATGGTATCACACACAGTATAGCGGCATCCCTTTAGGACGAATTGTTGTACGTGACCTACACAAATGTTTATATGGGTATTTAATGGAGTATAACCGTAAATATTTCTTGTTGGTGCCTGATAAAATAATTATCTAATGTGTTAAGGTACAATATTTGATAAAACAACTGTAGCAATGATAAATAAATTAAATGCAAACTAAATTTTTTACAAGTCCTCTCCGAGGCCCTTCGACTATTAAGGGTTAAATTATAATTAGGTAAAGTTCAATAAATAGTAAATACAAAACTTAACAGAAATTGTAGCTACATGTAAGCTGTTTCATGTATATTTGTCAACTTAATTAAAAAAAAGTAATATAATAGTAATACTTATAAAACTTTTTATTAGCTGGCCAAGAACCACCTCGACCGAATCTAATGTGATAAAATTCCTTATCATAGCTTTAACAAAAATAAAAAATGGTTCTAAAAATAACTTAGAAATTTGGAGGCCTCTATTTCTGGTATTTTTGAAACTCATGTTCTAACGCGTGTTCATTACTTTCGAAATATGTATGTTCTACCAATGAATTAAAATTTTCTTCAAGCTAAAAAGACAGTAACTTCTAAATTTAAGCAAACCATTTAACTTGAAAACAGTCTTACATAGAGCCTATCCGAATTCAATCTTAATCGTATTCATGAAGTTCTACTAAAATAATCAAAGATGGCAGCAAATTAAGAATTTGTAACGTCCTAATTCATTATATTCTAAATAATCTGTCAAATATATTTGTTATTTTGTTTTTGATTAAAGAAATTTGAATAAAGCACTATTACGACAAATGAATTTAAATATTGGAAATGAGCATGTCACTGGCACTGATGAACAATCCGTTGTATCCTGAGTTAGTGAAATAATATGCAGCTATGCATTATCATTTAATGATAACGTTTTACCCACATCAAAATGCAATAAATCGCTATTTAAGGATTTCTCCAGAATCATTTAATGATATTGTCTAGATGTATCCGCCAAAACGCCATGAACTTTGCCGTAAAGTTTACTTTAACATGTCAAAATCGACCATTGAATATGTAGTGCATGACACGCTAGATTTCTTCGTCAGTATTTGTGGCCTACACACATTCTATAAAAACATTTTTATTAAAAAAGGTTATACATTTTCAATTTAACTGTTTACTAACTTCAACGATTCTTTGTGGTTAAAAAATCTACCAGTAAATAAAATGGTCATTATTTATCCTCGCTTCTAAAAATATCAAGATACTTACTCTCTATTTTATCCTCGCTTCTATAAATATCAAGAGAACTACCAAACAAAATGAAATTACAGTTTAGAATGATTTAGTCTAGTTGAATACTTGCGCGATATTACCTCCTTTTGCGGAAAAATGGTGGTACTTACCTAGTTTAGTCGATAAGGAATGAATTCGGACAGGCTCTTAGCTTCTAATTTTTTTAATTTATTTCAAATTTTGTTCAAAACATCTCAAATACAGCTAAAATACTTTAAAAATACTAAATATATTTACGCTCATCACTGGCTGGCTCCCTGATTGATTTCAGAACGCTTTTCTTATATTTCCAAATTATATCTGAGTAGCCTAAGTGATATAAGTTTGACCTGTTAACAACAAACTTCGAATAGAAAATTTTTCGAGTTCGATGCTCCCAAAGTACTTAACAATTTAATTATTTTTATTCCATAATGGCATTTAATTGTTTCAATACGAATTGAAAGACATACAATTTTGTATTGTAAAAAACATCTTTAAAAAATTTGACTGCGCAAATGTTGCAATAACATCGAATATAGGGAGCTAGAATTAAAATACAAAGAGATCACTAATTTTATTAACTGTCGTTATGTGACTGCACCAAAAACTATTTGGCGTTTTCGAGAATATCCAATGCATGATAATTCGCATAGTGTCCAGGAAGTCAAGAGACTTCCTGGTCACCTATCGAATCAGCAAAAGGTCATCTTTCAAGAAGGAAATGAGGAAGAAGCAATATTGCGAGCACAAACAGGATCAGCTAAACTACAATCATGGTTCAAGCTCAATGAAAGTGACATGAATGCACGATAATATTTGTATACAGAAATTGCTCAAAATGAAATTGGCAAGTAAGAAAGCGAGACAGTGATAAATTTGTCGCTAGAACGTATACAGTTGGAGCTAAGGATGGAGAGCGATTTTATTTGAGTATTTTGCTTCTACATGTACGTGGTGCAACAAGTTCTGAATCGTTACACATTTGTTGTTTTTGTAATCCTGCTCGACTACTCATGTTATGGAAAAATTACGTCGCTGATTTCACACTTGATTACTTGGAAAATGACCCAGAAAATTTTGCGATCAACAAAGCTCTTCATGACATCAGCTCAATTCTTAAGCAACATGGATTATCACGAGGAACTCTTGGATTGCCAATACCGACAGAACACGTTCATGTCGACGATGTTCAAACCATTGACATTTTGGTAGAGGGCCGCGATGCTGATGAAAGATTAGCAAAACTCAGTGTGAAATAATTTGACGCATTTAATCAAATCATCAAAACAATTTACGATCCAAATTTAAGAACTCGATGTTTTTATCTCGACGGCCCTGGTGGCTTGAGCAATTGCATTAGCATTTGCCACAACGGGAATTGCATCAACATTACTCAATGGTGGAAGGATAGTCCACAGCGGTTTTAAATTTCCGGTTTCACTGCTTGATACTACAGTCTCATCTATGCGACTTAATTCACCTGAGGCAGATAGTTTACGAAACGCTTCTCTCATTTTAATTGATGAAATAACAATGTTGGAAAAAAAAGGATTACGTTGCATCGATAACCTTTTAAAAGAAATTATGAACAGCGATGCGAGTTTTGGATGCAACACAATGATTGTTCTCATTCTCCAGTCATTCTCAGAGGCACAGATATCTTTGAATGCTGCATTAACTCAAGTTCACTTTGGAATCATTTTAAACAGCTACCTCTTTCAACAAAGATGCGGAATGAGAGTCAAAATGAGCACAATGATTGGCTTCTCAAAATAGGATCAGCAGAATTGCCTCGAGTATCTGGAATATCTTTTTGGCGATTTACAGCAAATGTCAATGCAGAAACTTTCAAATCAAATCATTGTTGCGCTAACAAATGCGCAAACACTGGATATGCATAGAAACAGAATTGATTTGATCAATGGTGACTCTCAAATCTATTATAGCGCCGATTTTGTTGTCAATGAAGATCCAAATGACTCTCTCAACTTTCCTGTTTAATTTTTCAATGAGCACACTCCACCCGGCACGCCACCTCATGTGTTGCTGCTTAAGAAAGGTGTCATCATCATGTTACTGAGAAACTTGAACCCTAAAAAGGGTCTTTGCAGCGGTACTCGATTGATTGTGAAAGATCCAGTACGAATTTTGATAAAAGCAAGAGTTACTTCAACATGTAATCACAATGATATAGTAGTTCGCATTCCCAAAATTGATCTCGCTCCATCCGACACAGCATTACCTTTCATATTAAAATGCCCCCAATTTCCGATAATTCCTGCGTACGCTATTACAATAACCAAGACTCAATGCCAGTCATTTAATCACGTTGGCATTAATTTGGAGACCGCAGTATTTTCACATGGCTAATTGTATGTGGCGTTGTCACGATCAAGAGTTGCAGATCAAGTGAAGGTGTTTATTGAATCGAATCCACAGCAAGGAAGATTATTAAATGACCAGAGTCAATTCACACGCAATGTAGTTTTTCAAGAGGTTCTTCATTAAAAACATATTTTTTTCTAAAATATGTTTCTTTCATTCCATAGTTATACTTAACAATATACTATATTTACTTACGCTCATCACATCACTGACTGACTCCCTGATTGACTCGGGAACGCAATTTCTTATACTTATTTCCAATTTATATGGTCAAATTTTATAACTGAGTACCCTGAGTAGATAAAAAGATGCGAATTTTTGAAAAAGTTCATCAACTTACAAATCTGTCTTTTACCTAAAAAATTTGGATGCACTTTTCGTGCATCATTTTTGCGTGCGCAGTTTAATGGAGCTTAGTACGAAAAAATAAATTCTAATAATATTATATTCTACTCAAATTTAATTAATTTTAATTTTTATTTTTAGAATTCTGTATATTCTGCACATACAGTCAGAAAAATTCAGATGTATACGGCTCATATTTAGAGGGAAATTTAAAGATAAAGTTAAAAACCAAACAGAAGATATCATATTTAAAATTTTATTTTTTAACAATAATGTTATCATATCACATATACATACATAATACTTCATATTTATGTATTTTTAAAATAAAAAAAGTAAGAAAAAAAAAAAAAGTGTTTCGTTGATTTTAATTTGACTTATACATCTGAATGTTTCTGACTGTAGTGTATACATGAATAGAAAATTGTTTAAAACCAAAATCAAAATTAAACTTTAAAGCTTATAATTTTTAAAATTTTAGCGAATTCTAAAGCTTTAATATTTTCAATTCAATACAAAAAATTTTAAAATTTGATTATCAGGAACTCAAGAATTCCTACCGAACGGGCGAATATTAAAATTTTGTTGAATAATTTAATATTTAACAGATGTGAAAAAAAACATATTGAGCAACTAATACATATTAAAAAAATGTATATCAGGCATCATAAAATCAGTGACCGTTCGATTTTTGACAATTCAACACTCCGTCAAATTAGCATCATGAACGAAGTTTAAACGGAAGTTTACCGGCGAAATTTGTCCTTTTTCTCAGTAATCATAATAATCCGATCATATTCTTATGAAATTAGTTAATCTTGGTAAATTTAATTCCAGGAGTAAATACTTTTCCAATTAAGACGCCTACCTGTAATTCAAATTTGAGAGCCTGTATTATTTCCGTTAAATGTAAAAGGCCTAATACATTTGTTGCAGATTTGGATGTTTCTCTTCACAGAATTTTTTTATCATGTTTTCGTCCCATTCTATAAAATATGATTAACACCAGATGATAATAGAGCACAAGTGCAAGCTTCGATCTATTTAATACAGATTTTAATAAAAGATTGTAAACTCATGCTTGCTTAACATGTTTACGAAATCTACTTCGTATCTCACCTATAAAAAACCCCTATTTTTCAAATTTGCTACGAAAAAAGGCCACAAATTGAAATTTCCAACCAATCTTGGGTTCAATTATAATTTGTAATTTTCGATGATGTATTTCGAAGCATTTTTCTACAAGGCTTTGTTGTTAAAACTCCACTTTGTTGATAGTCAAATAAGCTTTTACTATTTTTATTTAATTGCTTTGCAAGGAAATTTCGCCAATTTTTAACCATTACTTAGGAAAAGGTAAATATTCGTCATCAAGTTTTGATAAAAATACGTTTAACTAAAAATCTAGTAAAATACACATATGTATAATTAATCTAATGTCATTAGCACCAAAAATAGATAAAATTGCATAGAATGGCAGAAACAGATGGATAAGCCCTGTTATTGCAGGTCACCTGAACATCCAGCTGAATTAAATTTTAATGTTTATTAATTACATTAACATTGTATGATGTAGTCACAAAATACAAAATTTAGTCAGGTTAAGCTAAATTTTCGAAAAATGAATTTTATTAGATAACGATTCGCGTAATTTTGTTATAACAACCAATAATATTTTCTCATATCCGTTTAATACACAAAATGTTCGCCATTTAGCCAAATAAAATCGCATATCACAAAACAATAAAATGTCTGGCGTATAATGTATATTGTAACAATTTATTTTATAACGAACGTTCAGCATCAATTTTATCAATGCTGCAAAATAAATGTTAAAAAACGAAAAAATTTATTGACAAAGCAAAATCTCACAAATAAAGAGCTGAGAATCCTTAAGGCGATAACACAATAACATACTCCTTATGCAAAATATGTATATAGTATATAAAATTAATATCCAACCCATTTGACTATAAACATAAGTATTTCCAATTTTCTTATTTTACTTCTTCGTCAGTTTTGGCTTGTATTTTTATTTTATTTTATTGTCTGTACACTACTATATCATTGACTGATGATTGATCTGCTATTATCTTCATATCAAAATAAGAGCAAGCAAATAATGGTAATTGCACGACCATAGTACGAAATGTTTAAATTCATTAATCGGATATAAACGTAAATTGATTGATGCATTGATACATTGTATCAATATCCCGGCACATTGCAGTATACCGCTTATTATCGAATAAGAAAAAAGATTATCAACCTTTTCTGTTGTTTATGCGGATAACGCATATTTGTGATATCAACAAAAGACAAGTGATAATATTTATATCCAAAGTTGTATAATTATTTTCCGGCGTACCTTATAATTTCAAACGAACGAAAAATTTATGTCAAAACCATCAAACCTACATCATCTGTATACTCGTATAAAATTATAGTACCGAGAATATTAATCCCCATTGTGGTGGCGTCAAAATAGTAATTTTAAAGTTTATTCATCCCGTAGTCTTGTCCAAAAATACCAATTATCTAATCTTTAAATCAACTGTCACGGTTTTGTGATTTGACACAATTTCATTCGCGCGTATAGATCTTAAATGAAGAAAACATAAAGATTAGGACCGAATTTAGCTGTTCATTGTGTGTTGAATGAAATGGGATACTATTGTGTTGTTCTCGGATCCATGCTGAGAGTCATTAGGGTACGGATTTTTTTTTCTTTGTCTTTCATTCCCATTTCATACACTATAATAATACGAGTAAATTAAGTTTTATACGTAAGATCCTAATAAACTCTTAAGCTAAATAATAAAAAAGGTAGATTTTTTTTTTGGTATAATTGATTTTTTATTAAAATTGTAGCAAAAGCCAAAAGAAAAAACAAAATTACAATCGATGGATTAGAGTTGGATTGTTGTTGTTGATGCCGTGGCGAAGTATATACATAATTATTGAATCATAAAAAATTTAATTATAGAATTGTTTTGATTATACATACATACATATACAATACATACTTTACAAACATATTTGGGTGATGTCATTGCTTTTTATTTAGGGGTTGGTAGAATTATAAAACTGATTGTGACTCAATGTTCAGAATTTATTTGGGGTTTTTGCATATTATTGTAAATGTTTATTTTATAGATTTTAATTTTACGATTTTAGCATAATTTATGAATAGGAAAATTTGAAGGCACACCTTTTGGTGAAATATTAGTGCGGGTTTTCTCTGTAATTTTTGAATATAGTCACAATATTTACCAATCAGATATTTAAACAAAAAATCGCCCTCGCCTGTACAATGCCTATGAAAAAACATTAAAATAAAATATAAAAAAAGTAGGTTAGAAGATAATTATTCGATTCAAAGGAAAAATGTACAAATCGTGTATGTAGCTTGTAATGTTTCATTTGATAGATCTAGAATAACATCGACGACAAAATAAAAAAATGTGTAGGCAAATTTACAAACTTCATAATTCGAATAACTGATTGTTTCTTGAATTAAAATTTAATTTCAGAACTTCATCAAAATTAAATAAATTATATTATATAATAATATTAATTAAAAAAAATCAGAAAATTAAAAACATTAAAATTTCTACAAAATGTTCTTATAGTGAGAATACAACTTTCACAAAATATGCCATGGGAAATTTTACGAAAAAGCGATTATTACAGCAATAATATTTAGATTGCCATGCAAAATACGTACCACAACACGTTATTATAGCGGTAGTTTTACGATTTTCACCATAGCAACGCGATAATTTTACAATTTTCACCATAGCAACGCGATAATTTTTCAAATTTTACCATAGCAACAAGAAAATCCTAAACAATTATCTCTAAATTTGTAATTGTATTTCAATTTTTTTTATTATGATTGAATTTTTTATACACACATCAAAGGAAAAGCCATGCAAACAAAAGCTTGTCAAATAATTTGCATACAACATGACACAAATGGATGAATTGTGATTCAATCGCTGACGGGAAAGTTGTATTCTCTTACTAAATACAACACGTGCTGCAATTAATGATCGATAATTTTTTACTCGTTAAAACCGACGCAGATAATTCAACTCGTGCTGCGCACTCGTTGAATTTTCAGCGCGGTTTTAACTCGTAAAAAATTATCGATAATAATTGAGCACTAGTTGTATTACGAATGAAAGTATTTAAGGATGGAATTCCCTCGAAACTTTTATGAACAATATGACACGAACAATATGAAAATATGGATCCATATTCGATTTCTATATCCGAGCCAGATAGCTTTAGAGTAAAAAAATGGAGAGTGATTTTAATCAAAATGCGACAATGAAAGCGTATACTGCGTATATTTTGAAGAAAAATTAATAAGTTTGCCGCGTGTAGGGTCTTTCACCAGAATAACACGTCGGCACACAATCAGGAATCATAATGGCAATAGAATACTATTATCTAAAAAAATCTAATATTTATAAACATATTGTGAAACGATTAAAATGATTTGAAAAAAATTGAAAAATTGTCTAAGCTAAAAACTAACCTTTAATTTTAAGTGAAAATAGTAACGACACGGATACATCATCTCAAAAATGAAAATAGCCTAAACAATTGATCAACAATTTTTGGATGCAAATACTCACATGACGATATCAAAAATGAAGAAACACCCAAACATTTTGGGCAATTATTCAATATGCATAATCCCGAAAATGTTGTTAATTTTTGATATTGGTCAACCATTGACTTTTGCGTAAGTGGAAACTTGCTTTGCTGTAGCTTAGCTCCCACGGACATTATACCTAAGTTTGTTCTATATAGGTTGTCTCTTTTAACGGGACATAATGCTCAGGAAAAATTAGATAATTTCCACTTAGAAAAAGAATCACAATACCCGAATTTAAAGACACTTAATAATTTTTACATCCATGGATTTAACAATATATAAAGCAGTTGAATTGCAGAAAGCACAAATTAGAGACCTGCAAAATGAAATTTTGTTGGCTCGGGCCCGGCCCGCCCTGCAATATCCAAGAGGTGAGCCGGCCCGGCCCGGCCCAATTTATGGAAATGAAAAAAAAGGCCCGGCCCGATTTTTCAAATATAAAAAAAGCCCGGCCCTACTGTAATATTTAAAGAAATTTTTCTCTATCAATTTGGATAAAATGAACAAAATTTTAATGCACGAAAAAGTAAATAATTTATATTATTATTATTAATATGTAATATTAATACTCGACAAGTCCCGCGACTTCATTTTTTGTACTACAATTCTAGCTTTTCAGCCCGAGATCGGCATGACAAATGCCCGAGCCCGGCCCGCTAATTTTTTATTAAAATCAAACAGCCCGGGCCCGACCCGATATGGGTTTTACATAAATAAGGCCGGCCCGTGCAGGTCTCTAAGCACTGTTATCAAAACAGTTTGAGTTGTTATCAAAACAGTTAAAAAATCTTAGAAAAAATTACATAACTGTGAAAGCTTTAAATGTACATATGTAAGCAACGTAAGTAACTAAGTAACTAATGAAATTTATTTTATCTAACTGCGGTAAAGAAAAAAAAAATTGGAACCTTATTTACGAACTTTATGAATGTATGTGAAGTAATTACTTGTAAGTATTCTCACTAACTTGAGATTATTAGTTATTTACGTCACAAGGGCGGTAAATGAGTTATTACAGTACGAGTTCGACGTTTATTTTGAACGAGTACTGTAACGGTCATTTAACATACGTGTAACGTACAACGTTTTATTTCATACTGCATGGGACATTAATTCGATTTTTTTAATTTAAAATTGAATTTTAAAGTAAAAACATGAATTTGAAATTTAAAGAAAATCAATCCAAATGATTTTCAAATTGTCAAGTTACCTTAGTTATTTTTTTTTTATTTGGTTTTATATTTTTCTGTACTGTAATACCTCGTTTTCCGGACACTTTTAATCTGTTAAAACAGTACTATGAATACATATATGTACATTGTACATTTTCAGCTTCAGTTTTTCATTACTTTCCAACTTCTCCGGGAAATTTAAAGTGAGTAAATAGAACTCAATTCTACTGCGACTTTTTGTTTAAAATTCGATTTCCCAGCAATTGTCGACTTGCACAATGTGCTTAGTGGAAGGGATTGTTACCGAGAAAAATTATAATCACTCTTTATCAGCAAGCAGCTAAATGAAAATTGAGTAGAATTCCAATGAATCCAACAAAAAATACAAACCATATGTACATAATGTAGTGTGGTTTTCAATAAAAGGTTCTATATTAATTTTATAAAAGTATGTTAAAAGTGTCAAAATACACTGTTCAAAATTTGATAAATCTGTGGCCAAAAGCCACACAAGTCTAAAATTTGCATTTTTCAGGAAAAGTTTTGTGAAATTACGATTATTCAAAATCATAAGAGTTTTTAGAATTACTATTTTTGTAAACGCTTATTACAGTTTAGATTTGTTTATTACTGGAATATTACAAAAAATTCTGACCACAGAAATTTGGTATTAAATTATCGCCTTTCATCGTTATTATTTTGAATGGTTACACTAATGCTTGTGCCTCAGAAAACCATTAAATAATCTATATTTATGCTCATGTCGTTTTTCGACTAAATTCCTGGTTAAACTAAATTACGCTACAATATGCTGTTAGTTACCAGACGGCTAACAAATAGTGTTCCCTCGGATGCTTTTCATTTTAATTGTCTTTTTTATTGAGTCTGTACTTGTTGCGTACTATTCATTAAGAAAAATTTAAATTTGTGCCACAAGTTTGTAGAGAAATGCTAATGCAGCTTCTAAAACATTATTATTAATGGTTATACCAGTATTTTTCGTATATTTCAATTGAAAAACATTGTTTTATTCAGATTTTCAAGTTTTGTTTGCAAGCTATTTTCTAATACGGGTTTAATTAATATTGTCGGATTGGTAGTATCTTGCCATAAAACGGTGTTAAGAATAGAGTAATGTAGCATAGTAATGTAGTCATGGGCAGGTAAATAACCATTTGTCCATCTTTAGTACCAACAAGCTTTAGACAAATTTGGAAACCTGTTATCACAACACTTTTTGTCAAAAATGATTCACGATTGTGAGTATATGGTGTTAGCGAAGCGGTTGTGAACGGCATGTTTGCCTGTTTCTTTGTTAGGTTTACACACATTAGTGACGCTGCAACTGCTATCCCCACTTTGATTATCATTTCCTCTATTATGAAATATAAGTCAAGTCGTCTGTATACGGAAGGAAGGTATCGGTTCAATGTTCGGGCCAAACTGAAGTCGACTTTAGTTTGTGTTAGCATGCTGAACTCACCTATGACGGCTGACGACTTAAGATTTTCTTACATCGCCAAGCTATAAGCAAAATCTCCCGGAGAGTGCTGGGGCTCACCCTATTACACACAATCTTTATGTTGTGTGGATTTGGAGAGGTTAAGTTAGTAATGAATGTTGGTTGGAAGAGGTTAAGTAACACAATGGCAATATATTTTTAATCTAATTTTATGGTTTATTAAAAATATTTAAAACTGCATTCTAAAATTTACATTAATTAGTTTGCTGAATCAGATTTCAGGGCACTTCTAACAAATTAACCCATTATTACTAAATATTTACTACGGATTTAAATGAAAATCACGGCATCCGATTACAATTTTCACTTAAATTTCAGTAAATTTTTTCGTTAGAACAATACACGATAAATTATTTAGCGCAGGACCACACAACTTCTAAAGGTCGCGCCAACGGATGCTTGAAATTTCCGGAAATCCGATCAGGTTTATTAGATGTTTCTAAACTAAAACAAATTAATCGATTATTTTATTATGACGTTTTATTTAATAACCAACTGCTTCCCTTCCTACAATCCTACATCTCGCTTCCATTACCTAATTTACTGCATTATTAATTATTAATTTAAAATTACCCCTGACACCTTAATAATAAATTAAGTTAGGTATCTAAATTGCAAGGACAACAATATAATCGCTAGATTTAACAAGCCTTTAAATAATAATCTGCACGGATTATAAATTACGTCGTAGGTATTCCAGCATAACAATAAAAATAAAACAGCAGCTTTAAACATGTCTGGTGGTTTGGCATCTATGGGGGTGGGGGGGGGGGGGGGGGGGGCGGCAAAGTTGAGCCGATTCTACCAGGTTCGTATATGGTGCGAATCACGTGAGCTGTTCTGATCATGAATTAGGCAGCTGCGTGATGGGTACAATTATGTAAGAGGTAACCTGGACACAATTCGCAAGTGTACGTGCTACCTCCTCGTGGTAACCACTGGTAACTGAGGCCATTTGGCACATACTAAAATACGGTGCTAAAGGAGAAATCATTGACAAAAAACCCTAATCTAAGGTGGAACAGCATTTGCCGATGGATGAATCGCTGATAGGTTAATCCTCCAGTTTTATTTAGCCTTCCTGTAGTAAAGCTGGGTGACCTACAGGCAACTTTCCAAACCCAGCAATTTGAAAGAGATAAATCAAAACGGAAGAAGGAGCAGAAGTATCAATATACGGCAGTGGGACTACCCTCTCAAAGTCTTGGGAACCAATGCTACCGTCTTTGAATAGGGACGCTCAAAATTTAAGTTTATAGCAGCCATGTTGTTAAAGCAACATCTATCAAATTTGTTGTGAATTTTTCAGTACTGTATGGAATCATCAGTCCACTCCGTACTTCTTCCAAAACGAAATTGGTATTGCCATAACAGTCAACTGCAAGCGCTGCAGATCGATGATAATCAACTTCTTGTAGCGTAAACTGGATGATATGGATGAGCGATTTGATGGCATGGATATCTCGCACAGTGGTTACGTGAACTGGCCACCGAAGTTGTGTGATTTAACTCCTTTAAACTTCTCCCTTTGGAGCTTTTTAAAATTACAGGTATATGCGAATAAACCACAAGCAATTGATGTCCTACAAGTTAACATAACGAACGCCATCCAAAAAATTCAGCCAGATTTATGCGACAAAGTCACCGAAATCTGAACCTCCCGCGGCGATACCGTTCCATACTTAATGTCCTAAAATATTCTTTCAAATAAAATAAAATTTGAGTGGATATCTCACACAAAACTTGTTTTATTTACATTTAAAAATCGAGCGTCCTTATTGAGAGACCCTCTATGTACCTATACATTTTCTATATGATAAAGATAAAGGTTAGCACAAGACGACACAATTCTAAAAACTACATATCCTTTAGTTGCTTGAAGATTCTGGATTTCCTCCTGAAAATCGAAATCGAGATTCATTTGTTATTTCCAAACTTTTCTTACTTAAATTGAGTCGAATTTATTTAAATTCAAATTTGGAATTAATGTTAAATTTGAGATTTTCAACCCTCTCAAACGCCTTGTACAATATACATATTGTAAATCAACTTTCATCGCTTCGACCAACCGTAATTTTTAATTTTTGTCTCATTTGTCTTGTGCGATCGTTCTTTTATGTATTTATGTTCACACTACAGTTTTATGAGCAATGCCTTATCATAGCAATGCATAATTGTGCTACGTATTTTATTATTGGAAGAAAGTTAATTTTAAATGGCGTTTGAAAGGGGTAATTCAAATTCTAAGAAACAAATTATAAATTATCACTACCCTACAAAATTTTAAAAATTTGGTGCCCCTGGACAATGAATAGTTGTTCCCGAAGTAATTTTTCACGCTGAATCCGAATAAGGGCTCAGAATTGCTCTATCACGTCAGGTTTATGAGATATTCTAACCTAAAAGTACAAAAAACACTTTTTTTTTTGACATATTTGAGGTTATCTAGCACCGCGATTTTTTTTTCTCTTCAAAAGTCCATGTGTGGGATCTTATAGTACAAGTCTTCTTCTTTCAAATACCTTTGAGTTTGCTCAAATATGTCTTTTCGCCGAGATATCGCATTTTTAAAACTGTATAATACACTACCTTTATAAAATTTTCGTATACCGAAAAATTCACGCACATGCAATTTTAAAAAAGCGATATCTCGGCGTTAAAAAACATATTTGAGCAAACTCAAAGGCATTTGAAAGAAGAAGACTTGTACTATAAGATCCCACACATGGACTTTTGAAGAGAAAAAAAAATCGCGGTGCTAGATAACCTCAAATATGTCACAAAAAAAAGTGTTTTTTGTACTTTTAGGTTAGAATATCTCATAAACCTGACGTGATCGAGCAATTCTGAGCCCATATTCGGATTCAGCGTGAAAAATTACTTCGGAAACAACTATTCATTGTCCAGGGGCAAAAGTTTGCGCAGGGTAGTGTTATTAATAAATAGCTTAAAATTTCTTTAATAAAACGCAACCAGAGTCCATCTCCCAAAAACCACTACCCAGACCCCTCCACCGCTCACCCTTCCTTTCTCCCCCATAATCGAACTCAAGAACTATTCACTTCAAATTTAAATTTAAATATTTCAAATTTTTAAAAATCTCAAACAATGTAGGTTAACAAATTTAATTAAGATTCAATTCCCAATCCAACCTCTCAGTAAGCCAAATAAGACGCAATAATGTTCTAGAAACCTAATTAAAAATTTTTATATTTATGATAATTAATGGAAAATTGAAATCGAATTAATCAGTTTTTTCTATGTAAAACTTATTAAACCGAACTAAAAGTTATTTAAATTTACATTGAGACTCTTATCTGAAACAAAGTACAAATTAATATCTCAGTAAAACAAATCAATTAAGTATCCTCAATTCCGCATTCGCTTGCTGCTTCAGATACACTCTATCCAATACCAGCTGCGTTTTTCTATAGATTGCTGCTCGAGATCGCGATAAACTTTTTTCGATTTTTTAAGTTCAATTGAAATTATTTGGATATTTAATCATTAAATGTGATAGATATAATGTTAAATTACATAAAGTAATTCATTGACTTAAATGTTAATTTTTAATAAAATATATATTTACGAGTTCGCAACAATTCTATGGTTTTATGTATTAACAGAGTTCCTGAAATTTGAAAATAAATTATGAACTGACGAAAGAGGGAATTTTTTTTAGTACACATCTAGTAGTTCATTTCTATTTATTTCCCAAATGTCAAAAAATCTTGACAAAAAATCATTATTTAGAAAAAGTAAAAGGGAAGTTCATTCATAAAAATCATAATAATAAAAATAAAATCATTCCTCTAAAATTATTCAGTGGAGTCTGATAAAATTCCAGGGCTGCGGAGTCGGAGTCGGGAGTCGAAGTCGAGGAGTCGGACTATTTTAGCGGAGTCGGAGTCGGAGTTGGAGTCGGGAAAATTCTGACCGACAGAATTTTATGTTTTCTTTCTGTCCTAGAATGCACCTTACCCTTAGTTAAAAAAATACTCCAATCAGTATATTTGACCTCCAGTCAATTTTATATAGGATGGCGTAGCGTAATGTTTCACTTAGAAAAAATCTCAAAAATCCTCGCAACACAAATAAAACATTGTTACGTATATAGAGAAATTGGTCTGCTTGATAAAGAGATATTACTTACGGGAATTTATGTTATAGTGACCAGCCGTAATCTTCATCTATTGGCCACCAAGGAAATCCTGTTGAAAAAGAAGAAGCGAAACATGAATTCTAAAAGTTTCTAGATGTCCATGAGAAATCGAAACGACTTCGGATTACAAAAATTCAGGATTTATTTTTTTGATGGCTTGGAGAAAGTGGCAAAAATGCACAGAAATACGAGATTTAATATCCTTGAGGCCATACTAATTTTAAGAACATATTAGTAATTATTTGCAGTAGTAGAATTTTATATTTTGGTTACATATAGAAGTTGGAGTTTGAGTTGGAGTCGGAGTCGAATAGTCAATTTTTATACATCGGAGTCGGAGTCGGAGTCGAAAAATTATTTTACCGACTCCGCAGCCCTGTAAAATTCTATCTTGTCGTTGACCACAGGCTGGATGTGCATCGTTGTCACTAGAAACTTCCTCAACACGAATGATTTCGATTTCATTATCTTGCGCGAACGAACTTTGGTTGCCCTCTGGTTGTCTTATATTTCAGATGTTTTGATAAAATCTGCTATAAATAATTGACGGAATTCCTTTTGCAAGTTTTTAAAAATTTCTTGACATGGAGCAAGATATGCAAGCATCTAATTGTCTTTTAAATTGCACACTTCTTTCCATTAATGGGTCATTCAGGGGTCATGTTACACGACTCCAACTTCTCTCAAATTCCAATCCATTTTGTAAGGTTTTAAAAGTAGTTCTTTGGTTGGCTCTTCTTCTGAGTCATTTTCGTTACCGTTAATTCTAGTAGTTCAAAAGTAGTTCGCCCAAATCATTGATAGTCATATCAGTGAATAACTCTTCATCGATTGAATGTGACATTTCTAAAATTTGACCTTGTAATTCATTTTAAGGGTTTCCGATACGCATTGAGTGTGGACGATTCAACTCTTTCATTGACAAAGGAAATATTCATAACAATGGGCGCTTTCAGATCCGCAAACTGTTGGCATCATGTTTAGTGAAATCATTGCTAATATGATTTGAATTACTAATAAAGTTCTTAAATTTCATAGCCTTGGCCGTGATTTTACTCAACATGTTGCCAACTGTTTGGTGCTCTGAAAGCGCCCAATGTAATGTTTACATCCTAACAAAAACAAAAAATGATTTTAATATTATTGAGGTAATTCTGTACTAAAAACAGAAACAATTTCCCAGTATTTTGCCCTATATTTATTGCGATCTCGAGCAGCAATCTAATAGAAAAACGCAGCTACCGATTATCGAGAACCCGGATACTCGGCTATTTTGGCATTTTTTCGAGTAATCGATTACCCGGGTAATTTGAGCGACCACCCGGGTAACTTGATTCAAAGGAAATTTTGGAAGGATGAATTTTACATATTTTGTTCGATTGAAGAAAAAACATTGCTCTGAGAGCAAAATATTTTAGCTCGAGGGCACTTTTTTGATTTAGATTTTCCGTAGATTTATTCCTCTTTTAGATATATGTTTAAAGATTTATTAGCCATTTGGCTAATTGGCTGACGTTTTCTGTTAGACAACTTTACTGTGGTTATTGTATTTGTTAGAAATGCCATTAAATTAATCTCAACATTGCTTGGCAAACGAATTTTTTTAGATTTTATATGTGCAATTTGCAAGGTTCTTATATTTTGACGGATAATGCACAAACATAAAATATCAATGAGATTTTCTTGTTCGATTGACGCCAATATTGCGATTGCTTTTTCATAGAGAGGAAACAAATCAATCTAAAACGACATTAGTTTGTGTCGAGTGATAATTGTGAATTTGATGAGCTCTATCAATTTTCCAGATTAATTAAAATTTCGATTTCTTTTGTTTTGACGGAATGTTTTTTGGGCTTTTGGGTATCTTTTAGAATTTTATTAATTTGTTTTATTATTTTATTTAGAAAATCACAAGTAGATGGTGACAAATATTTTAAATATACAAGAATATAAATCCTCCACGTATCGATGAAGAGTTTTAAAATCGTTTTTTAATACATAATTCATGGTAAAATAAAAATTCATTGGATTCAACTAAATTTAATCAAGTATAATGATTTAATTTGATTGGTTTGTAGCCATGAGTACAACAGAAAATAATTATAAATTTATATTTGTAAGGCATTTCCGAAAATTTTAGATTACGACAAAAATGTAACAATTAATATTTGAATTTTAAAAAAATTGATCTAATTTAAATATTCTAAATCATGCCATTAACAAATAATTCATACGGGACCATTTTAAGAAGGAAGAGAAATAGGACTCAGAATATAGTAACTGCCACTTGTTAATCCAAAGAGAGGGTGACAATAGCATGATCTATGATTTTTTTTAAAAGATGTTATGTATATTTATGTTTTTTGTTTATTACCCGAGTACCCGGGTAACCCGGGTATTGAAAAAACCAGAACTCGACTACCCGGGTACTTAAAAAGTCGTGTAATTTGGATACTTTAATAGCACACAGAATTATAGTCCAAAAATTTAGCATTTGAGAATGCTAAAAAAAAATCATTCCCCACATTGGTCAACGTGACGATTTTGTCAGTCATTTTGACATTTTAGCATTTATAGCAATGCTTGTTAGCCCACAAAAACTGGTCAGCGTGATCAAATTTTGGACACAACTTGTTACTTGGGTGGTTACTATTTCTGGAAATCTGGTGCTGGTTCAACTAGGGAGTAGGGAGTACAATCCCGGAATTCGGGATTTTTGTCAAATCACTTGATCCCGGTCTCTTTATCAATCCCGGGATTCCCTTGAAATCTTGGGATCCCGGTCTTTCTGTCAAATCTCGGGATTCTCTTCCCGTCTCTTTGTCAATTCCAGAATCCCCAAATCCATGTATTTTTGTCAATACCTAAATCCGAGATGCCGTTATGGCCTTATATACAATACCGGGGTTGCATTCCTAGATTCAAGTTATGTTAAATAATTAGGTTATAATCTAATTCACCAGTTCACCCAAAGTTATTAAATTATTAAATTTCCAATAGAAATATAAAAGTATTACAGTAAACGTCCAATTCAAAAACAAAACAAGCATAAACCCAAAACACTTTCCACGCCCGCACCAATATCCAATGATATATTTATGCGCCATTTCCAAATGCAACTCGACGTATTCGAATTAAAATCGATTTACGGATCATTTTATTATTAAATTAAATCACTCTTAATTTAACCATTATAATCGTCGCTACCAATTAAGAGTATTACATCTGCAAATCAATAATTTTTTGAAGAGGCCTTAAAATTGTTAATGCTAATTTCGACTTAATTTTTTTATAAATAAAGTCCTTCCCAAAAAGTGTAACAAGAATTTTATTTAAAAAAATTAAGCCAAATTTAACATTAAAAACTTGATACGCCTCTCCAAAAAAAATATTGATTTACAGATGTAATACTCTTAATTGGAAGCGACGATATGTCTTTTTCCATAAAAATTTACAATTTATGTATAATTTTACAATACATAATCATGAATTCCAAATTAAGATTATAATATTTCTGCTACTAAAATATAGATATTTATACAATTATTCACGCTATAGATGCCATGCAATAACCACAAGACAATATATTCTGATAGATTCTGTTACAAAAACTAATTCTCCGTTTCATGTCACCCGAATCAATCAATATCACTTGAGTATGACATATGGAGAAATTCCAAAACAACCAATTAACACGGTAAATTAACCTACACGTAAGCCAAAACGAAACCTATTTCGTGTAAATAATTTTCATTTTAGCTTGTGTTTTGGTTAATTTACTGTGTTGATTCGCGTTAAACCCGGTTACTTCCGTAAAATAGTAATAAAATTCGATTCACGCGCTAAAAGTCGTAATTTAGAATACTTAAAAGTCAGGCGCAGATTGTCTTGCTGACCCTTATGCCATCTACGAATCACTGGTATAAACAAACCAATAATTTAGAGAGTCGTTGATTTAGTCGAAAAAATCGGCATGAGGTACACTGCACAGCATAAGTAAAATGTAATATTAACCCTACAACTCATGACTTTATTTTTTTACCTTCAAACTCATGATTGGAGTTGGAGCTTTTCTTGACATAAAACCGGTCCTATGCTGATAAGCAGACTTTATCATACATGCTTTTTGCGTTTTTTCATAAGGAAGAGAATAGTGTAAGAGAAATCTGATTTTATTTACACTTAGTTAATGAATAACCTATTCGAAGACTGAAAACCGGAAAAAATCATCTCATTTTTTTTTATAAAAATTTGTAACTTTTCAACTGTTTAACCGATCTTAAAACCTCAAGCGGTGTTTTGAAGGAGAGAGAGAGACATTAGACTATTAAAAAAAATTACTGTCACTTTATTCAGTTAAAAAAGTATCCATTGAAAATCGAAAATCCAAAAACTGAAAAATGGGAAAAAATCATTGAAAAGTAACCAAAAATTGTGTTTTAAAAGTTTCTTTAATATAAATTCGTACAAAAAGTTAAACTGACTTAACAGGATGAAGTACCGTACAAAAATTTAATTAATTGCCGCACAATCGGTGCAAAATATATAGGAGTTTGTGCTATCCGCGCATGCGTGTAGCAAACTATTCCGACGCGACGTTGCGTTGGTGTTTATTATACCAGGAGTTCACTATATTTGACTTTTATCCGCAGATTATGTAATAATTCATATAAAATGTTGATTTGAATATAAAATATAAAATTAACTTACCGCCACAAAAGTTAAACGTAAACTCATGACTGGAGTTCGTTCACAACCCACACACAATTTCGTAATACGCTGCGTGCCAGCCAGTGATCAACTCAAGCTGCAACCGACTTGACACCAGCCACAGTTCTTCGAATTGAATTATGGCAAAGATCAGGAGTCGATAATATAGCTCGCTAGCTCAGGAGCATAATTCAAATTTCGCGTGGGGTACATTTGTACCCCAGTCATGAGTTGTAAAATTACCTAATTGTAATCACAAATAAATGCTCTCATTTAAATACACACATAGCATTTTATTTATATTTTTAATCGAGAATTAAAAACGTTATAAATACGAAATCTTTTATAACATAAAATAAAAATCGCCCTCAAGAGATTTAATGTCAAAAGTTCAAAATATTAATCTTAACACTAAAACTACTAATCAAATACATTAAAATCAATAAATAATTTACAAAAAAAAAATTGTTTTTGTTTCAATTAAAACAACAAAAGTTTTTTTATGTAATATATTGTATAAAACAATTCAGTTGGATTAAAACCGTGCGATAAGTTGAAGGGTTAAGAACGAAAATTAATAACGAGAAAACAATTTATCGCGATTTTATTTGATTCGCTTTGCAAAAAAAAAAAAAAATTAAAGCACACAACTACAATAACAATCTTTAAGGAATCTCTCTTTATTTTTTGTTATTATTTATAAATAAATAAAATAATATTTTTGTTTATTTATTTATTTTGTTATTATTATTTAGCTCTTCGAGGATAAGATTACGCTGATTTAACGTGTTTCGTATTTTCGTTTTACTTTCTTGAATTCGCTTTGCTTTCTTGGGCAAATAGTATTATGTGGGAAAAAATTGCAATTGAGATTTTATTATCATTTTTTGTCTTATTGTTATTAAACAAAAACAAAACAAAAAAGAATTAAGAAATATTATGTATTTAATTATTTATTGTTTATGATTGAATCTAGGAATCTCAATTAATTAAGTTTTTACTTTTGCCTGTGGCTGTATTATGTTGTATAAGTATTCTGAAAACATATGATATGTGACGTTTTGGTTGGTTTTCACGATTTATAAATAGATATAATTCAAGTGTTAATATTATTGTTATAAAGATTTGTATGAACAAGTAAAATGACATCGTTAAAAGGTCATATGATACGCCCCAAATATACGTCTCATCAGAAAAAGCGAACAAATCTTGTTTGTTTCTACAATATTACAACATGTATAAAAATCATTTTAAAACTTGAAATAAATAAATAATAAAATTTAATGATACACAACCTTCAAAATGATAATACTTGGTTGCATATTATTTCTATTTTCTTGTTCTTCTCTATATGTAACAAATACGCTTACCAAAAAATAAAACCAAAGATCTTCCCATGTCTTAATACTTAATATAAACTTTTCGTATTTTATGCTAGTGTAAGGCGACAATTAGTAACAATTCCGTTATAAATCGTTCAATTTACCTTATAGTTAAAATAAATAGCAGTAGCTTGGGTTGAATACACAGTTTTCCAACTAAATCCTTCCAATATTCACATAAATATATGTATGGTAATTTTACTAACCGCCATTTAGCCTATAAGAAACGAATATAGCTGCATAAATTAATAGTTGGAATTTCTTTCCATTTTATAAACAGAACAAAATACAAAAATATATATTCGATAACAGAATAAACACTTAATTTATATAATTATTGAAATGTAAATTTTTTTATTTTGGTATTTTGGGTGTTCGACAAACTAGACTTCTTGCGAAATCTAAAAATTTTGTATCTAAACCAGACAGCATAAATAACGGTAATATTTTTCTTTTTTATTTAGCCGCAATTTAACAAAATTACAATCATTTATATAAAACAGATTACATAATATAATCTAATAAATTATAATTAATGCATTTATTGTTAATGACAATAATACTTAATTAAAAATAAAAAAATAAATCCTAGACTAATAAAAATAGTAAACGATTATAACTATTTAATTAATCACAATAAACATTTAAAAAAGTTAAATAGCAAGCCAGTCTAAATTATAAATTACCAAACAATAAATACTGTATAATTTTAATTAATTAATTAATATTTATGGTGTAATTATTATAAAATGCAATAAAATATGTATAGGCATTAAGGTATGATTTCTGTTAGGAAAAGTTTATTCTTTATTTACCCATTAATGGCATATTTTATTTGTGCACTGGGTTAATTAGTGGTTATTTTGATTTCTTCGGCGTTTTATAGTAAAAATACTTAATTATAGAATGTGGTTTGTTAAATTACATCGGGAAAATATTTATCTAGTAATTTCAGTGAACCGTTAAGCAGTTTTTGAAGAAATAATTTTGGAACCAAGGAAAATAAGCATTTATGGATAATTCCAACGATTTAAAAAATAATATTATTGTAAAGTAAAATGCTAATAAATAAACGTCTATGTATTTACATTTAAAATTATTTATTAATTGTGACAATATATCACAAACTAAATTATAAAACATAATTCTTTAATTGCTTGTAAATCAATGTGTGTCAAAATTTACTATTAAACAGGACAGGGCAATTTACTATTCAATTTCGGTCGTTCATATATCTAGAAATATTTATTTTGGAAAATTTAGGTTACTACCAGCCACTTTTACCGTCCAACAAGATATTCCTATAGAACAAATAAAGATATTACCTGCAGAGACAGTAGTTTGTTTGTCATTGTTATTTTTTTTTAAAATCGATGAACATAGTATGTAGTGTATTTCTGCAAATTAAAACAAAAACTAATTATGCGAAAATTACAATAAAAGAGTTTGTTTCCTCAATGTAGGGAGAAACTCGCAGTGTAGGAAACACACTTGCTGCATACAACCAACTCGTCGAATTCTGCAAAGTTTTCTACCAATGCATTTCTACCAACTACACTTCGTAACATTGTAAAGCCACTGTAGGAGAAAAACAACCAATATTTTAGCGGTTGTAGTATTTTTGGTTATTTTTTGATTGTGAATTCAAAGACATATCGACATCGACATTTATTTTGGCATTAGCAATTGTTTAACGTCAATTTTTATTTATTTTGTGTAAGCAAATAAAATTGTTTGGCTTATTAAATTTCATTGGTGTAATTAAAATAAATTTATTGGAAAAGTAAAGTAAGCATAAAATATTTATAAAATCATAATTTTGAAAAATTGAAGAAATGAAAGCGTTGAGTTTACAAAAATAAAATCGTACATTTAGTGTTTGCTGTTGTATCACGATATTAAAAAACAACAAAAAAGCATTAAGCAACTTCAAAAGTTGTATTACAATTTACATTTAAATACTTATCATATCACTATCCGCATATCCTTTATATGGGACCGGAAATCATGTTTGGATTTTATCATTTTTATATTTTGGATGTGAAGCACTGAGTAAAATAAACCATTTATGGAGCTTGTTTTTGTTGTTGTTGTTATTTTGTAAGATACAGGGTGTCGAATATTTTACAATTTCATGCACTTGATGTTACATTTATGGCTATAGAAAAAAAACTAATTGTCCGAAAATTATAAAATGGAGCTCATTTTAAAGGTAGATGAATTTATATAATAATTATAAAAATGTGCCATCTTTTATTTCTTCCTTTTCAAAATGGACGCCGAAACTGTCTTTTTTGGGTTTTCTCCCATGTGCTTGTTTTTTATCTTTTACTTATTTAATTCAATTAGATATACTTTATAAATACGACAATCTACAAATTTTTTATATTTAAAAGTTTTGCAAGGAAACAAAACGAGATGTTATCCTGATTTTTTAGTATGTCTAATAGAACTAAATGGCCAAAAAAAAACAAGCACATGGGAGAAAATCCAAAAAGAATAAAGTATGAAATAAAAGATGGCAACATTTTTATACTTATTTTATAATCCCTATTCATCCATCTTTGAAAAGAGTCCAATTTTATAATTATCGGATAATTAGTTTTTATGTTTGGTAAAACATTTAGGGTACTAGTTTTGGGTTCATGTTACACGCTGCGTTAGAATGTTATGTTAAATGTTGCGTTAAAATGTTGCGTGTCATGTAAAATGTTATATTAAATAATAATATTTTCTCTCTTTTTATTTAACACATTAAAATAGAAACAGAAAATACAAAAAACTTAGGAATAGTAGGTAGTTTCAGTGTTCATGTTACATGTTTGCTGTGTTAAAATGTCATGACGACATCTTTGAGGCTAAATATTTCTGTGCGTCCGACTTTTCTCAATGTTATATAGCTAATTGCATACCATAAATTTTCAATGATCATCATTTTCAAAATACAAAAAAAAAAAAACAAATCATGTCATATAGCAAAAATATTGTTACGAACTGGGCTACTGAGTTCGTTCGGATTTTGAAATTAAAAACACTGTACTTTTTATTTCACTCTACTTTTATACACTTTGATATTTGCTTTGACTTTACTATTTAATTCTGTCCGCTTGCTACTGGTGGGGGCTATGACAACAGATTTATTTCTTTATTTAACGATTTAAAATAAACCAAAAACTGTTCTCTGCTTGCCATCGATCGTGTTTATAACACTTAACCATCTAAGCTATTGCTGTTCATAACGTGAGCTTGTTGTATGATGGCCAAAATCGCCACAATATTTACCTCTATTTTTGTACTTATGTTTTACCAAACATTTGCGGTACAGGTGGGACTTGAACCCCGTTACTTTTTTATTTCTCATGGCTCATGGAAAATGTTTAGTTTAATTTTGAAACCTGTTTTAAAAATAAAAATGGACAGTTTTGGAAACAAGTGAGTTTTTAGATAATTTTTGTAGTTGTTTTTATCGAAACATTTAGGGAGTTGTAGAATAAAACAAAATCGTTCAAATCGGCGTGTTATATCTAGTATATGGGCAGTTTTGAAACAAAAGAGATAATGTAAAATAGATAGTTTTGGAACACAGTATTCATAATAAAGGTAATATACTGCGCATCTGCCAAAAATTACAAAAACAACAAATTTAAAAAATGGCGGAACATAGAGACCTTTTTATAATAATATGTATACGTATGCGTACAAAGTATGTACATGCCTAGTAAAGTTTAAAAAATAGAAGTTATTTTCAATAAATAAATAAAAAACTTATTTAATTCAAATAAATTTATTTATGTAATTATTTTATTTAGTTTTCATTTATTTTTTTTTAGTATTTTCTAAATTATTATTAAGATGTTTAATTCTGAAGTGCATCCTGGATCGGAAAAAAATGTCCTTTACTTTTTGTTCCCAACATATAGTTGTAGAAAGATTAATTAAATTTTTTATGTAATCCTTGGAATACACAATTTCATCTCCATTGAATTGTTTAAAAATGAGCTCTAATTGCTGTATGTATCTCATTAGTTGATCCGATGGTTTTTGTAAGCCGCCTTCGGTTAGCTGATTTGTCCAAATGAATGAACGGTCTTGGAACGTGTTTACCAGTTCTCTATCCACCGTTAAGCATGGATCTTTCACTCTATAGCAATTGCATCCTGCCAA
The DNA here is from genome assembly GCA_963556165.1 of Tipula helvola. Classification (NCBI taxonomy): domain Eukaryota; kingdom Metazoa; phylum Arthropoda; class Insecta; order Diptera; family Tipulidae; genus Tipula; species Tipula helvola. Next base: position 206,616,614 of record OY744481.1, read on the forward strand.
ATGATCCAACCCATCATACTGGAGTGATTCCAGTTCGTCTACATTGTTATCGGCCACATCTAAATCGGATGTCAACGTAGTTAATACGTCGCCAATTAGATGACCGACTGCACCTAAGTCAGGTGTATCGTCCACCATAGTGTTACTATTCATTGAAATGCTTCCCTCATTTCTACCGAGTATATATGATCGCATCCGATACATGAATTCCAGTCGATCTGGATGATCGTCGAGCCCTCCTTTTGAACGGATGAGCCCAAAAAAAATTTCTAAGACGTCCTGATTAAGCCTATATGTCAATAGGTACTTTGTGCTTTCAAATCTGTATACAGCATTTTGAGCGCATTGTTGGTCATTATTACGCCTGTATAACATAAAAAAACATTAGCAATGTCATGGTAAAATGTTCACATAATTTAGCCACAGACCTTTTTGAAAGGTCAACTTATTTTTAACCCGCATTGTGAACATCGTATTGCTCATCTTCTCGATTAACTCAAACTGGAGTGATTCTGAAAGACCAATGCTATGAACCCGTTGCCGACTGTCTTGGTATGGCACTCTGACGTTCAGGCAATCAAACCAATCATTAACCTTAAAAGGCAATAAACAAAAATCTAGTTCAAAAAAATTATTTACATAAGATTTAAACTTTACCAATTTGAAAAACTCAGCACATTTAACCCAATTTTCTGAGCTGAGTTCCCCCAAACTACCTGCGCGGAGAATTGCTTTGGAAACTGTAAATTCGTTGCCGAGATTTTGAAGGCTACACTTAAATCGGATTTATTAATTGTTTTCTCTAGTAACTCCTCTATATTTTTTTTATCGATAACTGCTCTATCAATAATAAATCCCTTACTATCAATAAAATGGTTTCTTATTAATTTGATTAAATGTGGCACATCAGCGAAAAGATAAATATTTTTAGATAGATTCGCTGGATTTGGAAATGAAGGTTTCACACACTATGGCTACCACATGAAACCCACACAATTGTATGGTATTTATTATTTTATATAATATGTTTTTTGTCATTTTCTGATCAAAGTCATAATATATCGGCTGCTTCCAATTTCTGAACAAACCGCACGCACCATTGCAACCTGTACGTATTTAGCAGCATTTAGTAGTTCATCTTTGGATTTGTCGTACACAATTTTTTTCTTTCACTCTCATTTCATCGAATGAAAGAACACAAATTTGTTCCTCACCTTTCAACTCGACGGTTTTCATTATATTTGTGATACACTTCATTATCCCGTGATAAACTTGAATCTTTGCGCACTATTTTTTTGAGCGTTATTACTGCTGGTAATGGATATTGCTTTTTAAGAAGCAAATGATATGCTCGTGCTCCTGCTGCGTGTATTGCAATGGCATTGGCAATATCATCGATTGTCCATTTCGCACGCTTCTTTGGGCATTCAAGTTTCTTTAATTGTCCTTCGGTGAATATATGTTTCATGGAATCAATTATTTTAGATTGTTTGTAAATCTGTTGCCTTAAACCACGAACTTCTGAACTGGTAGGTATCATTTCTGTTGTTTGTGTACTGCAATCCGTACACTGAATAGCGACTGGATTTATTTGAGAAACGACGGAGGTATAATTTCTGGATTTTGTGTACTGCAATCCGTACACTGAATAGCGACTGAATTTATTTGAGTAAACGACGGAGGTATAATTTCTGGATTTTGTGTACTACAATCTGTACACTGTACCGCGGCCGGATTTGGTCCATGTGATGTAGATATTTTGATGGAATTTTCATGCAGTTCATCTGACAATCCGCTGCTAATGTTCGTTGATGATGATGGTCCAGCAATATCTGATGTGCCAACCTCAGTTGCACTATTTAAAAATAAATGTTCATTGGTTAATAATTTACATTATCACTTAATTTGAAACTTACCTTAATTGCGAAGGTTTTTTGTCCATTATTACGCTACGAGAGGTTACGGTTTTCAGTTTGCCTTTGATTGGCAATAAAAGTGACAGAACAACATTTTTTGTAATTGGGGCTTCAATTTAAGTTGATACGTTTCATACAATGGATTCAAAAAAAAAAATCAGTTTGATTGAAATGCTTAGAGCAAATTGTGGAAGTGTTTATATTAAATGTATATCCTTCCTAAAATATGATGAAATCCGCTGTTTACATGTCGTTTTGTCTTTCGGAAAACTATGAAATGAAAATTCACTATTGTTTTGTTTATTATTTTCATTGCACCCGAAAATAGCACAGCGCATTTTAATTTATTATTAATATAACAATTTTAATATTAAATAGTATTATATTATTAGATTTATCGTAAAAACTTAACACTTAAAAATAAAATCACAAGATAAACAAACACCATTCAGGTCTCAAACATTCGTCATATTGGCAATTTTTGACAGCTGCGCAAAAATGAACGAAAATAGAACCAGTGAGTATATTACATACCTCTATTTTGTGTACTGTGGTTTTGGAACACCCAATATGAATAATTTGGAGAGTTTTAGAAAATTTCATGATTTTTCACATCTATTTCAAATTTTAAGATTTTAACTATTTTCGGCTAGGGATTTTTATGAGCGAGTTAAGTCTATAATATCATTGTATTAATATCAATTATAACAAAACTTAATCTTAAAACAATAATTAGAACTTGGCCCCTCTCGCAATGTTTTCATGCAATAAACAGATCTAGACTTTTATAATTCTTAATTTTATTTATATATTTTATACATACCTACATACATATACAATAAACGAGTTCATTTACGAAATTAAAAAAAAAACACAAGCAAGGAACTAAAGCAACAAAATTGTGGGACGTCTAATTGCAACAAAACAGTATTATAATATTCTGGTTTTATTTTTCCACATTTTAGTCCGTCTTATAACTATTATTATGATTATTACTCCAATTCTTAAAGAATGTAATAAAAAACTTTATTATTGTTTTTTGTTAAAAAGAAATGAATATTTGATTATTTTATAATCAAGGATCAAGAAAAAATAAGGAATGGCGAATATGGACTCATATCGTATACATACCATTTTTATAGACTGGTCGACTTTTCGACGATACAATGTTGCTGTATAATAAAGTTGTTTGAAATATTTACCGTAAGAATACATGGAACTAATAAGAGTAGTCCCTAAACACAAATTTTAATTTATATAAACCAAATAAAATAATCTACAAAGGTATTGAACACTCTCCAGAGTTCATCCTCTTTTTAAGCACTAGCTATTTTATTTTAAGGAAGTATCAAATTTTTCTTCACTATCTTCGATCAAATAAAATTGGTTATTTATAACGCATTGTTCAAACACCCAAAGAAACACGGTGCAATACCTTCTTCTTATAAAAAAAAACAATTTCTTCTTCAATAAACTTCGATCTGCTCTGTTCAAAAATAATTTCAGTCAATTTTCTTATTAATTTTTTTTTTTTTTTTTTAATTTTGATTCAAGTTTACGATTTCGCTTCATTTCGCTTTTTGCCTTATATTGTATTTTATTTATATAAAAATGAATTGATATGAGTTTATTGTGAGTTTTGTTGTTTTTGGTGCGCTTGTATTATTATTTTTTTGTTTATTTCTTTTATTGATATATAAATAAATAAGACATTTTATAATAATAAAAAAAATAAAAAAATATTAAGAAAATGATAAATAAGACGATGGTATGTAGGTATTATACATACAATATACATATTTTGCTAATAGCAACCTTTTTTGGTTACGATGAATAAAAAAAAAACGATTTTTCTTCTTTTTAGTGATATTCATATTATGTAACCGGGTAAAGTATCTTATGTATGGTAATATTGAATTTTTGAAGTGCGATTTACTTTAGGGGATATTATGCATTGTATTATGTATGTATGTATATTGAAATGACATTGATAAATATTGTAATTATGTGTTTGATTTTAGAAAATTTTTGGTTAATCAGTTTCCAATCAGCTAAGTGGATTCAATTAACAAGAGCACTTTAACAGTCGGAATTTTCAATTAATAAGCAACTAATGCAGGGAAGTAACTATGCGTCACTGACAAATTTTAATTTGGCTAACTTTTCCAAAGCTGAAATGTTTTAGCGTAAGCATTTCAAACTTTGTTTTCCTTTATTTTACAATCCTACTCCTTAAGATCTCTATTATCGGAGTGTTGCATTCATTGATAAAATTTCACTTAGATACATTATAATTAATATAAATTGAAACAACACAAAAATGTAACTATTATTGATTATATTCATTAGAGATTTTAAAATTTAATGTTTCTTGGTTTATCTAAGACCTATTTCGCTTAAATCAAGAGTTTTGTGGCGTTCCAATTCGTATGAATGAATTACCAATCTTGAGTGTTACCTGCACTGGAATCTCTAATTTCTTCCCGAATTGTTGGGACGTGTAGGTCTCTGTGAATTATATCGTTTGTCCATCGAACCATCGAACATTCTATGATTCTAAGAAATTTAGATTGGGACCGCTGAAGAATGTGAGAGTTCGAGTTGCCCAGCCACAGCTCGATCCAGACGTCCAGATAGAATTAATTATAATTTTATAGAGCTGTACTTTATTTTCAATCGACAAACTTGATTTTCTGCATATGAGCCAATACATATTTGCCAGCTTCACTCCCAATTGCGGTCTTTTTGACAATTAGTTTTGCCATTGTTAGGCATTTGTGGATGTGAATACCTGAATATTTGAAATATATATATACTATCAGGACAAACATGCTACCCAGGTGGTATACCAGATTTAATTAGATGGATATTTGTATATGCATACTGATGTTTAAAATAAAGTATCTGCCCATTAGAAAAGATGTTAATATTCTATAGAAATCACGTGATAAACTTTTACTAATTTTGTATTGTAATCCCACACGACATACCTTATCAAAAGCGTGCTGTGTCCATGAGTAGACCAGGGGCGGAATCATGAAATCCGGACGGTAAATTTTAACGCTAGCAAACAATTCTATGAAAAATTTAGAATAAATTCAACAAATGGTCAAAGTTACCCAAGTTATTTTGTATGAAATTGCAAATAAGTGAAAGTATATCGATAAATTTTTATGCGACAGTTATTTCGTATCGATCAGAAATTTGCCGTTAAGCCTTCACTTATTTACAATTTCATACAAAATAACCTGGGTAACTTTGACAATTTTTTGAATTTATTCTAAATTTTTCATAGAATTGTTTGCTACCGCTAAAATTTACCGTCCGGATTTCATGATTCCGCCCCAGAATAATATGTTTTTTCCTCCATGGCTTTTAAAATTACTTGATTATTCTGTGTATTTGTTCTGTGCATTGTTGAGTGGTCTTGTATAAATCTAAACTGGGGGTTCGGAATCAGTCTAAATAAATAAGTAGTAATTTTTCAAATAATTTAGATATTTGTAATTGGTAGCCAGCTTAAAGATCTGTACGACGTAATTTCTTCTGGAGGCTTGCCTGATTTTGGTGTTAATATTACTTGTGAAACCATTTATTGGATTGGCAAATTTTCAGTTCTAAGTATTACCTTCAACAAGTAGGTTAGAAATACCCAAAATAGTGTGGCAACTGCTGTAATACATTTACTTTTCCTCTGATAAGACAATATCCTAGCTCCTTTTTTGCATTTAACTCTCTCTCCCTCTCTGTATCACTATTTTTACTTCTAAAAATAGGAGTTTGTCTGTGTATTAAAATATTCACAATAATGGCATTCACAACATTTTTCGACTTATAATCAGAAAAAATGAAGATATTATGTATCTACCAAAAAATTAGAAATATCAAAATCTCCCCGTACTTTAACCCAAGAGTCATATACAAAGTGCATCGACCCTGATCGAAAAATGCAAACTTTCCTTGAGTTCTCTATGTGGTAGTTTAGTTTCGTACTGAAAAGTTCAGACAAAAGTTCGATCTACTCCTCAGGTAGCTACGGCCAAACTACAAAAATACAATTCTCGCTTCATACATTTTTATGAGTATTGGGTTAAAGTACGGGGGGATTTTGATATTTCTACTTTTTTGGTAGATATATTATAAATGATTGGCCTCTTCATTTTTTGATTAACAAGTTGAAAAATGTTGTGAATGCCATTATTATTAATGTATATTTTGTCTATAAAAAGCCCAAACGGTCTTATTATTTTTACTTCTAACATACAAAACTTCATGATCGCATGATTCATTGTAATGGTGATTCCAAATTGCTTTGGCTGTTGCTACTCTCTCCTCCGTAGAACATTCTCTAATTTTTTCTTTTTCATTTTATACTGGTGTGGTGCTTGGTTTGTATCACTCTATGTGTTTTATTTGATGTCTGTGTTTAGTTTCTTTGTTACCTTGTATCTGAAGCGGTTCTAGCCAATTTTATAGTTACCTAACATCGGTTGTTTCTATGTATTGACTATATTTGTTCCCTAAGTGGTAAAACAGGCAAGCGGTCCGAAATCTTTGACGTCGTATCTTTTTCTACCACTAGGTCAATTGGTAGGTTCACTGGTTGTTTTCTTCTATTACTAGAGCAGTTGCTTGTAATCTTATATTAGAGTAGTAGACACAAATATAATCAAATACTTCTTTGAAGTCTGTGTAAACTATACATTGATCTGATAGTGATTTTCTATTTCGTTGGTCGTTTCCATTACATTTGTAGATACTGATCTGCCTGGAAAGAACCTATATGCTGTTTGATAGATATACATCGTGTAAATCTAACTTTAAAGGTAAGGTATTGCAAACAACCAGCTGAAATTATTTTGGAATGGATTATGTATCTGAAAACACACCGAATAATAACGACAGTCTGAAGAAATTCCTTAATAAATACACCAAAATATTTGCATGCTTCTTTAAAATAGATATGGTGATATGTTATCCGACTCACCATTGTCGCCAACGTCTGTTGGTGGAGACATAATAATTTCACATGTAGTGCTAGGAGGGAAGATCGATACGACTGTGCTGTCTTTATACGAGTATTATTGTCTACTGGTCCATTTACAGATTGAAAAAAGTAGCAGCAATTTCCTTGGTATCAGTGCTATGAGTGTTATTGTAAGACATAATTATCAGGTCACCCCTCAATTTGTCGTTTAGATCTAGAGTATTTCTAAAAATTTTTAGGGTTGGCTTTAATTTTATCTTGAACACCAGCTAGATAAGAAGTGTATTTAACATAAAGTAAACGCCGAATTCATCATTGTATTTGAGAAAGATGAGTTTACCCGATTCCACACCCTTGTGGTTAGCTTTATTAAGGTCGTATGTGGTTTGTTGATTATGACTACGACTATATGATATTATACAACTTTAAATATACCTACTTCATTGGTGCAGTAGAGATCTGACAAATGTCACGTTCACTGGTTTGATTTACATAAGTTGCATAAAGCATAATGTCGATGAAAACCCATTCGATGTAAGCCATTCATTTCGTGCTCAAACTTTCAGATGAAATTTGGCAGATTGAAGTCACCAAGCATTAATACTAAATCCAGAGAATTTGTTTTATTTATAAGTTCATTAATGCCGTCAATAATTTACTCTATTTCATGGTGTTTTTATGTTTTTGATTATAACTGCACCATTTACTGTTTTAACAGGATGATTTGTGTTGTAGGTGGTGTATCTGGGTAATTTTAGGAAACTTCTGCTGGTTTTATGCGATTAGGATATAAACATAACATTCTTGTTCTACCGAGAAACTTTAAGCTTCCTGTGGATATTGTAACAAGGCGTTAGCATTCCATATTGCTAATTAGGGGGTTCTGGACATTGAATGAATTGGAAACAATGGTCGTTAATTGATTAAGCAGAGTATCCATTAGGTCAGTAACTTTTTATACTAACTTCTAACCGGTGTGAACAAATATCTCCACCTTGGGAGTTTCCTTCTGTGCCACTGTTCTTTGGAATATAAATGAATATGAGCTCCTAATTTATGAAAAAAGCTTAAATATGAAATTTTAGTTTGATTGGTTGAAACATCTGGGATTTAGGTAGAACGCAGTCAGAACGATCTACAGATGCCATTTCGAAATCCATGTTTCAGATGCCAGGGAACCCCAAAACGGATAAATCCCCAAAAATCTCAAGGTCGAAAATTTGCATTGTTACTAGTTGAGTGATCTCGAAAATTGTCGACCTTGAGAAGTAGTCGAAGTAGTGTCTGTCTCTGTATCGGTCTGTCTGGGTCCCCTTTACTATGGCTCTATCTGCAATCGGAAGTGGCAGCTTCCGAGGATCAGAAAATTTGTTTTGCAAATATTTCAAAAACTATCTGCCCATTTGTTAACGAAAGCTATGTTATGTTAGACACACCACAATATTTTTTTTTTTGCGCTTTACCCTCTGAAAAACAAAAAGCAACATTCGATTTAATTTTTTCGATATAATTCCAAAATTATTGCTTTCATTCCCCTAAAATCTTCTGGTTCTTGACCGAATATACCATGAAATATTATTTTTAATTTAAAAAATTCAAAAACGTTTTTATTTAGCTGAGAAAATAAAAATTTAATTTTTTCAGTTCTAAATAATTTTTTTCGGACGAAAAAAATTAAATTTCCATTTTCTCAGCCAATTATAAATGTTTTTGAATTTTTTAAATTATAAATAGTATTGTATGGTATATATGTTCAAGAACCAGAAGATTTTAAGAAAACAAAGCAATAATTTTAGAACTGTATATCGAAAATACTAAATTCAGATTTTCTTTTCGTTTTTCAGTGGGTAAAGCGCTTAAGCTTACTTATTTTGCGAACAAATAATAAAAAAGTGGCTCTATAATAGTTCCTACTGATTCATTAATGCGTTTCATCGTTTCAAACTCCAGTTCGTTGGTACAAGTCGTTAAAATAAGGTATACATTTATAGTTCTAATTTTTAATCTTCATTAAAATTCTTGGAATCAGGGCCGCAATAAAGCAATTTTAGGCCCTATGCATGAACATTAACCCTAATCCAAAAACATATTTTTATTACGCCAGTAAATCTAAAGTTTAAACAAATAATATTAATAAATTTTTGCACAGAATACGTGAAGAATATAAGGAAATGTTTAAAAATAAAATACATACATAAATAATATGTCCATTCATAAATTAACATTAATACGTTCGTTCATACATAAATTAACATTATTTTGAAAATCGTAATATTTTAGAAATCAAATATGATAAAATAGCACACCTTGGTTGGATTAGGGCTAAATTAAAAACTATGCTTGATTCACTTTTCCCCCTTCATTGATGAATTTGACCGGTAGCTTTCCCACAGCGCTAAATCCAGTTCAAAACCATAACAAATTTCAGTTTTTAGCTTCTGCCAACAATTCTAGCTTCTCCAGGAGGTTCATAGCATTGTTCAATTGTGAACACCTTCTCATCGATAAAAATAATTGTTCTGTATTTTTGGTCCGAACCGCTTCAGTACGTATCACTTTGTTTCTTTCAAGTCATGTGAGCTTCATTTTGTTCGTAAGAAGATGGGCTTTTGGAGCTAACTAATACGGATTGTTGTTAAGGTTTTCTTTGTATAATTTTAGAACTGCTTCGCTGTTTATTTGAAGACTTCTGCCTACATGTCTTATCTTGATTTTAGGATTTCGGTAAATCCGACATTTCTTGATGGAGTTTGAAAGGCGTTCGATTCGCGAAAGACCTCTTTCCAACCTAACTCCTGGTTTCGTTTTATCGCTTTAAAGTCTGTTGAAGGTGGAAGACGAAGACTGCGATTTATTTTTTTTTTTTCTAATTTTCAGCTTCGTACAGTTCGATAATATTGAGACAGACATGATAACTAAAAAATAAAAGGAATAAAGAACTGTTTTTTTTAATGTAAGACTTTATTTTAAAGTACACATAAAAAAAAATTTGAAAAAACATTCTAGATGAGAAAAATATAATAAATAAAAACAGTCTGCATTTTTTATTGTCACCATGTAGTTGCTTTTTAACATGAATAAACTTGAAATATTCACCTATATTATTCCTATTTTTAATTGGCTTGTTCACTATGTAAAATGAAGTCTCAAATATTTAAACTTTATTGCTACAGTACAGTACGGATGCTGCCTCCTTCCGATACTCGTAGTAATTATAATAATCATATTTTGCAACTGACGGGAATAGTAATCATTGATGAAAATTGATGATGTGGCTAAAGAGCACGCGACAAGCGTTTAGTTTTTGGTTGATTCTTGCCTCGTCTCGCTTATGGCGTGGCCGGCGAGAAACGATTTTCTAAAGCAAAAAGTTTCGCTTCGCACATTTTAGTAGTACAAGCAACACATCTACAACATCGATTTGTGATTGTGAATACAAGTAGCTACTTGTGAGTAGTTTAGTCGCAGCTAATATAATTTGCAATTTTGCGACGCCCAATTTGATTTCCTCTCCTGTTACATATTTTACATGTTTTCTTAGACGCAGTTATGTTTTATAAATCTCTGTTACACCAAATACCTTGTAGCATATACTTCTCTAACTTTGGAACCAAAGGATATTACTCTTAGGTTTTGTCACTTAAGTTATACAATATATAATTTGGCTACTAATCTCTATTTAAAATTTTGTTTTCCTATTATAAGTAATACCAGTTTAATTGCGAAAGAATATAGATTGTTTTAATTAGAATTTGGCAGAGTTTACCAACAAACAATCCAACCTCCCTCTTTATAAAACTTCAGAAATTAAGACACAAAGAAAATATTCGAACAAAGTTGATTTAGCGGCGATCGAGCAAATGCGTTCGAAAAAAATGTATGGCACCAACTTAAGTTTATGATATCTGCCTGCAAAACAGAAAGAGGTCTCCAGTCACTCACCAATAAGGCCTGGTACCCTATGTAGAAGTCATCTAGAGTCAAACCACCATTAATAGGAGCAATGAAAGCCAAACGTTTAAATGGAGTACGCTAACACCGAAAGTGGCCAGTGGAGGCTTGGAACCAAGTAACTTATTACTTTAAGTGCTAAAAAATTTGTTTTTAACATTAAGCTATTATTACTACATAGGATTGTTTCTCGGATGAATCGGACTGGCGGACTAATATTTCATAAGGATTGTATACTATCTACACACACGTACAGCGAGTTAACACCCAATTAAAGTAATGGTTTGATCCATAATAAACACCATCGTCGATTGAATGATGAACCAGAAGCAATACGTGGGAGTTTTGGAGGCTCCACTGCTTCTACAACTCCGTAATGAGTCCTGAGGACGAAAATCCGTTTTTCATGCATGATTTTGTATGATACCATAAGGAGAACAATCGAGAACTTATGTGATTACTCGATTTATTCGCAATTCAGAATTACGGGAATACTCGAAATGGCAGATTGCCCATCGAATCAACACCAATAAAACAAAGCTACTCGAAATACTTATAGTTTAGTACCGTTTGGAAGAAGAGTTAAATTAAAAGTCGTACCTAATGCCGTCGATTCTAGTGCCTAAAAAAATAAATTATAATTAAATACTTTAATTATTAATTAAAATTTCCAATTTTTTTTATTTATCCCGCAAGTTTTTTGTAATTTTAAAATGTCAATGATAGTTCCATCCGTATTAAAATAGCGCAACGGGAATGCAATTTTATTTTAACATTTACATATAAACTGTATTTTATCTGCTAAATTAGCTAAGCGAAAAAATATTTTATTTCACAGTACACATTTCAAAATGTTACCAACCTTTGAAAAAGAACTTCAAGCTGGCTATTTTATTTGAGAAACATTCAATTCCAATGCTAAATAGTTCCACTCTCGCATTAAAAATCAAATCAATAAGATTCTTTCGGCTTTTTATAGACACAATATATTAATAATAATGGCATTCACAACATTTTCGACTTGTTAATCAGAAAAATGAAGAGGACAGTCATCATTTATAATATGTATATATCTATCAAAAAAGTAAAAATATCAAAATGCCCCCCTTACTTTAACCCGAGAGTCAATACAAAATGTATTGACTCTAAAATGAAAACCTTTCCTTGAGCTTTCTGTGTGATAATTTGGTTTCGTACTGATAATCTCAAAACAAAAATTTCGATCTAGTCATCAGGTAGCTACGACCAAACTACAAAATACAATTCCAACTTCATACATTAAGTATGAGGCAAGAACGTAGTGACTTAGCGAATTATAAATTCACTAAATCAAAGGTTGTCAAAGCGAAACGATCTACATATGTATTTTTTCGGTTTTTTCAGTTATTGATAAGTTGAGTTCAACTCGTTTTGGTTTTTTGGATTTTTCTTTTGTTTTTTGCTTTTATATTTTCTCCTTTACGAATATTTATATTTATAAAATCTCTCCAGTTGAACGGAACATTGAAAAAAGGCCGGGTATTTATCTGGTGATTTCTTTTCTGAATAAAATTTTGCTGAATAAAATGGACGGTTTGTTTTTGGAGGTGGTGTGGGTCCATAACTTGATGAAACAAGGAAATGAACGAATTGAGAATCAATAAATGAGATATATGGGACATTGAATTTTCATGTTATTGCATAAATTAAAATTAGGGATAAATTGTTTGCCGGTATATCTCTATCGATATCATTATCAAAGATTTTTCTTTTTTGAATGGTTGACTTGCACCACTTTTCGAAGTGAACGGTCTAAGAGATAGGTTGCATGTAGTTTGAATGTTAATTTTTTCAAAAGTAATAACAGATAAACTTAATGATAAATAAACCCTAGATAGACTGAATGAATGATAAGGATAACTATATATGACTCTATTACATATTTATATACAGCACGAGAAGAGAAGGCCCCCGGATATTAAGTATTGAGTACACATATTGATGAAACCTATAGAAACACCAATACCTATTCACTACTGACATATACTAACAATTAACAAAATCCAAATCTATAGTGTGAGAATGGATTATAGTTAGAAAATAACTTTGCTGCGATTACTGCTCTAGTTAAATCTGTGACTAACATCCCAAATCCTCACAAACCTTTTGCGTTGAGGATGCAGGCAGGGCTTGGGCCCGCATAATTCTGAGATATGGTGCTCCCAGGTATCTTTTCTTGATAATGGGTTAGGCATACTCCAGGAATGTGTTATACATACCTAGGATCACCATTCTAGTTGGCCTGTAGATCTATATCATATCATATCATCGTATCATATCATGTTATACCTTCCTAGCGCCAAGGCTCCTATACTAAGCGGCTTTGCCGTCTCTATTTTATCGCTCATTTGCTGCAAGAATGTCACAACTCAAAAATTACTGTTTTTAAAGAAACACTTTTAAAACTGTTGAATTGTAATACTTTTCGACAATAATTTTGAAATGACTTAGCGGTATAATTTAAAGATGTAATGGGAATATGTTGTTAGAAACACATCGTTATAGTATGCAGTTATGTACCTCAAACAAAGCAAGTGTTGGGCCATAACCCAAACACAACTCATAAAAATTTCCATTCTGGGTTATGTCACACTTGCAGCAAATGAGCGATGTAAATAATTGAATCGATTAATTTGAAAACGACCAAACTCGCATTTATAAGCATGCTACTTTAAAAACACGAAAATTGTTGATTTTTATCTCAACATTTATGTGTAAAAACAACGTGGCCATTTACATATTATGGAACAAATATGATGTTTGTAGTATTAGATATAATTATTAGACACGTATTGCGAAGTTTGAATTGACGAAACTATTAAATAAACGGAATCAGGAACACGAATTTGGTTGAAACAGTGAGGTTATGTTTCGAAGTTTTTCGTATTTTTTTTTATTTTAAACTGAATGCAATACAAACGTAATGAATTATCTAACTGAAGGAAACTGATCAATAAGTATTGCGTTACTTTTTCATCGACAATTTTGGACTTCGCTAAGCGGGTATCCAAATTTTGTCTGGTTCATTTTTGGTGTTGGGAAACCGCAAAAAAAATGTTTGGACTGATTAAATTTTTTTGTGACATAATATCGATTGTCATTTAATAAAATATTTTTTTTTTGGGTTGTGGCGCCTCTAATGCCAAATACCAGAATTATGCTTAGGAAAATCACTAATTATAAAAAAAAACAAATTTTTGAAAAACGTTCTAATTTCTATTAATATAGAAATTTGAAAAAAAAAATCGTCAAAGCAGAGGTTTGGGGCGGCAGCTCCTATCCTCTAAGCTAAGGTATACAAAATACAACGAATTAAAATAACCTTTCAAAAATTTGATATACATAACTAAAAAACTTGATTTTTTGAGATTGATTTTTTTTTGGGATTTTTTTTGTTTGAGATATCGAGGCTAATCCCCTTATAATACAACTTGCTTGTTGCTCGCAATACAAAATCTCGCAAAAAACTTCCTACAAATATATGAAACCGCGCGATTTCAAAAAGTATTTGCGAAATTTGGTATAATGAGATTTTGTAATGCGATATTTTGTAAAATAAACTTTGAAATACAATATAATTTTTCATTTTTATTGATTCCACCATAGGGTAACACACAGACAGAGTCCAATTAAGTGTTACCTCAATACATTAAATTACATTATAATAAATGAGAAAAAAAATAATGATAATGATAATTATACAAAAGAAAAAATCAAAAGTAATAATATACATAGTTATAAAAACGAACACAAATAGATGAACATTGAACATCTACCACAAACATGCCCATCCTTCACAATGCTGAGATTCCACTGAATGCTTCGAACATAACAAGCCAAAATGCATAAAAGAACGCTCCCGATGCTCGTATAATTTTATTAAACCTACCAACTGCATACAGAACTAACTATGCATACAATTAAAATTACCAATAAACTTAAATTTAAATTTTAATAAATTTATTGTAATACATAATTATAGAAGAATCAATTGGGGTAGCCTTAATAATACCCGTTCTAAAATCATGAAAGGAACAGCCAAATAGATCCAAGGCACAAAAATAATCATTATGATTCTGTTGCAATCTCGAAACTGGATTTGCAAACCCAAGGTTTGACCTTGAGAAAGTTGGAGAAAATAGATTTTCACTTCTCACCATGTAAGACGGTGCATAGAAATTTAGAGACGACAAAGATGATGCTTCGCACAAATTATTAACCAACTTAAAGAGAAAGGTCTCATCAAGAAATCGTCTTCTGGCGACTGCAATTTAAACATTTTAATTCTGTCGTCGTAACTAATGTGACTACTAAATCTCATAATAAGGATTCCATACCTACAGTATTCCAGATAACTGCGGGATAGACTTTGGTATAAAGCAATAAAAACACAAGGATCACGAAACTCCTTACCACGTCGAAAAATTAACCCAAGCATTTTAAGCGCTTTAGAACAAGCTGCAGTGATATGAATGTCAAATTTTAATTTAGGGTCAAAGATTATGCCTAGATCAGTAATTTCACTAACCATTTCCAAACCCACAATATTTATTTTATAAGAATACTCGAATTGGAATATTTCTCTCGTATATGTTATACCATAACACATTTTTTGATGTAAAGTTTTAAATTATTTAATTCCGACTATGCATGGAGCTTGTCAAGATTAGACTGAAGTTTAGTGCAATCATCGTGAGTCTGAACGCGCGTAAAGATTTTTAAATCATCAGCATAAAATAGATATCTACAAGTTAGAATGTCTGGCAGATTATTAATGAAAATGAGAAATAATAGCGGACCCAGCGTAGAACCCTGAGGTACGCCCGATTTAGCCAAAATGGATCTTGACAGCACACCATTAAATTTAACTTGTTGAATTCGCTCAGTTAGATATGATCCCAACCAAGAGAGAATTTGTCTAGTAAAACCAATACTACAACACTTTTTAAGTAAAATACCGCGAGATACTGTATCGAAAGCTTTTTCAAAGTCAGTACTGTAAACACAATCAACTTGACTACCCATATCAACACTATTAAAAACGAAATTAGAAAAATCCAACAAATTTGTAGTAGTAGAACGTTTAGGGAAAAAACCATGCTGTGAGGGACTAATTGAGCTTTAACTTCATTGAAGATAATGCCGTATACTAACTTTTCAAAAATTTTACTAAAACTGTTTAATATTGAAATTGGCCTATAATTTTGAATGTTACTAGCATCAATATTTTTGAAAACGGGCACTAGATAGGCTTTCTTCCACACAGTGGGAAATATGCCCTCTTTCAATGACAAATTAAATAAAAATGTTAGAGGCTCAATTAGCTGAAACTTCAAATGAAAAATAAAATAATTGGATAAGTTATCAGGGCCAGCACCTTTCCTAATATCGAGAGATGAAAGAACTTTAAGAACTTCATTCTTAGAAATTAAATCAACAAAATTAAACCTATACAAGTTGTCATGGAATAAGTAAAATTATCACCATGCAGATAACCACGGGGATCCTCAACATAAACTGATTCAAAATGATCAGCAAACAGATTGCTGATACGACATGAATCATTCGAATCAATATCACCAAGTTTCATACACGATGGATAGCTCGATCTACTAGTTGTGGCGACTCATTCACCACAATTCTTTTGTGCGCTTACCACCACACGATCAGTTCGCACGCGAACACTGTCATTACGCAAAAACAAACACCCAATTCAAAATACCAATGAACTACGATCTCTTCCACATTACATGACAACACACAAAAAAAATAAATTAATTAATAAATCAGTCTCGTCTCGGATTTAGCATTAGCCGCACGCGCGTTCATCGCGGCGATTAAATTACATAAACCAATGATGGTGAAAAATAATAATAAAATCAGTGTCGGCCATTAATTATATTAAGTTGATAAATCAATAAATTATCACTTAAATAAATTATATCAATTGTAGTATGTCTTAATTTATTTAATAGTAGTGAACTAACAATTGGTGACCACCAACGTCCGTTTTTACGGGTTCAACGATAAACACGTGCCTCATCTGTGTTTATTTAGTTTCTTCCCCGAGTGCGAGCATAATTTCATCACACAAACTACAACAATTATAAATATGCAGTTTTATTTTTTTGTGTGCCGGCCGGGTACGAATTACGCACCGGCCAGTGGAAAAGCTAAATATGCTCCACATCAAAACAATACATACATCACACATTTAAATGGAGTCATACCACGTTCACGCACATATCACATACAAAATGGAGTCGGACACCATCGTCAACATCACACAATTGGCACATCGCCACACATGAGGTGCAGCATGATCCAGCTTCGTCGTTACCGCTATCATCACACCAGCTGCCAGTAACCATGACGACAGCGCCAACTTAATCACATCCATCATCACCACAAGCACACAACAATCAGCTTTTATTATCACATCGCCAGGATGAATAACATCATCGTCATCGAAAGGGACACCATCGCAAACAGCAACAACATCATCACCACCATCATTCATCATCATCAACTACAACAATAGCAGCAGCACATCATTTTTTTTTGTAAATTTTTCACCACCAGTTTTTAATCATTCCGGTTAAATTTTTATTACGGGTTTATTTATTTTTTTTTTGCAATAAATTATTTATTTTGTGTTTTAATCAACATGGCTCGCACAACGTCGTATGGCAAAACGACTCAGCCATTCCCCAACACCCCCAGACTGACACGACATAGAACCGACACTGGCCTCAAAACAGGTTACGTCGGATTTCAGAACAACCCTTCTGGTCCGGCGCATGTTTTGAGGCCAGACAGGAATAGGTGAAAACTTTGACAAGAAAACGTCAATCAAACATTGGCAAAGTCGGGGTTTTTGCTGACGTTCCACGCACACGCAAACAAACACGCACATACGCAGGCAAACAAGCATACACACAAGCAAACACGCACACACGCAAGCAGCATGCAACACATGCAAGCAACATACACGCACAAAGCATCACACACGTATACACTTACAGAGGGGGGAAATTTACTCATGGGGGAGTACTGTGGCGACTCATTCACCACAATTCTTTTGTGCGCTTACCACCACACGATCAGTTCGCACGCGAACACTGTCATTACGCAAAAACAAACACCCAATTCAAAATACCAATGAACTACGATCTCTTCCACATTACATGACAACACACAAAAAAAATAAATTAATTAATAAATCAGTCTCGTCTCGGATTTAGCATTAGCCGCACGCGCGTTCATCGCGGCGATTAAATTACATAAACCAATGATGGTGAAAAATAATAATAAAATCAGTGTCGGCCATTAATTATATTAAGTTGATAAATCAATAAATTATCACTTAAATAAATTATATCAATTGTAGTATGTCTTAATTTATTTATGCCCCTATTACCGTTCTCACATTTTACTCACCCGGTGACTTCAGCTCACCCAAATCAAATTTTGGTATTATGGTTGTCACATTTGAGTCACCCGGTGACTTCAACTCGCCGCATCCTAATTTTGTGTATTATGATTCTCGCGGTGAGTGAGTCTAGTGTCAAATATGGTCACCTACAATTGGTTGGTGACTTCATAGTAAAAATTTTTATTTTTGACAGAACACAAAAAAAAATGGACGGCAATAACACGTAAGACATATTTGTTTTTTTTTATAAAATTTAAATAACTAAATAATTTTGATTTGTCTAATTATCTTGATTTATCTAAATCTTTACTTTATTTAAGACAAAATATAAAAATAACAAGCATCAGCCAGTTTACAAAATTGGTTGATGCTATGAATGAAAATCTAGACATTGCCCGTGGATTTCCAGATATGGGTAAAACCAAATTATCTCATCTTCGAAAAATCAGCCGACATGCTTATCATAGTTGATTATTATATTATTAAATATTGAATATTAATTATTAAAACATCCAAAATTAATATTTATCGATTTTATGTCGTTTTTTTTTACACTGTGATTCTTGTTGATAAACAAAGAAAAAAATGTTAGCGTCAATTGTCAAAAAACAATTATACCAACTTGATAACATCAAAATACATGAAATGACGCAGGCCGCTGCGCACACTACTCACCCAAATAAAAGCGAGAACCATAATACGAAAATAAGAGTCACACGACTCAATAGGTGAGGTGACTCTCTGGGTGAGGTGAGAACCATAATAGGGGTGTTAATAGTAGTGAACTAACATAGTAAGTGATTGGGAATAGGCCCAAAGAAATTTTGGATTTTTCTTTATGGTTTTTTCAATATATTTAACGTAATATGATAAACATTTACGAGTTTCGTTTTTAACCTACTTACGAAAATTTGAAAAAATCATATAGTCGTTAATATTATTAAACTTACAATAACGAGTATGGTGTTTGGCTTTATCATGAATTAATTTAATAAGTTTGGTTGAGTACCAAATTGAAAATTGTGACTTTAGCTTAGAGCGATCGTTAGTTGTAATATACACCCCAATTACCGTAGTCGTGTCACGTCACTTTAGATGACTAAAGTCACGTCGCATCAAAATTTCTATTGTCGAAGTCGTTTCTTACGCCTCAAGTCACTTGAAACGACAAATGTCACTCCAAATGACATACTGTCACATCAATTTTACAAGTGAGAAGAAGTGACTCGTATAGTTAAAAAGGAAAGTAAAAGAAATTTTTTCATAAATAATTATTTTTCATGTATAAATTAAATATTTTTATTAATTTGTAAATAATAAAATAAAAAAAAGTCGCTTGAATCGACTTCAACAATACCAAATTTGGCGCGACGTGACACGACTTTAGTCGCGTCACTTGAAATGACACGACTATGGCAATTGGGGTAATAGCTATATAATATTTTATAAAATTTATTAACGGCTTCATCAACATTACAATTTACAAAAATAAAACTCCAATTTAGAGAATCCAGTTGTCTTTGAATTTTAGTAGTTGTTGGTATGGTAAACAATTAACAAAATTTATATCAACTCTTATATGCATGGGAGGGTTTTAAATATCTATTTTGGATAATGCACAACTACTTTGATTTACTTGAATATTCGTACAATCAACATTAGAAAGCACAAGATCAAGAATTCTACCAAGATTGTTATTAATATAATAGTGCTGTCTTAGTTCGATAAGCAATAATGTTTCCAAAAGGAGGTTGGGACTCCGACCGAAGGAAAGTTTCTTAGGAGTATGTTCACAATTCAAATTCCAAATGATGTTTGGAAAGTTGAAATCACCTATTACTAAAAATTTATAATCATCATTACCATGTTAGAAAGTTTGTTGCAGAATTTTTCATAATGCTCAAATTTACTAGAATTTGGAGGGAAATAAACTAAACAAATTACTATAAATTTACCTTTATCCAGATGTTATCAAAAATGTCGTCAATACCCTCCATCTCAGAAAACATAATAGATTTTTTGATAAAAATAATGTGGCCAAACCATTTTTTTAAATGAAAAATATTTATTTTTTCATATTCTATTGGATTAATTTTATTTCATATTTTATAATAAAGTAGTTTTTTAAAATATTAATTTAATAAAAAAAATGTATGAGGGGTTCAAATTCTCTATTTAGTACGTTTTGTGCCACAGAATATTTCGACAGCTCCATCTATTGAAAAACATGAAGCAAAATTCAAAAAATATATAATTTGGCTGAATTTTATTGCGAACTAAAAGCCAGCCCAACAAAATAAATTATTATTGCCAGCCGAAGATGTTTTGTAAACTATTTAACATTTTCTTCAACTTAAAATTAGCAACTTTTCAAAACAATATTTATTTTTTTATTTATTTTTGTTTCGAACGATTAGATTCCGCTTTCCAAAGAAAGTAATTCATAAGGTTTTCGAATAATTTGCAAGCTTCGGCTGAAAATACCAATTTAATTTGTCGCGCTGTTGCTAAAAAATAAGCAGCACAATTGTGTATTTTTTTTGCTTTTTTGGTTTAATTTTTTCAATAAATGGAACTGTCATTATTCTATCATAAATTGTACCTAATTTGATATTTTTATTTTTAATATTTTCAGCATAGAAAATAAAATAGCATACAATTTTTTTCGATCTTCAGAATACGAAATTTGTATTTTATTCCTTAAAATAATATAATACGAAAAAATATGGGTTCGGGAATGGTCCCTAGTGTATCGGTTTGTATACTGACAGTAATATCCAAGGTTATAGAGCTCTGTAAAAACATTAACCGATAGGAAAATATTGGTTCCATGTAAAAACGAAATTTATTAGACCGTTAGACAAGTTGAACACCTTTTATGTTGAATGCATTACTCTCTCGTGTGTGGGCGCCATTAGGAAAGATACGATTCAAATGTACAAATTTTGTTTGTTAAACTGATTAAAACTTGTTTCACATTCACTTATTAATAAAAATAAGCACCTAATAAATGTATACGCCAAACTATTTTATCTAAAACCTATAATATCTAAATATTGAAAACTGAACGATGAGTTCATATTTTAAAGACTTTTTTCACACCCAAATCTATGTGTGCTGCGCAACATCGTAAAATATCATAAACTTATTCATCTGCTTTAACCAAAAAAAAAAAAAAAAAATAGGACGCGCCCTGTTTCATAATGGTTTATCCCTTAAAAATTATATGGTAATTTTTAAAATTCCAACATAAATTGTAGATATTTAATGTGAAAAATGCTTCAAAATGGAAGCAAACACATTAAAAAAGCAGCAAATTTTTTGGGATACAAAGAAAATTTATCGCCAGCATTAAATATTGATCCGATTTTACTTTTTATTCCGTTTTTTTTGCTGTTGTTGTTTTTTGCCATTTTCATTTATATAGTGTAATTGTGTATCCAACCTTTAATAATAATAAACTTTTATTAATTCTTTTTTTTTTAATACAAACAGAATAAAATAAAACAAAAAATAAATAAAACGGCGCCGTCGTAGAGCAAAGTAGTTTTTTTTTTGTACGTATTTAACGAAATGGATGGAATAGTATTTTTTTTTTAGTTTACTCCCTTCGATCAAATTTCTGTATTTTTTTTTATATTTTTTTGAACATCAAAATATTTAACTAAAAATCCTAAAACTATATTATTATATTAGAATAGACTACTATAAAATACAAAACTAAAGTTCTATCTATCTGCATTTTTTATGTTTATATTTTAAGTTTAAATATAAATATTATGTTTATTAACTTAAATACATATAATCGAAATAAAAGAGCCGAAAAAAGCTTGTTCTGTACAAAAATACTTCTACCCCGAAAAATAATAGCAGAAGATTTTTATTTTATCGATTAAAGTGAAAGCTTATCAAAAGTTGTTGGTTTTATTTAGTTTTTCTAGAGTTTTTTTTTTGTTTAATCAATATAAATAAAAAAAAGTTTAGCTGTTTTTTTTCTATTTTATTTTAAAATAAATTGTTAAAAAAGTTTATTCTTCAGGATATATAGCTGTTTTATAAGTTAGGTACAACCTTTTATGGATGGGGCAAAACTTAAAAGCTATGGGAAGTTTGTTTTGTACGTAAAGTTGCAAATGGAGAAAATTATGAATGTTCAGTGAGTGCATTCAACAAACGTATGATGAATGACGAATTTAATGTAGGTTATCTGCCCCAGATAACTTGGTTATATATTTTTTAATCAAAGTAAGAAAGATTCTTACCTAAAAGTATTTTATGATTGCTATTAAATGTTGTATAATCAATTTGTTATGAAAGAAAACCAGAAATGCGTTCGAGTTACTTTAAGTTAAACATCGATTGTGAAAAAACCATTTCAATAAAAAAAAATTAAAAAAAGAATTGCTTGAATATTCAAATTACTTAATTTATTAATAATATTGCAACAACTATTGTACTGAAAACAACAACAAATGTACTGGATCTATTATTGGAGAAAGAGACTATTTAACAAACAAACAAAAAACTGTTTTCTTACTTTGACAAAGTAGAAAAATAGCTGGTAAACCTTTGGAGTAAAGTAACTCCCAAATGTTGACTAATATTGTTGTTTAACATAACAAATTTACACCAGAAATCGACATGGTTAAAGAAAAATTGCTGCTTGAATTTGACCTAGGTGATTCATTCTCTGTGATTCTAACATTGAGCAATTTGTGGGTCGTCTTCCTCTCAGACAGTTCTTATCCTTAAATTTTAAGTTAGTATTGATCCGTCTAATAAAACTTTAATTTAATAAAATTCGCGAATCATAACGGTGGATAATCATATTTTTCGATCTCTTTTAGTATTTTTCAGTTTTAAGCACAAGAATCAGATTTTAAATTCTAATTCGCCCTTTTCCAAAGAAAATTCATCTATCCCGATTCAGCAAGTAAATATTTCGAGATTAAAATTTGTGATTAACAGTTATAATTTGGAATTTTGCATTTGGAATGTAGAAAATAAAATTTGTAGAGTGGAAAATACGTTACTATTGCAGTCAATATTCAAGTTTGAAGATTTGAGAAAATAAAATATGTTACAGATTTTAATGTAATTTGGGGTTGGGAAAGTACAATAAATTTTTTTTTTTAGTTAAAACTACCTAGAGATTGGTATTAATGTTTTGGAAATTAGGAGACTAGAAATTGAGATTTGGATTTCGAAGTTTGTAGTTCGAAAATCGACTTTGAATCCAATGTATTCTATTATCGAGCCAAAAGATTATATTTTTGAGTAAAATTAAATTTGATTTCAAAAGCAATCGAGTAGAATGCTTTCGGCACTAATTAGCAAGCTAAAGGGGAAAATTAAATTCAAAATTATTTTTTTCTAATTCGAAGAATTAACTCAATTTCATGCGTGATTATTAGAAAATTGTATTAGTGATGATCTCAGAGTGTTAATAAATTTAAAAATTAAGGCTTGATTGCTAATTAAGATGCATTAATTAAGCCCTTCCAATAAGCAAGCACATGCATTAATTCCGCAATAAGCAATAAGAGGAAGGGAATCATTGACGAACCATTTCCACATAATTTTAATTGTAATAAAATAACAAACGAATACGTAAAATCGAAATTACAATAGTCTATCTGAATCAAAATTAATTTATATAGGAAAAAAGAACCTATAATTTCCTAATGTATCCATTTTTTTTTTTAAACAATTAACAAACAAACCGCATTCAACGCAACAAGTTTTAGATATTCAAATCTTTGACCTTTGAATAACAACCCCCCCTTACGATGAATCCTTAAATAAGTGACTTAGTAATTCTCGCTAAGTAACTAGACATTCTAATCAAAAGTTCAGGATACAATTTTATTAATTCTGCTTGATTTTAGTGATGCTACGTTTTTTTTTGCCAATAACACAGTCACCAGACGGATATATCGTGCAAGTATATTAACAAAATTGCGTGTATGAACGCGAATTTCTATACACCGTAAATCGATAAATCCGGATAGTACAAATACACAAAAACAAAACAAAGAGTTCATTAAATTCAAAGTAAATTGACCCCTAAAATTAAATTACAATATTAATAATCTTCAAGTGTATCAATCACATGACAAAAAACTGAAATTATACCGCCATGCCATGCCATGCCATGCTGCCATACACACACACACATGGTATACAATATACATACATTAATTCCAGACAATGTTATGTTGTTTTTCGAAATCATATGATTTTCTAATTAATGTCTCGACATTTTTTTTATTTATATTTTTATTGATTTTTAATTTTGTCATTTTATACGTGTGTTGTACATACAACATAGTAATATACATAAAAATGAAAAGTAAAGGGATTTTTAGGCTTTGTTGTTGTACCTTTTATAGAAAATTCGTGAACGTGATATAGATACTACAATTTTCTATTTTAATATGGAATGAAAAAAAAAACAGAAAACAAAACCAACTTGAGTTAAAATATATATTTTAAACGCAAAATAGCGTGCAACTACAAAAATCCGCTGTACTATAGTTTACTGGGTCAGGTATGTGTATGTTTTGTTAGGAATATCGTTATTTTTGTGTCTAACAAGCGGTTTATGTATATATTGTATTTATTGTGTATATCGGTATAGTGTCTCTAGCGTTTCATTCATTTAATAATTACAGAATAAAAAAAAATTCATTCATAACTATTACTATTTTGATGAAGCTTTGATTTTATTTTAATACAAATAATACCAAACGAAAAAAGCTCATTTTTTATTTCGTTTTTTTTATATATATATAATTCATAATATTACCATTTATTTTAGTTTATTAAATGTTTTATTATATTTTACCGTCGCTCTGGCTGTCTGCAGAAAATTTATTTATATTTTCTGCATTTTTTATTTTTTTATTTTCTGTAATTATTTTATAATTTTTCACTGTCTGATTCTTTAATGAAAGTTTAATGAACTTAAAATTTAGTACACAACGAATATAATTATTATATGTACTTAATATAAAAATATGTTTTTGTTTTTATTTAGCACATAATTTTGTTACGTATGTAAGAACACAAGCAACAAAACAAGAAAAATCATTGTATAGTTTTTAAGAAATTTAATGCTTTAGTTGTGTGGTTACACAATTACTTCATTCAGCAGAAAAAAATGAAATCTTATAAAATAATAATAGTGGCCTGATGCCGCAATGTTCAATAAATTACTAATTTTTGTTTCATTTTATCTCGATGTGTTTAACAATAAGCATATGTATCTAATCTATTTTTTTTTTTTTATTTGCAGGTGAGCTGATGGTATCAATTAAAATGTTTATGGGTAAAATAAATTTAATTTTGTACTAGACATCACTTCCTACAAAATAAATATAAGTACCACGTAATTTCAAAATTTTACTTACTCCCCAAAAGTTGGGACCAGGTTCGCTAGCACCAGCGGTTCTTTTCGTGTTCACAATGTGTAAGTAATTCATTCAATGTCTGCAAAAAGTTGAGCAGGTTAAATTCAGCTAGGCACAATTTCGATGATATGTGGTTGAGTGCAGGACCGCTTAATATTTATGGAAAATATTGTAATAGATTTTGTTTAGCGCGTTATATATTAATTATTTAAAAAAAAAATTATTTTGACCAATGACCAATACATACACAATTACGATTTTGAGTTATATTTTACACATAACATCCATTTGTGAGCCAACCAATTGACCTTGATCGTGATTAATACTGTGGCAAAAAGGAAAAACGTCATAAGTCAAAAATTCGCATTATTCGGGAAAACGTTTTTAAAATTAAGGGTTACTCAAAATCGTATAAGTTTTTAGAAGTTCAACTTTTGTAAACGCTTATTACGGTAATTTTTAGTTGCCGGAATATTACAAAAAATTCATATGAAATCAAGATTTAAAATTTGAAATAAAACGTAAAATGGAATAACTCGAATTATGCCGTTATTCCTTGTGGCCACAGAATAAACTAAGGGCAAAAAACAAATTATTTTCAAAGCAAGTCACTTTCCTCCTCGGTTTGTGATACGGAATTAAATTATTTGCATGCCAACGTGTTATTTTTTTATTTATGACATTTGTGTTATTGAAAAATGATCTGTTTGAGGAAAACTTAGTTTTAAAATTTCCGTTGGGACTCGAATATTTAGTTGAAATATTCATGTGCAAATGTAAGTTTATTTCGGAGAGAACTAAATTAATCAAAATAACAACAAATTCAAGCAAAATGTGACTGATATTCCCTACTAATTAGAATCATTAAAATTGGCCGGATTTAATTTAAATTTCAACAAAAATTTAATTAGTTTGTAAATTGGGCAAATTAAACAATTTTTTTTTTCGCTCAACAAAATGCGAAATAATTTGTTTAATTTATTTATATGCGGCAAATTGGCAACAAGAGAAAAGAAATATCAAATAAAACATAAAAACAAAAAATTTAAAATATGTATTATTCTTCGCAAGTCGGCAAGATTCCATATTTTTAAAGAGGCGATTTAAAAAACCCCTAATATTTGAGAGTAATTGAAAGTTCGAATTACTGAAGAATGCAGTAACATGACAAAACACACTTTTCAGTAAGGTAAAAGTGATTTTTGAGCAAAACATGTTTTTATTCACATCAGCTGCAATTCGCAACTACTTTCCTCTTTATTTTAAGTAATGAAATGAACACTTACGAAAGCTCAAATGTCTTAACTATACCAAAAAGCAAAAATGTGAGACACACCTTTTAATTTTTTAAACATTTTTTCATTTGATTAATTTAATTTTTTCATCCGGGTTTTACTACCAAATCAATTAATTTGGTAAAAGTCGCTAAGAATAAAAATTAAGTAACTCAGATACTATAATAGTTAGGTCCATTTAGATAACAGATCCTGAAAGAGCGTGATTAAAAATATAGACAATTTATTTTCGAAAAAATGATCTAAACTAAAGAACAAGATAGAATTCACATGACCACTTGTTTGTACCAGTAAGATTTAACTCATTCTTCTATGGAAAATAACTTTAATTTAGCCAGTCACTCGTTTTGAGATTCAGACATTGAGCAATTAGACAAAATTTATAAGTATTGCCAAGGAATAACCGAATAAATTACGGGTTAATAATATGTCCACTATTTAACTGATCATTTTGTGTAACGTTTCTGATAAAGACCTTATATAATCCAAAAAATCTTGTGCAAAAGTAAACCTATTAGCCTTGGCTCTTTCAGTAATCTGTTAACTTTTTAAATTTTATCTGGTTTTAAGAAGTGTAGGTAGTGCAAGAAACTTGGGCTACCTACACTTATAGAATAATTTTCTTTTTCTACTCCAAATTATTAAAAATTTGCCTACACAGCAATAGCGCTGTGTGAATGTGACGAAGAAACAAACAATTGTAAGATAATTTGATTGTATTAGTATAATTCGCTAATACAACATGCACAGTACATTCTGTATATGTAGAAAGAAAATTGCAGTACAATCAGTCCAGTTGCACGGCCTGATGAGAAGATTGATTTTTTCAAATTTTCATAATCATAAGCTCATCAGTTCGAAACTGGGTTAACCCTTTCAAACGCCATTTAAAATTGACTTTCTTCCAAAAATAAAATACGTAGCACAATTATGCACTGCTATGATATGGCATTGCTCATAAAACTGTAGTGTGAACATAAATACATAAGAGAACGATCGCACAAGAGAAATGAGACAAAAATTAAAAATTACGGTTGGTCGAAGCGATGAAAGTTGATGTACAATATATTGTACAAGGCGTTTGAGAGGGTTAAATTTTATTACAATTTTCGGATATTAACTTCAAATAAATATAATTAAAAAATTGAAAATCTGTCAGCTATCTCGGCTATCTTTCTCGTGTAAATAATACTAATGTGCTTCTACGTGTAAAACACATTAAAATGATCTTTATGATCGGTTGCATATTTGGTGATTACACGAATTGAATAATTGATTCAAGTTAGAGTGGAGTAGAAAAAGAAAATTATTAGAAATACTTTTTCGTCTGAGAATAAAACGTTGCTGAAATTTTTTCTCGATGAGTCTCTGCAAACGCAAACCTCAATAACCTGTGCTCATCGGCCAGTTTTTCTTTCATTACCGGTCTGTGATGAGATATATCATTTTTCCAGATCTTGCTAACGGTTTTATTATCAATTTCGTAATTTCGCGCAACGTCTGTTGCTGCGCTAAATGGATGTTGCTGGATTACATTTACCACGCTATTTTGGTCGGAATGAGATAATTTTTGAGGGGCCCCTAGAGTGAGCTGCCCCATTTACCCAACGGCATAAAGTAGTTTCCTTTAAAAATAATCATTTAGAGTTTGAAAATCAAAATAATGAAAAAAATTACCGAAATTTTATAAATGCGGCCAATTTCCCTATATGATTTTCCACTTTGATGAAGAGCAATTATAGTGCCATGAAGCTCTTTGTTTAAATGTTTTCTATTGTTTTTCCGTTGCATTTTGACAAACAAATAGAAAATAATATTTGTAACACCCTATAGTTTATTTTATTTAAAATATTTTGTTTTAAAGCATAATGAGTTACGATCAAAAAACGAAAAAATACATTTATAGATTTTCAAGAAACTCTTCTTATGGACATTCAGTGAAATGCGCTAATATCAATATTATATCAATATTGTGTATTAAAATTAAAAAACATGATGTTTATAAGTACTTGGGTCTTCATATTGACAATAAATTATAATTCACTACAAATTTTGAGCAAATTCATATTATACTATTATTCTCAACAATTCGCAAACTGTTTGTATGAATTTTAAGGAAGTTACTGAGCCATCCTTTTAACCTTTTTAAAAAAGCTCAAATACTTCGACTTCGATATGTTTACGTTTACAAAGTTTAAAAAGTATTTGAGATGTCGCTATAGAAAAGTTAAATCAGTAGACAAAACAAATCGTCGCTAAATCGCTAAAGACTCAAGCATGTATAAACATCATGTTTAAATGGATAAAATCCAATGTTATAACTATAATGTTCGCATAAACAAATAGATGAGTCGTTTGTTTCACCAAAAAGGTATTCTGCCACCGTTTCTGTAGTTTTATAGCTTAATACTTTTTTAACTTATTACAACGTCAAGACGTCTTTAAATAGATTTTTGTATCTTAGGGAGCTTAAATCATAATGAGCTGATCTCGAACAAATATTTCGCTGCCTTCTTATAATAATTTTATTAGACTAAAATGTATTTAGGTAAAAAATTACTTAATCTGTTCAAATATAACCCGGAATTTTAAAATAAAACAACAACGGTTAATTTATTGTTTAATATTTATTTTATCCCCTTCAAAATAATCACCATCGTAGGTGATACACATATACCAACGTTTTTCCTAGTTTTCAAAACACTTTTCATAAGCCGGCAAAGGTATGGCCTTTAGCTCACTCAGCGAATTCTCTTTTATGAACTCAATGGACTCAAAACGTTTTCCTTGAAATGGTAATTTGAGTCTGGGGAAGAGAAAAAAATCACACAGTGCCATATCAGGTAAATACGGGGCTTGCGGAATGATGTTGACGTTGTTTTTGCTCAAATAATCAAGAATAAGATAGGATGTGTGAGCAGGTGCATTATCGTGGTGAAGAAACCATGAGTTGTTTTGCCACAATTCCGATCTTTTTCGACGAATATTCTCCCTCAAATTTCAGACAAGCTCTTTGTTCAACTAAATTCGACATTGTAAAATTCGCAACACACATCAAAGGTAGACTTGTTTAGACGCTAGCTGTAAACAAACTAAGTGACTGATCGCGCTTATATTTGACATGAAGTCTACTGACAGTGCTACTAACCGTAGACAAAAAAAAATTCAGGAAAATATTCAGCACGGCCGGTTTGAATGAAAAATTCCGGGTTAACACTATCGAAATAAAGTGTTTACTTTAAATGACTGAAAACTCAATTTTTCATATTACCTCTTTAATTATATCGTAGAGTGTATTACTAATGATAATGATACATTAATTATTCAAACGAATATGTCGCGTTTAAAGTATACAAATATCTTATTTGCAATTCACCCTTAAGTATATTATAATAAAAAATGTATTTCAAGAATTATTAATCGATTCTCGTTGGATTTATTGGAAATGCAAATAAAACACAATGCTATCGGTAGACGGCCCAATTAGAAAATCTATAAATACCAGACAAATTATAAAATGCTCCTGTAACAACAAATAACTTTAATTCATAAATTATTAACAACTGTATAGACTCTAAAAACAATTCAAAACTAATTATGTACCATTAAAATTAATCATAATTTTCAAGATTATACATTTAGTATCCATACATGATACATATTATTATACACATAAAAAGGGTATCCCAATAAAATGTTTCATGTTCTATTTTAAATTGTGTAACGTTGTTTTGACTTTATTGTCGTACAAATTTTCAAAAATCAAAAAAAAAGCATTTAACAACTTATCGGGATACCCTTTAGTTTAGAGCATCAAGTAATAATTAAAATTGAATAAGAAAAACCTGTAACAATAATAAAAATAATAAATAATCAAACCATGTTGTTGTAACAAAAGCTCAAATTTGTATTAAAATACTTAAAATAAATTCACGTGATGTGCGTGCATATTTACTAACATAATTTCCGAAAAATTTCATCATTTTTTGTTATTTATAACATTTTGCATGATAATATTTAGCACTTGTTTACAGAATAGAAATTACATGCGGAATATATTTAGGAGTATCGTGAACAACACGTCTTCCATTACCACCAATCCGATTACTATACCTGTTAAATATGTATGTATGTAGGTACATACGTTTGTATATAATACGATTGACTTACTTTACAAATGTGGGTGGTTTTAATTTTTGTTTTGTTTTTTCAACAAATGAAAATGAATCTGTGTGTAAAGTGTGACGTCACGGTATTTACTTATTTAAACAAAATATGACATTTTATTGTTGAAAATACAAATTGTTTTTGACCGTTGATGAGTAGATTACTGTCAAAGAATAGAAATTTGCGATACCCATATGATTGAGTCCTTTGACCTTTGAATGTTTACCGAGCGCTTCAATTTTTTTCACTAATCCGTGTTATTGCAGGAAGTTGCGATTCCGGTTATTCTAACAAAAACTAATAAATTTACCAACATAATTAATATTGTTTTTCCGTTACATAATATAGCGACTCGTAAATACTACACAAAGAATTCATGACATTCATTCATTCAATTGAACATACTTCAAGCCAAGCCAAGTTAAGGATCTTAATTTAATTTTAAAAGTCACATTAATAACACTATTTAGTCTCTTTAAGTTTTATATTTATAGTCAAGTCTAAACTACAATAACAACAACAATATGTCTAATGTTCATGTTTCACGAAATATTTTTTTTTGTCGAGACGACAGCTATGTAGTTTAATTTCGTGTAACTTTTCACGTGACGCAATCAATTTTAGATGTGATGTATATATATATATATAATATATTCATACTTACTACATATTCATTAAATACCTGTATATATATATAGTAGCCTACTATCATTTTTCAAAAACATGAAAATATAAAATTGATCTTGAAAATTTTGATACGAAGTTTTTTAATTAACAAATTTTACAAAATTATTTCCGGAAATTACAGAATATTAATAATAATTTTTGGTTTATTTATTATTTGATAGTGCTTTTATTATGCTATTTATTAATTAATTCGCGGGAAGTAAATAATTATTGATTATAGTTATGTATTTAAATTAATTAAAAAGGCGGGAAATGAAATAAATTCCTTTTTTAAATTAGAATAAGCATACACGTATTTAAAGTCTGGGTGTTCGGGCTTCGAAATATCGTTTTTTTTTAGCATATTTTGAAATTATAATATTGTAGTAGGAATAATTTTTTGTAAATTTTATTACCCGATTGATATTTGAAAATATATATTTATCACAATTATAAATCTACGATTTTCGTTACTGGTTTTGAGTATATCGTGTTGCAAATTTATATTGAGGTAATGGATTCAATTCACCTGTCAGTTCACCTTCACTGTTGATATCATCGACAAAATTAGTTGATAAATAAAATAAAATTGTGCAGAACCACTATTGCTCGCACGATCTTCTCGGCATTCTCCGGAAACCCGTTTAACGAGCTAGTTAGGACTCAAAATTTGGCGATTAAAATACCAAATGTATTTTAAATTTTCACCCGTGCCTGAGGAGAGTCTTTTATTGAAAACCTCCCTGTCTCTTGGAAGTTGCCGGTTGATATGGTCCTTGGTTTTGGAATAATGATGTTACCCTTTAAAATTTGATCACCAAATGCACTTTTCTCCAGTATTCCATCATCACTTTGGCTCCCATATGCTCCAATATCCACGGCAAAAAACATATATTTGCTGTCGCATACAGCAATGAGCACTATGCTGTTATAATTTGTATAATTATAATACAAAGAGTCAGCGTGTGGTGGGCATTTGATGTGAATGTGTTTGTCGTCGATTGCCCCAACAACTTTTGGCATTTTGGTGTTTACATAAAAATCATCCGCAATACTCCTCCATTCCTGTTCTGTGGGAGATAAGTAAATGCCACATAATTTATCTCAAATAATCTCATAGACTTCCAATATTATTTCACGCACGGTTGATTTACCTATTCTGTACGACCATGACAATACTTGCCAGGCTGCACCATGCGCGGCCAAATACCTGAAATTCTTTATAATGCATGTTTTTTATTTAATTTTTCAATATTAAATGTAATTTATAGTAAAGATCTCGTAAATGTTACTTACACTAATGTTAATACCAATCGACACTCTGGGATTATTGAATTTCTATCATGATCTTCTTTTTGCAAATATGGTTTTAACCCATTGTTCAAAATTTCAAATTCTTGCCACCCCAAACGTGTGGCTTTCCGAAACTGCTCCTCGTATTTTTCTTTAATTACTAAAAATAATTTTGAAAAAAAACTGTGATGTCTAATGTCTATCTATAGTTCTTTACAGAAAAAATACGAAAAAAAAATTATTTAATCACAAAATTATCACATGTCACAAATTTGTTTTACTTTTTTTACAATTTTTGAACTTGAAATATTTCCATATTAATTAAACCAATTATTACAACAAAATGAAAACGATTTAACCGATGATCATATACATTATGTTGAAATTCAAACGTTTGTGAAAATATCTCAGACGTCATAATTAAAAATTTCTAACGATTTCATTAAAAATTTGTTTTAGAAAAAAAAGTGATTTCCCATAAATTTTATATGAAAAGTTTGAATTTTCCTCGATTCTAATTCCTTTATAAAAGCTTCATTTTTTAAGAGCTTTGTATAATCAGAACTATCTTGATGTAAATAGAGCCGCCATGTGAAAAATGAACTTAAAATAAGGGATATAGAAACACTAAAAATTCATTTATTTTCATATATGTAGTTTGTATGAAAAAACGCGATTTCGATTGACGATAAAACATGAATTAAAAGTTAAAACAGTTAAATAATTGTGTATGGAATCGCTAACAAACAACTTAATGTTCTACTAATTTAAAATACAGATTCTCAAATTTCCCTATTTTCCAGCAATAATCAAAAGAAAATAAGGGAAATTAAATGAAAAAACAGCCTACAACAACAACAAATGTATTAAAAGAGAAAATTCAGTTTAATGACGTCACCATATGTCCACATCTGAAACCAATGGTAAGAAAAAACACAACACGTCTCCGCTCAATAATCAAAATAAAATAAATCAGGAAGAGCCAAACAGAAAAAAATAAATCAATACAATGAGTGCGAAGAAAACAAAAAATTAAAACAATATAGCCTGCTTTGCAAATTCAAAATAACTAATCGAATTCAAATTGGAATGCAGTCAATGAAAGAGATGATTATTATATTGTTTATAAATTTCGAGTTATGTTTATGACGTATATCACAAAAACAACAATATGTATTGTAAATTTTAATGCCTTATTTTTCATGAGGATTTTCACTAAGAAATAAACATTTTTAAGACTCGATTTTTCAATCAAATAAATTTACATGTTTCATGAACATTTTCATATAAAAACAAAACAAAAGCTCACATCTCTAATAAACTAAAACTGCAAATGAAAATAACCGTTTTCCCATATAGTTTCATAGTAAATAAAAAATTGTATGTACCTTATTTTAAGCTTCGTAAAAAATACAGTCGATAGTGGAGGCTCTTATTTATACAGTAGGCTCTGGTATAATCTAGGTGGTCTCTATTTGGTTATAATTACGCTTTCAAAGCTTACTGTTGCATTAACATTTTACTGATGCATCTAAGTTGCTCCTTTTCTTAAAGATAGTTAAAATTTTTGAGATTTTATGAAAATGCACTGTGCCAAAAAATCGGGATCGAAACGCGATATGACGAAACGCGATATGGTACAAAATGCGATATTTCAAAATGCGATATTTCAAAATGCGATATTTCAAAACGCGATATGGTACAAAACGCGATATGGTACAAAATGCGATATTTCAAAACGCGATATTTCAAAACGCTATATGGTACAAAACGCGATATTTTAAAATTAAAATTTTAATATAATAATAAAAATTAAAATAATAATAATATTATTTTAAAATAATAATAATTATTAATCTTCCTTCATTTAATAAAAGTTTCCTTCACCAAAATGATGAAATTGAACATTTACGATCAGAACTAGGAAATCGCGTTTTGAAATATCGCGTTTTGAAATATCGGGTTTTGTACCATATCGCGTTTTGTACCATATCGCGTTTTGAAATATCGCATTTTGAAATATCGCGTTTTGTACCATATCGCGTTTTGTACCATATCGCGTTTTGAAATATCGCGTTTTGAAATGTCGCTATTTGTACCATATCGCGTTTTGTACCATATCGCGTTTTGAAATATCGCATTTTGAAATATCGCGTTTTGTCAAATCGCGTTTTAAAATATCGGCGTTAAAAAATCTGTGGTATCTTGCTCAATTGTAGGATTATACATTTCTTTTCTCTTTGTAATTGAACAAAATTCGGTCTACTTTCGGACGCAGGGATTCGTTTTTATTTTTTTATTTAATCAAACAAAAATTTTCTAAACGAGGCAAAAATGCCAATTTTAAGACTATCAATCAATTTAATTCTTGATTCTGTATTCTTGAAATTCACTAAAATAAGTCGCTGGTGACTTTAGTATAAAGCAATTTAAGATTTCGACTGAAAAGACATGTTTTACTAGAAAGTCACCCCTGGGCCCTGATCAATGATTTGACGTTTTCAAAATGTGAAACACACAACTGTTTAAATAAAATATGTCTAGGTAAAAATTAATTTGGAAATAATTCCGTGCAATACGAATTCTTAACCGCTTTAAACTTCTATAAATATCATAGCTCATTCCATCAGCAACGCGAATTTTCAGTAACAACATTTTGTCCTAACAAAAAAATGTCACAAGAAATTGTAATTTCATCAGAATCTACCCCAGCGCCAGCATCCTGATTCTCTAAAAAAAAAGCTTACTTTTATGAGTTTACAATGCTTCGATAGTATTTTAATAGTTGAAAAAAATAAAAAAAAACAAATCCAAAATTGTAAACTAACGTATGTAAGCTTTATTTTTTACAGGTTTTCATGTTTAGACACATCTTATTTTTAGAGAATCAGGATGCAAGACGGGCATGTATATCTCTATTTTCGAACTAAAAAATCGTTCTAGAAACGCTAACTTTCTGGACGGTTGCTTAAAATAATATTTACACCATTGTTCTTACTACCTCAAAAATATCTTACATTTGATGTAACACACGACTCCTGTTGAAATTTAAAAAATTGGTGCAATATCCAGTATTCCTACGTCAGATGATCCGTTGCAGAAAAAAATATTTTAAATAATGCGTTTTCTGCTTTTTTGCGAAAATTCTACAAAGAAACTCTGAAACTCACTATAAGTCTTGTTTAATTTGAACCAGAAGCATTGGAATTATTTTCCTCTAATTGCAATTGTTCCAGTCTTTGAATTAAACTTGAACTTCTCAATGACTAATTGATATAAAATTTGATACATTTTTATTTTGTTTTGCAGAATTAAATTACAAACTATACAATGTTAAAAACAATTCAGTCTTTTCGCTGGCAACGGTTAGTAAATTCGCCTTGTGCAAACGACCCTAAAGGAAATTTTTATTAACCCTGTGAGACTCGGCCCCAAACTAGTATGAAATTTATGAGTGTAGTTAACTAAATCAAGGACACTAAATCCAAAACCGTTGACCAAATTGACCTTCGGTTTACGGTACCAGTGGCCGCTTCCGTCAACATACATCGACAGTCTGGCTCATCAAGTGTAATAAACGACAATAAAATTTGGGTGTACATATTTATTGCATAAATTTTTTGTATTTATTAATTATTTATCCAAAACATTCAAGTATTATAATTTAGGAGTATATCTAGCAATAGCTACAAATGTATATTATAGGTTGATTAAGTACATATTAATATTTAATTAGATTTAATATTTATTTTGGTAAATTCATCAGATTTTGTTATTCAAGGTTTTAAAATTTATAACAATAAAAAATAATATAACAAAATCACATTCTACATAAATACAATGGCGTTTACCATTTATAATATTATAATTACGGTTAAGGGCCAAATACACGAAAACACGTCATAGCATTTTTACCTAAGACACATATTTTTACTAACAATAGATGGAGCTTATAACAAAAAACCCAAACAAAGTTGTAAATGCTTCGTGTTTTTGTCGAATTCACATTTGCTTATTTCTTTTGACTTTCATTATTGTAAGAGAAGAAAATATGAATGGAATATTCAATGGCAATAAAAATTTTACCGAACATGTGCATGTATGTATAAAAAATAATAAATACATACAAATAAGTCTGATAAATTTTAAGTTTTTTTACGGGCTATTTTGGTCATGTCTATAATTTTTATATTCATGAAGCCATTCATCTAATACTGCGTTTAGTGAAGTAATTCTATCATGCTCAGCAGCTTCCGTTTTCAATTTTTTCAAAAAATCATTTCTAAGTTCGGTATACTCTTCAGGTAATTTATCCAAATTTTGACAGGTTTGATTTCCATATTCAGAGACTTCTCCAGAAAACTTTAATTTTCTTTTTTGTCGTTTTGGTTGATTTGTGGTGGCTCTTTTATTTAGTATTAATCGTCGTTTTTCATGCTATTCTCGATTTTGGACTGTAATTTGATGAATACTTTGCTGGATTATAGTGTCCCCTTTGACTGTTGTGTTGTAATACTGCTAAGTTGGCTCGTGATGTGTATGCTACCCATGGGGAAAGTAAACTCTTTTGCCACCAACAGATTTTGCGACAATTGCATTCAAACCTTCTACGGTATTTGAATCGACATCGTAACACAAGGCTTTTAGCGTGGTGTTTTAATCGCTTAAATAATCCACTAAATGGTTTGAATAATTAATTTTCCATAAATCTTTGATATATTGCAGGTATTTCGTAACGTTGACGGTTACAGAAATATGATTTCCTGTGGTCTTGAAAAACGTGGAATGGGATATTTCCAATATCAAGCGCAAGTTCCTCAATATTTTCTGGAAGAGAGTTTCTTGAAAGTTTCTTTTTTTTAATTGCTCAGATTATGTCTTTGGAACATCGATTAATTTGATTTCCTAATAGTTTCCGTTGAATATAGGTAGGTGCGATTAGTACATAGTTCTTGGGGTGTTTGTTCAATATGTTATAAATTCAAGTCAAATTTGTAGACTTTTCTCAGTATAAATAAATAAATAAATAAATGTTTCCGAAAATTATGAAGTAAATGGTTACTCATTCAATTTTCTCAATGTGTGTATTTGCGTATGGTTTAGCTTCTAAAATTTTTACGTATACGCTGACATCGCCATCTGCAATTATTTTATTATAGCGCATATCATACAGTTTTCCATTTTTTCTAAAA
This sequence comes from Tipula helvola, assembly GCA_963556165.1. Classification (NCBI taxonomy): domain Eukaryota; kingdom Metazoa; phylum Arthropoda; class Insecta; order Diptera; family Tipulidae; genus Tipula; species Tipula helvola. Next base: position 206,654,967 of record OY744481.1, read on the forward strand.
CCTTCTACTAAAGCATCCCTTTCCATTCCAGTTGATAGTATAGCCAGTATAGTTCGAATTGCATTCATGATGTTCAGGTTAAACTTTTTGCAATTCTGCTCTGCGACCAATGCAATATTTATTGCGAACGGAAGTCTGTATGACCTTCTTTGTAGATTGAGCAATAATTGGTCCGACACCAGAAAGTGAGGAATGATTACTATTGCGTCTGTGTGTTCGCTTAGAATAACACCCATCTATTTAAACGCAAACTATAGAGGGATACCATCGAAATCTATGCTTTTTATTCAATTGCTATTTGTTTTGCTTCCATCGCAGCTTTAAACATTTCATGGTCGCAACCTTTTTGAATGTCACGTTGAACTTGTTTTCTAATTTATTGAATTTATTTGGTGCCAAATATGGTATGTCAATGACACCACAAAATTCGTCTATGTGTCGATATCCAAAACCGATTGAAAGGCCAACTACTTAAAACACTGTGATAATTAAAATTTATTGAATTTTGATGTGGTTTCTTTCATTGGAATCTTTAGACGAAATATTTTGAATTATATTGAACATGTTACATTTAAAATAAAATTTAGAATTTAATCCGAATTTCATCGCTCATAAATTCTAAATTCTGTAGGGAGCATCCAAAAGCCATATTGTGATTGCTAACTTTATTAGTTCGTTGAAAAAATACTGCAGATCTAATATGCGTTTCCAATATAATACTTACATATATGTACGTTTTCATCTTGAACATTTTTTTCAGCTATCTCAACTTCAATAATGAAATGTCTGTCATTCAAATCAGTTTTTTGAGGAAAATGTTCAGATGTTAAATTTACATCTGATAAATCATGCCATTCCTTTTTATTTTGATCAGAAAAAACAAGCATTGATTTTCATCCAGTTCACTGATATGTTGCGTTTTAAATTCAATTGGTTTATTAGCAAAACGCCCACTGCAAATAAGTCAAAAGAATGATGGTTTATGTGTCTAATTATTAATCGGAATTTTCAGAAAATATAATTGGCTTATTCATTTTAAATTTTTATCGTGTTCCTTATACAAAGAAATCCGACACATATATTTTCTATAGCACGTGACAACTAAAACTAAAAAAAAATAAAATGCAAAAGCCTTCAATGCCCTATAACAGAATAACCGAAGTTCAGTCCACCGATCTCTTGATCGACCGATCTCAAATTGCATAAAAATTATAAAAACACAATAAAACTTCGAATCACAATATTTTTCACTTTCCAACCATTTTTCATAAACGATCTAATTTTTTTGTATGTCTCGACTGTTTTACAAAAAATGTAGATTTAATGATTTATTTATTTATGTTTGAAAACAACAAAAAAATATCTATTTTTGTGTTGTAAATTCAATAAAATTAATAAATATAAAAACGGTGAGTTAGAAGAGTAAAATAATAGTATGTCGTTGAAGAGTACAACAACAATTATATTGGATAGACCAAAAAATGGTTTAGCAAACCAAATATTGATTTTTCGTTTTTACTACATATACAAAATAAACTGCCATCTAGTAACAGTTTAAAGAACTAAACAAACAGAGATGAGGTGAAATTTTATCTTAGACGCAATTGTCAATAATAATCAAAATAAACGATTTTATTAATTTTTTGCAATTTTCTCGATTAATAATTAAAAATTCGAAAAAAGCCACCGTGAATAAATTCAGTTTTATCTCCTGCGCATTTTGATATAAAAAAATCTTAGTTTCTTCGGCTGGTATTTGAGAAAAGGTACATTTTCGTTGCCTAATTTGGCCAAAACTGATCATAATTAAAATAAAATAGCAGGAAAATTAAGCGGAAAATTCGGAAAAGCCACCGTGATTAACTAGATAAAACCTCAAAGAATATTTTAATACATAGTTTGCGCTGATAGGATTAGTAATTCTCTAGAAAAGGTACACTTTCTACAAGCATTTTTTGCATTTTTCGTGTATTGGGCCCTTAAATCAAAATATACTAAAATGACCCTAAAAAGACATTAACATAAGAAAAACTGTAAATTCGTACAAAGATAATTTCCTCTTCATTCGAACACTTGCTAAAAAATAAATTTACGATCCACTCGTGTTCCACATAATTTTTATAAGTACGAGTTGAAACATTAGGTTATTCTAGAATTATCCAGATAGATAATTATTATACGAAGAGGAGAAATTGTCAAGAGTTCTCTCATCAGGCTATAGCGATTTAAACTGCTAATTTATTGGCCTGATTTTTTTCATATATATACCAATCATATATATATATATCTATGTATATCAATCAACCATGCACTTGTAGTATCAGCGAATTTTAACAATTTCCCTTGAACACTTTTAACAATTTCAATTTTATTGTATTTAACGCATGCATGCGGATTCTATTTGAAACATCACCTTATTCCGGAATTAGCCAGATAGATAATTATTTTACGAATAGGAGAAATGGTTAAGAGTTCTGCAATTCAGTTTCGATCTGACGTGGATTGTGAAAAATAAATGATTTTTCAATCATCTCATCAGACTATAGCGACTGAACTGCTAATTTACTGCCCTGATTTTTTCCTATATATAGGAATCAACCATGAACTTTCAACTATTAGCGAATTTTACAATTCAAAGAAGAAATTGACAGCGAAAAATTGTTTAGTTAGTAATTTTTGAAAAAAGACGAGGGAAAATTAATTCCATCAAGTTCTTCAGTTGCAATATTACCATAAAAGTTCAGTCATAAATTATTTTTAGAAAACAAGTTTTCAAAACTGTTTCGTTTCCAACTAAATAACCAAAGTAGCCTTTTGACTGTTTTTTCACTCACGCTTGGGACATACCATCGGTAAAAAATACCATAGTACTCATTTTCAAATTCTTTACCAACCAAATCACTTTAGCCCTTAACCACTTTTATGCGCCGATGCGGCTATTTCGAATGTAAATATTAAATATTTCTTTTATTCCAAATATTACCACTCGAAGATTTTAAACTCTTCTACTGTAGATTTTCTTATTTTTATTTGAAATAATTGAATTAAGGCTGTATGGTACTCATTTTACCAAAATAACGGTATCGTAAAAATCAATTTGTGGCTACAAATATTTATCAATTCACAATTTTTTTTTTTATTGATAAAGCTTAAGGTATTTTTGAGGGATTAATACAGGATTATTTCAAAATTATTTATAGTTTATCCGTAATAAAAATTCAAAGTTGTCGAAATTTTGGATAATGGTGCTTACGGAAAATTCAATTTTCTTAAGTTTTTCTCGCTAAACTATGTATATCTTTTATATTGACCTATGCAGAAAGATATTTTTGAGGGATTAATTCACGATTATAAAGACTAATAATAAAATAAGAAAGATATAATCAAAATACTAAGAATATCGATATATTTATCGATACGAAAAAATTCAGTATCGATAAATAAATTTTTTTTTTGTCAAAAATGGGTATTACCTCGGCTAATTTTTGATTTCCTTTTACTCTACGAGATGGCTAACCCCAAAAAATGGTGAATGTCCAGGATCTTATCGTTTTATAATAAATTATACATTTTAACATACTGAGTTGCCATAGAAACAACGAAAATGAATAACCGAAATAGTATATAATTTTATTCTGGAAAAAAGGGAAATAAGACAAGTCGACATACAGTTATATTTATTTTAAATCAAAATAAAACAAAAACAAAACACGATATTTTTCTTTATTATAGACACAGTTTAGACGCATTTTTGGACATTTAAATATCGATACCAAAACAGAAATTTTTTTTGAGTACCATACAGCCTTAAACGAGATTTGTTTGTCGGATTTTCTAAAATTACATGTAATAAAAATCATAACAGTGGTTGAGGGTTAAATTACATAAGCCCCGCCTGCCTATTTCATACTTTAGTTGAAAAAATTCTAACTTGAAGGAAAAATATACTACTATGGTCTTTTACTTTCTTTTACGTAAGTAAAATAAAGTATAGTAATCATGAAAATTTTCGACCTTGAGATTATTGAAGATTTATCTGTTTTGAGGTCCCCTGAGTCCGAAAAAGTGGGTTTCGAAATGATGTCTGTCTGTCAGTCTGTCTGTCCGTCTGTCCGTCTGTCCGTCTGTCAGTCTGTGTCCTCTCTACAGCCCAGATGGCTTAACCAATCGAACTGAAACTTCAGATTTAAGCTTTTTGGATAAATTGAGAGGTCCCAGTGAATTTTACTTCAAATCGGTCCACCGGAAGTGGCCACTCCCTTGGGCCAGAAAATTTGTTTTGCAAATATCTTAAAAAGTATAAGGTTTACAAAAAATTACTAATACAAAATGTTTCCAAAAATCAAAAAAAAATAAAAATAAACAAATTAAAAATTAAAAAAAATTAAAATTAAAAATTAAAAAAAAAATTTTAAAAAAATTTTAAAATTTTATAAAAAAAAAATTAAATATTGTTTTGCCAACACATAAATATATGTGTATATATAGCCTAATTATGCTAATTATAATTAATTTGCACACTACAGTGACATACTTCCGGTTTTTAATGCAAATATTACATAATTGAATGTGGATCATTTTTTCATGTTTCTTAACTTTTTTAACGACTTATTAGGGTTTGTAATACTTAAGTATATATATCGTTTTATAATTGCAAAAATATTTCGCAACTCCTGCCCCCCCCCACACTTTTTTACAGGGAGTTACAGCAGTTCTTGCATTTGTCATTTTAATTATTGTGTGTATTAGCCCAATTATGCTAATTATAATTAATTTGCACACTTCAGTGACGTACTGTATGTTATAAAAATATTTAGCCTACATGTATGTTAAATTGCCAAATCGGTCAACCGGAAGTGGCCACTCTCTTGGGCCCGAAAATGTGTTTTGCACATATTTTAAAAAGTACAAGAATTACAAAAAATCACTAATACAAATTCCAAAAAATTAAAAGGAAACATTTAAATTCATAAATATCATCTTTTATTTCTTTTACGTGTGTAGTAATGAATTCAAAAAATTGAGTTTTGAAGTGGTGTCTGTTGGTACATATATATGTATGTCTGTCAATTTGTAGTCCAAATGGTTTAAGCAATCAAACTGCAACTTCATGTTTAAACTTTTTACATAAATTTTGGGGTCCCAGCTCCCAGCTCCCAGATTCCGTAAAACAGAAAATTTATTTTGCAAATATTTCAAAAAATATACAATTTACAGAAAACATGAAATACTAAAAACAATCTTAATTAAGTTTGCGGGAAATTTGAATTATAAAAGTTTCTCAAAATTCGCTGTTCGTAAAAGAAAGTCGTGTGTTGGCCACACCTCCATTTTTTTTCTGATATTATGGTTTTTTTCCGATGTTATCTTATGTCCCAAGCATGAAGGCGAATAAATTTAAATAGTCGAATAGGGCAGGTACTGAAAAAATGTCACGTGGGAAATATTTATTGGCCAAGGAAAAGATAAAATCCCTGCTCTTTTTCACGAGGAGCTTCCTTTATGATAAATCAGCAAATGATTAAACCGCCATCATGCAACTCCAGCTAATTTTAAGAGATCTTACTACTTATTTATTTTATTTATTTATTTAAAGGATCTTCATAATAATTTTGTATTAAAATTACTTACGGTACGTATAAAACCGGAAGACTTCAATAAAAGTGGCTTCTCGAGAAGTACGAAGGCGTGTTAAGGCCGTCAGTAATTACACAAAAAGGATTAAGCGCCTGAAAAAAGATCTACACTTAAATGTATTCCCGAGCTTAAAGCAGAGGGCTTTAAAAAAAATTTAACACTTGAAGTATAAAAATGAAGCCAGTGCCAAAATTGTTGACACTCCACCAAGCCGCTTTTGTTAACAAACCATTGTTCAAGGAAACCTGTAATCTCGTTTTACAGTTTTTAGAATTAGGGGTCCAGATTGAAAAGTTGAAGATTGCCGTATTCGATTTGAATTATTGATATTAAACTCTCGAGATTGAACTAAAGAAAGGATGCGCTAGACCGCATTTCAAGGGAAGGGTACAGAGAATGTAAATACTTATAAGCCCAAAACTTGTTCAGAAATATCAAAACATTAAAAACCATTATCAATGCACGCCTACATTAGATTTGGGTATTACTAAAACCTCGATGCGGTTTGTACTAGGTTTCATATCAGCTGACTACCAAGATGTACTCCCATTATACGCTTAATTCATTAAACACTCCTCTGCAATTTTAAGTTCGTAGTTTGCTCACAAATACCACAACAAAACAAATATAAAACTAAAGTCACGTTTTCGGTTTATAGTTTAAAGAAATCAATTATTCAAAATTCGGCAACTGTTATAAACTAATGGGAATAAATAAAAAAATGGAGGTGTGGCCAACACACGACTTTCTTTTACGAACAGCGAATTTTAAGAAACTTTTATAATGCAAATTTCTTGCAAACTTTATTAAGATTGTTTTTATTTTTTCATATTTTCTGTAAATTGTATATTTTTGAAATATTTGTAAAAATAAATTTTCTGTTTCACGGAATCTGGGACCTGAAACCCCAAATATTATGTAAGAGATTAATGAAAATATATCTGTTTTGAGATCCCTTGAGTCCGAAAAAGTGGGTTTCGAAATGATGTCTGTCTGTCAGTCTGTCCGTTTGTCTGCTCGTCTGTCAGTCTGTGTCTTCTCTATAGCCCAGATGGCTTAACCAATCGAACAAAAACTTTAGATTTAAGCTTTACTTATGTAAAAGAAAGTAATAAAAAATAATAAATTTGTAAGAAGTTTGCGTAATTGGTTTCTCAAAATTCCCTGTTCGTAGAAGAAATGTGTTGGCCACACATCAATTTTATTTTTTTTATATAATTTTTTAATTTTTTTTTTAAATTTTTTTTTTCTAATTTTTTTTTTTTTTAATTTTTAAATTTTTTTTTTTTATTTTTTTTTACTTTTATTTTTTGGAAACATTTTGTTTTAGTAGTTTTTTGTAAACCTTATACTTTTTGAGATATTTGCAAAACAAATTTTCTGGCCCAAGGGAGTGGCCACTTCCGGTTGCCCGATTTGGACTAAAATTCACTGGGGCCTTCCAATTTATCAAAAAATCTTAAATCTGAAGTTTCAGTTCGATTGGTTAAGCCATCTGGGCTGTAGAGATGACACAGACTGACAGACAGACAGACAGACGGACAGACTGACAGACAGACATCATTTCGAAACCCACTTTTTCGGACTCAGGGGACCTCAACTCAAAACAGATGAATCTTCAATAATCTCAAGGTCGAAAATTTTCATGATTACTATACTTTATTTTACTTACGTAAAAGAAAGTAAAAGGAAAAGTTACCAACAGTGTTTTACTGCTGGTTAGAACTGAATGTTTAGACAGTTTAAAAATTGAAAACTAAGATATAGATTTGAGAAAACAGATCACGGGAGCCCTCAGATTTGAACATAAACCCTTAAAGATTTATTTAACACCTGTAGGTATGAAAATACAATTAAATAAGAAAAGGTTGAAAGGAAGTTCCGAAAAGAATGTTTGAATTGCAATATTTATTGTTTGGAAGTCTTTAAACTAGAATGTAGAAACTATAAATTAAACAATTATTCTTCAGTTAGAATTTGAAATAAGATTCATAAATATCATAAGGAAGATTTTAAAGAAATATGGGCCAGAATAAAAATCGTTGAAAAACAATCCAAATTGATTTATAATTTACACGAGTAACTAAGGGCACCGAAAGTCAAAGACTATCAATTAAATAAGCAGATGCTTCCACTGATCAATAATACAATTCATGCTAAAAGATTCAAAAAAATTTTGGCCTAAACCTAAAGACAATTTTTTTTTTTTTTTTGTATTTCTACTTTTAATACAGTTTTTTCCCAACAATTAAGTGTTGCACCTATTAATTTTTTATTTTCACACCTTTAAGTGTGTTTTATTTGTTGCTGTTCTTTATTATTGATACAGTGATATATATTTAACTTTATAAAAAAAAAAAATTAAATAACAAAAAAAAAAAACTTAAATAAAACAACTGAAAAACTTAACTACTGCAAGATTTGTACAATTGATACAGAATCTCGAGAAAAAAAGAAGAAGAACAAAAATTAAAGCATCCGTTGTTGTTAGTTCAAGTTTTAAGTGGTTGAAATTGACACTTTGTGTGTTTTAAAAAACGTACAAGAAAATATAATAAGAAGTAAATAGTCTTCGAGAAATGTTAGTCAACTCATTGATTTAAAAAGAAAATGCAAAAAAAATTTAAGATTTCTGAATTAAAAACAAATAAACCGTCAGTTTGACCGAAATAAATTTCGAGCACTACCTATACGTTTATGTATGCATGTAGTATGACTACTCAACTTAAATTTATGCAAATTTATTCAAATGAAACACAAATATGTTTTAATTTTATAAAATACTTATTTTAACTAAAAAAAAGGGATACACAATTTTTTTTTTTTTGTAAATTTGATCTTATTTTTTGATAAAACTATTAAAATTCTTTTGATCAAAAAAAGAATGAAGCCAAACGACTTAGGTAAGGCGACGTAAAATTTGAATTATATGGTGCGAAATGAATTGGACTGTAACTTGAATCATTTAATTTATCGTTTAATCAGTAGATATAGTTTAGAATTGGAGGTACAATCTTTAATCGGCAAGAAAAGTATGTATTATGAGGTAAAAACAGTTGAAATTATTTAAAGCTAAAATATTCGAATAAATCGGTTTAGCCGACAGTTGTGATCTATTACGGTCTAGAGTTGTAAACAAGATAATAATTTAATCACAATTTCAGTCAATTTTAGACAGCGAAATGAATTTGGAGTAAATATTGAAATGAATATCCATACAGTGATATCTAATTTAGCAGTCAGTAAGTATTCGGTGACGTGGGGCCTTGCCTTCAACATCATGTAGAAAGTTGCATTTGTAAGTATCTTCATTGCGGCTGGCCTGTATACTAAATTTTACAATATTTTATAAAAAAATTTGTTGTCATTTCGAGGCAAGGGATTTTGACCGAAAAGATTATCAAATATACAGTTTTGTAGACAACATATTGTTCTTTATGGTAAAAATAAGCTTCTAATGTAAAAACCATCCAGAGATGAATTCTATTAGCAAATGTAAAATCTTTCGCGTATAAAGTCATGCACCACTTAGGTTCTCTTTCGGATAAAATTTTCGATTTTGAAAAAAACTTAGCTGAACTAAACAACATTCGGTAAAATTTGACTCATCATCCACCAAGGTTTTATCATATCAGTAAATTACCAGGTCTTATTGAATTTTAGGATTTAGAGTAACAGAGTCTGATTGATTTTAATGTGAAGGATTGCTCAAACGTTATAATATTTCATAAGTATCACCTCTAGTAGAATGCGATTTTTTCTACGTATAACTGTCTTGAAATGGAAGAAGCTATGTGTTGCACATCGCCATTTTCCGATCCCAAGAACTTTAGTCCAAGAGTAGTTTGCCCCATGTTTAAATCAATTTCAATTTAAATGGAGTCGTCTAGATTTCTATTATACATTGTAATATAATATTTGCGGTAAATTGAAAGGTCTACAGCTTTTACTAAAAAGCAAATTGTTCCACTAGTTTACATAAATCCAATTTGAACGTTTTGAATTGATTGATTGCTAAACTTACTTTTAAACTGAACTGTTTAAAAAAATGGAGGTGTGACCAACACACGACTTTCTTTTACGAACAGCGAATTTTGAGAAACTTTTATAATTCAAATTTCCCGCAAACTTAATTAAGATTGTTTTTATTATTTCATGTTTTCTGTAAATTGTATATTTTTGAAATATTTGCAAAATAAATTGTCTGTTTTACGGAATCTGGGAGCTGGGACCCCAAAATTTATGTAAAAAGTTTAAACATGAAGTTGCAGTTTGATTGCTTAAACCATTTGGACTACAAATTGACAGACATACATATATACCAACAGACACCACTTCAAAACTCAATTTTTTGAACTCATTAGTACACACGTAAAAGAAATAAAAGGTGATATTTATGAATTTAAATTTTTTCTTTTAATTTTTTGGAATTTGTATTAGTGATTTATTTTTTTGTAAACCTTATACTGTTTAGGATATGTGCAAAACATATTTTCTGGCCCAAGAGAGTGGCCACTTTCGGTTGACCGATTTGGCAATTTAACATATGATACATGTAGGCTAAATATTTTTATAACATACAGTACGTCACTGTAGTGTGCAAATTAATTATAATTAGCATAATTGGGCTAATACACACAATAATTAAAATGACAAATGCAAGAACTGCTGTAACTCCCTGTAAAAAAGTGTGGGGGGGGGGCAGGAGTTGCGAAATATGTTTGCAATTATAAAACGATATATATACTTAAGTATTACAAACCCTAATAAGTCGTTAAAAAAGTTAAGAAACATGAAAAAATGATCCACATTCAATTATGTAATATTTGCATTAAAAACCGGAAGTATGTCACTGTAGTGTGCAAATTAATTATAATTAGCATAATTAGGCTATATATACACATATATTTATGTGTTGGCAAAACAATATTTAATTTTTTTTTTATAAAATTTTTAAATTTTTTTTTTAATTTTTAATTTTAATTTTTTTTAATTTTTAATTTGTTTATTTTTATTTTTTTTTTATTTTTGGAAACATTTTGTATTAGTAATTTTTTGTAAACCTTATACTTTTTAAGATATTTGCAAAAGAAATTTTCTGGCCCAAGGGAGTGGCCACTTCCGGTGGACCGATTTGAAGTAAAATTCACTGGGACCTCCGAATTTATCCAAAAAGCTTAAATCTGAAGTTTCAGTTCGATTGGTTAAGCCATCTGGGCTGTAGAGAGGACACAGACTGACAGACGGACAGACAGACAGACGGACAGACAGACGGACTGACAGACAGACATCATTTCGAAACCCACTTTTTCGGACTCAGGGGACCTCAAAACAGATAAATCTTCAATAATCTCAAGGTCGAAAATTTTCATGATTACTATACTTTATTTTACTTACGTAAAAGAAAGTAAAAACAATTCCGCACTGCGGAATTCCTTTAATTTTAGTCGCCTACCCTGCTTTTTGATTAAAGAAAGGTAATCCTTCGTTTTTTTTAGATTTGTTCAGTCATACCATTCCCAATCTTCTTGCAAGGTTTGTTTTTTTAACAACAGCGAACTTGCTTTTATAAAGAAAAAGAATTTCGATAACTGTAGTGCTTAAATGAAAATATTTGAATTTTCTGAAGTGAAATATTTTTTAATGTTGCATGCTAGTGAAGTTTTACTGTTTCGTTTTTCACCGCACCTATATGCTACAATGAAATTACACCACAAATTCAGAACGAATTAGTTATTAGTTATTGCAAGCTTCAAATGAAAAATTCAAAATTGGTTTAATACACTAAGGCCCATAATGGTTGCTTGCCCAATGTATCACTTCAGCGATAGGATCAGACAGAATTATCAATTTCTTAGTGATTTCTCTCACATTAATATTTTTTTTTAATTGCAATAGATTATAGGTTTGTGGAAAAATACATATGAATGTGGAGATTATTCCAAAATCAGTGGTGGTTCTGATTATAAAATCGGTCTAAATTTATTGGTTCATTTGAAGCTGGATTTGAGATTATTTAAGAAATATTCAATCCAATGAGTTTTTGAAGTATGAAGTCTAAATTCCCTGAATAATTCTTCATGACAAACCCTGTCAAAGGCTTTGGAAATATAGAGTTGGGTTAGTTGAGCCTTACCTTCAATGTGCACCCAACGATCCCACAACTTAATTGCGTACTCGGAGGTCTCAACATGGCCGACGCTTCCTAAATGCATAAGCATATTGATGGTCTGAGGTTAGATTCTACTTCTCAAGATAAATTGTTAAATTTATTGAAATTTATTATTATTTCCATAAATTGACAGAATTGATACCAAAGCTATTGATTGGTTGGTAATTGGAAGGAGCACTTTTTAGCAATGGAATTTACACTAAGCAGTTTTTCATATATGTACATGTGTAGGTGGAAAAGACTGTTGACACGAACAAATAAAGCAGCTTACTGAGTAGTACCTAAGGCATTTATGGCAGTTACTGAGAAAATGCGTGGAATTTTAGCGGGACCAACGGATTTGATTGGTATTTATACATTGATATTCTTCAGAATCATAGAGATAATGGTGAGTTTAAAATAAATCTACCTCATTGCTGCAGATATGTAGCGTATGCTAGGAGTTGGTTAAATTTGAGACAGGAAGTTGTGAGTTTATAACAAATTGTGCTACATAATTTAATTTGTCAATGGTAGTTTATTTTGACGAATTTTAACGAGAATAATGACAATTTATGGGATGATAGAAAGCTGCTCTACACCTCCAACGAAAGCCCGAAATTTTCCTTTATTTCCAGTACTAGTCAGAATCCACCTTTAGTCTCTGTTCGATTTGGGTTTTAGAGTTTGAAATGCATCTTTAGCTTAATTGTATTAAAGTAAGACTTCTTTTTAGCTGCAATTAAATTAAACCAGTTATCTCTATTATAGAACCATAAGGTTCGGGCGATAACTGATGATGTGATGCGGGAAATAATAGTAACAATTCGTGTGAGGTTAGAAAAAGATCGAGGCAATCAGCAGTCACCTTTTCAGCCAGTTCCAAGAAATTGCACGTAAATTGAAATTTGGTTAACCAAATTTTAATTTTTATTATGGATAAAAAACGAAAAACTACAAATTCAGAAATAAAATTAATGAATTAATAATAATTAAAAAGCAATTGTGTTTTAATAATTCAAAAACGAATGGTTCTCGCTTAAATTAAATTAAAAATTAAATTAAATAAATTCTACAACAATAAAAAGATGTATTAAACAGAGAAAATTCAATTTAATGACGTCATCATTTATCCACATATAAAACCAATGGTAAGAAAAAAAAGACAACACGTATCCGCTCAACAATCAAAAACCAAAAATCGAAAACCAAAAATCAATCTAGCAGGCTTTCCAAATTCAAAATAACAATAGAAAGATATTCGAATTCAAATTTGAATCGAGGCAATGAAAGAGATGATTATTCAATTGCATTGTTTATAAATTTCGAGTTGTGAGTTTATGACGCATATTACAAAAACAAAACATTTTAAAATTCAAAAAGACCTTTTCATGACGATTTTCACTAAGAAATAAATTTTCACAGCTCGATTTTTCAATCAAATAAAATAACATTATGTACATGTTCGTATAAAAACAAAACAAAAGCTAATAATTTTAATTTTTTGATTGATTGATTGAACAGAATGTAGGACCAAGCTAAAAAATCAATACCCCCGGATGACACCGGGCCCTCCGTGCACCCTTTACACACAACAAGACCAAAGGAAAGAAAAGGTATGTTAGTATTAAAGACTCGACCGGTTCCAAACACCTAAGTAGTGATAGTTTCTAAATTTGTTAGTTTTTTTGACATTTGTTAATCACACGATAACATTTGTTAATCACAAGGTAACCGCAAGATCTGAAAAGCCCTAATTTAAATTATGTTTTTTTTAGTCGCCACTAATTTTCCATCGGCGATGAATGTTGCTTGACATCGTTGTTGAAGTTGTTGCGTCTCTTCTCTCTTGTCTACTCGTTCCGCAACAGAAGCTCATAATTTTAATAAACTAAAATTCGTCGCCTCAGTATCATTTTGTCGTCATTGCCACTGGTACTTGTGACACTTACGACAAGATAATACTGAGGCGACAAATTGTAAATGAAAATAATCGTTTTCCCATACATAGTTTCATAAAAAAGAAAAAATTTGATGTAGCTTATTTTAAGCTTAGTAAAAAATGCAGTCGATACTGAAGGTTTTTATTTTTACTATGGATTCGTATTAGGAACGTGAAAAGTTGTACCACTAACTAAGCTTCTTAAAAAGTATGATGTAGGTACATATGATTATGGCTCTGGTTTAATTAATTTTAAAAAAATTTGATGTCGCGGAATCTTAATTTACGGAAACAAGTTCATGGGTGGGTTTACTACGATTTAGCTGGTCAGATGCAATTTCACATGAACCACTTTTCCACTGCAAAATAACTTTTTCCACTGCCTTTGAATAAAAAATATTTAGCAACTTTCAATTCAAGAGAATTGTTTTGAAACTGTTAAATAATTTCCGTTTCTTTTTTAGAACACCGCGTATTAACCTATTCATGGCTTTCAAATCTCCCAACCTACATTTTCTTAAGTGAATAGCACTAAGCGGTACTTTAAGTAGAGGGTTAATTCGAATATCTCTATGTGCATTAATAGTATTGAAGCGCCTATGATATGACGGGTTACTCAAATTTGTGCAGATAAGACTCAAGTAAAAAATTAATTTGCAAAAAAAAACGAAGCAAAGAATTCGCTACGATTAAAAATCATTACAAATCAGAAACTAAACATTATATTTAATGCATTACATCATTATCGCACACTTAGATTTTCGCAGATACATACCACAATATTATCCGTCATTGAACCTTAATTAAAAGCACTTATAATTTTTATTTCTGCTGCAGGCGCGTTATCATCGTTTTGAAAATCTCGGTGCTACAAAATTTCGGTTTTTATAAATGACGCACATATAGACAACATTGGTTTTAAAATTGTTAACGTGATATACCAAAAAAATTAATGCCGAATTGTCGACTTTAACTGCGTGTTATAAAACCAACATAGCAATATGACATTTACTTATGATTATTATAAAGTGAATATAAAATTGTAAACAAATACTCTCCCTATATTGGACTGCGATATTGCACTGTTCATGTAAGAGAATCATATTTACATAATGTTACATACAATTTTCATTCATGCAAATAATTAGGTTATTTGGCACAAACTTATATTAAACCAAGTTCAACTATGAGTATACATTAATATTGCTGTAAAGGGTGAAACCAATATGTTCTCATGTCGTATAGCTTATATATATGTATGTACGTGTAGTTCGTATCCCGTTCGTATAAATCCGTTCTGTATAGGATTTATTAAATAAAACAATTATTTTGATTAGATTAGCATTAGAATATAATATTCTGTATAAACGAATTTCGATTTTCATATTTTCACTTTATAATACAAAAACCTTAATATAAAAATCAAGAAACAAGCAAAGCATATTCATACAAAAAACAAAGGGTGTAACTAAGGTACATATATTTGTATAATAAAAGTTATATTTCACCATTTTACTGGTTTTCCCAGTTTTCATTTTAGTTTTTCATTTTCTTGGAAAACAACATAAATTGTTTTATCAATAAATTCATTTTTTATCGTTGTTGTGCTGTGTTATATGAACGATTTTATTGTACACTGACTACTACAATCACTGGCGCGATACTTTTCTGTATTTCTAATTTCTATAAACCATATAGATGCATAATTTTTTTTATGATTATATAGTATATATGACAAAACATAAATTTTATAATTTTATTAAATTAAATTTATTAGTTTTCAATTCGTTTGAATTTGAAATGTATAGAAAAGCAAGAAAAATAAAATCGCGATATCACTACTGTACTATTCAGTGATAACCGCTGTTGTATTACGACCGTTGTTGTTGGTATTTTATAACTTTGATATGTTTATGTTTTGTGGAACAGACCATGATCAAAATTGTATCTATATAAGCATACATACATATAATTAAACTTTAACCTCAAATTCGTTTTCAATTATTTTTTGTATATTAGTCTGCGAAGCGATATTTTCACCAAATTATAACCCATTCCTTCCCGATGTATGATCATACCACCACATACTCAACACTGCAATTTCATTATACATTTGATTATTTATTTATTTCTATTTAAATTAGTAAGAATGTTTACTTTGCAAAATATCCAATGCCCGCCCTAAATATAATAATTTTTTAAAACCGTTATTTAATGAAAAAACCAAACGTTTGCTTTCCACCGCCGATTCACTAAGTGGGCCTATTGGCGAGGCCAACGGGTAAGTAGATCAACTTTTCTCGTTATGTTTTTATATTTTTATATTAAGGGGAACCAGCGAGTCAGTAAAAAAACCACGGGTCGGCTAACCAATCTGCAGGACCAGTTGGTAAATAATAACCAGGCAAATTTGAATAATTTTTGCAATTTGTTGTGGCGTACAAGTTTAAAATTGATTTTAAATTAGTCAAGAATTTTAAGGAATATATAAGAACTTTTTTAATATATTCAGATTTCATAATATGCTTTAAACTTTAAAGAATAAATTCATATCGCCATTGTTGTGCCTTCACCAAATACTATATTGACTAGAAAGGTTGTTAAAGATTCACTAGCTTGTTACATTGAAAATCTATACGGCAAACTGTTACGTTAATTTCTTACTGTTTCACTGGTTTATTCTTAAGTTTCGAGTATTCTTAATGGCTTAAAACCAATACCGACAATTAAACATGACCGATTTGCGTTTGATATATCACACATTGGGATATTATGGGTTTAACAGATCTTGAGCCGTCAAGTATTGGCAGCTAGTTTGAAGCATTAGGACATTAGATAATATTTTTCCAACGGCTAGAAAAGCTATTGAGCTAATATACAAACAAAATATAACTTGTAAGTTGTAACTAAAAATATTATTTTTGTATTGAATTATGAATTATACGATTTTAATTTAGTTTGAACTCTGTTAAAATAAGTGATTTTGGTAAATTCCATTTTCCCCCCCAATTTAGATGTGTGTATATACATACCACCGACCACTGCAGGGGGCCTTTTGGCAAGATATTTAAATTTATTTAGAATTATATTTTCAATCACAAATATAACTGTCATGAAAATTTTTGGTAATATTGTGCAGAACAAAAATCGGGCATGAATGGGCTAAACCAAGAAAAAATTTGAAACCAAAGAGTCGCACCAAAGACATAATATTAACTTTGAGATGTGCATGATAAAATTCTTTGCACAACAACCACAACAGTAACAGTTGCATAAACCAGAAGAAAAAAATTGAAGAAAGTAAAAAGAACAAGAAATCAAATCTAAAACAACACAGACACATCTGCTACTGCTGGTTATTTGAAATGGATTTTAAATGTGGTAGCCAATTTGATTGTTTTTGAACGTTTAAAGGATAAGATACACCAAACGGATTGTGCGTTCTGCGTTTTGCGACGTTTTTAAATATTTGCTTGTTTTAATTGACTAAAGTATTCTTTGAGAAAAAGTAAACAAATTTGTTAGAAAATATTATATAATTTGAAACGGTTTACGCTTTTTTAATTTTTTAAATACAACTTGTTTTATTTAAACAATGAAACTATAACACAAAACGTTTTAAATTTTAAATTATTTTGTCAAAAAATTTGTTTGTTTTTCTCAAAGAATAGTTTAGTCCGTTAAAAGAAGCAAAAATGTATACTTATGTATATAAAGACCAGATGCCAGATGCAGAACGCACAACGCGTTTGGTGTGTCTTATTTTTAAGTGGTTCATGCGTTCAATTAAAATTAACTTCTATTCCAAATCAATTAGTTACTCTACCTAGACATAATCTGTTTAATATGTATTTGATTCTAAATAAATCCTTTGACGAAAAACAACAAAGGGTAGATTCTTATTCATACTATACATATTATGTCGTATGAGCATATATCAATTTACATATGTGTGAATGTGATTCCTATAAATCCTGCAACAAGCAAAAGTGTACATAATTTTGGAATCATGACCTTTTCATGTACAGAAACCTAAAAAAAGTTGTTTCGCGTGGTTTTGTTTCACAATTGCATAATACTAATGTATAGTAAATACGAAATACCGAAAGAAATGTATTACAAGTGTAAAATTTACCTAAACAACAATTGACACGTTTTGATAATATAAATCCATATAAAAATTATATTTGTTGTACTTATGTATACGTAAATACGGGTTGTAAATATATTAAAAATGAGTGTAATATAACACTTTTGGGTTGCTAACGGAATTAAATAGTACAATAATATTCGAGTCTAATTATTAAATTGGATTAGTCTATTAGTTTAAAGTGGAGGAATAAATTGCAGTAAAGTTTGTATTGGTTTGTATACTATCTATTGAATAGATTAAGAATGTTTTAATATAATTAATTTATTGTTTGGAACTGTATTGTTGGTAAAAGCTCACAAGGCAGTGGTATCCATTATTTATACATATTTGTAACATAAATTAATCAAAATTAATTTAACGAGCAAGTAACAATACCAGACGAACAAATTTTTGGCAATTCATCCTGTAACTCGCACCTGAACCTTAAACCAATTTAAATTGTTTTTACTGCGGTTTTATCTAACAAAGAAAGACAATCAGTAGAGACATATTTTAATAAATTCTCTAAAACTTTACAAGGCTTCAATTACTGATAATTCCAACCGCAAATAATTTCAAATCCTAGGAAGAAAGCTTGTTCTGACCTATCTGACTTTTGATCTATTAGCTGGCTTCGAGGGTCATCTACAGCTTTGCTTCATATTAATGATGATATTTTGTAGCAATAGATGAGACGAAATTATGCACTTACAGGTTTTGCTTGATATTACTAAGGCATTCGATCGAATTGATCATTAGAATTTAAACTAAAAACTTGAAGAAAACTTCTAATTTTCATCAGTCGCTTGTAAGTTAGTCAGTTCTTGCTTTACTGGATATTTGCAAACAGTAACCATACATTTTTCATTATTTAGTTTATGTTAAATGAATTTCGGAGTTCTCCAAGGATCGATTCTACAACATTTTTGTTTATACCGTGTAAAAATTATCTTCCTAAGGAAATCAATCATTGCAAATGTAATGTGCAAATTAAATACAAGTTTATGACTATAATCAACTATTGATGACAATATTACTAATAGTATAGTCAATCAAGATATAAGTTAAGTTGTCAAAATAAGCATGACCTTATTAGTGCAAAAATACAATGTACATCTAACACTACAGTACATAATCAATTTTAAACAAAAAATTATTACGTAAGTACATCAATTTGATGTGCCTAGACGTAACAATTTAACAAAGTAAGTTTATTTATGAAGAAACGAAAGTTTGGTAGATTACTTCTAATTTAAAACTGCGTGCAAAACGATCACAATAACTTGATCTACATAAGCGATCCAATGGTGATTTGCCACGAAAACGATCACACCTTTAATTTTCTCAAAAATGCGTTTTTGATCGACTATGTCTGATCTCTGGTGATAAATAACTATAAAGTTTAGGAGCCATGAATATGTAAAACGGACTACAGTAGTTTGTTCTGTAAAGTTTACTTTACAAAGATCATTCATTCGGAATTGGTACCTATCGTTAGTTCTAACTCTTTCATAACCGAATGAACATTTTTTAACACTAAGTATTCTTTACAAACATATACATAGATATCTAAATGGAAATATTTGAGAAACTACGAGTATTTGCTTTAAAGTTTCGTATTACATATGTGGTACCCTAAAAGGATAATCAATATTGTAGCTTTGAATTAACTAAGTGAATCTAATTTTTATTGTAATTTTCTTAGACACAGTACGCTTAACAGGTAAAAATTTCTAATAGACGATTTCATTTTTCCATGAATTTTTATTGGTGTGAGACCTAAAATCAGATTATGTCTACGGCTAAACTTAAATAATTAACCATAGCAATTTATCATCACATTTATCGTACATGTAATAAGTCGAATGTATGGTAATAATTTCGGGGTGTCATAAATTTGATTATGCATCACAAACTGCTTAAAACGAGTTTAGAACTGAATACCATATTGTGAAAGCTAAACTTTTTTCAAGATCAGTAAATCTTTCTTGATATACAGTAAAACAGTGTTCCATTTCTCGGCTTAGCATATTGAATGGTGTACCACGCAGAAACCAGCTCTAAACATATTTTCTATAGCAACAAAACTTGAATTTTTAGTATCACCAATTTAGTCAAATCTGTAAAAAGCAGGGCTTTCCGATTTGCATTCAAATTTGCATATATTAAAATAGCTTAAGAGAGCATTTTCAGTATTCAGTTCTCGCCGAAACCTTTATTGGAACTCACTAAAAAAATGTGTTTTGTCTAAAAATCTGTTTTTCATAATTTTCTCTAGTAACTTTGAAACAACGGATTGTTTTGGAAGGTTTATCAGCAACAGAAATTCACACAAAAATGGTAAAATTGTTTAAGAAATCTGCTCCTTCATTTCCAACTGTGCATCGATAGGATTTAGAATGTGGTTGTTCAAGCGTTGAAGATTAGCCACGTAGTAGACGTCCACAAAGTGCAACAACACCAAAAATCATTGAGTAAGTGTATTATATTGTTTGTGAAGATCCAAGTTTAACTAAGCATGAAATTGCAGATACCATAGGCATCTCAGATGAGCGAGTACTCCATATTTTACATGAAGAATTACATATAAAAAAGCTGCTTGGAAAACTGGTCCATTCGTTAACAATTCAACAAAAACTGAATCGAAAACAAATTTCTCAGCGTAATTTGAAGCGTTTTTAGCAGAATAAAACCGATTTTGTGCGTAGATTTATAACCATGGATGAAACTTTGATCTAACGCCATGATGCTAAACTGAAACAAGAACATTATCGTGAACTGAAGCTGGTGGTTCAGCTCCAAAACAGGTGAAGTTCGAACGATCGGCAAAAAAGGTCATGTGGCATCAGTTTTTTGGGATGCAAAAGGGATTTTGTTGATTGATTATCTTAAAAAAGGTAAAACAGTTAATTCTGAACAACAGTTGGATAAAAAAATTCGTCAAAAAAGATCCGCTTTACAGAAGAAAAAAATAATTTTTCATCAAGACAATGCACGTGTTCATACGAGTCTTTTGACGATGGCTAAATTGAACGAATTAAAGTACGAATTGCTTGAACACCCATCGTATTCACCAGATTTGGCTCCCAGCGATTACTATCTCTTCAGAAACCTGAAACAATTCCTTCGTGGAAAGCGTTTTTCGTCGAATGAAGAAGCTATTGCAGCCGTGGAACAGTATTTTGCAGAGCTTCCAGAAAATCATTACAGTATAATTGCTCATGAGAGAAGCATCGGTTTCTAAATTCAAAAGGCTTACTTGCAAAGATTACCCTTGTGCTTTATTGTTAGTCATAGCGAAGGCAATGCGTATTGGAAATTGAATTCGTTTGAACTCGAATACCATATGTTGGTCGGACTGAGTGGTATTCGTGGAAGTAGTATGTCTTCACCTTTATGAGCTGCACTCAGAATTGTTATTTCAATTAGATTGTTCATCAATTTTTTAACTAATCGTGTGCCACTGCCAAATTTTGGCTAATTGATATTTGGAGTAATATAATTGGCACATTTTCAAATTCAGAATGTGTGACGGTAATCTGGGAACATCGAGAGAATTAAGACATCCCGTTTGAAAATTCACTAATTCAGTTTGGTTCATCACGGAGTCAATGATCGACGTTTTCCACCAAATAAAGTGCCTCGCACGCACTCTGATACGTATTATGTAATTTTCCAAGTTCATTCAGCGTTGTTCGGATATATAGTGTATATTCTTCCTAAAGCATTTGATGAAAATATTCCAGGTTGTCTAACTACTGCTTTGCCACTCTTCTTTCTTTCAAAATTTTTTCATGTTGTGTGGTAAGTGTAACAAGTCAGAATGTCTGCAAGTTCTTGCATAGTCATCTGTGTGACATAGTAGAAAATACGATGTTGATGTTGTGTTTGGTGGATTTGTTGCTTTGTCTTTTATGTTTTCTTCCATGAAATAAACTCTTTGTCCGTTTTCAAGATGGACAACAAGATGAACGACTGTTGTATCCCCCTCGTGGATTGGAAATCCTAAAATACGCCACACAGCTTCATTGCTGCTGATATATCTGCTGATTTGATATTGAGAGGTTTCATCTAAATAACTTCTTTTTGAAACTCCAAACACGGTCATTTCGCTGCCTTTGTGGACGTATTTACAAATGTATTTTATGGATTTCACAGTATTGCATTTCTCAAAGTTTTGAACTAATAACAATTTAACATAAATTATTCAGCTTAAATGTTCTCTAAACAAAGGAAATCTTAAAATTTAAATTCAAATTAGCGCTGTAAATAAGCATCGAAACAATAATTGGTGATGCTAGATATATTTACGATATATACTCCCATTTACCGTAACATACATATTTTTAAATTTTACTATCAAACATGCCATATAAATTTGAAAAAAAACAAAACTTCAAAATAAAGCCTAATTTTTTCCCCCAAAATGCCATCGCCGAGGTTTGAACTCGCAACCTCAAGATTTCAAAACACCAACACTACCACCACATCTACCGCATCATCGATTTTTTTTTTTGAAATATAACGTAATTTTATAGAAAAAGTTGACTGTTGAACAATGTTTTACGTCCAACAAACGGTTTTAAAAAAAAACATGTTTTCACCTGCCACAAGTGTGACATCTACATATATATAAAAATACGCGCGTATTCGAATGCAACGTTGTGTCAAAGTTTCAAGTTAATCGACCTATTACTGTTCGAGTTTTGCGAGCACAAACATACGAATGCTGAATTTTTATTTAAAACACAAGGGGCTTCAAAATTATTCGTCATTAAAAAAAAATTATATTATTTTAAAAGAAAAGCCATTTTTTTAACCTAAAATAATCAGTGATTCGATATACAACAACAAAATAAAATGGCGATATTATCAGAAATTAATTAGGTGCTAATAGTGGCCATACTGACTTTATGTGAACATTTCCGTGATAAAATTCTCAAAATTCCCCGAAATGGTACCGAAATGTAAACCTAAGCTGACAGTTTTGAATTACCGAAATGTTTTCAGAATTTTGAGATTTTTGCGTATATTTAGTTATTAATCCTTTTATAAATGAGGCAAAATGCATTGAAAAGCGTGCATAAGATAAAAATTATCAATATTGACTTTACGCATACATTTCAATGAGAGATTAGTCTAAATAACACAAAATAATACCGACACGTATGCCTAAGGTGGCAATTTTCGCCTTTATGAGTACATTTCAGTAATAAACTTTCCTAAATAATGCAAAATGATACTGAAATGTGTACTTAAGGTGACAATTAACATTATTGAAATGAAGTTTATAATTTGCGACTGTAACGGAAATTTTCTGTTAAATGTGTATTTATTCAGATGTTCTTTTTTAGAGTATATAAAAATTAATATTATAAATTAAATAATAAAATCAATAAAAAACATTTTAAATCGGCTTATCGTTTAGATACTTAAAAATAAATGATTTAGACAGCGCTATGACGTCACTGGCAGACAATTTTGCTCTGAAATTGTAGTCGCATTTACCCAACCAATAAGGCATCTTTTCATTAGCCCGCAATCTTCAACAAATGCAACGAATCCGCTATTATACAATTTTCGACTAAATTCACTGATTGAAGATCGATTAAAGGCTAAATAATATGTCGTTAAATTACAATTAATTCTCGGAAAACTCATATGTCACCCTCTGCAATAATCGTTTTCACCGATGACCTCGCATTTTTCAGCACTTTAATAAACCTTTTTGATCCGCATTTTAATAAACGTTTACGGAGGAATGACAGTTCGTTAATGTTATATTCACATTTTCGATAATGATGCGACCATACCAGATTGAAGCAGGGAATGGCATACATTATAGTGAAGATTTATTTAATCTGGATGATTATATGTAATCATTTAAGATTGATACTCAAAAGCAATAATTTTCTGTGAAGCAACAACCAAATTGAAACCATAATATCGCACCCCCGCTTCTAAACTGACACAAGTCGAAAAAAGTGATATTTCAGAAAAGGATTTAATTAAATTGCAGAAACTTTCAATAGCAGTTATGACTTTAATTTATGTAGCAATAGCTTTCGTTTTAATGTTAAGTTATGCATTATATTATAGCTTTCTCTTACTAGGGACATAACAACGTTTTGAATAGCTCCCCTTAATCTACCCCCAATTTAAGTTATGTCGTTTTCGAATTAGAGTTATTAGGAACAAATTTGTAGTTGTGACGTTTTATAATAATACTCATAATGAGTCAAGGTGGAGGTAATTAAAATCATAATTATTATGTAGTAAAAAATGTGCTCTTTATTATTAATTCATACAATCAGAATAATAACTCTGATTTTAATATAGGTTACTAAATTCAAATTCGAAATCATACAATATTAAATATAACTATTACATTAAGTTATTATAAAAGTCTGCATAGAATCTCGGAATGTGATTCGAATTTAACAGAGATTGCAGATCTTTTCGTTTGTTTTCTTTAATCTTAAGTTTACTTTTATAAATTGGCCCCAAAACTGGAATTTCTTCTGACATATAAGTGTCTCTTCTGCACAACTCTGTTTCTTCAAAGTCTTTCTGCGAATACGACGTCTTGAACAAGAATTTATTAATGGTTGCTTTTTCAATTTTCATTACTCTCACTGATGAAATCTTAATCGTATTAAATCTAAGATACAATAGCTTGGTCAATGATTTTATTGCAGAAAAATCTGAATGCGAAAACTCATTTACATGGTAAGGCTCTCCCTGTTTTTTTGCCGTACGTATCAATTGTGCATATTGCGAAGGTACATAAATTGGCCCGGATTTTAAAGTCCTTTTAATTTGTTTTTCAATAACTGAATGCACACTGTCACTTTCATTTTGAGTATGACCTGTGACGAGGTATTTGTGTGTGATAGAGTTTATGTTTGGAAATTTTTTAATAGCATACACATACGTGGCTACTATGAACTTATTTTTTTGCTGTCCAGCGCAATTATCGGAATAAAATACCAAATCCATACTACCGGGATCGCTTAAGCTAACCTTTTTTTCAATAAAGTTTAATACACAACTATACCAATTTCCTCGACTTCACGATTTCCTTCTCCTTCATGCCATAAGTAACATTTCGTACTTCCAGTTTTAATTTCCGAAATAGTAAAATTGTAGCTTTAATTTCGATTTATAATAAAAAACGGATACATCACCTCGTGGAGTAGGCAAAACTGCCTGTAAATCATACACTGCAACTATGAAGTTCTTAGTTGCCCTATTCTTATCTTCATTTTTCTCCTTTCTTAACCACTCCTTTTCAAGTTGATGCTGTTCGTATTTCTCTAATATTTTGTTTTTTTGATCACTCTCCGCATTCTGAAATGCTGCGCATAACTCGCATTGATCCTTTTTTGGAACAAAAAATCCTATATTATATTCTTCATTGAATATTTTACTATACATTACGAGATTTACAAAGGATTCCCCAGCATTACTGCAGCTTTCTTTATAATCCCTCCATAAATCAGTCAGTGACAGCCCACTATCAATGTATACACGGGTCGTTTGGGTACGAAGATAATGCGACTCAATCCTTGGGATTGATGCAATATGGTTTCGAACGCCATCTTTAAGTTCTTTGCTAACAGAAGGGTGATTGTTATGCTTTCCTCGTAATTCAGTTTCAAGAAACCCAGTGACAGTCCTTTTTGATATTACTGTTCGAATTGGACGATCGTTGATATGCAATGTTGCTTTATAAAAGTATTTATATACTCGAATACGTTCATTGGATATTTCAAAATGAAATGCATTATTCAATTGACGATGATGTTCGGTTGACGAATACCGATATTTTGGTTTAATGACTGTCATGGAGTTCGCAATATAGTAACGCTGTTTAGACAGATCCCCTAACGCCCAATAACTATCAAATATTTCTTGACGTTGAATTTCGCTAATTTTTTTGGTACAACCAATTTTGCACTTATCACCGCACGGAGCGCGCAATTTTCTTTCTTTATAAATTTGTTTATTTTTTGAAGTAGATTCGTAGGTCAACCCTGAGTTTCTATTAATCTTCGATTTTTGTACATTCAATTCGTTGGGTACAGCCTTCCTCTTTTTCCCGATCTTGGTTTTCTCCGCTGCTGTTCCGTCATTAAAGCTTACGATCCTCTCAGATTTATCAGATCTGTCTATAGATTCGCTAAACGATATATTTCCTCCAGTAGATTCACTTCGAACTTGTACTCAATTCAAATTGTTTGTCGCTAGGTTGCACCACGTTACAAACGAATTCTGGATCGGCATCAGAATCGTAATAATTGTTTTCGTCGCTATGCTCAGGAGAATTAATGTTGTAATTTTTTAATGGTGTTCTTCGAAAGTTTAATTTTGTAGGATGTTGAGGATTAGTCGTTGCAACAAATTCTGATAAAATGACAATATCTGCTGGTCCACGTGAACTTTGTGGTAAAGATGTTTCTTTGATTTCAGAATGTAAATTAGGATTATCAATTTCAGCAATAGCCGGCCTTTCTAAAACTCGTTCTGTGGTATAACTACTACATACTACGTTGTTTTCATTATTTGGAGATATTATCTGTCGAACGTTTTCTGTTGAGAAACAAAAAAATTAGTACAGCCAATATTTTATCAAAAGATTTTATTATACCATCGTTAAGCTTCTGTAATTCCGGTAAAATACCAGTCTCTACTGATTGACGTGAATTTTGTGGTGCACATGTTTCAGCGATTTCAGATTGTGAAATGGGATTTTCAATTTCAACATTAATTAATTAATTTACCTGATCCCTCGTTAATTTTTTTTATTTTTCAAAGCAAGCTTCATCGTCAATTTTCCACGACTTATCATTTTTGTTGATTCTAAAAACAATTATCTTAGTATTTAAAATAAAATTTGATAATAAAAACTATCAAAACTGTCACAACACAAAATATTTATTAAAACACATTACCCATTTCAATGACACAACTCCAAATATTAAAGAAACGTTAGTTACCTTCACCAACAAAACTGCAATAACTCAAAATAATAATTGTAAATAGCACTCGTTCTTCATAAAAGCTGTCACAACAGAAAATATTAACTAAGACACACATTCATTTCCTTATTAAAACTGACACAACTCGAAATATTACAGAAACTTTACTTACCCAGAACAATAATTATGTCACAATTCAAATTATGGCCAATATACAAAATATGTGATAAAAAATAAACACTGACACAAGTCAAAATAATTTTTTTTTATGACCATCCGGATGAATTAATAAAACACGACTGAGTTGTGTCATTTTTTTTATTTTTAAACCGTTATTTTAGACGACGTAAAAAGTGACACTAGCGTCATACGGCGGTTAACACTAAAGGTTCACTTGTGTCTCTTTTGTAGATTAATAGTTAAGTTTATTTTCTAACGTGTGCCGCAATAAAACGAAAAATCACTTTTTTCGACTTGTGTCAGTTTAGAAGCGGGGGTGCGATATGTTTATACACACATTTAATACACACATTTTTAAATTTTTTTAAAAACACTTGTTAGATATTTCGCAAATTTACAAAAGGTTTTAAAAATCACGCGATCGATTTCGGCTTGTTAGGCGATTTGCGAAATATTTAACAAGTGTTTTAAAAAAAATTAAAACTGTGTGTATTAAGTGTGTTTCGCCAAGTGCCTTCGGCAGAAAGTGTGAAAAGCATACGTTTACAGTTAACTCTATTTTTTTCTTTAACTTATTATAGACCACCTTAAAAAAATTAATTTCTCATCTCAATCCAAACTTATTTTTATTTTTTGGCCAAATTTTCGATCTTTTAGATCATCTTCTCCGGGCCTTTTTTTATTTGTACACTAAAACCTTTTTTAGAAAAACATATATTACATATACTATACAACAATTAAAAATTATTAATACATACATTATTTATCGTGCAAAAAAATAAAAATAAATATTAAACACAAAGATATTTTTTTTTTTTTTTTTTTTTTTTTTTTTTTTTTTTTTTTTGTTGTTTACAAATTACAAATTATTTTTGAACAGCTGATTTTTCATGTTTTGTATATAATTTTTTACACATAAATAAAGTAGTCCATAAACACAAAAAACAATACAAACAGATTTTTTCGGTTTTTCAATAACAAAGCTGTTGGATTCCGTCATCATACACAGGAAAAAAAATTTTTTGATATAAAAAATATCTTTGTGTTTAATATTTAATATTTATTTTTATTTTTATTTTTTTGCACGATAAATAATGTATGTATTAATAATTTTTAATTGTTGTATAGTATATGTAATATATGTTTTTCTAAAAAAGGTTTTAGTGTAAAAATAAAAAAAGGCCCGGAGAAGATGATCTAAAAGATCGAAAATTTGGCCAAAAAATAAAAATAAGTTTGGATTGAGATGAGAAATTAATTTTTTTAAGGTGGTCTATAATAAGTTAAAGAAAAAAATAGAGATAATATAAAAAGACCATAATGACTAAAAATAAATAATTATAGTTTACAGTTAAGTATCACTTTTCTCAGTAGTTGGAAAATCATGATTATTGGTGACATTGTATGAGTACATTACGGTTGTGATGCCACCAAACCTACGCATTTTTTAATCAAAAAACATGAAATCAAATATAACCTTCTTGGAGCTATAAGTACGTATTTAGTTTTACAAATCACTCTTTAGTCACCGTAAAGTCGCCGTATTTTCTTATTGAGAGCAAAATAATACTAAGTTTTTAAATTTGTGTATGCTTATGTACGGGTTTGGTTAGTTGAGCAGGGTCTTTTTTGTCCTGGCCAAAACTACTTTTTGTAATTTTTTTCGAAGGTTGCTCGATATGCAATTAAAAAACAATAATATTAGTTTTTTTCCGGGCAAAAAAACTATTATTTCTTGAATAAGGATGCCTAAAGATAATCTAAGAAATATTTAAAAAAAAAATTTTTGATAATGGTTGATTTTATAGCGCAAAGACGAAAACGACCCTGGTTCATGGAATTATGGTGCCTAAAATACCTTCGTGGATTGAGGGTTAATATAACAATTTCTCCTCTTCGTAAAATATTTACCAATCTGAAATACACTAGAATAATTTAATGTTTAATGTTATAAGAAATAAAATGATTTTTCTCAATTACGTGTAATATCAAAGCAACCTTGATTATACAAGCCATAATCTAAAAAACGAAGCTTTTATAAGGGAATTAGAAACGCGGAAAAAACCAAACTTTTCATAGTAAAACACACAAAACATATGGGAAATCACTTTTTCTCCGAAGACAAATTTGTAAATGAAAACGTTG
Organism: Tipula helvola; assembly: GCA_963556165.1. Classification (NCBI taxonomy): domain Eukaryota; kingdom Metazoa; phylum Arthropoda; class Insecta; order Diptera; family Tipulidae; genus Tipula; species Tipula helvola. Next base: position 206,684,135 of record OY744481.1, read on the forward strand.
CAAATTCTCAATTATGATTTCTGAAAAATTTTCATAAATGTTTGAATTTCAACATATATAAATCTCGTTTAAGTAAATCGTTCTCATTTTCTTGTAATAATTGGTTTATTTAAACCAAAATATAAAAAAAAGCTCATAACAACATCATTCTGGTCAAATTAAAAAGAAAAGCTTACTACAAATCGTGTGCATTAAGCCAATATACATAGATGGCAGTGGGCAGTAAACATTTTGAAAAACCGTACCAAAAATCGCCACTTGGGGAAATTTAAGTTCAAAAATTGTAGGAAAAGCAAAACAAATTCTCAAAATATTAAGAACGTGTCATAATTTTGTGATTAAACAATTTTTTTCGTATTTTTCTGTATAAATCTGAGACATCTAACGTACACTAGTAAAACTAAAGATAAATGTAGCAAGTATTATTTTAATTCGTCAGAGCCAACTTTGATGTATTTTTCAAAATGAAAGTTCGAAAAATATATTTTAGAAATAATTTAATTTTAATATTTCTGCAATTAATATTTACTTAATACCAATAAACCCTTCCTGTATATTGTTGCTAAAGATATGTAGAACACTTTTGTATAAAAATTTTGTAACATTTTTACTTTTTTCAATGAAAAACTTGAAGCTAAAAAACACCATTTTTACTATGGATTCCTATGGAAATTAGTGAAAAGTTATACCACTAAAAAAGCTTCTAAAAAATACGTCATAATGATTATGGCTCTATACTCTAGAAGGCTCTGGTAATATACCTCTAATTAATATTCATATACTTGTTTCATAAACACTGCCTTATTTTTAATCAGTATGTATGACCTTTATTGACACGGCGGATCACAAATTGGCTATTCACAGTGTAAATCAGCAAGTACAGAGTACCTTTCTATTCTCACGAAAATATTTTACAATAGAAAAACCATATCCTGTTAGTCAAGAAAAATATTTTGACATTTCCTTTGCATTTCCAAGTCCAAATATTACCTGAGATGCATCGTTCTTTGTCGCAAAGTTGAAATTTCACAAAAACCTTGTTTATTATATTCTTAAACTAAAGTTATGCAGATTAGAATGCGTTGTTCGAGAGAAGTTCGAAATGTTATTTCTCGGTACTATTGGGTCAACCTTGATCCTAAGAGGAGATTGCAAATGTTAGAAACAAACAAACCAAGTGAAGGATTATATGACAGCAATATTACAGTTTCTTGGACCAATTTTAGTAAAATATGATTTCTAGGGGAAAATTTCGTTTTTTTTAACTTTGTAGGGAATTCGATTTCTTTTTCTTGCTTCACTGGTTGGACAAACTAAATTTGATGATTTATAAAGTTTTAAGTTACTTATTTGAATAAAAATTCAACAAGCTTTTATAGTAGTTCTTTTCAATTTTTTTTTATTAATTATTAGCACTATAAAATTATAAAGGATCTGTAAACAACCAAGACCATAAATATTAAATTTTCCCAGGCTGAATATAAGTATAAAATATTAACGCAACATAGCAACACCAATATGTTCAACCCTAAACCATTCATATACGTGTACGTACTTTATTTTAAGACTAATTATTAAACGAAAGAAGAAAATGTGAGTCAAAAACCCAATTTAACATTTAATTAGAACGAATTTAAAATTTATAAAAATACCATATAGACAGAATAAAATTAATCATTACCTATTATATAACCCAGTCGTACATATAACTGTGGTGCCATATGGTTTTATAGTTTTATATGTTGTTCTACCTTAAAAACAATAAATTTTAAATATTTCACCCCAAAAAACACGTATACAAAACGTAATTATTCATAATTTTACCTCCATCTGGAGTTTTTCTTCATAATACCGCACACCGTCCGATCAAATATTATGTTGGGTATTTATTTATACTTTATGCGGTGTTCTAAATGGTCAATCATATGGACATATGAGAAAGATTGGCCCATAAGTTTCGATACTTTATTGTAAAATCTATCTGGACACCCTCTTTATAATAATATTGTACATTTGTGCAAAACATATGACCTAGCACCGTATTCATGTGCACATCGTTATGAGAGGTTCGGTTTTTTTTTTTTTTTTAAATAAAACACCAGATGAAAATCTATTACCAACTTTTTTTTAATTAAAAATTAAAAAATAACAATTATAATTATATTTACATCCCAGTGTCTATTTATCAGAATATTTACATCGCATATGTTAAAATATATGACGCGATAAGAATGTTTTTTATTTTCTACTCGTACCTTAATTAACTTTTAACGAATGTCATAGACGGCTATAGGAGACACAAACAGAAATTATAAAAAAAAATATTCTGTGAAACATTTGTTTGCTCCAAAGTAATGTTGAAGTTTTGAATGACAATAGTTATGTACGTGTAATTATGGAAACATTTTTTTAGTTTATTTCGATCGATAACAAAAGTCATTGGAAAATCAGTCAAACGGAAAATTTTTTTGCATTTGGTATTTTTTTGTATATGTAATTTTTGTCTATTTGTTTGATCAGTAATGGTCTTTGCATATTGGATTGGTACAAAAACAAGTTAAATCCGCTCGTTTAGCCATTAGTTAGGAATAACTAAAAAATAAACTAAAACTAATTTTATATTTCTTACAGCCTGTTTGTATTTCAATAACTACCAAAACTTGAGTTTTGTTTGTGTTTAATTTGTGAATTGGCAGAAGTTGATATGTCCCTTAATGCTAATATTATGTCGAATTCTTTGGGCGAAAAAAATCAATCCGAATCAAAAAATTGATCTGGATTGATAATTTGACATTACATATTATTTCGAAAGACATAAATTGATTTTTTTTTTTTATGATCCGAATCATTTGTAACAAATCCGGATTTTTTGGTAGATTTGATCAACATTTCACAAATACATAGAAAAATAAACGTCAAAATGAATATAAACAAAACAATGCCATTTTTATAAAACGTTTATGGTTATAATTGTTGCAAGTATAGTTGTGTTTTTCATAAAAGCTAAAATAATAAAATTAATGCCATCTTTTAATACGTTATTGATAATTTCATTTTTCAAATTTCGATATGTCAAATGAGTAAACAAAACCTCGCTTTTTTATTTGTTATTTTTTTTCCAAGCGGATCAATTTTTTTTTTTCATACTTTTTGGGCATGATAAACTAATTTAATAGGTATGATTGACAGCTGTTTCAAATTCGTCTTTTCTTGCGCGTCTCGTCATTCGGTGCGATAAAATCACAAGGCTTCGTTGTTTTCACAAAAACTATCACCGCAAAACAATTCGATTTGTTTTTGTTTGCTATGAACTAGTGATTATAAAAAAAAGTATAGCAACAAAAAAGCACCGAATGACAGAATTTTTTTAGTGAAAGAGATAGCAATACATGCGCTTGATCATACCTACTTTAATTGGTTTATCATGCTTTTTGGGTAATAAAAAAATCGATTTTTTTTTGGAAATCGAATGAATTTAACATTAATTTATATCACACGATAATATTTTACAACCTAAAACGTTCACTATGTACTAGTATTCTAAGAACAATTTTGTCAAATTGTTGAGATTTCCAAGTGGAAAATGTGGCTTTCAAAGAAAGAAAAGTCAATAGATAATAGGCATTATAGTAGGACCTGGCTGATGGGTAGCAAATCAAAAACCTGGCTGATGGGTAGCGGGGCATTGTCAGCCCTTGATTTTTTTTTTTTACAAAAAATGTCCTTGATGCATTTTGAAATTTTAATACCTTTTAATTTAGTATTTAATAAAACATAAAATAAAATAGCCAGATCATTTAGTCGGGTCTAAAATGTTGCCAGGCGGTTTTAAAATTTAATTTCGTAGATTTCTAAAAAATATATTTGAGGCAAGCTAAGACTTAGACAGAATAATAATACATATACCTAAAAAAACATATTTTCATAAGGACAGGTCATTTTAGTGGGACTCTCTACCTGTCAGGTGGCCGGGAATGTTGTACATGAATGCGAGTGAGTGATGCTATGGGCAGGTTGAAGTTTCAGGGAGATCGTATATCGGCGATCGGCTGAGTATGAAGTGTGCTGCGGTGCGATTGGCATTGAATCCATCAGCCACTGCAAAGCGCTGAAAAACCATTCTTTTGGCTTTTCAACTGATTTTGCAGTCTGGTTTTACTCGTACCATTATGATCGTATTTGGGGATATAAGTCATATCTAGGAACAGCTTCATCGGGAATTTCCCAAGGGTCACGAGAGCTAAACAATGTAGAAAGCTGCTCTCAAACACGGTGGTAGATTTATCATGGTATGGGGTTTGTTTTCAGCTACTGGGTCGGAAATCGGAGGGGAGTCTTTTTTTGATATCCTTTGAGATACAGGGTGTTTAAAAAATTTGGTTCAGAAGAAAAGTACACCCAAATATTAAACTGTAACTTCCAATATATTCATCGGAGAGCAACAACTTAGTCTTATTTGATGAATGGTAATTGTATACAATATTATTAAAATTTAAGTGGTTATCTTGCATCTGCATCCGTTTGAGAGCTATGATGCTTTAAAGTAAAAAAAAAATATTTTTTTTTTATAAAATTGAGTTTTTCTCAAAAAAAACCGTTAGAATTTTTTTTACTTAATTTTAAATTGCCATCTTCTTCCCTACAATCCCCCAATACATTATTTGTACCCACTTGCCATAGTTTTCTTCGTATTCCGTTTATTCTCAATCTAATTAAGAGATGTTATACTAAGTGTATTGCTTTGGTAAATTTACAAAAAATACAACAACAATTGAATTAAATAAATCCAAAAAAGATTCAGCTAAATCCAATTATTTTTTGAATTTACTTAAATCAAATCCGATTTTTAGTTTCAATACCTACCACTAGAATTTGCTTCATATGAAACACATCAAACAAAAATTAAATCAAAAATAAATCTTTGCGGGTTGCTTTCTGAAATTTTAAATCCAAACCTAAATCTAATCCTTTTTTACCAAAGCAATACACTTAGTGTTAATATTGTACCAATTTTTTTTTGATCTGTAAAACAGTAGGCGATGATTATCAAATCATTTGTTTAAATGTTGAAAAAACAAAAATTAAATATTTTCATTCTAAATTCTACACCTGCATGCATCGTTACGCCGACGCGACACTTCCTCCTTTCTTATCTCTTTACCCACAAAGTTTGTGGGAGGGGTAACATTTTTTTGCGTCGATTTCAACAAAAAAAATTGTAGTGGACAAATTGCAACTCACAAACACAAACAAAAAACTAATCAAAATAGTTAAAATTTTGTTTATCTAGTATGCTCACAATAAAATATTACTTATCCATAGATAAATAGCAACAGTTGATGCAAATAACAACAGCAAATGCATGCAGGTGTAGATTCAATCCATAGTTGCGAGAAATTGTCTAGTGTTGTGTCAGTGTTGTGAATCAAAAATGTTAAATAATTTAAGAAAATTATTATTATGATGGCACAGCTCTCAGGTGAGGAGTACATTGATATCCATTTTGTTTATGGATTTTGCGACGGTAAATGCATCACGAGCTCGGAATGAATATCAACGCAGATTTCCAATGCGTCGCGTTCCTAACGCAAGTAAATACACTTTTTTAGTGACCAAATATTAAGGAACAACAAACAAAACAACAAAAAAAATCAATTGATAAATAAATAAAAGATTTAAAGATTGCTTATCGCTATGATCGTCGAATCAATCTGGTCATGTCGTAGTAATCATAGCGTTGAGGGGCTCTTCCGGCATTAGTTTGACACGTGTGTCGTGGTTGTAGTATCTCTTTTTCGGAGTCTTCTCTGGCCGCTTCAAAAGGCTCGTTCTCGCATTATGTTTCAAGCTCTGGCAAGACCTCTGGCTCCATTACTCATTGTGGTGGCGCTGATAAATCAAAATCATCCAGCAAAATGTTGTCGTCGGCAACGGGGAAAGTGAATCGCTTTTCATCTGGTTGATTTTTAATTTCTCATTTGCCCATATTGTTCTTTCGGTTAGCACAAAATACTTTACTAAACCTATCATGACTTGGAAGAGTGACTTGATGCCAAGAGCATATTAAGGTGTGCAACATTAGCACATTAGACATGTACGGAAAATTTGATCGGTGTTTCTCCTTCTAGCTTCTTGAATACGGTCTTGAACGAGTCGACAAATGTGTCAGTCTGACCATTTGACTATGAGTGAAACGGTACCATTCTGATGTGTTCAATGCCATTTTCACTGCAGAATGGCTCAAACCTTTCTGGTACAAATTGGGGACCGTGGCTTTAACGATGGTGTCGCAGAGTCCCTGACAAGTCGATTGCCTTTTCTGTCCTTATTGATTGTATTTTAAAAATCTCTAGCCTCTTGCTAAACGCATCAATGAATACTAGGTACCAACAACCAATTACAGATCCTGCAAATCTCCCTCTCTTTTATAATTACGGAGTTTTCGGCATTGCCTGCGACTGGAACGTGCACTTCACCAGTTTTTCGACGTCTTCGTCTATTAATGGCCAGTACACCTTGCTTCGTACTAACAGCTTCACGCGGGTGGCTCCTGGCTCTGGGTGACCTTGGTGCAACACAGAAAGTATGTGGTTACGGTAGCGACTCGGGATAATCGTTAGTTCCCCTCATCGAGAGAGAAATTTTGTATCTTATGGTACCTTTTCTGCTGACCGCATGCTGGTTTTGCATTGTAGGTTTTTATGTTCATTAAACTCCCAATGACACCTTCTTTATCCGATATCTGGTGACCAGAAATTACTCTTCGTGTGTACGTATTTGATAGTGAAATATTAGATGAGCAAGATGAATGCGTATCATTATGAAGGCTAGCCGTGTAGGCCAAAATGCCCTTCTTCGATCCAAAAATCGCCAACAGTGATTAATGGTCAGTCTGAAGCTAGAACTTGCTGCCGTAGGGTAGTTTTCCTCGGTATGCAAAATCACGATGCCCAGTCAGGTCCGAAATCGAGTTGAACATTATTGGTTGTATAAGTGGAGACATAGCGTTTTCTGGTCAAATACATATATTTATAACCCATGTTATGCAAATAAAATCATCGACTCATTTTCGGATATCTTCAACTTTCGAAAACCGCTGGTCGGCCAAATACTACATTGATCTAAACAAACAGTAGTCAAAAAGGCCAAATAAGTAAAATATGCAGCATGCGGGAAAACTTTCTAGCTCAAGTTGAAGATCTCGCCCCAGGTTGCTTTTGCTGTGAGTTGACGGGCGTTGTCATATAAAGCAACCTGACAGAACACGTTCCTTGGCCATGCGTCAGCCAATTTGTTCAGTTGCGCTTGATAAGGTTCAGCCGTGATAGTTTGACCTGGTTGAAGAAGTTCGTAGTAGATGATTCCTTCCCAACACCACCAGACACACAATAACACTTTCTTGGCATGAATATTGGGCTTTGCAATAGATGGACATGACTGGCCTGGATCTACCCATGCTTTTCTTCGTTTAGGACTATCGCAAAGAATCGACTTTTCATTTCCAGTAATGATTTTGTGCAAAAAACTATTTTCTTGAAGTGAGAATGTAAATTCAAACAAATGTCGACTCTACAATGTTCGTTCTCGTCGATTAGCTCGTGAGGAACCTATTTTCCTCCCTTTTGAATCCTTCTCAATACAAGCAATCGATTTGAAACTGCTACTTGAGTAACTCCTAACTGTTTCCCAAGTTCTTTTTGAGCTTGACATGGGCTCTCATGAAGCAAAGGTTGTAATTCTTCATCTTCAAACTGTTTTTCAGGACCTGAACCTGGATTATCTTCAAGATTAAAATCTCCATCACCAAACTTCGTAAACCACTTTCTAATAATTGAAACACCAACAGCATTATCTCCCCAAGCCGAACTAATTATTTCAATAGCTTCAGCAGCATTTTTCCCAGTTTAAAATACAATAACATTGTCACTCTTAAATTTTGGTTTAAAACATCCATCTGTTAAAAATTTGATACACACTGAACGGCAGCTTGTAAATGACTGAAACTTATGTAAAATAAACAGCAATGTTTTTATACCAACCAACTTCAGTGCTATGTTTCCACTTGTAAACCTATTAAATGTGTGCTATCGGTTGTAGGGGCTCAACCAATATTCGGGTCGGGACGGTTAAAGCGACAAGCCAGCAAGGCTTTCATGAATTGAAGTTTCGTACTCCACAGAAGCGTCGTGTCGCTGCAGCTGGCTTACGATAACAAAACATTTTTTTTTTTCGAAATGAATTGACCACACAAAAAAGGATAAAGATAAGCAACAAGGAGATGTAAGTAACACTTACAGTAAATTTAAGATATGCAATTCTTAAGATGATGGAAAACTCACAAAATAATACGGTCAGACAAGGTAACAAATTGTTTGCTATATTATATGTATGTACATGTGTACATGTAGTAACAGCGCTCCCTTTAAAAGTATTTGGATGGATGGATGAATCGGATAAAGCGGAATATTTCGTGATGAACTAAATTAAGGTGTTTACTCTGTTCTGTCGCTGTTGCTGTTGTTGTACTTTTAATTTGATTGATGTTGTATACATTTTGATACTGTTGTTATTAGTATTGTTATTCCATCGAAATTAGATAATCAATTATCTTAATTTTAATTAATAATTTCATTTATTTTTCGAATAATTTATTTACAAACAGTAAATAAATAAAGTGAACAGGTAAAATAATAAATTATTAAATGTATATAAATGTCAAAATTTGAACGATGTTGAATTAATATTTAGTTTCAGTTACTTGTTAGGTGAAGACTAATTTTGTATTTTTATTTTTATTTAATTACAGTTTAAAACCACCACCTAAGGACGGTGTCACAAAAAGTAATCCATCGAAACGGCATCGAGAACGTTTAAATGCAGAATTGGATTTATTAGCATCGTTATTACCGTTTGAACAAAATATTCTTAGTAAATTAGATCGTCTAAGTATTCTTAGGTTATCCGTTAGTTATTTAAGGACGAAAAGTTATTTTCAAGGTAAATATAAAGTAAAAATTAATACCCTTATAAGTTATTATTGTTATTATTATTATTATTAAACTGGAATAGATTTGGTTCGTTACGCAGAGATTCTAAACGACGATTCAAGAAAAATTCAAACTCAACATTTTTAAATCAAAGGATCATAAGAATTACGAAGTTCACAAATTTTAGCCCACCTCGGTTTTAAAAATTAGGTTACAAATAAATCGCAAATAATTTTAAATTAATGTTTTCAAATTTCGTAAATTTACTCATAATTACATTTCTTGTACATACTTCCAAATTTAATCAATAATTTTAGACATACATTCTGTGTACCTCTGAAATTATATTGTGGTCAAATATTATTATTAAGTTTTAAATATGGAATTTAAAGATTCTTCATCATTTTAGATTAGCCTAACATGAAATTTAATTAAATGTACAGTAATTTTTATAGCCATCGGTTTTATGGACTAGGAAGTCTGGGTCAAATTAACCAACATTTTAACAAATTTACTTTCTTCGTTTCGTTACATTGATTCAACGAATGAATATACAATCTAATCAATCAAATCTCTCTTTCGATAAAAAAAGAGTGTTATACATTTCACCTCTAGACATGTTGAACTTCGCGTTGTTTAAGTCTCAAGTCAAAACAACAAAAGGAGCTTTTAAAAACACTTTAGTTTTTTTATGGCGTTTCCATTTTCGATATTGTTTATGATTAAAATTGAAAATGAAAATATAAAATATTGTCAATTCATGGTATTATCCATCAAAATCAACGGAACAGAAAGAGAATTAAAATTTATAACTTAAAAAGCAATTTAAATATAACTTAAGAACTAGTACGAGTCCACCTTCTTTAATTGTGGTGGTTTTTGTTTTATTACAATCTTGTATACACATTTTTCCTTAGACTGAATTGCGGGTGGTCGGTAAATAATAAAAAACATAGAAAATGAAAGTAAATAAATAGAAATAATGCTTCGTACAAAATGTATATGTTTGTACAAAGGGTAGTATCAAACCAATGTCTTATAATTAAAATTGGACAGTAAAATGAAAATAATGGTTTTAAGAATACTACTTTATATACATTTACGTCGGCTACTATAATCCCTTATGGAAAAGTTATGCGGGATAAATATTGTAGAGGAATTGGTTATTAGGTTGCATTTTTTCATGTTCAAAACCACAAGCTTTCAGTGGAAATACAGTTTTTTTTAATACGTTTTGATCAATACGTAATTGTTTACCCCCAATTTCTAAAAAAAAAAAAAATGTACGAGTATGTGGTTACGACCATACTGATCGCGTGCAAGTTAAAAAAATAAACAACAAAGTGAATATAATACAATATTATCGGAGATAAGAATGGAAAAACAAATTTTCTTTTTGGACAAATTATTATTATTTATATTTCAGTTTTTAAATTGTTTTTAAGTATTTTTTTATTATTTCTAGTTTCATCCGCTCATAGTATATTTTATGGTTGGCATTTTTTTATGAGAGTGGGTTAATATTTATAAAATATGCTCGCCTTGGTCTTGAAACTGTACAACCGACAATAGTTGTTTTTTTACATTACCCATGCGTTCATCGGAATTGCTTTGTGGAGTTTTCAAAATTATTATTGGTATTTTTAAACATTTTTTGCCAAAATTAACAAAACTGTATTTCTTTGTTTCATTTTAAGTGAAACTTACGTAATCTCGATTAATTAAGCGCTAGTCAACTAATTCGCTAAACAAAAGCTATTCGCCATTATGATGCATCAGAAGATATAGGGCAAATCAGCTGTATAAGCATGTAATGATCCGAATTCTGAAGTACCTTATTTTAAACTAAAAACCCTTACGAACCCCCAGAATTGTTGTCTATTTCGTACCTGCCATTCAGAGATGACGTAAGACCCTTACGGTTTAAGACAGGACTTGTTGTGCCTGACTTTTTATAATATTCATTATAATTATTGCATGTTTTAAAGACCGAATGTTATTCTATATTTGACGGAAAAAACCAGGCAGGGATGCTTGATATTTCTAATGTACTATCGACGCCAAAACTTGGTTGTACATCGAAACATAAAACTACTTAATTTTCACATTTTTGATCGCAGCAACAAACACTATTTTAATTAATATACACTCCCGAGCAACTGAATCGACTAAAACCTTAAGCGCTCACATAAGGGCGATTTTTGTTAGAACAGTCAAACCGATTTTCATAAAACATTATTTTTTTGAAAGCCTGATATTTTTGCTTTAAAATGACACTATTTTTATGAAAATTGGTTTAGTACTTTTTTTTGTAATGAATTTTGAATGAAAACGCAACCAAAATTGATGATTAAGCAAAAAATATTGGGGTGTTTAAAATTAAATTACAACAAAAAACTCAAGCAAAACAAAAATAATTTTATTGGTTAATAATAAGTATGGCCCCCCCCTTGCGTCTACAACGGTTCGCATGCGGTTCCCCATTGACCTTATTAAGGTTTTGACAAATACTTGGGGGATCGCACCCCACTCCTCCTCTAACGCAATCTTCAGGTCACTGATGTTAGATGGTACCGGATTTCTAGCTCGGACCCTCCGTTTTAGTTCGTCCCATAAATGCTCAATTGGATTTATGTCTGGACTGAGTGCTGGCCACCTCATCGTCTCGAGTCCGACTTCATCCAAGAACTGTCGAGTGGTTCGAGCTGTGTGACACCGGGCATTGTCATGCATCAATATTAAATATTCCCCTATATATCCTGCATAGGGCACTACATGATCCAAGAGAATGCCCTCGATATATCGTTCAGCGGTCAGACCTCCTTCACGGCCTCCACCAGGTACGAAAACAAGATCTGTTTTTCCCTCAAACGATATGCCAGCCCACACCATACACGAACCGCCGCCGTATGAGACAGTTTCAGCAAAACAGCACTGCGAAAACCGCTCTCCTGGATGCCGGCCGGTAGACCCGGTCTCTCATATCACTACCATGGAGACATATTCTGCACTCGTCAGTAAATAGAACGGACGTCCATTGCTCGATGTTCCAATTGATGTGGTGTTCGCGAGAAAATTCGAGTCGCTGTTTGCGGTGGCGTGTTGTCAATTTTGGGCCTCTAGCAGGCCGTCTTGGAGTGAGGTTGGCTTCCTTTAAGCGTCTTCTTACTGCCCATTGACTAACAGCTACATCTCGAACTTGATTTAGCTCCTGCTGCACATCGACGCCCGTGAGATGGCGATTTCGCAGTGAAGTTAGAACGATAAATCGATCGTCCCTCTCTGATGTACACCGAAACCGGCTGGTTTGTGGTCTTCGATTGAAGGTACCAGTTTCCTGAAACCTTCTGAATACTCTTGAGACAGCAGATTGGCTCATGTTAAGCTGACGAGCGACTTCTTGTTGATTGCGTCTTTCTTGCAATAAAGCAACAACTTGTGCGGATTTTTCTGGAGTGGTATCCATGATTTTAAGGAAACAATGAATTAAACTGGTAGAGATTTGTTCAGGTCAACGTTTGACTCATAAGTGACGACAAATATCGGTCAACGTGGCATTATACAGGAGATTGCATCATGCCAATTGTTTTCACCGAAACATCGCATTTTGCTAAGACTGCTTTAATTTGAAAAGTACTGTATGGATTTTAATGATAAAGGTATCCTTGAAAAGATAAAATACTAGGCTGTCAAAAGAAGGTTGTTTTTCGAAAATCGATCCAGCCATTTTAAAAAAATATGCGTTTTGATGGTCTAGTCGATTCAGTTGCTCGGGAGTGTATATATTTAGCTAGCGAGGCTGCAGAACGCTTTGAAAAAATAAAACAATTTAACAATGCAAATAAAATTATAGCGTAGTGGTAACGCATTGGACTAGAGCGGCAAAGGTGTTTGGTTCGATTCTCATTTAATTAAATCTTTTTTTTTTTTTTCAGTATTATTTTTTTTTAGTATTCATGTAATGACCAAAATATATTTTACTTTAAATTAAACATTCCGCTTTTTAGTTTTAATACAGTAATTACTAATTACACAAGAAAATACGTGGTCCGCGTTTATGATTAAACAATACAACAAATTATTTAAAAACTTTTATATTATGAGTTGTAGTAAGCCATGAGAATTTTTCGGTAAAAAATTTTTTTTCTGTCATAAACTTCATAGCATGCTATTTTCGAAACAATAGCTGTGTTTTTTTATTCGCTCCGGATAGCTGCTATCGGGAGCCGTCATATAAAATGTGGCTCCCGATAGCGCTCCGTATAAATAGGTAGAGCCAAATATTTTTTATATCAAGTTTTTGCTAAACAATTGAATTAAAAATGATAGTTTGATGTTAAATAAAACTAGTTTACTAATAAATAGCGCACCAAATTTAAATTTAGGCATATAAAAAAGTCGGCTCCCGATAGCAGCTATCGGGAGCGAATAAAAAAACACAGCAATTATAAGAATGAAAATTAAATAAATTTCCTTAGATTTGATATGGCTTAGTAGAAATGTTTTGGACTAGAGCGGCTATCCAGGGTTCGATTGTGGCCAAGGCATTTTAGTTTTATTTTTCTATTTATATTTTTTTGACGTGATAACATCTTACACCGCATGTTCAGAAAATTGACAAGAAATTTTTCCCTTGGTTGTGTTGTGGGCAATTACTAATCAACTGTAAGGATTACCTTTAATTTAAATGTATGATTTCTTAGGTTGGTCCTTAAGTTTTATGCCTCACACTCACACATAATATTATCGAATGATTTCGCGCGATTTATATCCATCAACAACTGTAGTGAGAGAATTGCTCATCCGATCCGAGTACTTCTAAAGTCAATTTTTGCGTAAAGAAACAGTGGTGGTTAATTTAGTTTAAATTAAAATAATTAATCTACACATTAATTTTAATTTTAATTGAATCTACAAAATAGCGATTTACCGCACTATAGCGACAGAATGCCCCATCTGACTTGAGTAATTCTGATGCTAATTTGTACATAAAAAAATATTGGAGATAATTTAGTTTAAATTAAAATAATTAATTTCAACATGTTAAACGCTATCACGCAAAACACCTACGGCCGTGTTGATGACACAACCCACCCCGATTATTTTTTTTTTCTGTCTGTAAGGTTTCTTATTTGATGCCCCAACGCATTTAAAATCGTCCTTAAAAGCCCTTACTCTTTTGGTTTAAGGTCTATTTAAAGTACAATAACCCTTAAAAGCCTTTAGTCTCGAGTTATTTCTACTTGGCAAAAAAATAACGGTTAAAAAAATATCAAATGGTCAAATGGTGATGGTGGCAGTGGCCCCTTGACATCAACATTATATATAAATTGTATCCGTCCTAGGACGGGCTGCACCCCCTAGTATATATATATTTGTTTATTTATGTTATAAAGGTGGATTCAGCGAAAAAATTTGCTAGCTCGTGATCACGAATTGTTGAAATTTCGTCATCTTTTTTACCTCCTCCAATTTTTTTTTTTACTTTTTTAAAAGACCAACCATGAAAAAAAGTAAAACAAAAATTGGACGGGGTAAAAAGGTGACGAAATTTCAACAATTCGTGATCACGAGCTAGCAAATTTTTCTCGCTTAATCCACCATAATAAAAGAAAGGGTGATCATACCATATTACCGTTGTACAGAATAAACAGATTTAGTAACTCTTTGATAAAGCTTAACTTTTCGGTAAGTTGCATAAATTTGCGTTCAAAGGTAATCGTATACATCGTATCTATTCTTATTAGAAAACAACTGTAATGAAATGGGTAAAGAGGTTCTCAGATACAGGCACCATTGATCGGTTACCCCAGAGCGGCAGACCAAAACTATTACAAGAAGCGCAACTATGCAAAATGTTGTAAAGGAATTCACTCTAAATCCATTTTCTTGCGCAGCTTCAAATGCATCAGCATATAATGTTTCTGCCGCGACTATTTCTCGAATGTTAAAAGACGCTGGAATGCATCATCGAAGTCCAGCTCAAAAACATATTTTAACCAGCGCCAATCGAGCAGCTCGTGCTGCTTTTGCAGAAAATAATTTGAACACGAACTGGGAAAAAGTCATTTTTACGGACGAGAAAGTGTTTAGGTCGGATCATCATGCTAAACTGCACATGTATCGGTCAAATAAAATGCGGTATAGTGAAAAATATATTCAAAGAATTAGAGTGAGTGGCCAAATATCATGTGAAGTGTGGGGATGGATAAGTGCTGGTGGCATCGGTGAGATATGCGAGATTTCACAACACATGATACCGTCAGTCACTACGGTTTATCCGGAAGAATTTTCGATCCATTTTATCCAGGATAATTCCGCAGTTCATAGGTCTCGCGAAACTTTGAATTGATTAAATAGAAACCTCCCCATCCTTCCCATCTCTTGGCCAGCTTATAGTCCCGACTTAAATCCAACAGAAAATATTTGGGGCTATATGGTTAAGGATTGGAAGCCTCTATATCAGTGATCGCAAATATGTGGCAGGCGTGCCAAACTTGGCATGTTTACAATTTTTTGCGGCACTTCAAAAAAATTTTGAATTTTAAAAAAATTGACTTTTTTTGCAGTTATTCTTACAAAAAATGGAAAAGACGTTTCTAGAATTTTGATAAAGCCCCAATACATATTGAAATGCTGAGAAATGGGAACCCATGAAAGTAATTTGGTCATATAACCACCTTTGGAATGAATATCAAATATTTGTCACAAAGACGGAAAGACCGAAAGAAAATTACTTGGTGATAAAATATGTACATGGCTGATCAAAAAATCGTCAAATTTTACAATGCTTAGTTTATTGTTGGCTGTCGAAAAGGTTATACAGTTTTGGTGTGCTCAGTATCATAACGGTGTCGATTTTGGCCAAAAATTTACTAACAAGCAGAGAAGTGTGAGCAGGTGTATTATCATTGTACAATGGCCATGAGTTGTTTCTACACAAATCCAGACGTTTCGTTCGGATCGCTTCACGCATACAGCGTATAACTTCCTGGAAGTACTCCTTATTAATCGAACGACCTAATAACTCACGTTACACTACTTGGCGAGCTTTTTTTCGATGTCATATTCGTAAACTCCTGTTTGATCACCAGTTATGACCCATTTGAGCACCCATTTGAGACTTCATTCAGCAACTTCTGCACTTCGGCATTGCTTTAAGTCGAAATTCAACAACTTCGGAGGTAGTTTTACTGTCACACGTTTCATGCCTGAAACCCATTTAAAATAATTTTTGTTAGATACCGAAATGTTTCAAATCGAGCATCCACCGAGCAATACATTTTTATTAATCGCATAAATGGTATATGTTGGTATTAGTTACAAGAAAAGGGTATAGCCAATGAAAGTTGCCACTAGGATGACCAGTCCAAAAACAACTAAACTTGAACGAAATGTTAACAAATTTGAAAAAGTCGAAAATTTCGACTTAAAAAAACCAGAGCAGTTTTAAAGTTTCGAATTTTGTTATGTATTTGATAAAAAAAATAAGAAAACAATTGGTTTGATGGAGACGACCATCCACTGGTCAGGAAACAGATTTGAAGTTAAATCTCTTCTAGAAAAGTTTCAAAAGCCGCCACCTTGATTCACCATTTAGATGTGCTGAAACCAATTCATTTATCATCATATTTGTTGGTTAAGTCAAATACCAAATTACAATAGAATTGGTGCACAATTGCAAAAGTTCCGTTTGTGGCAGGAATGGAGTTTCTTAAATGAAACATGGCCAGAATTAAACAAATATTCCAACGTATTGCTAATAATACTTTGGTTCATAACTATAAGCCATAAATAAAAAAAAATTGCTAAAGAGAAACTTGTTTTTTAATAATACATGACCAATCCAGGCCTTTTCTACACTTCCAGCGCCAAATGGAATGCGCACGTTTGTCAATAAATTTAGTGAAATTTTATATCTACGTTATTAAGCCGATTCTGTATATATGTAGTTCCTAATATAAAATCGAAATATTCACGCTCTGAAGAGTTTCTAGGGTTTATATCATTTGGGGTCAGATTTCTTAGATAAAATAAGAGCCAAATTCAAGATATTGCGGAACACCTCTACTGATAGTATGGTCATATAGTATGGTCATATTTGTAGACTTTTCTCAGTATAAATAAAATAAAATAAAAATAAAGTACCATTAATCAAAAATTGTTTTACCAATATTTTTTGTGGATGTATTTTAATAAAGTTTGTGGATGTATTTTAATAAAATTTTACATCTGAGATTTGATATGTAAAGTTGATTCTTTAAGTAGATCCTAATATAAAATTTAATAAATTTCAGCTCTGCAGAATTCCTTCGGACAGTATCATCATTTTTTTTTATCGTTTTATTCTATGCAATCTTTTCTGGGGATCAAGGCACTCCCAACTCTTTCGCAGTTAACTTTTACCGCCCTACTTTACGCAGTAGTTGCCAAATCGAGGACGTACGGGTTTAAACCCGTTTTGTATAAACCACCTGCACATTGTATTGCTTGATGCCAGCCTATAGTGCTGACATGAAATGGTGGGTCGGCCCATGGATTCTGCACTCTCAACAGGGGATCATAGTTGTGTTCATCGTTATTACCGATCGTAATCAGATGATGAAGAATCCATTTTGCATCCCGCCCCTATCGGGATTCGAACCAGGTACCTCCCGATCCAAACGCCACAGCTTTAACCACTGAGCCAGTTGGTCGGTCAATATCATCATGCTTTAGTCGATATTTTAAATCAAAAATTATATGCGCCAAATTTATTTTTACATACTGAGCCAATTCAGACTATCTTCTTAACTCTAACATCAAATGTTGCTCATTTGTTGACGGATTTCACTGAAATTTTATGTCTGAAATATTTTGTTGTTAGTAATAATAGTTCCAAATATAAAACCTATTATAACATGGCCTGAAGGATTTTTTCGGCCCTAAGGTTGGGCTGAGATCAGCATTTATAAATTAAAACTCGTACTAAAGGTGTTACGGTCGATACCATAAATCAAAAATTACATTTGCCAATTTTGGTTTTCCATTCACAGCCAATGCGGTCAATTTTTGCCACCTCCAGTACCAAATGGAATAAACCCATTTATCGATGTACTTTTGTGAAATTTTATATTTGAGATATTACGCCAATTCTATAAATAGTTCAAAATCTAAAATAGATTAAATCACATCTTAAAGAATTTTTTGGGCCATATCATTTGGGCTGCAGTTTGATGATTTAATTAAAATATTTAAATTGTATGGAAATTATTATTTTTTTGTCCTTTCTCTGAGTTTTCAGGACAATGTAAGACTATTTCAGAAGTTTGAAAAACCAGAACATGTTGAGAGAAACCAGGACGTCTGGCCACCCGTAATTGTCTCTCCTCTAAAATGAAAGAAATTTATTCATTTCAATTTGCATATCAATTTATTGAAGAAACGTTGAACCAAAAGTTCTAAACAAAATACCAGAGCATTAGCAGAAAGGCTAACTCACAGTTTGGCACGAAAAAAAAAAAAATTAAAAAAATAATTGTATTGGCACGCCAATAACCAACTACTTGCGAACACTGCTCTATATCCACGAACAAGGGAAGAAGTCTTAAAACGTGCTTTCGAAAAATGGGATGAGTTAAGAGGTAACCCGAATTTTTGCCATCAATTGGTAGCTTCGATGCCAAATCGATTACGTGAAGTAATCGATGATGATGGATACTGGACGCATTATTGAAATGTTTATTATTTAATATTATATTCCGTTTTTTATTACTTATTAGTTTTTATATTTATTAGTTCATTACCTACGTCCTAAATACTAATCCTAAATTACATATTTGAATAAAATAAATTTGCGAGTGATTTCAAAAAATTTGTAGGTACTTTACCGATATTTCTTTTATGGCGTTGTCACCTATGTTTTCAATGCAAAATAATTCAGAATTTTTGTGGGCTGCTTAGTTGCAAATGCACACAGGTTTTTCTCCATGTATAACCAACTTTTGGCGTCGATAGTACAATGGCTAAGTGTGGGTCAATTTTCCGTTTTCATGTGTGTCCTTTGAAATTTCGTTCACAAAATTGTCGGCAGTTGTCCAAGCTGAATGCACATTGTAACCCAGGTTATACTATGCGCGAGCAAACATGAAACAGAAGTTTAAAGTATAGAAAACGAAATTTTCGGCTTTTTAAATGTGTGTTTATAATGAGTAAATTACAATTTTAGAACAACACAGAAGTGTAACAGTTTCAATAACATGAACAGTTTCATGTTATAAACGTCCCATCTCAAACAAAATTTCTCAAATGCTCATGCATAGTATACATCTGGGAATTTTGATATGATTTCATTCTTGTACGAAGACAAATCTGTGGTCACAAATCATAGTGGCTTAAGTGAAAAATTCGCAATTTTTCAGGAAAACGTTTTTAAAGTTAAGAATCCTTCAAAATCGTATGAGTTTTTTTAATTCTTCCTTTTATAAATGATTATTACGGTTGTTTGCAGTTACCGGAATATTACAAAAAATTGATATGATGTGAAATCGAGTCTGGAGGTTTCGAATTTGAGATAATACATAAAAGGGCTTAAGCCATTATGATTTGTGACCATTTAGAGAGCAATATTGAAAAAAGTTTAACATAAAAATTGAAAATCTCAATAAAAACAATGGCCTGTTGTGTTACACACAGATGAGATTTTAAGAAGTATTTCAAATACGATAAATATAATCATTAATAATAATGGCCGAGAAGCTGTAAAAGTTCTTTATTCAATCGTTCTCTCACTGTATTCTTGTTATTTTCCTGGCGATGCAAATTAGCTGACGAATTTCATACCAGGACCTCTGATTCTTTTTTTATGGCTGAGAAGAGAAAAACACTTGTTTTTCTGCTTAATCGATCTTGCAATATTTTGTTTATGAGCTTTTGGCAAGTTTTATATGCTATTCTGTTTTAGTTCATATCAACATAAGAAAAAAATAGAAGTGCAAATGAGTTATTGGTGTGATTGCCCAAATTTGTTAATGTTATCCCCATACATATATTTATAATCCAACACAGTTTTTCGGTTATAATTTAAAACGATCATATAATACACACCCTAATTGTTATTTAAGACAACTCCTCCAGAACAAAACAAAAAAAATATTGCTCATTTTCCATTTTCCAAAATTTGGACATTTAATGTAAATTATTTTTCGTCTAAGGCATATATCACCCAGACGTTTTCGACTATTCTCATACACATTTATAGTTAGGTGATTATACAAAATAATCTAAAAAATTGTTTTGAACTTATTTATGCGAGGGTGAACATAAAACCCATAAACGATAATCATTTATCCTTCTTAATAAACTGTACCTTGCCTACACACACCAGCATATGGTATACTGTAGATTGTAAATTAACTTCAAGCTCTAAAAAAAAAAAAAAATATTTGAATCTATTGTTATTTCGGTCGTTACCCTGAAATGTACCTTGAAGTTCTATCTTTTGTTGTAATGTAGAGATGAGATATGCATTCGAGGGTTATTATCTTTTTTAATACAATATACCGAATCTCAAAATTATCATAGGCGAAGGAGGGTACATTAAATTTAATCAATTTATATTTTTATTAATAAAAGGAAGTTAATACGATTTATTAACTCGTATTTTACTTAGATTGATTGAATATAATTCACAAGGTTAACCCTAAGAATATCGCCATTATTTATAAAAATATAATGATCTAACATCCATACAATAAAATTAAGTACTAATCCAGTATGTACACATACATATGACATACTCGAGAAATTCCCAATATGATTTAAACTTTACGGAAATAAACAACACAAATAATGAACACGGTAATAATTTAGTCATAAATCATTCAAGAATGAAAATAAATTTCCAGGTGGTGCAATAAAAATAAAAACAAAAAACAAAATTCTGTAAATTAATAATTCGTTGTTGGTTAGGAATTAGAAACGTTAAAACAATATACGAATATGAATTAAGCCGACTGTGAGTGCAGTTTAGGTTGAAAATGTAAAACCGAAAGATTGACGTTACAAAATAAATGTATGATCTATCATCTTGAGTTTCTGTAATCAAAATTGGGGGAAATATTTGTATGTAATTCATTTCAAATCGTTATAATGAGACTCTGTTCATTAGGTCAATAGTAATTTTGTTTAATCTGTTAAATACAAAAATATTTTGGTAGGTTGTCTTTGCGAGATTTTTTTTGTGAGATGATTTATGTATTTTGGTCAAATCAAACTCAGGATGCATTCCGTCCAAGATACATACACAAATTATTTACTATGGTAAAGCAATACATTTTTTACTAAACGTAAAGCCTAATAGTTGTTTATGTGGCCTGATACTATATACCATGATTCTAGCTAATAGTTGGGCACCACCCCAAGTTGCATATCACGAGTATTAAAGATATTTTTTTTTTTAATATATGATGTATTTAGATTTACTATGACGAACAAGATACATTTTATAAAGCCATTAGTAGAGATACAGCCAAATCAGTTTTATGTCCAGATTGGCCACGTTTTTAGCTAGGTGTTCTCAATGAAAAAGTCATAAGCCGTTTTATTTTGAAAGTGGCCTACACACATTTTTAAAAAAATTATCCATATAGATTTTATAATATTTACAATTCTACATTATCTTTTAATATTTAAAAAATGCATCTAATATATTATTTAGAATCAGTGCAATAAGTAGTTGCAATTTTTTAAAAATACAGGTAACTTAGAATTGTAAATACTGTACTATAAAAGCTTGCTTGATCTTTTTGTAAATGGGCTTAGACAACTTTCAAAATAAATGGCTCAAATAAAGATATTACTAGAAATAAAGCCAAATGGTTTCATATGTAGATAGATAGGATGTGATACTAGATGAAAGTTGGATACCACCGCAGGTGCATAATAAGGTGATTTAACATTTTTATAAATTCTAGATTCCGGCTGGTATATTTGACCGATCCACAATTGAATTAAAAAAATCAAAATTAAATCTTAACTGACAAAACCCTCTAGCTTTATTTGTAGTAGTGGATGTCTGTAATTTATGGCTTCTCCATGGTAAATACACAACACTGCCTCTACATGAGCCGTTTATTTTCAAAGTGGTTTTTTCATTTTTGAAAAAAATTAGGTTAATGATTATTGATTGCAATACCCATTTCTTAGTATGATTTTTTTGTCGGTAAACAATATAGTCAAAACAAGAAAATTAAATCCCCTAATACTTAAGCAATCCCTTATACTTCTGCATTGGTTCTCAATTTTTTCATTATCTCATTTCAATGAGAAAAAATATTTACATTACGTGTCTTTCTTGAATTTGGATTGATATACAACGTGACATTAAAGCCAATATTAAATTAGCTTCTCAAATGACTGTCGATGATGAATATAATTTAAAAATAAACATCTATTTGACAATTAATCCATTTTATGTTATTAAAAAGTTTGACAGAAAGAGATATACTAAATTAATTTAGGTAGATATTATAATAAGTAGTGTTCAAATGTTCGGAACCACTGTTTTAGGGATGTTCAAATGAAATGGAAAAAATGAAGTCATTTCGCAACCAGAATTTAAATTGATTTAAAGGTTAACATTTAACAAGGCATACTAATTAGCTCGACACATATTGATATTACACATCCCTCGCTTGTAATAATCTTAAAATCCAAAGCAGTGGTTTTGCTTGTTTCCGCCAATTGGCGAGAATAAAGTCCTGGAAAATCCCACAAAGTGATACAATATACTAATTGGAATTGGCAACACATAATCATTAGTTCATTACACTTGAGAACTTTCAATTTTCCTTTTGGAGTTCAATTCTTAACAACCAATTTGTATTCGAATATAACTTACAGAGTCAGTTTCAAGAAATTAGCACTACCAAACTTCACAAATATTACACTTGATCTTTAGTTAGCAAGACAAATTTTCTATTTTGGACCGGAAAGTCCTTTGGCGTTAAAAAAACTTTGGGTTCTAAATTCGCTTATTTGAATGAGCACTTACATGTATGGCATTGAACTTATAAATGTTTCTGTAAAAGATTAAAAATATAATAAATTGTTTCTAAATTATATATTATTGCTTCTCAGTTTTGGTGAATAGCGAGCGTGTTGTAAAAATATGCTTGAAATTCTAATACGGTTGAACTTTTGAAAATAATAAGTTCATTGTATTTAAAGGAACGACAATCTTCAATAAATTCGAATTGTACATAGCAAAAGTAAATTCAGAAGCACATTAAACGGTGTAGATATTTCTAATTCATTTTCTATTTTATTAAAAAACAAATATATAATAAAGTATCATTCCTTAAAGATAGCTCACAACGTTATGTAGTTAAAAATGCTATTTGTAGCAGTGACAACAACAAGAAACCCCCAAAAAGAATTGGAATATTTTCTTTCTTTAATAGACAATAGACATTTCGTTACAAGAGAACCCAGTAACAACAACTTACGGAAGACGAAAATGGGTGGTATATCGCCCTATTATTATTATTTTCATTTTCCATTTTCTTATCCTCCTTTTAAGGTGAATCTAGACACGCGATGGCGTCATTTAATACAGTTGTGCGCATGCTTCCGAAATAAAACAGAACAAAAAATTACATTATTTTCCAAGGGTTTGGGAGATTAAATATACGAATGAATTGAAAGAAAATGCCAACAACAACAACAATTCAAGCAATGAATGTGAATTGTAATAAAAATAAAATAAAACAACCGTCCAAATTTATAAACATGTACAAAAAGCATAATCTACCCTTGAATATAACAAGTTTCCCATACGTATTTTTTTATATTTCCAAGAAGCAGAAGAGCAAGACGAAAACCTGAAATTACTTTTACTTCATTTTTTATGAACGTATTCCTCGAAGGGAGGAAAATTTATACAGAGTAATCTCTATGGTGCAATATTGTTTTATTCGTTTATCAACCAGTTGGGTTATTTTTTAAAATTTATCTCCGCCTCTTTTATGTATACCACATTGGTTAGTTGTCTTTCGGATGGAAACTACGACGAGTGGTTTCTTCACCAATTTTGTATTAAAAAATGGGTACTTATAGGTAATGCTGTACAGAAAATTTGTTTATATGTATTATATAGATTAGTTTTCTGCTCACTAAAATGGTGTGTACACTCGTACATCACACAATGTGTATACACTCCTCAAAAGAAATTTCTGTAGTTTTTTTTGTGTGTGTTATACAAAAATTTTGGGTGCGGTTTTTTTTGTGCTGTTCAACGCTAGGAAAAATTCAGGACTTGTAGATTTTTATGTAAATTGAGTGGCATTTTTTGTTATGTAGATAAAGTTATAGCATTTTAACCACCAAACAAACTATGTATGTATCAGGTTTTTTTCGCTTTTGCTTGTTGAGAATTCATACATAAATATATTATTTTGATGGAGATTGTGAAAGTATTTTTAATGAAGAAACTAATTATGAAAAAATATCTATGTTGTGAAATAAGCTTCTGCATTTAATACATTTTGCACAACAACCTGATCTTCAAAAAACGCTTCAAATCATGATAAAACTGAAAAATATGCGATAGGATGGGAAACCTCATTACAAATCAATAAGGTTTCAGTTTCTCTGCTTCACAATTGAAATTTTTCATGAATTTCCAAATGTAATAGGTTGGAAGCCTCGCCTCGCAAACGCTTTATAGATTAATTTGTTTTTGTGAGACTATTACAATTTCAAACTTATTTTTTTAAATATGACACAGGTTTATCGGTTGCCGCAAACCACTACTAAAAATAAAGTGGAAATATTCTTTAATTAAATGTATTTTATTTAAAAGCAAATAAATATATCATTTTCAATACGATGTGTATCGGAAGATATTTTATTTTTTTTTTTAAATGCGAATTCCTTAAAACTGAAGAAAATTTGGATAAGTTATAAGTAGAAGCCTGAACGCATTGCCCTATCTTGTTACCTCGGTTGCTAGACTAAAAATAAAGGTAGATAAGAAAGATTGCAAAGATCGAGCATCGCAAGTCCCGAGGTGACATGGATATGCTAAACCGACTTGTACATAAGACGTTTAGGTTTAAAAAATGTTTCGTTCTCACTGCCACTGACATTGCGTTACCAAGCCTAATACCACAAGTAGCTGATTTATATATAATTTATTATATAACGGTAGGTTTTCATTAATCTGAAAATTCCTCTAATTTAAATTTATATGACTTGCTTTCGTCTAAGTGCTTATTTGTTAGGCAACATATTGGGCAAAAACACAGTAATAAATTCTTCGTCAATATTGAGCAACATCAATAAACTTATCTCTTATTAAATTTCGTTCCTCAGGTTGATCGTGGAAATATATTGCGTCAGATCTCAGCTAGCAGGACAGCTTCGGCAATTATTGCTACATTGCTACGGAAGTTCCTACTATTTTATTGTGTAACAGCATAATTGTGTGTTGGTTTGTTTCTTACAATCTTTATAAGGGTCTCAAGCCTAGTCTCAACTCCTTCATGGTTGACTCTTTCGACGAACGGGTATAGGTCCGTTTTGAATAGGTCATCTGCACATTGTATTGCTTCATGCCAATATGAAAAGTTCCTTTTGTACTCCTCTATATTAAATGCGCATACACGTACAATTTTTGCCTTTTTAAGAAAAGAAAATTAATCGCGTCAAGTAGGGGATTTTTAATGCATTTAAAGAAGGAATATTAAAGTGAACAGTATTTAATTTAGTTACAACAAATTTTTTTTTGCCTCTACGGTAAAACTTCATGCGCGCTCATTTTAATGCATAAGGAAAAAATTCTGTCCGTATCACTGCCTTAACTTCGTTTGCACGCCCAAACAAAAGTGTTTTTTTTTAAATTTATTCGATCTCTAATGTGTCTTCGAATGAACGAATATTACATTGGTTTTTAAAATATGTACACACATTATTTAATTTATATAAATTTTATTTATCGTTGCTTCTAAGAAATAACAATAACTTTCTCACAATTGTTACAAAGTGTTAAGTTAAAAATAGAAAACAAAAACAAACGAAATAAAAATATACTAAATTAAGATAAGAATAGAAAATTTATAGAAAATTCACCAACGGAAAATAATGTCTTAGTACACAATATACAACGTAGATTTATGCTCTTATAATTCTTTTCTATTTTATTTGTTATTTTTAAAACTTAACTGTCTACTAGTTAGTTGTTGCTGTGTTGTTACTTATATATTATTATTTGGTACAACAATTAAGATTAGAAAATTATTAATTGCGGTTATTGTTTTGTTTTTTCTTCTATTACAGTAGTCATGCATAAGGATAAAGAAGAAAACGGAATGCTATCCCATATGCATTCGCATGATGGATATCGAAATCGAGAATTAGGTGCATTTGAAAATAGCTTATTAGACGGTGATATGTTTCTACAGGTGAGTTGTAATAATATATTTTTTTTTTATTTTTTACTTGTAAATCGTATACAACACCCATAAAATAAAACAATTTATTTTTATTATGTTTAATTAACTAAACCAATTTCAAATATTACTATTTACATATGTATTATAACAAAAATTGCCTTTAGGGTATTTATTGATGATTTATTTAACATATACACAGTTGATTATTGAATGTTAATAAGATTGATTTGTTGTTGATTGAATTCATGTTTATCTACCACAGTTATATTAATTGAATGTCATTTTCGTAATCAACAAGTAAATAATATGAAATGTTCTTGGTTAATACAGCAAGTAAATTAAACTACTTGGTCTGTTGCGCCAAATGAAACTATTTAATAAATATATATGTTGTAAAATTAAGTAGTTTTGACTAGATTCATGTTTTTTAATGTTAGCAAAACATATTGTAGTTCTTCATTTGTAAATAGATTAGATTTAAAAAAAACAACTCTAAAGCAAAATAATTTTCGAGCCAAATTATAAATTGATGTTTCTAGAGGTAATGTTATAATTAGGACAATAAGTTAGCCCGCAATATCATCCAAATTTATTGGTTCATTTCTCGAATAAAATTTAATTATCCCGAAAAAGTGTAAATCTTATATAAAGTGTAGCTTCATTTCGAAAAGCATATAATTCAGGAATCTAACACAAGAAAATCAAGTTTAAACCTAATGAAAATTTATAAATTTCCTGCAAAAAAATTTGTAATAAAAAATATAAACATCTTTAAACGTAAGATTGTTTAACATATTCTTCACATCCAATCACGAATTTATAGTTCTGTTAATAGTGTAGTACGTCTTGAACTATATGGAGAAAGCATAAATTATATACAGCTAATACTAGAGATATTACTTAAGGGTTTTTTATACGCTAGAGAGGCCATGGTAATACGGTAAGGTTTCACCAACACCCCAGAACACAAAATTTTACTGCGGTCTTCTTTTATTACCACAATTTGTATCATGCAAGAAAATGTAACAAATGGGTGCAAAAGTTATCCTAGTGGTCTGTAGGATCATGTAAATACGAATAGACACATATTTCACTTTGTAATCGAAAATTTTAAAAAATTCCGAAATTTAAAATTCGTATTTATTCGAGATTATTTGATAGACGTTTTCGAGATTTAGTTAGTGTTGAATTGCAGAACTTTGAGTTGATCGGCTTTCAGATTATTCAAAATTTACCATTTTTATTGGACATAATTACTTGATATTACTTGAGGTTTTCGTCAAAGAATTTTTGAATTGTACAATGTCATCAGATTATTTAATATTGTTCAAATTATTTTTGAAATTATTGAGCATTTTCTTATAGTATATTATAAAATTTACAGGTAGTTCAAGGTTTTTTAAAATTCTGATATTTTCGCGACTCGTTTCGCGAAATTTGAGGTTGTCCGGTGGTTTGCATTGTTTTGATTTGCGTTCCCAAGTAACAAATTAGGTAATTTATTCCATTGATTGGAGCAATTTGTTCTAGTTAAGTCAAAATTACGTAATTTTTTAGTTAATTTGCTACTATGAAGGAGTTATTCCCTATTGGTAAAATATTAGAAAGACATTTCGAAAATTCTCCCTCTATTTTGTATAATGAACCGGTGCTTACTTTATGGTGGAATCATAAGGAAATTTAACGTAATTTACACCAGCGAAGTGTGTTAAAAGTTGAAAATTGTTTATGGTTGAAAATAGGGTTTAAAATAAGGAAAAATTCCTCAGATTCTACCTATTTTCTACTTTAAAGTAAATATAACTTTTAAATCGAAATGTCACAAATAGGAGAAACTTTGCTCATATACAATTTTCCCAATTTTAGACTTTGAGATGGATTTTTCTTTAGCAACGATAAGTAAGGAATTTTTTCCTTATGTTTTCCAATTTTTCTACAGTATGGTGAGAATTTCTTTAAAACAGAAAATAAGTAGAAATCTATTTTGTGCGCTCGACTATAAAGACAGAAATCACCTGAAAATGTTACTTCCAACACGATTTTTCGAATAAGTTCCAAAACAATTTTCTTTAAAGTCGAAAATATTGAAAAATTACCAAATTAAGACATTTGGATATTATTACAACACTGCAGCTTGCATAATTTTTTTGTCAAGCGGTTCAGTTCGCCTCGAGTGGTTTCAACATAGAAAGCAGTTTTAAAAATGAACAAAAATAAAAGCTACAAAAGAGCGTATTGTTATTAATCAAGTTATTGTTGGAACGTAAATGTTATAAACAAAACGAAAATTTCAATTTGGAATCTGATATTTATTCAAATATCTCGTCAACTTCAGATTTTTATATCTCATCACAACCACTTACGGGTCCAACGAGAAATGAAGATTCACAGATCTCCCATTACACAAACGAATTTTTACCTCTAAACGTTACTTTGATTTTATTAATTTTGAGCAACTTTTACGAAAAAAGATCATCTTTTTCAGGTTTTTCCGTTCTTTTTCACCAAAAAATGTTGATTGTTGCAGTAAATAGTATTGAGTAATACTTTTTGAGTATTCCTTCTGATTTTAATCGAAGGAAATCATACCAAATCGCATTTTTTATCGTACATCTTTCATCTTTTAGAAAAGAACGAAAAGAATGAATTTAAATCAGCTATAACCGAAACAGAACTCAACTATACAAAATTAACTCGACTCAAAAATTTAAATACATTTTTCGACTTATTTAGTAAATGTTCACCTATGTAAATAGGTATAAAATGGAATTTGGCAACGTAATTTACAATAGAGCTAAAATTAGAAATTCCTTAAATAAGAAATTTCGTCTTAAAA
Organism: Tipula helvola; assembly: GCA_963556165.1. Lineage (NCBI taxonomy): Eukaryota > Metazoa > Arthropoda > Insecta > Diptera > Tipulidae > Tipula > Tipula helvola. The sequence goes on from OY744481.1 coordinate 206,713,390, forward strand.
TAGGTAGTTTCGTTTAGAGCTGAGGGACAATTCCTTTTAAAAGTCCAATAATTTAGTAATTATGGAGAATGAAGACGATTTTCAAAAATCCACCATTTATTTTTGTTTTAATAATGGATATATACCAAAATTCTGCTCCTGAAAGTCAAAACAAATTTTTTTTTAATTTATCGAAAAATTAATTTTACAATATCAATTATTTTTTTAGAGCATTGTAATTTTTCGAGGTAGAATATGCGTTTTTATCGAAAAAAAAAATACAGGGGCATTAACTTTGTTACAGCAAAAACAATTTTTTGCATACTTATAAAAATGTTTAATTATTTTTCATAATATATATCATTAATTATGATCGTATATTATATACTATTTTGTGTTTAACCTTTTAATTATATTCAAGTAATAAATCTTACCAAAAAGGAGAATTATAATTAAATTTGTCGATAAATTGATAATAAGTTGAAAATTAAGGAAATCCCACTTATGGTTTTCGTCGAATCGACGTATTATTACCCCAAAATAGGTAGAAGTGGAAAGTGAAATATTACCTAATTAGCACTTCTCAGGTATAATTTTACGTCGAATCGACGTCGAAAAATTCTCCAATTATGTCGATTCGACGTCGATTCAACGTAATATTATACCTATTTAAAAGGTGTTTTTCGTCTTCAAAGACGTGTTTTAAGTAAAAATCTACCTGTATTCGACCTACTCTGTTACTTGGGTTGATTATTCAAATTTTTTTCGAGTTTTATTCGAAATTTTCCGACTTAAGCGTTCAGATACTAGAATACTCCAGATTTTTGAAATGTTCGTGATAATTCTTGAATTGTGTGATTTTTGAAGATATCCCAAGTAATAATTTTTAAATATGCGAGCATTAATGAGCTCTATTATACTTGATGAGGCTAATGGCTCTTCAAGATAAATGTTTTATATTTGTAGCTTTACGCAAAATGTATACGCTTAAATTTATTGTTTCTTTATGGTTTTAGCTCTTTTTGCTTGTAGAGCATTTAGCTTTATTAGTAAGTTCTAAAACCACAATTAGAGCTAAACCATCTTCTCATATAGAGCCGGGTATGTCATAGAGTAAAATGTTTCTAAGAGCCTAATTGTTCCTGGATAAGAGCTGTATTTAAGCACATTTAGAGTTTATTGCTTATTTATTAGTTTACTGTAATAGCTTTACACTATTTTATCACTCATCGCAGTAAAAGAAAATTACTAGGTAGTAAAAGAAAATTACTACAGTGGCCAAAAACTCTGTTAGCAATTTTTAATTTTTTTTCGGAACTAACTGCTGTATTAAAAATCGAATCGATTTCATATGTAATTCAGCTATAATACCTCTACTATAGGATACGATTTTTATCTTTTAGATCTTCAACATGTAGAACAAAAAATTGAGAGAGAGAATGCTCTCAATTGGTATATATATATTAACAATAACATTAAACCGTCCATTTTTGACTAAACAAAAATTTGTAGCTTGGCGGCCGTGTTTAATAGTATATTATTCAACGAGCATATAATCATAGCTGTTATTCACGAAGATGAAGTTTGCCGACACGAGCCGATAGGCGAGTGTCGTAAATTATCTGAGTGAATAACAGCCATTATATGCTAGTAGAATACGATAATTTGTCCACGACCGACAAATATCATTGTTTTATAATCAAATCCTTTAAATACTCTTCAAATAATTTTCGTCGACATTTTGACGTCACAGTTTAATAATAATGAAAATGGCAAGAGACTACTAGATAAAATTTCAAAATCAAATAATTTACTTGGAAGTATTGAATAATGAAAGAAAAGACTACTAGATAAACTAGCAGTGAATAATGGATATCATTATAAGTGATGAAACAAACGTATAATGAGCATATTATACGTTAGTCGTGGACAAATAATTTTTTTAGCTAATAACATTTGGCCCAATTTTTAGAATGTAGAGCCGCAAAATCTAGCGGTTTCCATAAAATTAGGTTAAAGAAACTAAACCAATTTTTAGGAAAACGTAAAATTAAACTTTTCATGAAAATATGACTTTTTTTGCTTTCAATAAATAGCTACTTATTTAATTTTCAAATGTTACAGTTATTTGTGTGACCAATTTATTATTTAGTAGGTATCATACTAGCTTTCACCACACAAATAAAACTGCATAAATATTTCAGTATTTACAAACCACAAGTAGTAAATAAATATTGAGATTTATGTTCGAATTTTATTCATTCGAAACAATTTTAGAAAAATGTAACTAAAATCAATTGTCTATATTCGGTATAATTCGTTTGCATCGAAAATGTTCATTTTGTTATTGCTATTTCAATAATACGAAGTTTGCCAGCAATTTTTGTTTTTAAATAATGTTATATGATCCCCTTTAAAGCAACTAGCTTCAAAAATCTAAAATTTGTTAAAGCCCTATTTTAAACGTTACAGTTGCTCTTATGTACGTTATAGAGCGTAGGCATGTTATAAAAGCGATAAAAGCTACACTTATCGAGCAAAAATGTAGCTCTAAGAGTGCTACTTTTGCTTTATTATTATTATTATTTTCACAGGGCCATGTGGACATTGAGCTACCTCGCATTGTGACCTAAAAGATTTTTTGTGCTTCGACCTTGCTTAATTATCCGTCCAGTCAATATTCAGGCTCTTAATGAACCTGATAATACTGCCGGCCGGTACACGATACATACTATATGGGCTCATTGCTCTCCCTCCTAGATGTTTACTATAGCAAGTACTTCTATACTAGAAAGACGGTAGCATTGGTTCCCAAGACTTCGGGAGAGCAGTTCCACTCCTGTATGTTCCTAGCTCTGCCCCGTCTTCCACTTTAATTTTCCTCTTACAATTTTCTGGAAAGTCGCCTATTGATCACCCAGCTTTACTATAGCATTGCTAAATAAAACGCGTTGGAGGTGTCTGGTATCCAGAGTCCGCATACTTTGTACTGATTAAAGTAATCGATTACATCGGTATATGCTGTTCCACCTTAGATTAGGCATTTTTGTCAAGGGTTTCTCCTTTAGTGCCGTACTTTAGCCTGTACCAAAAGGCCACAATGTACCTAATGGTCTCATTTACCAGTGGTTACCACTAGGAGGCAGCACGTATACTTGCGAATTGTGAGTAGGTTACCCCTTACACAATTGTACCCATCACGCAGCTGCCTAGTACATGACGAGAACAGCCTACGTGATGCGCACTCTACTGGAATGTTACGGAGCTTAATCTACTCATCTTTAGTGCCCCTCCCCCCTCCAATAGACAGCTTCATAAAAATTCTAGGAGCGCTTCTAAAGCAAAAATTAGAGCTTGCGGCTTTATTTAAGTGCGCTCTTAAAGCAAATCTAGAGCAAAATTGTTACTTGGGATTCCTATTCAAAGTAAGAAGACCAAAGGTTATTCAACATTATTCTTTGATTTTTAAAAGCGATGGTTTTTTCCATATTTATGACTAACATGGTTTTGTAGTACTAATAAGTAATAAAAAGTTAGGAAATAGTTTTCTATATTACAAAACTATCCTTAAGCCTCGATAGAAAAGGTTCAGATGTGTTGTGCAAAAGAAAATGTTTGTGCGACCCTCAGTGAATGAATTCTCGACTTATAAAAGTGCGGCACACTAAAAACATTATACGTCTTTGGTGTTTCGGTTCAATTTTATAATTTTTTTTTAATGCTTATTGATGATAATTCATCCAATAAAATATTCAGGATAGTCACAGCCTCAGGGTATACGTCAAGAAAAATGGGGTTTTACGGGTAATCATGGTGGTTTCTAAGCAAATCTGAGGATGAATCATGTTGCACTACATAATGTATAAAGAGCGGCTGGAAGTGCACCTGAGAGTAGAATAGATTGCAAAGAAATGAACAAACAACAAGCATTAAAGGCATATTAGTGGGACATGCAATACTAATGAAGCGTAACTGTTAATATTAATAACTTTTGAGAAGATTTACCTTCCAGATCGTTTGCTATCAATGTAGCATTCATTTTAGAAGTATTGTTGACAGCAACTTTTTAATATTTGTCGTTTTACACTGATTTTGATTCATCCTTATTACAAAATTTAATTAGTTCATCTGGGGTCCGATCCGTGAGAAACGGTGAACTGCAGGCATCTGAATTTGGAATCATGTAACAGCGAAATTACAACAAAACGACCAACATACCAATGAAATCGATTATTACTTCGGTCTAAAAAGACCAAAGTATTGAAATCCTGTCAAAAATGACGAAAAATTTGGTTGGTCCAAAACCACTTTTCTTCACGTTTTGAAAGTCCCTGAGTCTGAAAAAGCAAAAAAAAAAACAAGTCCGTCCGTCTGTCTGGATGTCTGTACCAGTGGTATCTCGAGAACGGCTTGTCCGATTTGGAATTTTTGTTCGCCAATCTGTTTCTATGGTACCTCAAGAGGGTGTGTTACCTGCCATACGAATTGACTCAAAATACCTGGTTTTGTAAATATTTAAGATTTTTTTATATAATGTGCTGGTTTGATTAATGAATTGGGCATTGAATTGGGAATTGATTTGAAGGTTAAGTTAGGGCGACCCCTAACTGCGGGTTGAGTTGAAGTTGAGTTGGGGTTGGATTAGGATGTAGTGAGTAGTTAACAAATTTTTTATATGATGACTTGCCTATTTATCAACCGATTAATATGAAATTAGACATGTGCGTTGAAAATGGGATTCTAAAATTGTTTTGGATGAAGTTCTGCATATGGCCGATTATGGTGGAACTGGCCCATTTCTCATCCGATTACGATGAAATTTGACATGTGTATTTGAAATGGGATTCTAAAATGTTTTTTAGATGAAGTTCTGGGATTCCAAAATGATTTCTGAATGAAGTTCTGGAATATGGCCAAGTATGATGAACTTGCCTATTTCTCAACCGATTATTATGAAATTTGACATGTGTGTTCGAAATGGGATTCTAAGATGAGTTTTGGATGAAGTTCTGGAATATGGCCAAGTATTATGGAAATTGCCTATTTCTCAACCGATTATGTTGAAATTCGACATGTGTGTTGGAAATGAGTTTCTAACATGTTTTTTGGATGAAGTTCTGGAATATGGCCAAGCATGATGGAACTTGTCCATTTCTCAACCGATTGTGATGAAATTAGACATGTGTGTTGGAAATGGGATTCTAAAATGAATTTTGGAGGAGATTCTGGAATATGGCCAAATAGGGTGGAACTTGGCTATTCCTTTACGGATTATAATGAAATTTGATAATGTGGAAATGGGAATATTTTATACATATGTGTGGAATATGGATAAGTAGGACCTAACTTGGCTATTCCTTAACCGGGTATCATCAAATTTGACATGTGTGTTGGTAATGGAATTCTATAATAATTTTTGGATAAAGCTCTGGAATATGGCCAAGTAGGATGGAACTTGGCTATTTTTAAACCGATTATGATGAAATTTGACATGTGCGTTGTAAATGGGATTCTAAAATGATTTTTGGATAAAGTTCTGAAATATGGTCAGTTACACGGTTAGATATATCAGTACAACTTTGTATACTACTTTCGATATAAAGTTCTAGAATACGATTTTTGTTGTTAAATTGGATGCCTGTATCCATGTTACTGAAACTTTTGACCTGTTTGGCTATTATTGTATAAGTAAATATATGTTGGTTAAAATAGAAATCAATACTGTCAAAACTGTCACACCAACTTTTATGACACAGGTGAATGCTATCTTCATTGAAGATACCAAAGACCGAAGTTCTGATCACCTCGTGAGGTTTCAGCCCTTTATATTTTATAATTTAAATCATCACAAATAACGAAACTTTACGAAAAGGAACGGTTAACGTTTCGGAAGAAGGAAATAAAATATATTCTAAATGGAATGTAAGTAACACAATTTTAACAAGTGCTGGTATTGGTAACAATAACAGTGTTTCCTGATTACAAATTAAAATCTCTTTTAATAATAAATAAACGTTTATTTCCTGACGATTTCGAAAGCCCGAGAACATCTTGTAATCCCACCATGACGTTCAACTTCCACAGAGCTATTAAATTAATAGCGGAGTTCGATGGAACCCCTGATAAAGTAAGTGGTGATTTTTAAAGCATTGCTATTTATATATTTAGTTTATAAAAACGTAAAACGACTGAAAATCGTGGTGTGTTTCTAGGATTGGCTCATATGAAATTAATTGAAAACGCTTAAAATCAATAACTTGTTCGTATAAAAATTGGCAAGAGCTATACAAAAACTTGAACGAAAAGTTTTCAAATGTAGAGTATTAGAAAATAGTCAAGTGAATTTGATCTCTATTTGACGAAAAGGTGAAAGATTTTGGCGATGCTAATCGGGAATGTTCTTGCATATTTAAATAAATCATACGCTCATACTATTTTTGTATCTGTCATCCATGATAAAAATAGTAAAACTATAAATTCTAGAACAGGCGTACGTCCTTTTGGGCCATTTAAGATTATAATTAAAATTTGTAGATTTACAAGTTTGATGGATGGAATCTCTTAAGGTATCGAAGAGGAAACCTAAACCTATTAAATTTCAAAATCTATTACTCAACAACCTGATGAATGTCAAATTTGTTTCAAAGCTGGACATACCGTATCTAAATACTTTATTCGTAATTCTAATATTCAACACTTTTCTGAATCTTATGGAATAAAATCACGAATTTTGATTCAAGGTATAGTAACAATAACCAAATTCCTAAACGGTCTTTCGCGCATAATCAAAACCCAACCAGTATTAATCGAATCGTTAACGCAGTTTTTTAATTTATTATTGAAATAAATAACCCATCACAACAGTAGCGTGAATAATGCAAATGATTATCCCGATGAACCCGAAAACTTGGATAATTATCAAATTTTTCACTTAAACTACTGATCAGATAACTTACAAGACGCCGTTGCGTAATTTATACGATACAACCTATATACACAGAAGAAAAATTCTTTGTTATGTTTAGAGTTTAATGATATATTTTATACTAGGCGATCATCTCACAATTACTAACGCATCTCGTTAATGTCAAACCGTATCGTCTTAAGACGGCGTTATTGAAAATAGAAAGATTCCGTTAAATTCTAAATTACTGGCCGGTGCTCTTGGTCGTCCGTTGGGCGCTGTCATTGATTTTCGTCGCCTGAATTTTTTATCCATAAATATCACCTTCCTGTTACCGATTATTACTGAAATATTGGAATAGTTAGCAAACGCATTTTAATTTACGACATTGGATCTGGCAGATAGAATTCCACTACATATATCAAGAAGATAAGAATAAGACTGGTTTTAGTATTCAAATGGGACACTACCATTTTACTCGGATGTCTTTTAGCCTGAAGAGTGCAACCGCGACTCTTCAGTAGATCTTGAATTCCGTTCTTTCTAGACGATTTTGTGGTGTATGGTTCCAATATTTCAGACAACCATAAAAAGCAAATCGATGAACTTCAATCATTCCGTATGTTTAATTGTATTCTAAACAATGTCATTTTGTTAGGTCAGAGATATGCTATTTGGGTCACATTCACATCATCACTAGTCATAGAATCAAACTTGACCTGTCGAAAATCGAAGCTATTTCAAAATGTCCTACTCCTAAAAACCCAAAAGATATAAAATCATTCCTGAGATTAGCCGGTTACTACGGGATGCCTTTTGTTAAGAAAGTTTTCATAAACTTCAGGAAATGTTAATTAATCATTGCATCAATCTTGCCCCGGTGGCACAGTTGTTAGCATGCTTGCTTTAAGCTCCGGAGGTCCCGGGTTCGATTCCCGGCGGGTGATGAAAAAATCACGGCTGGTTTAATTAATGTAAGGATCAATGAACTAATCACTCATTATCCGTTGTAAATATGATTACGAAACTTCAAAAATGAAGCGGCCAAATCCCTCCATGGGATGTAGCGCCAGCGAAAAAAAAAAAAAAAAAAAAAAAAAAAAAATCTTGCAATGTCCTAATTTTCAGAAGCCATTTTTTGTAACTAAGGGTGCTAGGCCCATGTAATATTTGGTACAATACTTTCACAAAGGGTCGGTAAAGTTGACTTATCTGTGGCTTATTCAAATCGGGCACTGAATAAAGCCGAGAAACATTATTCTACTGTGGAGAAGGAGTTGTTCGGCATTGCTTTCGCTTTGTAAAGTTCCCGTTCTGTATGGCGTCAATTTTACGATAATCATTGAGCACAAACCACTAATATGGCTTTACAAATCAAAAATGTATTCTCACGTTTAATGCGCTGGACACTCGAATTATAGATGAGTTTGAGTTTGAAATTATTTAAAAACCTGGAAAATATAATAAAATAATAATATGCAGATACTTTGAGTAGAATTCAACTGGAAAATGCCGATCAAACTTAGTTCATTAACGTTTCCACTCATTCTCAAAATAAATTAGAAACACCACAATCGAACTCAACACAACCCTTTAATGAAAAAATGAAACATCGCAAATACCAGTAAAAATCCGCCAATAAATCAATTTTCAAATGAAAAGTTTTCTTGAAAATGAAAATGAGATTCATAACGTTATTAAAAAATTTTACGACTGTCCATTAGGAGGAAACCACAGCATAGGAGGACCTTTAAGCGAATTAAATTAAACTATTATTTTCCTAGAATGTTAGCCCTAATTAAAAAATGTATACAAAAATTAGAATTGTATTAGAGGGGTCAATAAACTGTTAATGGTATTAACTACCGAAAGACCTTTTCAAATAATATTTTTAAACATTGTATATCCATTGAATATTTCAAGGACATCTTTTGCTAAAAAGTTATTAAGTTAGTACACATAAATTTGTATTTCTCACTTCCCAATTTTATTTTCCATTTTTCGCTTTGGTTTGGTGGCCCTGTGGCCTCAGCAACCAAAAAACTTGTCAGACCAACAAGTTAAATGGAAGCAAGTTCTATCGTCAACTTTTATAAGAATTTTAACTAATGGTACGTCGTTATGGTCGAATGGTTGATTGAAACTAGCCCTTATCAAAACGAACATCTTATTTGACCACACTATTAATTATACAAAGAAGCCCTATTTCATTGATTAAATCACAAACATTTATTATACCGACTAATCCTATGCGCACTCTACAACATCTAATTATTTTGATTAGGCCTACCGTAAATACATGCACACATATACCCGCTTACTTTTATTATATGACAGTAGCTCCTTAAATTTAATTTACCACCCTCGAAAATAAACGCAAACATTGTACACACACATACACATTACATACGCCTAACATAACATGGTTTATTAATCTTACATGTAACATACACCCGTATTTTCTAATGAAAGTGGCAATTTAATTTTATTATTTTAGCATATAATTTGCATTTAGAAAATTAAATATTTATTATGAGCATTTTAAGTTTAGAGCAAGAGTATATGTATAATAAATATTAATATTACAATTACATAGTGTTAAAGCGCGACATCTATGATAGCGTGTCACCCGCAAACTGTCGTGATTTTCTTTCTTCTACTACTTGTCCTATTCTCCTACCAAAGGAATACTAATAAGAAATTTGAAAAATCTACTATCAAAATAATACAATATGTAGGTATATGTTATTTATACAATATAGTACATAGTAGGTAGGTCTACCAACAAATCTACCATATTCTTGCTATTATATGTCGTGTAAATACAACAAGTATCAGGATTAGGCATATCAAAAACTAAACCATAATATAAAAATGTGTATTATTAATCAAATCGGTTAGCAAATCGGAAGTAAATTCTATTTCTTTTAGAATATTTAATCCTAATTTTAGTTAGTTTAGTTTCCTAATACCTGCCTCGTAAGCATAACAATCAAAATGTGGTTATTTTTGGAAATAACAGAGAAATTTTGCTTCTAAGCGGTTCGGAAAAAGAGACATTTCAAATTCGAATAATATAATTTGACCAAAAAATGCACATTAATTGCTCAAAATATCATATAAATTTTTTATCCGAGCGTTTTAAAATGATTTGATTTTGAGTGTAAGCATTAAGCAGGATCTCCCGGTAAATATTTTATTTTTGACGCCAGGCCTACTGTACACTCGTTTGTAAAACTTGGAATGATTGAACATGATGTTTAAATATGTAATGATTGAGATCGACTCGATTACAGACGTCTTGACGGTCAATATTTAGTTGTATAGATCATGCTTAGCACAACACAATTCTTTATATAAAATTTTGTATTTATTAAATTAAAATTAAGCTGCTTTCAGGCCTTGGCACCCTAAAAATAATTTAGTTAGGAATTACTTCGGGGCACTATTCTGGTTTTTCCGGGGAATTGAAATTTGATTATTGTGATTTTTTAGTGTATGTTTTGGAATAAATAATTTCATTTTAACATTACTCTGTTTACTAAACAATTCCAAACAAAATTTTTAGAGAAAAATAACAGTATGCCGTGGAAAAAATAATACCAAAATACACTTAAAAAATCACAACAATCAAATTCCATTCCCCAATTCCCCGAGAAAACCAGAATAGTGTCACACAAGGTAAAAATCAAAATTAAAATAATTACTTAACCTTTCAATAGCTTTTCAGCCACATAAGGTTCCTGGAGAACGCCCGTCAATCTTAATTAGTCACACTTCACACACACCTACTTAACAACACTCGTTGATCTTATGTCAAACATACCTACTTATAATATTACTTGAAACTGACTATAAATATAAATTAACATCTAGGTATCCACCAGTCCCAATTCACGTACTGCTTCAGTGTCCTGAATATACATCCGAAAACCCAATGTTGACTCAGATATTCATAGATTCATTCCTCTAATAATCTACTAAATCCAACTCACTACAAACTCTTCTCTTATTAACCCTAAAAACACTGTGACCTTGGGTGATGTATGCTAGCCACATGCACATACATATACATAAGAAGAAATGTAAAACAAAAAAAAGGACGGGTGTTTAATATTTTTTTTAAAATTGTGATAGTGTTCGGTTAATTGACGTTTCGGTTAATTAACGTTAGGATAATCGACGCTCCACTATACTTATTTTTTCACTGCAAAATAGGGCGAGATTTAACTTACAAAGTCAAAAAGTCTCAATTTTTTGCCCTGGTTAGTTCTCGAGATATTTACTGCTGAAAGACGAGCAGTGTCAGTGCGCACTGTGACAGTGTTTTTAGGGTTAATGTTTAAGTGAATTCACTCCATAAAACCAGTTACGATTATCATTCATTCGAACTTCGCTAATCTAAAATCGAATATTATCAAATTCCTGGATTAGTCAAGTTAGACATACATCGATGTCGTTCACACTTAACAAAAAAAATCTTACAAATATTCGTTAGGTTTGTTGTAATACTCTTGTTCTACGTAAACTCTCCAATTGGAGAGAGGCAGTACCAGGACTATCGAAGCACTTAACAATACAAAATTAAAAATTAATTAACGGAGAAAGACAAAAACACGCCTTTCTCCACGAGCGTCGCCATTCAACCTTAAAGTTGACGTTTTTGTTACTTTTATAAACATACACTTTTAATTTATGAGCGTTTATGGAATATAGAAACGAAAATATAAAGAACTGAAGCCTCACGAGGGCATCTGAACTTCGGTTACAGTCAGAAACATTCAGATGTATACGGCAAATTAAAATCAACGAAACACTTTTTTTTTTTTTCTTACTTTTTTTATTTTAAAAATACATAAATATGAAGTAAATATATGTTATGTGATAACATTATTGATAAAAAATAAAATTTTAAATATGATATCTTCTGTTTGGTTTTTAACTTTATCTTTAAATTTCCCTCTAAATATGAGCCGTATACATCTGAATGTTTCTGACTGTACGTATTCCATTTCTAACTATTAAATAATTGTAAATTACATTTTTTATAAAACTTAATTACTGCAAAATATCTAGAATTTTTTTTTTGTTTTGTTGTAAGAAAGGGATAGAAGCATACTTATTTTAACCCTTAACGGTCCGAAAGAATTTCAAGTTTAGATAATTAGAACTAGTGTTTCTTCCCGAGAAAAATTTCCCGAAAATTTCTCGGGAAAAATGAGAAACAACCATTTCTCGTTTCCCGAGAATTTTTTTTTTCCTTAAATTTTACATGAAATTTAAGCAATTAGGCGCGTTAAATCTCATTCGTATAGACTCTGTAACATTTATTTTAAATGTCGTTGTGCAAAGCATTATCAATTAGTAGGCTTCAAAGTCATTTAAGAGTCATACTCAGTTATAAAGACAAGAACCAGAAGCCGGATCTTCTAGTTATCAACTAAATCGTTACAAGAGCGATAATGACTATCAGAAATTAGATACATTTGTAACGCAAGGCGGCAATTGATAGATTTTCCTTTAATCGAATTGTTAAAAGTGAGTTAGACAAAGTTTGATTGCAAAAGGTTATAGCAATTTGCCAAATAATCCATCCGATCTAATGAATTCATTGGTAGAATATTATGAGAAAAATTTAGTATTTCATTAGATCAGTGGACGAGCGGTAAACAACAAAAGATAAATTGATCTCCATAATTATAATAATAATGAATCGGATAATTTACGCGTAATCCCGATTAGGTCTAATCGAAAAATTAAATGCATTCGGAATTCAAATGAATAGCGTGTGTTACGTCAGGTGGTGTAGCTGTAATGCAAAAATTTGAAAGACTCTCCTCTGCCTGAGCAACTGTGCTATAACCATGACCCTCACTTAGCAGTTGTAATAGTGTTATACGTGAAAAAAAGATTCAACTTTCGTTGAAGCATCGCAATCGGACAATAATGACGATGAACTGTTTGATGCTTTTTCTGATTCAGATAATAGAAATAATCGAAATTAATGATGTCTGAATACGGACGATGATTGCAACAGCCATTAATGCCATATGAAAAATCGTAAATATTTTTAGGAATTCTCCAGTTCAGAACGGAATTTTACAAACCTACATATGTGATCATCGACGAGAAAAAGCCCTTAAAACTAATTTTAGAATGTAAAACTGGATGGAATACGTTAGATGCTATATTAAATCGATGTAGTCGTAATACAGCATCCAATTAAGAAAGAATTGCGGAAATTCATTTAAAATTAGAGATATTTTTGGATGATGAAGCTACCGTACGTTACGTTAGTAAATTCAACTTTTAATCAAATAATATTACTCAATTTTTTATGAATACCACGAACGTTTTAACGTAAGTAAATGCTTCAAACTAAAATAGATGCAAAGCATAACCAACTTAAAGTTATTTTGAAAATCGTGGCGTTTTAAGACACAGATTGGTTGGATTAGGCTTAAAGATTTTTTAATACAGAAAAATGTAATTTTCTTTGATTCGACTATAAATATGATGTGTGTAAAAAAATTTTCTTCTAGTGTAGTATTTTCCAAGATTTCCCGGGAATTCCCGGGAAATCAATTTCCGTTTTTTCCTTCTCGAGAAATTTAAATTGCGGGAAATCAGAAACACTAATTAGAACATACATAACCAGCAGAAAAAAATTCACAGAAAGAACATGGCACAATAATTAACGCGTTACTAGTAAATATAACAGCAATAAAAGTAATAAAAATAATAAAATGTTTATTGTCGCCATATACGCGGCATTGGACCCAGTAAGTAAAAGTGATATGCAGCTTATATGGCGGCATTGGTCCGTTAAGGGTTAAGTTACCTCGGCAACAAACTTATTTAAATAAATACATATGTCTAAATAAATAAGTATAACTTTCGGCAAGGGCCTAAGCCGGATTTTATTAAAAGTCATTTTAAATTATGTAGTGGATTCTATAATTTCTGAAACTTGAGAAGCTGATGATAAACTTGTTGAAAATGATTTACGATTTCAACAGGATTATTAACTTATTACCCATTACGTATTTCCTGTTAGAAAATTTCTAAATGAACGTTTTTTCGGCAGATGGGTAGTCGGAGTGGCCCTGCGGAATGGCCTACCAGACCACGCGATTTAAATATGTAAGAAATTTTTTTGTGGGCGTTGATGGCGCTAGATACCCCATAAAAAAAATCCCCCCAAAAAAAGAATTCCATAACAAGCTTTTAAATTATAACAAATTTTTGGAATACATGTTAGTTTAATTCATTTTATACCTTAGCTTAGAGGATGGAGGTGTTCGTTCCGCTTTGACGATTTATTGATATTCTAACATTGGTAGAAACTAAAATTTAAAAATTCGTGTTTTTTGATAATTATTCAAATACTAAAACAGAGAACTCCTCAAAGCCGCTAAGGCTAAAATAATGTAGCTGCCTTTTGTTTTCATATTGTACTTAATAAAAATTCAAAGAGGTGTTTCACTTGAAAGAGGCATTATACTTTGTATTAATTGTAATTTTTTGGAAGGTTTTTATTTTTGTCAAAATGACAAATGGTTATGGTTGTATAAATGCAATTGAGCAAATCGGCTGGGTTTATTGGTGAAATGTTTTTTTTTGTCACACTTTTATACAACGTAGTTATCACTTTGAAAGGAACCACATGAAAACGTTATACAGGTGGTTCCTGTACTGAATCAACACTTTTGTTGGAATTTGTTGTGATTTTTCAGTATGCTTGGGATGATGATATTATAATTAGTGAGGAGATGCAATGTAAAACACTTTTTTGTTGTTTGGCATAATAAATTAATATCTGTTCAAATTCACGTTGCGTTGGTAAGAACAAAAAAAAATGATTCGAATGAATTTTCATAATTAATTTAAATGGATGAGTAATTAATTATATGCAACGGGTAAGGTTTTTGCAAAGTGATTTTTTTAATGGAGGTTATTAATATCCATATATTATGGTACGATAGATGGGGGAAAATTTATATTTTATATTGGTCGAATGATTTTCAGTTTGCTATTTATAGTGTTTGCTAAATTACTCATTTGTGAATAAAGAAATGAGATATAACTATTTAAAAACAGTTTAAAAGTTGTAGTGGCCGTAGCTTAGTCCAAGCTACTCTTCAAGATGTCTTTGTATATTAAAGCAAAAAAGCTAACTTCATTGAAGTAAATAACAGTCTTGGCGCCTTTATTACCTGCCAGGTAATAAAGATTTGGTATAATAAAAAACACATTTAAACAAAAAATATTGTTCTCTTATCCACCAAAATAATAATTTGTTGAAACCGCCTTTTTGGTATACCAAAAAATATTTTTGCTTACAAAACGGATATTAATCATAAAACATAAATTGGTGTTGCTCACTCATTTATCATATCACTTTGTATGTTTTGTTATTGTAATATTACGGATTACGTATCATCCTGACTCTATAATTTCTGCATGCATACACACAAGCCCAGTCTCATCATCAACAAGTTGTTTATTTATTGATCTTTAATTAGAATTCATAACTCAAGAATCGGTTTCATCATTCTACTGTTTTTATGATGTGCGCGATTTAATAGCTGCTCGTCTTTGTCTTGAAACCCTCAAACATAAGAAAAGTATACTTTGTAATTAAGACGTTTTTAATTTGGGTCGGTATATAAACGAACCGGCTAATATTAATTTAAATTTTATTTCATTTTAATTTTTTGTTTGACTTTAAATACCGCAAAACATAAATTATGAATAAAATTTTAAATTTTGATTTGTGTGCAAAAGTGTGTTGTTTAGCGATGAGTTGCGATCATCTTTAAGCTTGAAGATGAATTAATTTTTTTATATCAATTTTATTCAACGCTATTTAAAAATCTTCAATGTTTGTTTTCACTCAAGTTATTCCTGTTGATTTTATGGCTCGGTGATATTAATTGCATGCAATTAATTATTAATTGTTTATTTAAAATGAGTGAAATGTATATAAATAGCTTTATTTGTTTTAAGTTTTTATTGCGCGTTCTACTGTTTGATTAGTGCTAATCCTTTCAAGCATGATAGTGAAAATTTCAATAATCGATAACAAAACCTCTCAATGAATAATAGATGTCTACTTAGTTTTGCATTTATGTTGATAATATATCAATACTTATTAACTGGTTGGGGCGGGGTGTATATGGTAAGGGCCTGCAAAGACCTAAATGGCATAAAGCAAGGTTAACTTGTTGAGCTGCATGTTGGATATAAATAAATTATACTATTGATAGTCTCAAAATTGACTAAATGACTAGATAATTAAAGAAATTT
This sequence comes from Tipula helvola, assembly GCA_963556165.1. Taxonomy (NCBI): domain Eukaryota; kingdom Metazoa; phylum Arthropoda; class Insecta; order Diptera; family Tipulidae; genus Tipula; species Tipula helvola. Next base: position 206,729,582 of record OY744481.1, read on the forward strand.
TGTGTATCAAAATCTTCTTATAATTAAAACTAACTCAAGATGTTCATTATATTCCACCAGTTTTGGAATATTGCCAAGTAATGAAAAATTTATTATTGGTATTCTTTTCGTCACATTGATCGGGTTACCCATACAAAAATTGTAAAAAGTTACTCCGTTAATTGACCCGTCTGTTATTTATCTATTGTTATCATAACCTTATTCTTTCTTGAAAAATGAACTTATACCACTTTCAAAAATCACAGCTCAATTATTGAAACCAAAATATTCTATTGGCTAATTTAGTTTTCCCTTTGAAAAAGAAGTGGCTCGGTCTAATATTTAGTAAAGCTAACGTTGGTACTACCCACATTTTTTGTTGTCACTATGTACATTGTTGTTGTCATTTTTTTTTATTTTGGCATACGGAAAACAAGAAATTTCAAATTTATATAAATTTATTTACATATTTGTATGTTGTTTGCTGTTCCCAATTAAGCACCGTACGAAAAGAATACGCTTTTTGAATTTGTTTACAAAAAGGACGAGGATTGCCAAGTTCAAATGTTTGATACTTTTGATCCTCTTTATTTATTATCAGTACGAGTTTACGTAAATATTGCGGATCGCGTGCAATTTAAAAATATTTATTCGGAAGGGGAAACGTCGATTATAGTTGTCTGCTGAAAAATTGTCAGCAGAATATTTACGTAAACTCGCAGTCAAATACTTTATTACCCTCCTCCCAGACAGCCTCGGTGATGTAACGCAGTCACGCAATAAAAGTCGACGAACGGAGCGCGTTAGACCACGAACTAAAATTAAATTATTTTCAATATCACATGCAACAACGGATTGAAGTGTCACTTTGTGATGTGGAAAAAATGCAAAATGAAAGACTTTCTTTTAAACATTAAAATGATAGTGATGCCAATCACATGAGACGGCATATGTAGTAAATTATTAGTTATTAACTAGATTGGTACATTTTATACCGCGACGGAAAATTTAAATCGGTCAAAAAAGGGGAATACAAAATAGGATTTATGGCCATCAAAAAGTTTTAGTTCATATTAAATAGTTTAACATTATTTTAATGTCAAAAACGTACGTCGAGATTGTCAGTAAAATTTTTATTTCTACAGCCCTAAATTGATTTTTGCGTTCCGTGCGTAATTCCGTCTCCGTTCCGTCGAGATTGTCTCTAAATTTAGCCTGAGCCTAAATGGGAAATAATCGAGTGTTCAGGTTTAGGTTCTATTTTCGCACATGATACAACATTCCACTGCGGTTGTTTTTTATGATGTCATTTATTATATGTAAACGAACCAGAAGCAAACGAGGAGAACGTACTCAGATCCTTGTTTGTATTTTTATCGATAATATTTTAGTAAACCAACCAAAAACTCAATCGACTCCAAAATGGAAATTTACCCATTTAATTTAAATTCGGAATATACAATTTGAGAAAAGTAGGGAAAATTGAATTTTAGAAGAACAAAATCCTTGAGGAAAACGACGTCAATATCCAGTGTACAAATACCAATATTTTTGTCAAAAACACACAATCTTTCTAAACTAGTAGAGCAAAATCGAAAGTAAGGGAATGCTAAGTGAGTTTTTTTCTTGCGTTTTAGAAGATTGTTTGTAATTTGTCTATAATATCCGTCGATATAGAACAATAAGGAACTCCATTTAAATTAATTTTGCGACTCCTCGCCGGTTCCGGACTGCAGCCGAAGTAATTAGAGATTTTCATTTGCTATTATAAAGTTGCTTTTTACTAAACCAAGTTCTCTGTTTTGTAACTATATAATGTTACAAAATTATAACCAAATGTTCCGAATCGAAATATGGTGTATCCCCATTAAAATATACAAGGCGGGAGCTGCAATACAACTCAAGTATACATAAATATATTTAAATTTTTATTTTGAGAGCTCTATAAAAATGTTCGTGCAACATAACGCCAAAGCATGGTATTTGTATTTATACCGGCAGAAGAATCAGACTTAACGACCCTTACAAAATTGCAAAGAAAATCTTGTACTCTTTATTTTAGACCGTTATTTTTTTCTTTAGTATCGGTAACATTAAATTGGTAAAATAAATCCGGAACATTTAATATTGGCTTAACAAGATAGTGCCTAAAAGGAATGTCCTTCATAAACTAGAATGATACAATCAATGTGGAAATGGAATATTCGATAAAGAAACGAAAATATTTCTGTGGGCACAAATCATAACGGCTTAAGTCGCAATATGCAGTTTTACATACTAATTCAAATCCGAAATCTGCATATTCGATTTCGAAGCGTTTATAAACACAAGAAATAAAAAAAACTCATATACGATTTGAATGACTCTTAAATTTATTATTTATTTATTTATTCATCAAACAATCTGTGGATCTTAAAATCCAGTGTTGACTGCTACAATTACAATTTTAAAAAAGTTACATAAGGGTTAAAGTTTTCATTTAATACAACAAAAAGTTTAAAAAACAAAATTACAAAACAATAAATAAAAAATTAAAATTGCAATTACCTACACTTGAAATTGCACCAAATCACTCACACTATCACATTTGAATAAAAATGTTTGTAAATATTTCAAATTCCGACAAATGTTCAATTCATCCGGAAGGCTATTGAACATTTTGGGAGCCAAAATTAAAAATGAGTTTTGAAAGTTTGTTGTTTTGAATCTTTGAAGGCGAATATACTGAGGGTTCCTCTAGTCGTATCTAGTACTGACCTTCGACTGGTTCATAATGATAACAAAAAAAGCTTTTAAATATCTCCAGGGATTGAAATAGAGGCCATGAAGCAGAAGTCCTCAAACATCATGCTTCTGCGCAATAATGAGTGGTCGAATTCTGGAGTAGTATAAGTGCCACCCCAACAAACTAAGCCGTAAGACAATTTCGAGTCAACTATTGCAAAGTATATATTTCTTAAAACTGCAGTCGAGCATGTTCTACGTAGCAGGTAGAATTTCATAATTATTATTATTAGATATTTACGAAGGTCATCGATATGGTGTCTCCAAAGCATATTGTAATCCACAGTTAGTCCTAAGTACTTTAAAGATGCAGCGCATTCAATTTTAACACGGCCATCGTTACAAGCAATTTGGTCGCAATTACGAGCGTGATAACGAACATTACAGTCTACTAAAAAAGCATCGCTAATCTTAAAGAACATCCCTTTAGTTTTTGTACTTAAGAACATTGTATGCGCGGAGCACCACTTCCTCAGGAGGGTTAGGTCCGATTGCATGTGTTGAGAAACAATGTTACGATCAGGTTGATTGTACATGGGCACCAGATCATCCGCGAAAGCGATCAATTGGGAATTAAAGTTAATATAAAAAATAGAGTTCAAATATATCAAAAATAGCAATAGACCTAATACTGAACCTCGCGAAACACCATCGTTTAAGATTTTAGGCTGACTCACAATACCTTTAATCTTAACAACCTGGGATCTATCGGACAAGTATGAGAAAAACTAAAGCAAAGTGACCCCACGAAAACCTGCACAAAAAAGCTTTTTCAAAAGAACTTTGTGGTTAACCATAACGAATGCCTTCGTAAGATCAATAAAAATACAGGCAACCGCATTTCTCTGATCAAGTTCTTCATATAAAAAGTTACTGAATTCTAATTATAGTTTGCCAAATTACCGGATTTAGGTATTACCGGTAATTCGGTAAACGTTTCTTTAAATCCCGGTTAACCGGGTTTTTACCGGTAAATCTAAATCTAATTTTATTTCTAATATAACAGATGAAAAACAGCGGAAACTAGTGAATAACGCAATCAATAATAATTTTTTCCAAAATATATGTATTTACATAGTTTTAATTCATTTCTAGCAATTCAATAAAATTAATTTAAATAATTATTATTAATTAATAAACATTAATTTAATAAAAATAAAATATAAAATCCAACTTTTCAATTTTCTTAAGTGCCTAGATCTCCTTTTAGCTATTAAAATAGGCTCTTAAAAAACAAATTGTATCCATGCTGTCGTCATTTAAATTTGATCTGAATTTCTTACAGATTATACCAGCCGCTGAAAAGTACGCTACTATTCGGCACTAGTCTGACGAATGGTTAGAATTTGGGTGAATAATGCCTGTGTAAATATTTACAACACTGGCGTACACACGGATATTTTACATCCAGAGACGTAGTTATTATTACGTTGTCAACATATTTTTTGGTTAATTTATTAATTTATCTTAAATAACTACTAAAACTAAAATATTTCAATTTTACCGGTGAAAAAAGATTAATTTACCGGTATTTCTGAATAGCCTTTCTGAGCAATTTACCGGCAAACCGGTAAACCGGCTTACCGGTAATGCAAACACTAATTCTAATAGAGCATTTTGAGTGCCTCTGGATTTTCTGAAGCCAAACTGGCTGTGGCTGTTATGCAAAAAATGGTACTGTCCAAAAAACTAGTAACCCTTGAATGGACGAGCTTCTCAATGATTTTACCAAACACAGAGAGCAATGAGATTGGTCTGTAGTTTGAAATATCTTTTCTATCGCCTTTTTTAAAAATTGGGACAACAACAGCTTCTTTTAATCTAGAATGGAAAACACCGGTAGAAAAACTTAAATTTACTATGTGTGAAAAAACATCAGCAATATAAATGGAAATTTTTTTGACGTGGGAGTTGCTACATATGTACATAGATCATTTCCAGACGAATGCGATAATTTAAGCTCCGATATTCCATTTAGAATTTCAAGGGGGAGAAATTAAAAACGTTTTTCATGGTACTTAACCTATTATGATTTGTGACCACAGCAGATTTGTTCCCAATTCCATACTATAACAAATACTATATATTTTACCTGACACGCTATTTTCCTTCAAATCAATACAAACTCTAACGGGTGGACGCATCTCTTTTGAACCCCAAATTATGGCAAAAAGGAAGAACCAAACTCATTTTAGGCTCCAAGAGATACTTGATTAGATATGACTGATCATTGGATAATTCTAAATTCAAAGGGAAGATGTAAATATCCCTGTTTTAGTGGTCAGACCAAAAATGTATTGTACTAAATGTTAAGTAAATTTTTGCCTCACTGCTGAAAAAAATTGTTTTTTTAAATATCTCCATAATTAAAAATTATTCTTTTTAACTACTCCTTTCTTAATATTACTGTCAATAAATATTTTGAATTATTTATTAGAGTATTTTAATTATTTTCATAGATATGTTGATTGTCCGATGTATCTTAAAAGATACAACCGTTTTTTTCTTTTTACAAAAACCAAAACAAAATACTAAATAACTGTTTAATTCGGTAACTATGTACAAAATTACATATAATCTAATTTTTTATATTAAAATCTACGACCTTGGGCATTTAAGGGGTAAAAAACGAAAAGCCTAGATGTATGTAAGCAAACACATAATATTATTTCACCTCACATATGTAATTTGGAAAATATGTGTATTGTTGATTTCTTTGGCTCTGCTTAATACTCGATTTAGATTGATAGAGCCTGAAAAAAAATATTTGGCTCTTACTCCAACTCTAAATATATGTAATTCAAAGTACCTATGTATTAAAAAAGAAAATTTGATGAAAATTCATTTTTAAATTAATAGTTTGATTACATCCGAAATTGTAAAACACGATTTCTGGGAGCCCCTCAATTTTTCAAAATAAAAATCCCGAAAAACACAAACTAAGCTATAAGCAGACAGAAGTGCTAACAGAATCAATGTCGCTGGCGACGACGACAATATAGCCGAACATTTTTTAGAATCTATTTCTGATTTTGTTGCCAGGGTTACAATGTTACCAATTGATTTTTTAACCGTTATGCTAGTAGTTGCATATTTTTGGTTGTTAATTTAATTTAAATAATTTTTTTAAATTTAGACATAATATCGTTTAAAAAAGTTTTTAAGGTTATGTTGTTTGTTATGCTATTTAATTTTGTCATGGGTCGCTGGCGCTCTTGTTGTGTTTACTAAGGCGACATCGCCGGCAGACAAACGTATTTTGATGTCGTCGCTTGTAGTTATCGCTCTTGTTCTGTTTATGCCTTTAAAGTGCCAGAATATATAGTAGGCTCTGGTATAATTATACTAAAAGCGCAACAACATACATATACGTAAATTTAACCACTTAACGCATAGGAACGAGTTAACTCGTTCATTTGTTACCAATGCATAGGAACGAGTTAACTCGTCTAATTAAATTTTAAACTAAAAATAGTTTAAATTACGATTGTTTTTTGTAATTAAAATATTGTGATCAATTGTACTTTACGGCTATAGTTTATGGCTTTTTATCTCATCAATTTTTATTTTTATGGTTTATGAAACCAATTGCCCAGTGGTGTATGATATCGATAAGATACATATTTATGGCTGCATGTTTCATCATAAACGATAATATGAAAAGGGAGAAAAGTGACTGCAGAATGTAATTTCATTACCGGCATCTCAAGAATGATTTTGGTTTTTTCCAAAACCTTCGAAAATTCTCTCTGTAGTCAAAAGAGAATTCTCGCAGATTTTGTTATTTCTTTAGGCAAAATAAAATATCAAATAACTTTTATAGTTTTACTGCGCCACCTCACAACTAGTGTTCTACGTGTATGTATTTGTGAATGACATTATCTTTTAGCGCGTTATAATGTCGATTGCACATTTTCTCGTAACATTTTATACAGTATAACGTGCAAATGATGCAATGCACCGAGGTAGTAGTAACGGTATAAGAAGAACAAAGGAAAGTCGTTTTCTTGTTCTTTAGGTATTTTTCTTTTCTGTTGCAAACAATTTCAATTTAAAAGAAGGAAAATAAAACAAAATCGTTATTTTTTGTTTATATAAATGTACCTATTGTGTTAAAATAGGTGCAAATAAACATTTTCAATAATAAAAAAAATATGTTTTTTTGCAGGTTTTTTTTCAAAAATAATATGCGTTAAGGGGTTAAAAAACACATTTTGAAAGAAAAGTTTTGGTTTCACAACCATGTAATGGTAAGAAATAAACAAGGAAACCAATCAACTAAAACTGTATAGTGATAATACAGTACATAATGTATTCATTAACGTTGCTACTCTGAATTACTTCCTACATACATAGCTCCTTTCTATATTATTGATATAATGGATGCCATAGCTCTTAGCGAACATATGGGCACATATGTATATGATACTTAGTACACGCGCTCATTGTAGGACCGCCGGTTGAAATACAAAGACATCCATAGTTTAGGGCCTACTAAACTAAAAAATATATAAAGTTCGAATCACATATGTAAGTGATCGGTCCAATAGAAAAATGGTGAATTTACGATATAGATACCGACCTTCGATAAACTTTTCTATATTATGTAGTTATTTCTTATGCCGAACATTATACTATCTATAAAGGGCACTTTGGAATTACTAAGTTTCCAAATTTCCCTCCGTTCAAATTAGCCCTATGCAAATTCAAGACTTACTTAACAAAATTCATATATTTTTCTCATTAAATTATTAATTTCGCCTATATTAATTTTTAAATTTAAGTTTTATTACTAATCATAAGCCAATCGGTTTTATTAATAAACCAAACTATGGCGACATGCACTTATTTGTTTCTAAATTCCATTAAAAAAAGACGAATGAAATGTGCCCGGTTAAAGTGGTTCTCGGCCATTTTAATATTGAAGTTTCTACCACATCAAAATTTAATTGATCTTCATATGGGTACTTGGTAGGGGGTTAAGGTGGAGCTGTACAATTGAATATGTATAATGTGCAGGATGCTAGATCTTCATATAGAAGGAATTCTATTAGGTTTTAGTGATTGCTTGAATAGGTGAATGGCTGCCGCTAAAAATAAGTTGGTTATCAGGTAAAAGGCTGTTTCTAAGGTTTGATAGTAGATATATTTTCATGATCTATAAAACTCGATAATTAACTCTCCACGACGTTGCTAGGGACGTAGTCGGTGCCATATGAATTTTTAGTATTTGTACGATTTAGAATACCTTTTAGTTCTATTAGATTTATAAACTAATGTGAATCGGAAAGATTGCATAGATTGTGTGTATCTCTATTGATGCCGCAGAAGTTTGTGTTAGTTATATGATTGGTGTTGCCTGCTATAGATATTTATAATTTATTTGGTGAATATTTCAAAGTGATATATTATTAATTATTTATATTATTATTATCTTCGAGTAACATTTTTCCTAAAGCTAATGTTAACATTGTTAAACACAGTTTAAGTTTTGTTCGTTGCTGTAGCAAATATATTTCGTAGCAGATTTCGAAAAATTATTCCAATCTAATCTTTGTTAATTTGGATACGATTTAACTGTCTGGAATTTCACCAATTAGTTTAATAGATGTGATCTAAGGTATAATTTAAACAGTATAAGATTTGCTGTATATCGAAGAATACTTGCCTTTACTTTGCTTTAAAATATTTAGAACTAAGCGCTGGAAAACTTTATATTTATTTATGTAATGGTAATTCCTACAAAAAGCTTTTAAATATCCAATGAGTTCAAGCAAAGCAACCTTGATTATACAAGCCATAATCTAAAAAACGGAGCTTTTATAAGGGAATTAGAAACGACGAAAAAATCAAAATTTCCATAGTAAAACACATAAAACATATGGGAAATCACTTTTTTTCCTAAGACAAATTTGTAAATGAAAACGTTGCAAATTCTTAATTATGATTTCTGGAATATTTTCATAAATGTTTGAATTTCAACATATATGAATATCGTTTAAGTAAATCGTTTTCATTTTCTTGTAATAATTGATTTATTTAAACCACAATATAAAAAAAAGTTCATAACAACAGCTTTCTGGTCAAATTAAAAAGAAAAGCTTACTACAAATCGTGTGCATTAAGTCAATATACATAGATGGCAGTGGGTAGTAAACATTTTGAAAAATCGTACTAAAAATTACGACCTGGGGAAATTTGAGTTCAAAAATTGTAGGAAAAGCAAAACAAATTCAGAAAATACTAAGAACGTGTCATAATTATGTGATTAAATAATTTTTTTTCGTATTTCTCTGCCAACAATTATAGACATCTAACGTACACTAGTAAAACTAAAGATAAATTTAGCAAGTATTATTTTAATTCAACAGAGCCAACTTTGATGTATTTTTCAAAATGAAAGTTCGAAAAATATATTTTAGAAATAATTTAATTTTAAAATTTCTGCAATTAATATTTACTTAATATCAATATACCCTTCTTGTATATTGCTGCTAAAGATATGTAGAACACTTTTGTATAAACATTTTGTAACATTTTTGCTGTTTTCATTGAAAAACTTGAAGCTTAAAAACACCGTTTTTACTATGGATTCCTATGGAAATCAGTGAAAAGTTATACCACTAAAAAAGCTTCTAAAAAATACGTCATAATGATTATGGCTCTATACTCTAGAAGGCTCTGGTTCAAGCCGCCTATATCCTGGACTAAACAAAGTGCACATCAAGTACTGAAAGAATAGGGTAATTTATTTAATCTCTTTGAATGATATTTTTGGGATGGAAATAATTAAGAAGGCCCAATGAGTTGCAATGTCAACATAAACTGTAGATTTTTAACAAATGTTGAGTGGAACCATAAGATACCTACTGGTGATGATGACAATGATTGCATTTTTTTTTCTACGGACACATTACTGGCAATATATCTGTAAATTATTTTCTAAGCTAATCTCAACTGAAAAATCCAAAGCCAAAATTACGAATAGATATCATCACAGTGGTGATGAAAGCTATTCTTAAATTTGTATTACTTTTGATATAATTTTTGTTTTTTCCTTATAATTTTAAGATTAAAAATAAAGAAAAAAACTTCTCTATGCCTGAGGACCATCATTATAATGAAATCAAGACAAATTATTTTATTTTCTTGAATAATTTTTTTAAGAACTAAATATTTTTTTTTTTTTCAATATTAACTGTTGCGCGCGGCAAGAAGCAACTTAACACATTAATTAAATAAGTAATTTTCAGTTTCTTAATCATTATGTAATATGACCGTGTATGTTATTTTTGTATATATAGTTGTGTTTGAGGTATATGTATTAATATTTTGTCATAAGATGTAAATCTGTTATTTCTAATGCATCGAGAATTGTTTTCTAATAAGAGAATAATAAATTTCCAATCGAGATTTTGTTTTTATTTAAAATCTCATTTAATGATCACAGATATAAAAAAATAATCTTTATAATTGGTGTTTTGTGGATGGTATATATAAAAACAAGAAAAAAGATGATACCCCTTTTTTATATAGAGACACTATAATGCGATTTTAATAACGAAGATCCGAAAATATTTGGTGTATTTATTTTACAATTACTACGGTACATATATACGTTGACTTCAATTTTCGACGAAAAGATAAAGCAAACGTCTTTTAGACACACAGATACACTAAATTATACGTACCGACTGTAATTTATGTACAATAGTTATCAAAACGACAATGACTGGAATGGATATATGAATGAATCAAACGATGGATTTAATTAAAATCGAATATTATTAAATTTTATAGATGGAGGTAATTACTTACCTAATGACAAAATAGTACTCATCTTCTTGGAAATTATACAAAACTTTTGGAATTTTTGTTTTATACCTGCTAAAATTATTTGTAAGATAGGAACATAAAAAAATTGGTATGTGTTTTATTGGTCTAAGATAATAATAGGTTTGGAACTAACTATGCTATTCGATATTTGTTTCTGATGTAAATTTAATAGACGTAATACAGTTCCTGGTTTCTTTACATGCTGAATATTATGAATGATTTGCAAACGTGTAGTATAAACTAAAGATATTAGGCAAATTTATCACGCTATTGTAATTCGATGTGAATTGAACTTCTGTTTATTGCTGTTTATGGTACAACATCTGAATTTAGTTGTTCAAATCGGTCAACAAACTGTGGAATATTGTCAATGTAATATTGAATAAAGTAGTTCAAGGTCATTTTCAAAATAGTATATGTAAGATCGATTTACCCAAAAATAAATTCCTATATAAAAATTCTTAAATGCTTCTTGATAATTTTCCAGATATTCCAGATGTTATTAACGAAAAGTCTTTCTAAATTAGTAACTTTTGGTTCCTTCCTACTTTTAAATTCAACTTATAAAAAACTCTTCGGCACGTTGAATTAATTTTCATGTGATGTTGAAGAAAGTGCAAGTTTAAAATGATTGTATTGTAATACTATATTACCCCTGAATGTATATTTGGAATTTTCATGGCGACTAATTCTACTAAATTTATAATTTAATTAATCAAGCTAATTAAACATAATTTAATTTAAAGTGGTTCTAAATGAGAAAGGTACTCGACAATCCTTTTTGCTGGTAATAAAACTATTAATCAACGCACTAATTAAATGAAATTTTCTTTATAATTGATAAAGCTGGGCAACAGCCCAGTGCTTTTTGTCTATAGTTCAATGCCCTTAAATCGTTTGAAAATTTCTCCTTGTCTCATAATTATGAATGACACATTCAGCCAAATTTAATATTTAATTCATCAGGCAGTAAGTTATGCCTTCATGGGTTTTCAGAACTCAGCAAATTCTATAATAATCGCTTTTTGGGACAAAGCAAGCATGACGCTTTTATCGAAAACCATCAGAGATGCTATTTCGTACTTATTTATCTAAATCGTACTATAATCAACACTTACACGAGGGCAGGCCTGAGCCGCACCCTTTAGACCTTCAGTTAAACGTAGTTTGCAAGATATTTAAATAAATAAATTACATGGCACCACTAATAGTAACTTTAAGTAATAAAATATCGCCATTTCCGGTTGAAGGTTAGAAATGCTACAACAAATTAATTGCAAAATTAATTTTTAAAACATTTTGATAATTATTAGGCCCGATTCTGCCTTCCAAAATTTTATGTTATGTTATTTTATTTTTGTTTTTTCAATACAAATTCATATAGGAAGCGGGGAAATAAAATAACATAACATGAATTTTATCGTCCCAGAATCGGGCCTATTAACTGTTCTGTTAAACCTTTCTGGAGGTGATTAGATAAATTCCTACTTTCAGTTAGCCGATTTCTGGCAGAATTCACAGCAATATAATATATTGTGTAGAAACCTTAAATGTAAATTTTCGGGAATCTATCAAATAAGTAAAAGATGTCCTAAATACTCTGGTAAAGTCGCATTTCAAAAATTTTTAAATTTGAACACCCAAACACACATCGAATTGAAAAACAATAAAAAAAAATCATTTGGAAAAATGACAAAACTTGGATTCGATTTAAAAATTTTGAAATTTTCGTTTCCCGCCAATTGGGATACGACTATTACTAACACTTGTTACAGTTCATTGTCAAATAGAGAGTTTTTGTGTTAGGAAGTTGTGTATAAAATGCTTTATGTTTAGACCCTTACCAAATGCTCAAAATAGGGCATAACAAAAACTACATAGCATGTGATCCACGTAAGCAACCAGAGTTGGAACTTTGCTGTAGCAAGAGCCTGTTAATTTTACCAAGCTGTGAAAATAGTCATTGGAAAATTTGCGTTATAGATTTTTCTAATAAAACGATATTAGCTTATATGACCCATTATAATATACCATTAAATCCGGAAAGAATTCAAAAAGAATTATTAGGGAAAGGATAACATTTTGCCTTGAATTAGATAAATTGTATCAAAGGCCGTTTACAAAGCTTCAGTCAGCGCATTGTGGATATTTACCATATTTACCACAACAACGTGATGGGTTTAATTGTGGGGTATTAATTATATATGCAATTGATTTTATAGTTAATATAATGTAATACAAAATATTCACTCTGAAAACGAATCAATATGTAACGAAGCTCTCCACGATTACAGGGAGCATTTAAAAGATGTTCTCATTCAAAATTCGGATTCAATGTCTGGTTATTGCTTAATATGCTACGATAATTTTGAAAACAAACCACCTGACCATCCACCATCCTGTCAAAGGAAAGTTCAAGATACATGCACATTCAAGTTTTTAATCAACTTTGCATTTTTGTTCCATATAATTTTTTTATATTTTCGATTCGATTTATTTCATGAAGACTTATTTTTACTGACTTATTTGATAAAACCAACAAAAAATTTACAAAATAAAATAAAATAAATCCCCAAAAAAAAAACACTAAAAATCAAAAAAATAAAAAAAAACAGAAATTAACCCTTCATGATTACGGCCTTGATGACATGGCGAAGTGGCTTGACGATATTTAAAAAAATGGATCCAGAATAATTTTTTTTTTAAGTATCAAACAAACTTGATCACATATTCATCAAACAGAATAAAATTGGATGTACACTTACTAAATAGCTAATTTGCTTACAATTCACAATAAGCTGATGTTATAACGGCAAATTCTGAGCCGATGTTGACCTTCATGAACATATGGACTTCATGATGTATATGTGGCCAATTGGCAAAATCTCTCGGATTAATACCGCTGAATTTTTCATTGATATAATTTTAATTGGGAACGATATGACATCAAACGAATTTGTAAGCCACGGACGATCCGTAAGTGTGCAAATACATTTGCACACCACGCGCTGTTTGCGATATTATATAAATATCGTAGTAGTCTTGTATTACAACTTACACAGCGCGCACATTATATAAATATCGTAGTAGTCTACAACTCGCGCCCTCATTAAATAAAAGAAAATAGAAAGAAAAACGTACTGCAAGCATATAGGTTGTTTTACTTTATTTGGAAAAATCCACAAACACAACATTTTGGTGCCGAAACCCGGGAATAGGGATTGTTCCCGTCTACAACAATTGAAGTTGGAATAAATTAGAGCGTGTAATTGTCGGTGTTCAGCCGAAATCATCAGGTATATTTGTATTTTCTATTCATTAGTTAGTGACGCTAGTGAAATTTTTAGAAATGGCGGTGTACGTGCAAATGTGTTTGTTAAAATTGGAATTATTAGTTTTACATGTAATATTGTAAATTTGTGGTGAAGTGTTTCTTTGTCACTAGTTAATTATTGCACAATATATTGCTCACATTGTGAAATTCATGAAATTATTTGGACAAATTCCACGAGGCATACACTGCTGGAATGTTCTATCGCATTGTTAGTGCATTGAACATTTCATAAGACACCGCCCATCTCTTTAAACGTTATACATGGTGATGGTGTCGATTACTAGATACATTACCTGTAATTGCGTTATAATTGTTTCTGGATATTTGCTACTACGCGGTGATGGCGTCGACTACTAGATACATTGCGTGCAAATATTGTTATAATTAGCTTTGTATATTTATTATACATGGTGATGGCGTCGATTACTAGATACATTACCTGCAATTACATTATAAGTGGTGCTGTATATTTGCTACTACGCGGTGATGGCGTCGAGTACTAGATACATTGCCTGCAAATATTTTAAAATTAGTTTGTATATTTGTGAACCATGCGGTGATGGCGTCGATTACTAGATACATCTCCTGCAATATCCTATAATTATTTTTGTATATTTGCTAACCAGGCGGTAATGGCGTCGATTACTAGATACATTATCCGCAAATATTCTACAATTTATTTTGCATGGTTCCTGATAAATCTCACACGTTAACGCTCAAGTCGTAAATTTGAACTAGTGTCGGATTTATTTTAAGTGCTATACTAATGACTAGATAGCTTGGCTAGTCGTTAGTATAGATATTCTTTTCGTTTTATTGTTTATAGCTTGTCAGGTTACCACTGGTGGGGCCCGACTGGTTGTGAGATAAAACGATGTTGACTGGTGTTTAATTTTAATAACAGTGTCTTTATTATATGAATTTTACAATTTATATACTAATAATATGCTTACTTAAGCATTTAATATAATGCAATTTATACACATATAAATACGATGCACAATAGAAATGTGTCGAGTAATAAAAAAATATAAATGATGAATGCGTAGATGTTTACATTCCTATGTGTTCTTATCTATGTTTAGACTTGAGATTGAACAGTTCCTATACACGGTGGTGGCGTCGATCACCAGATACACCATTGCAACTATTTGAAGTATTTTTTACATCTGCGTTATTGCATCATCCACCATCAGAAGACTTAATAAACTGCAATGACAACCGCTCACACTGTGGGGCCAACAGCAAAAAATAACTCATTCATTCTGGCATCGCTGGAGGGATGATTTTCTTGTATCATTACAGAAACGAAGCAAATGGTGTCGACCATAGGGAAACATTAAAGTCGGTGACATGGTAATCGTACTGGAGGAAAATCTTCCACCGACATGTTGGGCCCTTGGTCGCATCGATGAGGTTCATCCTGGCCAGGATGGCCTTGTACGCAAGGTGACCGTTAGAACAGCTGCTGGCACCAAAGAACGCCCTATTCAAAAACTTTGCGTTCTTCCCATCAATCACTCGTAGGTGCGAGTGCTTCGTGACTTCTCAACCCCCCGGTGATCTGGAAATGCGTTTTCCCCTAGCTCTTCTAGCTAGGTTTTTCCATTTCCCTTGCACAAATGTGAGATCATTCTTGGGCCATCAGCCGTTGTGGGCGGGGGGGGGGGGAGAATGTGCAAATACATTTGCACACCATGCGCTGTTTGCGATATTATATAAATATCGTAGTAGTCTTGTATGACAACTTGCACAGCACGCACATTATATAAATATCGTAGTAGTCTACTACTCGCGCGCACATTAAATAAAAGAAAATTGAAAGAAGAAACGTATTCAAGCAAGTGTACACAAACAGAGCAGTAAGAATAAGGGAAATGTTTTTTAATATTGGGATAGGTTCTAGTTACTTCATAATGCATGTGGTCAATTGGCAAAATTTCTAGGATCACTGAATATTTTTGTTTAACTTATAGATATTTATTGGCAATGAATTATGACAAATAATTTTCTTTGTGTTTTAGTTGCTCATAATAAATATGTACATATTAACCTTGTAATTTCACTGGTATGTTTGTTAATTCATTTATTATCTTTATTTTTCTAATTCATGTACTTATTTTGTAGATGTACATACATATTCTTATTTGTTAATTGTGTCGAAAAGAAATATTATCCATTTAATAGTAGATCGGCGCGGCGTAACAATTTGCTAAACAATCAAATCAGTTTGCTATTTATTGATTAAATTATTTCGAGGTAAGATAAGTGATTATGCTTAATGAACCTTTTAAATGAATAAACATTTATTTAGTTCATTTCCCGTTAAACGCAGGAGTTGATTTTTACTAATTCATAGACAGTTTAAAATTTTAGTAAACATTTTTAAAAAAACTTTACTTTAGTGTTCGCTTGATCAATACATATTGTATTACCTTTATTCCTTCCAACACTTCATTGCTAAATATTTATTTTTTTTGCTCAATTTCTATTTTGTATATAGTTTAAAGAGAATTTTTAATAATATTCAAAAAAAATAATTAAACGTTTGGAAATGCTTTTTTGTTTTAAATTTTTCCGAACAATAATTCCCGTTTGATTCATTTTCAGCAAAATTCGTATTTGTTTTGCCTACGGCTTCAAACAATTTAGCCGTGAAAATTGTTGGAGGAAAAAGGTCTATATGACCTTCAGAATTTTAAAATAATAAAAATAGTTGTTTGATAGTATGTATAACAAATAACAACACGAAGATACAAGTGCATTTTGCATATTTGCCATATAACTATAAGCAATGTATAAGAAAAGAGTAGACCAAGTTATGTTTCACCAAAATCGGCGATACATCTGAAACATCATCGATTAAATATTTTTTCGTATGATGGTACTAGGTACTATAAACCTAATTAACTAAACTTCTGCAGTGAAGGAAGCTGAACAGGAGCCACGAGATTAGGTCCGAATGACCTTAGAGGTAGACGTAGACCTAGCTTATATTTAATTTCGAAAAATCCACCGCTCTAGAATAGAAGACAGATCAAACCGTTGGGTAACATAAGGCTCATAATCTAGAAAGCCCAATACCTAAACCCTAGATTTGTTTTGTAATTAATCCATTCCCAAATAAACATGTGGGAATAGTAAGTGCAGCTTGTGGTCACATTACCGGAATCTCAAGGATAAAGTGAACACTGTAATATCATGGATTAATCAACCTTCTGCGTGTTATACAGAAAACAACTGACTGTACAAAAAATGTAAATTAAATTCTTAAGGAATTGTTAAAGCTTAAAGGTCGATGATGCAAAATGGTGAATGCGACTTTGATTGCTGCTGAATACGTGTCAGTTTTCAATAATCTAACATTATTTGTGAGTCTGTGATTTGGCGGTATGAGAGTAAAAGATTTATATTATCGTGACCAATTGTGATATTGGAGGAGAGGTCTCCAAATTTAAGAAAATCCGTGACATATTTTAAGGACTTTGCCTACACAAAATAAAGGAAAATATTTGTAAAATATAAATGGTTGGTTTGGTGATCTTTAACGGACGCTTTCTGGGAAAAGTGTCGTCCGAGGAGTCGGATAGACCCAATTTCTCTTTTTTATATATAAATAAAAGTTTCGCCTGTAGATGTTTTATGATTAATGGTTTTAGGAAAAATGGGTTCGATTCAATGTAAATCTTCTACTTGTCTTTTCTTCTATTCTGCTACTACAATATTCCTACGAGAACTATTGGAATGTTTTTTATTACATCGGAGAGATCAGAGATATAAACAAATCTTTTGGGTTTTTTGATGTTCTCGGATCGATCCGATAATTTTATTTGCGTTTTTTTATAGTATCCGAAAAATCACAAATTGCTGTTCAAATTTATTTCAGATACATAGTACAGAGAAATTTCTTTTTTATGGAAAATTAATTTTTTAAATTCTATTGTAAATAATTTTAATAAATTTTATTACTCTTTCTTGTTCATTAAAGTTTAATTTTATTTTTGTTTATTAATTATGCGTAGGTAAACCATTTTCTTGGTCATAGTGTGTTACAAAACAATGGTTAGCCAATTTAAATAGTTTAGCGTGTTAAAATCTGAAAAAGATTTTTTCAGGTTAAAAATTATCGGATATTTCAGATAATAATTTATTTCTCTGATCTCTCTGGTGTCTCCGATGTAATTAAAAACATGCGAATATGTATATGCGATGTTCGAACAATCCAAAAATTTGTGTAGATTTCTTTTAATTACATCGAAATTTCCTTGAAATAATAGAAAGAAAAATAAATAAATAATACATTTGCGTTGAATCGGCCCCAATATTTCTAAAGGATTTTTCGATAAGAGGACATTGAATTATCGTAAAAGCCTTGATTGTTAATTATTGTTTTGATTAAGTGACATTTCTACTCAGTAAGATAAACGTTTCATCATGAAACAATGTTTACAAATAATTGAAATATATTTACCTAGTGTCAAAATTCGAATTCACTTACTCAAACTAAATTTATTTAATGCCGAAAGAGCTGTTTTCAATATGTTCACCTAGATCTGCTAGAATTGTTTTTTTTTTCTAAGGTTATGTATATATCTAATTTAAATGAAAAGTATATTTTTAGTTTTAGTACATATTACAAAGCTGAACTTTGTATTTTGAATGCACCTAATATTTAAAACAACTTTTCTAAACTTAATAGTTTCTCATGGCTATAATTTAAACATTTTTCATTAAATAAAATATAAGTCAAATTATGTAGTTTAGAGCTGCAGTGGTTTCCATATAAAATTTTATAATTATTCAGGTTACCAATCAACCTTCTTGAAACCACAAAACCGAAAATTTTTAAAAAAAAATGCTTTCAGTTGCAAAATGAAATATCTGATGATGATCACCACTTGATCGAAAACGTTCATATATTTTGTTAATAAAATTGAATTTTTGTGGAAATTTTAAACAAAGTATTTTTTTTTAGTTGAAATGTATTTTAGTTTTTGTTTGTTTTCGGTACAAATTTTCGGTTTTGTGGTTTCAAGAAGGTCGATTGGTTATCTGAATAACTATTAAATACATAAGTCGCCAGAAGTCAACATATCACGACAGGATTCGAATTACCCCTAATAATTTGACAATCTACTGTAAAAAGTTGTCGATCATTTATGTGAAAAGTTGGAACTTATTTCCCAAATATCAAATAAATAACAAATCTAACCTAGAACATCTTCTGGACTTTATTCGATAGATTTTAATTTCGTATTTAATAGTATTAATCGTAATTTATGTTCAGTAGCAATGTATTCAGAATATTGAAGGGACTTTAAATTTTAGGTCATAAAAATATTCGATTATCAATTCCTAATACCCACTACTTCCATCATTTACTTGAAAATTTCAGTGAACTATTAAATTGGCATTTCGGGTTTTCAATCATTTTTCTTTCTCTTTCTCCAAGTGAATTTAAAATGTCTAGATCGTACGAGTATACTATATTTTCTTTTATCAATGATGCCATAGGATTTAACCAAAAAGGCCGGTAACTGAAGAAATGTGTAATAACTCAGCGTTATTCTGCATACCAATAAAATGTGGGCACAATTAACAGAATCACGTAATCCCCGAGTAGAGTTGTCAGTATTAGATAATTTAACCCAAAGGGTTAAACGCCGGTTCCTTACCCACCCCTTATTATTTTGATGTACGATTTATTTTTTTGAACAGACAATTATTTTTTGGTGCGGTTTTAATGTATGAAATATATTTTTTTTTTTGTGCAAAAATATTTTTTGTTGTGAGGTAAAATACTAGCTGAAAATAAATAAATATAAATTCAGTTTCGTCAAAAACTTAAATCATATTTTAATGACGTCTTCATCCTTTACCAAAAGAATAAAATAAACTCATCTTCCTTCCATTTTATAAATATAAAATCTTAAACATACCAAAATATAAATTTTATAATTTAATGTTATAATTACAAAAAAAAACTAAAAATAAACATTCTCTTATTTAATTCCAGGCTCTTAATGGATTTCTAATGATATTAACATGTGAAGGCGAAGTATTTTTTGCAACCCATAGTATAGAAAGTTATTTAGGTTTTCATCAGGTAATTATTTATGTTTGTATTTTAAAGCATCGTATATAAGTTACGTACGGGTGAAGAGTGCCCAGTGTAAAGTGTATAATCCAAAAATTGGTCAGCTGAAATTAAAAGAACTAAAAAATGTAAATGAAATTTCATATCATTAGCGAGTACGTCTATATTGTATACATGTACCTATCCTTGTACACATACAAACATACGTATCGTCATTAAACCGAAATATTTTTATGCAAATTTTCCTCGTTTTCAACGAAATAATCAAACAGAACTCAAATAAAATATCAATAAATTAAAATTCTAAAATAATTATAAAAAGGTGAAACCAATTTATAATATACATATACAGGTTAATCTATATAAAAGTTAAAATTAATACACAAATCTGACTGATCAATTAGGCATTAAGAGGTACGAATGTACGATACGAGCAGAGAAATGAAAGAAGAAACTATTCTTGCAAATTTTTTTGTATAATTTTCTTGTCTTCAAGACTTATTTTAGTTTTTAAATTGAAATATCAAAACTTAAGAATAAATATTAACAAATAAAAAACGACTGAAATACAAATATGATAAAATAAAATAAATAAATAAATTAAAAAAGAAGAAAACTAATGAAAAATCGAAGCAAAATGTATTTCTCTTGTTGATTTATTGGTACAGTTGAACAAAGAAGTATTCTTAGCATGTGTATTCAGTTATAAGTATACCTACGTATGTTAAAATATTTATTTGAAATGTACCTAAAACTTCCTATGCTAAAGAGAATTTGGTTAAAGATAAAAATCAATTAAAATAGTTAATCGGCATATTTGTCGCTGTACTGGTCAGATTTAAATCCGAGAATATTTCATTTAGTGAATTCAGTACCCGCATATCCAGAAATAATGATTCGTTTGTTGGAATTTAGTGGCCGCCTCATAGCTTCTTCTTCCTCAGCTGGTAATTTAACTGGATTGATCGAGCAAATGTCGATTTTAAAATGTCAACTTGGAAAAATTTTGGATATTCAAGTAAATGTTGTGGCAAGATTATCAATGTTCTATATTTATTTTTTGTTTTATTAAATATGAAATACCACAGAAAACTTCACGAAAAATTAATAACTCATAATATTAATAATAATACAAAACAATCAATATTATTAAGAAAAAAAGTGTTAAATGCTAATCCTTTTAAAAATTTAATTTTGGATATATCTTGTTTATCTGTAATACCACTCACTCTTTATCTCTTTTCACGTTGAAGATAAACCCTTTTGACTTTTTTTTCGCCCTGTTGCATCCGCAAAATTTTGAATTTGCTTTCCTATTTTACCTTTAACCTGCGACGCCAACCCTTACCACATAATTTTGTGTTTTTGGCAAATTGTCGGTCATTGAATCAAGAACAGACTGAAATTGTAGCGGATAAGGATTAGAATTATGTTTATGCTGGTTTTGTATCAAGATTTTTCGGTTCTAGCTATGAATATAATTGGTTTGAAATCGTTACGTAATTTTTAGACACTTACAGGAAAATGATTTTTTTAACTCTTTAAACTTAAACAGTCCGCTGCAACCACTTAGTTTAAAGATAATTCTACCATTCCCAGCAATTCGTAAGAGTAAAATCAAAAAGGTAAACTGGGCAGGGGTAATAGCAGAAGTGCATGCTATAGGAAATATCTAGGAGGGAAAGCAATGAGCCCAGATAGTACGTATCGCGTACCGGCCGGCAGTATTATCAGGTTCATTAAGAGCCTGAATATTGAATGGACGAATAATTAAGCATAGTCAAGCACAAAAGATCTTTTGGGTTGCAGTACGAGGTGGCTGAATGCCCACATGGCACTACAGTAAGAGTAAGCAACCTTACATGGAAAATGTATCGCCCTATAGAGCTTAACTTATGTTGAGTCCTACATAAAAGATCTTAAACTGGTTCTATTACTTCGGTCTAAAAAGACCAAAGTATTGAAATCCTGTAAAAATGACAAAAAATTTTGTGGCCCAAAACCACTTTTCTCGACGTTTTGAAAGTCCCTGAGTCCGAAAAAGCAAAAAAAAAAAAAAAAATGTCCGTCCGTCAGTCTGGATGTCTGTACCAGTGGTATCTCGAGAAGGCTTGTCCGATTTACAATTTTTTTTCGCCAATCTGTTTCTATGGTCAAGGCGGAAATTTGAAAAGCTTTAGGAGACCGTACGTCAAGAGGTTGGGGTACCTGCCATACGAATTGACCCAAAATACCTGTTATATAAATATTTACGATATTATGCTGGTTTGATTATTGAATTGGGCATTGAATTTGGAATTGATTTGAAGGTTAAGTTAGGGGTCAATTTGCGGGTTGAGTTGAAGTTTGAGTTAGAGTTGAGTTGGGGTTGGATTAGGATGTAGTGAGTAGATAACAAATTATTTAAAATGAGTTTTGGATGAAGTTCTGGAATATGGCCAAGTATGATGGAACTTGGCCATTTCTCAAGGTTACGATGAAATTCGACATATATATTGGAAATGGGATTCTAAAATGTTTTTTGGATGAAGTTCTGGGATTCAAAAATGATTTCTGGATGAAGTTCTGGAATATGGCCAAATATGATGGAACTTCGCTATTTCTCAACCGATTATGCTGAAATTCGATATGTCTAATGGAAATGGGATTCTAAAATGACTTTTGAATAAGATTCTGGAATATGGCCAAGTATGACGAAACTTGCCTATTTCTCAACCGATTATAATGAAATTTGACATTATTGGAAACGGAAATCTAAAATGAGTTTTGGATGAAGTTTTAGAATATGGCCAAGTAGGATGGAACTTGGCCATTTCTTAACCGATTATGATGAGATTTGATATATGAGTTGGAAAGGGGATTCTAAAACGATTTTTGGATAAAGCTCTGGAATATGGCCAAGTAGGATGGAACTTGGTTATTCCTTACCCGATTATTATGAAATTTGACATGTGCGTTGTAAATATGGGGTTCTAAAATGATTTTTGGATAAAGTTTTGCAATATGGTCAGTTACACGGTTAGAAATATCAGTATAGTTTTGTATGTATACTACTTTCTGTATAAAGTTCTAGAATACGACTTTTCGTGCCAAATTGGATGCCTGTACTCATGTTTTTGAGCTGTTTGGCTGTTGTCGTATAAGTAAATATATGTTGGTTAAGATAGAAATCAATACTGTCAAAATTGTCACACCAACTTTATGACATAGGTGAATGCTATCTCCATCGAAGATACCAAAGATCGAAGTTCTGATCACCTCGTGAGGTTTCAGCCCTTTATATTTTTATTTATTGTAGGTTAGTTATCTTGGTAACTGTTCCAATAATTCCGACAAAAATTCACAAAATGTAATGGAAATTATGGTCGAATTGCTAAACATTATGTGATGTGCCACACTTTGGCTGTTGATCGCACCAACTAAACTTACATTTCGGCCTATAAGTGTTGGTACTCCTAAATTTGTGATCTAGCCTGTGATCGCCTAAGATGGAAACTGAATCCTGATTACGTATAATGTATAATGTATATTTATGTATAACGTATACATAATTTGTCACGATCATGTGTAGCATTATTTGAAAAAAGGAAGGCACAGGTATGCCGAAGTCGAATTGTTGCTGCGGAGTTGAAACGATCAATAACGCGGTTGGCCAATTTTAAAGTAACGTGTGACTTTTTAGGGCACTAAATATTGTCGGTTAACAAACGTTTATGTTATAACAGTTTTAATTTTTTGTTGTTTAGAGTTATGTCAGGATTCGTTTCTACACATTCCTCAATTTAATCAATGCGATTTGTGTAAGTTTGAACCGCCTTCTTTCACCCAGTTATTCCTCATCTAAAACTTCGCCATATTTAATATATTTTCTGATTATAAATACGGTCCGATTTCAATTGATTTCAGTTAAATCAGCTAGATTGTAGGTAGTCTCCCTGTCATCATAGCATCTAATTATAGTTGATTTGTTTTCATTCCCGACTCTAACATATTGCCCATGTGGTTCACAACTCCGTGATACAGGACGTATTTCTGCATAAGGTATTTTATATTCCCGTGGTCACAAGGTATAATCGCTTAAGGCAACTTAATCTCATGAATTTTTTGTCAATAAAAAAAAATTACTGGTGTGAGCCGATTCAACTGAAATAATAAAATTTCAAAGAAAATTCAATTTTCTATTTTCCGTTTTCGAGAAAACGTGAATTTTCTTATCTTGCATATAAATGCAAGATCATGTATAAAAGACTAGTAAAATTTAAAAAAAATATACTTGTTTTATTATATCACATTTCAGATCATTTAAAATAATAATGGCAAAAATAAATAAAAAACAATTCATTTCAAATAAATAAAATTAAATATCATTTATTTATAAAGAATACTCTAAATATGAGAATATAAAAACTCATTTATGAAATCGGCGGAAGCAATTGCGGTCTTTATTAAAGCAATGTGCAGTATCACATTTTCTACATTTGACGTGAGAATTATCGTTACAATTAGGAAACTTATATCACTGACAGACTAGAGATTAGCTAATCTACCACTAATCTAATTGCATTGACAGACTAAGGTTTAGTAAGTGGCGCCACGAGTTAATGGTATCGGTGTTAATACAAATATCATCACCTTGTTTGAGTTGATTTTCTTGATTTTCTTGAAGGCCAATTGGGTTGAAAGCCGAATTTTCATTAAATTTTCCTTCACTTAATTGATTGACATCAATATTTAAGACCATTGAATTTATTTCGTAATGTAAAATATAAATCCTGTGTATTTAGCATACATATTAATGTGATCAAATTTTGTCGAAAAAAAATTTATTTATTTTTCTTTTTTATTATAATTAATTAATTTTTATATGACAAAAAATCACTTAACCTAACCTAACCTAACCTAAACCTATATGACAAAAAAAACTTAAAAAAATTTTAATATTTAAGGCGATTTACTATTAAACATTTTTATACAAAAATTTTGATGAAAATATGAATTTTGTTTTTTCATAAAAATATAAATTTTTAAAATTTTCATTCATAAAAAGATGAAAAATTAAAATCAATTTCGACATAAACGGCCTTTCCACACATTCGGCCTTTCGACACATTCGGCCTTTCGACACATTCGGCCTTTCGACACATTCGGTCTTTCGACACATTCGGCCTTTCGACATTCGGCCTTTCGACACATTCGAACTTTCGACATTCGGCCTTTCGACACATTCGGCCTTTCGACATTCGGCCTTTCGACACATTCGCCCTTTCGACATTCGTCCTTTCGACATCCGGCCTTCCGACCTTTTCGGCCTTTCGACATTCGGCCTTTCGACACATTCGGCCTTTCGACACATTCGGCCTTTCGGCGTTCGGCCTTTCGACATTCGGCCTTTCGACATTCGGCCTTTCGTACCTATTCCCACGGTTGTGTCTTATAAGATTTCGTCTACAGTTGTAACTAATAAAATTGGCGCAATTTTTTGACGGATAAAAACAAATAAATTATAATACCCTATAAAGGACATCATGACACTTTTCCATAGTAAACTTGCGGTCAATGATATTGGCAGATTTACCGATAATGCAGTATTATTTAATACGGGAAAACATAGTACGGGATAACTTCTAAAGATGTCAGCTTTAACAATTTTTAATTTTTGGTTAATAAATCAAAAATAAAATTAATTTTTTTTATAATTCATGTCTAGTTGTAAGTTTTATTCGTGTTTTTTGCTTTTGTTTATATTTTTGTTTCGATACAACAAAAAAAAAATTTAAAAAAAACTACTAGTGCCATCTTAAGATTTAATCTATCTATCGCCGTTTTTTGACCGTTAATGTCCTTTATAGGGTATTATAATTTATTTGGATAAAAATTATCTAAGTGTATTGTATGTAATCTGCATTCAGGAGTATATACGAATAGCCTAAATGATTATAAGTAATTTATTTTACTTTTTATTTAACAATTTGTTTTCTCTTGCATATTTGCAACTCTATGAGACGAAGGGTTAAGACAAAAATTATTTTAAATTTTTAAATTTTTCTGTCTCTGCTCACTAAATTTAACTTAAGTGATAATTCCATAAAGGCCAAAACCTGTGCTCGCAAGCCCTAGTAGCTTTGGTCGGCATAAGGGAAAGATGAGTTTAATATTGAACTTTTTGTACCTCCCTAATTCGTTGTAACCACGGATTTATAATAATATGTAGATGAGTAAGACATTGAGTTGTGTGTTAGCGATTTCAGAAAAAATTATTTAACTGGGTTTAACTTTTAATTCATGTTTTATTGTCAATCGAAATCGTGTTTTTTCATACAAACTCTATGAAAATAAGTGAATTTTTAGCGTTTCTATATCCCTTATTGCTACCAGCAAAGTATTTCAGGTAAATTTAGAAATTTAATTTCCATATTAAGCTCAGTTTTCACCGCTCGTGAACATGAACGTGAACAAAAAATTTTTTGTTGATAAATCTGATATTACTTGATTTTTTATTAAAACTGATTAGAATAAACTAGAAATAATATTAAGAATCCAATAATTATCAAAATATTGAATAAAATGTCATTATAACAATATATTAACAATATATTTTTCAATTCCCCGATGATTTCATTTTGTACACAGACATTTCACTATGAAATCATCGGCGAATTGAAAAAAATATTGTTATAATGATATTTTATTCATTATTTTGATAATTATTCGATACGTAATTTTATTTCAAGTTTATACCAATCAGTTTTAATGAAAAAAAACAAATAATTTCAGATTTATCAACTAAAAATGTTTTGTTCACGTTCATGTTCACGAGAGGTATAAACTGGGCTTAACATGGAAACCTATTCATTTTGTGTTAAAGACACCTAAGGAAGAATTGGTGGACAAATTTCAAAAAATTTACACAAATGTCGCGTTAGAAATAATACAATGTTACGTTTTGCCTTGTCACTCAAGGTTCGCATCACTGGATTGTGAATAAAACAGACCACTTTAATTTTTGACAAACTAATTTATTTATTTAACACAAAAATGAATCCAACAAAATTATTAACGAAAGTTAATAAAATCGTTTATCTTAATATTCGCACTATTTTACTATCACTTATAAATTTATATCACTAAATCACTTTTTAAATCACTCGGTTTAATATTTACGCTATCGCGTTCCAAATATGAATAATCCAATTCGATTTCATCCGCATTCTCAAAGTTTTTAGAACTATCATGCTTTTTCCAGTAAGATGAGTCTAGTGCAATGTAAAATAGTATGAGCATGGGAAATTTCCATTTTAGTAAAATTTACTTGAAATACTAGCTTAACCTATGTAGGGTCACTACTGGTGTAAAGCTTTATGCTATTATTTGGAATGAGGACGAAGGGCCGAATTTCAAAGGGCCGAATGTCGAAGAGCCGAATGTCGAAGGGCCGAATGGGTCAAAGGGCCGAATGGGCCGCATGTCGAAGGGCCGAAAGGGTAGAAGGGCCGAATAGGTCGAAGGGCCGAATTTTTTTGTTTATTTTTCTTTGTTTTTAGAAATATAATTTTTTAAATTTTTTGTTTTAAGGTTATTAAAAAATTTTTTGTTTTGTTTAATTTTGTAAATTTTTTTATCAAATATAAATTAATGTCTTTTGAGTTTATACCTATTTTATTATGTTTAATCTTTGGATATTCTATCGGCAAAAATATTGCATTCATTTTGTTGTTTATATTTTGTGTTCTTTTTGTAATTATCAAGTGGAAAAATATTTGTACATAATAGCATTCACCAAAACCAAAAACGAATTTTGTCAAAAAATGTCATAAAAATCAGACCATGTTTTATTCGTTAGGGTGAAGGAAAATTCTATTTGAACGAATAAAATAATTTCTCTATGATTTAGTGATGTGAATATAGTGAATATACTCCTAACAATTTACTACATAATTATAAAGACAAATTACCTACAGTTTAAGGCAAAATCTCCAAAATGTCTACTTAAATTAAACGAAACTGTTTATTTTAAAATATATTGTTGTCTCATGTATTGTTTTGAATATTGTTCCAACCTGAAATGTATTACCTATTTTGATATGAGTCATTTCGACAAACAACATTTCAACCTGGTATTGATATATGGAAACATATATTGTTTTTCATAAATAAATAAAAATTATACAATAGTTCTTAATATCAAATTCAGTACATATACAAAATATTCCTTAAACCAAGAAATTTAAAAAATTATATTTCTAAAAACAAAACAAACAAATTCGGTCCTTCGACCCATTCGGCCCTTCGACATTCGGCCCTTTGATATCATTCCTATTATTTGACTTATTCGATTCTAAGGTGTCACCGTAAGAATAATTAATTGAGGAATTGAAACCGAAAACAATGTTTGAATTTGAAATAGGTATGTACTAACTAAAACTTCAATAACTCGACAAGGAGTGCCCGCAGAGAAATTTTCCTAGTATCATTTTGCAAGGTTCCTAAATTCTCTATAAAATGACCGAATTGGATTTTTGAATGAAATATCGAGCAAGTTCCTTTACAGTTTCAAAATGCAGCCAAATTTTTTTTTAGACACCTTTTGTTTTACTCAAAAAGTCATAAAAGAACAAAATAAAATAAAACGGTTTCCAGTACCGAAAAGAAAACAAAATTTCCTTCAACTAGAAGTAAAATATTTTTTTTAAAAGATGTTATTTCACCAAGATACAAGCGTTCAAATCTGGGTATTTTTTGGAAGAAAATTTCTGCTCCGTTTTTTAATTGGCGCAGTGTATTTAATAGAATTACTATATTGTTGTTTGAATTGACACTTTAATTATTTAATTATTGATGATATTAGAAGGATTACACGTGATACCTCCTCCTTTGGGATGGAATTAATCGGTTGTTTTTATTTATTACAGTTTTTTAGATAACTCAAAAATGAGCAGGAGTCAGTTCGTTCATTTGTTTTGAAAAATGTTGGTTTTATTTGGACATTCTTTAATTTGGTTTTATTATTTGTTAATTTGGTTTGAAAATAGTTAACTTGATTTGAAACGGTATTGGCAAATGGCAACTGTCTTTAAATTAATTTCAAACTGGGTTAGGGTCATTTGACCGTTTCCGAAGACATCGAAACAAAATTATCGAATGATAAAATATCGAAAAAAAAAATAACGAAAGTAAAAATGTCGAAAATAAAAATGTCGAAAAAATATAGTCGAAAGAAAAAACATCGACTTTTTTTTAATCGAATTTATGGTCGAATTTCGACTAAGATGTGATCATTTCAAATCGGGCGCCCGATTTGAAATGATCACATCTTAGTCGAAATTCGACCATAAATTCAAAATCATTCATAATTCAAAATATAGATTTCGAAATATGTAATGATGAATTAGTTCCTAACATAATATATTTACATATAGTAAATAGAGTTGCATAACCCTATTTAGTTGTATGTATTTTAATACTGAAAAGCATATTTCCATCGTCTTTAAATAAGGTTTTTTTTTTTCATTTTTCCCAAATTATTTGGCGAAGAATACAGTTGGAGAAAATGAAAAAGGACTATGGAACGGATGAACAATTCTCTCTGAATAAGAGAATGCTTAAATTTCTTGCTTTTGTACCAGAAAATGAAGTGGCAAAATATTATAAATCTTTAAAAAGACAATTATGTAGCAAGAGCAAGAAATTTGTCATCTGGTTTGGAAAAAATTATTTATATGGAGATAAAATTTAAAAAAATAATGGAAAGGACTCCAAACCTAAATTTCCTCCAGCTCTATTCTATGGACGACCATGATTTATTCAACGAAAACTTACCTCGAACGACAAATCATGTTGAAGCTTGGCATAGACGTTTACAAGTAATAATTGGAAAAAGTCATATTGGTTTGTAGAGTTTGATAGGCGAAATAAAAAAAGAGTATATCATATGAGTATGACAAGTGTCGAAAAGATTATGTCTGAACATGCTAGGAAAAGAAAAAGATGTCTTATTAATAAGGAAGATAGATTAAGAGAAATAATGTCCTTAAGGGAGTTGCAGTCAATATGGATATTGTTTTAAAATTACACAATTCCCTAATGATTGAAAATTAAATAAATATAAAATTATATACATATGTATATCATTCGAGAAATCGAACAGTTAACGTGAAATGGTCTTATCGTTTCTTCTCATATGCCTTTTACAATTGACAAGTTTTCATATTTTGATGTGGATTTTCAGTTCAAAAAATCGATGAAATATCTATTCGACATTTTTTGTTGGTGTAAATTCTTTCTCGATGAAAAAATTTTCAATTATTTTATTTTCGATAATTTTAGTTTCGATGAAAAATAAAAGTTCGACGTTTTTATAAATCGATATTTTTTTTTTCGTCTAATTGGGCTAATCCCTTTCAAACTATCTCAAAATGTATACAATCATTGCGCAGTCTAGTCAGTAATAGAACCTAACGTTCAATAAAACTGACTATGTACAATATTGCACGATAAAATTGATAAAACTATTGTGCATCTAGGGGGACTTTAATACTTTTGGAATAATTCCGCTCTCATGAAACAAAAGGTTGCAGTTTTAAAATTCGCATTTTTCAGGAAATCGTTTTTAAAATTAAGAATCATCCAAAATCGAATGAGTTTTTGAGGTTTTGAATTCTACTTTTTCTAAACAGATTGGTTATTTGCGGTTGCCAGAAAATTACAAAAAATTGATATTTTATGAAATCGAATTTTAAGTAATACGTAAAAGAGCACATCTCGAATTGTGCCCCTTTGTTTTGCTATTTGGTTGCTAATTTGGTAATTGCAAATATAAAATTACAAACATAAAAGTTATTTATGATTAATGACTGCAATTCACCTGAGTTTCCGCTGTCAGAACCATATTTATCATAGTAAAAAGATATTCATAATATGTAGTCTCTATAAGCTTTTGGAATAAATGGTTCTTAAGTTTGAAGAAATTCAAAGGATTTTTGTTTGATTTCACAAAAAAACAATATAACAATAACAAACAAAATCTAAACAACTCTGTGAAAACGCTTTTAAAGTTTGAGTTGAGTTTTTCTAAATATTTTAATTATTAAAAAGAGAAGTTTATCTATATTAAAATCCATGAGATTCTTTCGGCTTTTTATAGACAAAATATATTAACAATAATGACATTTACAACATTTTTCGACTTGTTAATCAGAACCAAACTACCACATAGAAAACTGAAGGAAGGTTTTCATTTTTTGAGGTCGATACACTTTGTATGACTTTTGGGAAAACTTTTTTGGTAGATATATTATAAATGATTGGCCTCTTCATTTTTTCTGAGTAACAAGTCGAAAAATGTTGTGAATGCCATTATTGTTAATATATTTTGTCCATAAAAAGCCGAAAGAATCTTATTGATTTTAATTACTATTCATTCATATATATTATAAATATAGTCCATTTTTTGAAAATAAGCTCGTAAAGTGCATAATATGTGAATGTTTTCTTCAGAAAGCTGAGATCTTATCGAGAAAATGCCCTCTCAGTTGCCAGCTTGTAGGAGGAATTGATTGAGATTTTATAAATTAACTTTACATTTTGTTCCCGAACCCCTTCATCTTCTAATACGACCTTTCGACGTATCCTAGTAGTGAGGTTTTGTATGTTTCCTTAAATAATTGTTTATCTATTGATCTTTGCATCATTTCTATAAAAGTATATTCAATGCTTGAGTACCTATGTTTTCAATTTGTTCGATCGTATTTTCGTATTTGTATCGAGGCATCCTCATTATCACCTCATTTAATCGTTCTTTTCAGTAATGCAACACTAATTTTTATGATTTGGCCTTTTTTAGCTTTAAAACTAAATCACTTGTAAGATTGGAAGTGGAACTATCCAATTCATAATAAATACAATGTATTTATTATGTAGATATTGTAACACACAAGAGAGCTGAGTTGGCCTTTGTTTAATTCAATTCAATAATAGCCGCATTTCTTGACGCATAGTGATCCGGATCAGGGCCCTGTTGCACCAACTACTTATCACTTATTACTTATCAACTTATCATAATTTTTGATAATTTTCTGTTGTACCAAATTGAAATTTGATAAGTATTTTATTGAGTTATAATAAGTAATAAGCACTCACTTATCAAAATTAAGTTGCACCAATTCGCGAAATGATAAATGATAAGTAATATTTTGATAAGCGATAAGTTTGAGGTTTTTGATAAGTTTTTCGTAGTTCTGTTGCACCAAAAGTTTTAACTTATCAATAATCGAATACATTTAATGATAATTATTCAAAATAGCAATAAGAAAAATTTCATTACTCAAATAAATTGATAAGAGCTACAAATTGTAGTGGCATGACGGAAGTCTGTTAAAAACGTTTTTTTTTTTTCCTGTTGTGTGTGGCCAATTAAAGTGGAACTTATCTATTTCTTCACCGATTATGATGAAATTTGACGTGAGCGATGGAATTGGGATTCTAAGGTGATTTCTGGATAAAGTTTTGGAATGTGGCCAACTAAAGTGGAACTTCGCTATTTCTCAATAGATTATTATGAAATTTGACATGGGCGGTAGAAATGGGATTCTAAAATGATTTTCTGAGGAAGTTTTGGAATATGGCCAATTAGGAAGGAACTTGGCCATTTCTTATCCGAATTTGATGATATTGAGCATGCACGATGGAAATGGGATTCTTAAATGATTTTTAGAGGAAGTTCTGGAATATGGCCAATTAGGAAGGAACTTGGCCATTTCTTATCAGAATTTGATGAAATTGAGCATGCACGATGAAAATGGGATTCTTAAATGATTTTTATAGGAAGTTCTGGAGTATGGCCAATTAGGGAGGAACTTGGCCATTTCTTATCCGAATTTGATGAAATTGAGCATGCATGATGGAAATGGGATTCTTAAATGATTTTTAGAGGAAGTTCTGGAATATGGCCAATTAGGGAGGAACTTGGCCATTTCTTATCCGAATTTGATGATATTGAGCATGGCACGATGGAAATGGGATTCTTAAAAGATTTTTAGAGGAAGTTCTGGAATATGGCCAATTAGGGAGGAACTTGGCCATTTCTTATCCGAATTTGATGAAATTGAGCATGCACGGTGGAAATGGGATTCTTAAATGATTTTTAGAGGAAGTTCTGGAATATGGCCAATTAGGAAGGAACTTGGCCATTTCTTATCAGAATTTGATGAAATTGAGCATGCACGATGAAAATGGGATTCTTAAATGATTTTTATAGGAAGTTCTGGAGTATGGCCAATTAGGGAGGAACTTGGCCATTTATTATCCGAATTTGATGAAATTGAGCATGCATGATGGAAATGGGATTCTTAAATGATTTTTAGAGGAAGTTCTGGAATATGGCCAATTAGGGAGGAACTTGGCCATTTCTTATCCGAATTTGATGATATTGAGCATGCACGATGGAAATGGGATTCTTAAAAGATTTTTAGAGGAAGTTCTGGAATATGGCCAATTAGGGAGGAACTTGGCCATTTCTTATCCGAATTTGATGAAATTGAGCATGCATGATGGAAATGGTATTCTTAAACGATTTTTAGAGGAAGTTCTGGAATATGGCCAATTAGGAAGGAACTTGGCCATTTCTTATCCGAATTTGATGAAATTGAGCATGCACGATGAAAATGGGATTCTTAAATGATTTTTAGAGGAAGTTCTGGAATATGGCCAATTAGGGAGGAACTTGGCCATTTCTTATCCGAATTTGATGAAATTGAGCATGCACCATGGAAATGGGATTCTAAGATGATTTTTATATAGTCTTAAGGCTTTTAAATTTCAGTTAATACAAGAACTCAAGCCGATCGATCACCATAAATGTCGTGTCTTCACTGATTGGGTCTTTCAAATGCATCAATATGATCCGGATTTTCATCGAAAAATCGATCAACTATTTTTTACCTCGGAGGCTACGTTTATAAGCAGAATTGTCGCATTTGGAGTTTATAAAATCCAAGAATGATTATTGAAAAGCCTCTCCATTCTCAACGTGTCACTGTTTGGTGCGGTTTTGGCCTGGCGGTGTGATAGGACCTTACTTTTTCGAAAATGAGGCTGGTGAAACTGTTACAGTGAATGGATTGCGCTATACCGAGCTACGATTAATGATTTTTTAGGGCCGGAATTGAAAGATATTTATTTTGACAGCGTTTATTTTTAGCAAAAATAAACCAATCGCAATTTTGCAAAAAAAGTTTCCTGACCGTGTTATTTTTGGAAGAGGTGATCACAATTGGCCACCGAGATCTTGTGATTTAACATCTTTAGACTTTTTTCTTTGGGGCCACGTGAAAGATAAGGTCTATGCCAATGCTCCACAATCGATTCAAGATTTCGAAGATTGGAAGGGGTTCGAAAATGATATGGTGCCGCAAGCGTAGCCGTGGCGGCCATTTGGCTGATATCGTTTTCAAATGTTAATGGCATATCTTCCTCTTTACAATGAAATAAACATTTATTGATTTCTCTTAAAAAATACTCGTTTTTTTAATATCAAAATGAAACCTCTTATTGGAAAACCCTATACATATTATAAAATATAATTTACATTTCTGTCTCAAAATTATTGCAT
Source organism: Tipula helvola (assembly GCA_963556165.1). NCBI lineage: Eukaryota > Metazoa > Arthropoda > Insecta > Diptera > Tipulidae > Tipula > Tipula helvola. The sequence continues at coordinate 206,764,217 of OY744481.1, forward strand.
TGAAGTTTGGAATGTAAATATGGCCCATACAAGATACACATATGTATGTCTATTCTTATCTGTGCTTAAAACAAGTGAATTTATTACTCAGAAATAGTACCTTAAAAATTCGATTTTAATAAAGAAATTCACAAATAATGTATCGATCAACATATCGTTGAAATTTCAATCAAATGATAATGACAATACATGTAACAATGTGTTTACAAGTGTAAGGATAATTTCATTCTGTTCGATTTATCATAGAGGTAAGACAGTTGTTTTTCGATATTTTAAAATTAATATAAAATTCTCAAATATAGGTACCTATATCAACTTTAGTAAACAAAACTGAAGTTTATTAAACAAAAAAATAATTTTTATAAAAAAATGCGTCGGTTCGAAAGATTATTCGAGGATGAAAACGAAAGAAGAAATCGTGTAATGAAAGCCAGAACCAATTATTCTCTAGATTCGGGAGTGTTAGAAAATTTTCGTTTGTCACGCGAACAAATTGAGCACGTTTTATTAAAAATAGGAGCAAATTTGCGCCATGGAAGCGATCGAAACTATGCGTTGAGTCCTCTACAGCAGATACTAACAACACTGCATTGGTTAGGAAATGGCGCGCAATATCACGGGATTGGCAATATGCACGGCATTAATAAATCGACTGTGTGTAGGATTATTCATCGAGTAGCAGATACTATCATCGATAGCATGATGGCGGAAACCGTGTGTTGGCCTGAAAATATCCAGGATATCCCATTGAAGTTTCTTTAGATGGGTGGTTTCCCTCAGGTAGCTGGTTGCATCGATGGAACAATGATTAATATAGATGCACCTACGGTCAATGAAGAACACTTTGTGAATCGACATGGAAAACATTCACTGAATGTAATGATGGTGTGTGGCCCAGACCGCAGCTTTTATGCAGTAAATTCAAATTGGCCCGGTAGTGTCCATGACTCCAGAGTATTGCGAAACACATGGCTATTCAGCAATTTTGAGTCTGGTTTTCGTCCGTTCCCCGGTGCTGTGATTTTGGGTGACAGTGCTTACCCCCTTAAAGATTGGCTTATCCCACCATTGCGAAGAAATCCGGACGATGCAATAGAGCAAAGATTTAATCGTGCTCATAAGTGGACGAGAAGAATAGTGGAAAATAGTTTTGGTTTGTATATGACGATTGCAATTTTTGTATAATACAGTTAAATTCAATTTGTTTGTTAATAGGAATTCTGAAGGAAAAATTTCCTTGTTTAAATCATATGCGGGTGGATCCAACTGTTGCAGGCAAAATCGTGTTAGTATGCTGCATTCTTCACAATGTTGCGATTAAAATGCGTAGCAATGATTTGGTTGAGTTTGAGCCGGACGACGACTATGACGATACGATCATGGTGACAGTATTTCCGAAGCTATAAATGGCGATGAGGAAATAAACAATAATGTTCTTCAGAGTTTAGTTAATTTTTTTAATTATTAATTTTATTATTATTTAATTTTTTAAAACAATTAAAGATAATATTAAAAATATGAACACATAGTGTATATCTATATAATATATATAACAATAAAGAATGAAAGAATAGTACAATATATAATTATGATTTGGAAATACTGCAATTGGAAAGAGAACTAATTATCTAAAACGTTATTCATGATCTGCTTTAGGATAATTATTTTCTTCTAGGTACGCTGGAAATGTCACCAACACTACCACTGTTTGCATTAAGCAAATCCTGCGTATAAATTGATAGTAGAATTTCCATTTCTCTTTCCAGTTTTAAAATTTCCAATTGGTTTTTATAAATTTCTGTTTTTAACAATTTTATCTTCAAAGAGTTAATTGTCTCTGCCGCTTCTGGTGCTTTACGTTTATTTGTTTTTGATTTACCCCGTTGATTAGGTGAGCCAATAGCTTCAGAAACAACGCCCGCTTCAGGAACACCATCAGCTTCAGGACCACCACCAGCTTCTGGTAAGCCCAACCCTTCCACTATAGCAGAGTCTGAACCCAGGATGCTCAGAATTTCTTCGTCAACACAATCAAGAATGGCTTGTTTGCCACCACCAGTGCCTGTTTTTCTGGCATTATCCCTTTTAGCCTTAAAAATTTTTTTTTTTTAAATTTATATTGTGTATAGTAATATATAACCATACCAATGTTCTGCTCTTCCATTGACCAAATAAATGATCGCGCGCATAAGTCCAACTACGGTTAGCTTTTGCTAATCCGAGTGACTGCACCTTTATTAATATTTCCGTCCATGCTTTAATTTTATCACCATTTTGTGTAGCATTGTTTTGGAATGAACCAAATAATACAGCCTACAATTATCATAAAAAATTTATGTTTTCAATGAATAAAAAAAATAAAACAAAATGGTAAAAAAAACTGTTATTAAATTCTAAAAATGTTAAGAGACTGTAATTATCAATAATATTACTTCAATTAAAAATTAAAATACTTACTTTTTTATCTTTCACTAATTGCAAAATCACTAATTTTTTTTCTTTATTTAGTGAGCGTGCCATTTTAAACAAACTTTATTACACGAAGAAAACAAAATACTAATTTTTTTCCTATAAGGTTATGGCAGTCAATTGTTGTATTCCGTGCTATATAGATTATAAAATGAACTATACGCATGGCTTACTTTGTTATTTGCATTAGAATAGTGCAATATAGGAATTACTACTATAATTTATTCATATTATTATAAAATGGCGGAATATTTCTTATAACACATTGGACCCATGTCCAAACTTGCTATGTTCCATAGCGAATTCCCGTTCTTACTTTATTAAATACTTTTTTACTGTTCATTTTCAGTCATTTAGAAAATGTGCGTAGAATAATATCGTCGTGAAATTATGTGTATTTATTTAATTAACTTAGTAGTTTTGGTTTAAAGTGTTAAAAACTGTATCTATAATATAAATTCGAAATCAAGATAAAAACAACCCACATAAGATGTTTCGTATACGATCAGTGTCAAAATTCGTTTCTAAAAATTTTAGATATAACTAAACATCGGTTAAATTGGGTGATGAAAACATTTCGAAATTCGGGCCATGTTCTTGCTGAAACCAGAGGTGGTAATCGTAAGGAATTATAGGATGAGCACCTATATTATCACTGCTGTTGGTTTTTCTTTGCGATGTAATAAAAAACTCAATTACATGTTTAATTACACTTTCATTGGAAATCCTTTATTTGGTTCCAATTTGATTAGGTTTACAATTGTTTTGTTTTTATATTTCATATTATCACTTCACAATCAAATTAACCCATTTTTGCCCACACCAATAACAAATTTTGTAAAATATTTGTACTTCAAATATTTTATAACACTCAAAATCCTTTCTCGAAATGGATTTTTTTTTTAAATATGATCAACGAACTAAAAATCATATAACGGTAGAATACAAATCGAAATTTGACATTAAATGCCGCAGGAGAGGCGTTGTAAAGTTAGTGATTTTTCTGAACCTGTACCTGTACACAGTGGGATCAAATGGGTTAAGTTTATAGTGATATTTCCCATCAATTGTATTGAGAAATTCAATTCATTTAAATAATTTAGTTATGGGGTGAACAAAAGTAGCACTGTGCGCGTCGAAACAAGAACGACTTGGCCATATTCCAGAATTTCATCTAAAAATCATTTTAGAATCCCATTTTCATTGTACCTGTCGATTTTCATCCTAATCGGTTGATAAATAGCCAAGTTCCATCCGACTTGGCCATATTCCAGAACTTCATCTAAAAATCATTTTAGAATCCCATTTTCATTGTACCTGTCGATTTTCATCCTAATCGGTTGATAAATAACCAAGTTCCATCCGACTTGGCCATATTCCAGAACTTCATCTAAAAATCATTTTAGAATCCCATTTTCATTGTACCTGTCGATTTTCATCCTAATCGGTTGATAAATAGCCAAGTTCCATTCGACTTGGCCATATTCCAGAACTTCATCTAAAAATCATTTTAGCATCCCATTTTCATTGTACCTGTCGATTTTCATCCTAATCGGTTGATAAATAGCCAAGTTCCATCCGACTTGGCCATATTCCAGAACTTCATCTAAAAATCATTTTAGAATCCCATTTTCATTGTACCTGTCGATTTTCATCCTAATCGGTTGATAAATAGCCAAGTTCCATCCGACTTGGCCATATTCCAGAACTTCATCTAAAAATCATTTTAGAATCCCATTTTCATTGTACCTGTCGATTTTCATCCTAATCGGTTGATAAATAGCCAAGTTCCATCCGACTTGGCCATATTCCAGAACTTCATCTAAAAATCATTTTAGAATCCCATTTTCATTGTACCTGTCGATTTTCATCCTAATCGGTTGATAAATAACCAAGTTCCATCCGACTTGGCCATATTCCAGAACTTCAACTAAAAATCATTTTAGAATCCCATTTTCATTGTACCTGTCGATTTTCATCCTAATCGGTTGATAAATAACCAAGTTCCATCCGACTTGGCCATATTCCAGAACTTCATCTAAAAATCATTTTAGAATCCCATTTTTATTGTACCTGTCGATTTTCATCCTAATCGGTTGATAAATAGCCAAGTTCCATCCGACTTGGCCATATTCCAGAACTTCATCTAAAAATCATTTTAGAATCCCATTTTCATTGTACCTGTCGATTTTCATCCTAATCGGTTGATAAATAACCAAGTTCCATCCGACTTGGCCATATTCCAGAACTTCAACTAAAAATCATTTTAGAATCCCATTTTCATTGTACCTGTCGATTTTCATCCTAATCGGTTGATAAATAACCAAGTTCCATCCGACTTGGCCATATTCCAGAACTTCATCTAAAAATCATTTTAGAATCCCATTTTCATTGTACCTGTCGATTTTCATCCTAATCGGTTGATAAATAGCCAAGTTCCATTCGACTTGGCCATATTCCAGAACTTCATCTAAAAATCATTTTAGCATCCCATTTTCATTGTACCTGTCGATTTTCATCCTAATCGGTTGATAAATAGCCAAGTTCCATCCGACTTGGCCATATTCCAGAACTTCATCTAAAAATCATTTTAGAATCCCATTTTCATTGTACCTGTCGATTTTCATCCTAATCGGTTGATAAATAGCCAAGTTCCATTCGACTTGGCCATATTCCAGAACTTCATCTAAAAATCATTTTAGCATCCCATTTTCATTGTACCTGTCGATTTTCATCCTAATCGGTTGATAAATAACCAAGTTCCATCCGACTTGGCCATATTCCAGAACTTCATCTAAAAATCATTTTAGAATCCCATTTTCATTGTACCTGTCGATTTTCATCCTAATCGGTTGATAAATAACCAAGTTCCATCCGACTTGGCCATATTCCAGAACTTCAACTAAAAATCATTTTAGAATCCCATTTTCATTGTACCTGTCGATTTTCATCCTAATCGGTTGATAAATAGCCAAGTTCCATCCGACTTGGCCATATTCCAGAACTTCATCTAAAAATCATTTTAGAATCCCATTTTCATTGTACCTGTCGATTTTCATCCTAATCGGTTGATAAATAACCAAGTTCCATCCGACTTGGCCATATTCCAGAACTTCATCTAAAAATCATTTTAGAATCCCATTTTCATTGTACCTGTCGATTTTCATCCTAATCGGTTGATAAATAGCCAAGTTCCATTCGACTTGGCCATATTCCAGAACTTCATCTAAAAATCATTTTAGCATCCCATTTTCATTGTACCTGTCGATTTTCATCCTAATCGGTTGATAAATAGCCAAGTTCCATCCGACTTGGCCATATTCCAGAACTTCATCTAAAAATCATTTTAGAATCCCATTTTCATTGTACCTGTCGATTTTCATCCTAATCGGTTGATAAATAGCCAAGTTCCATCCGACTTGGCCATATTCCAGAACTTCATCTAAAAATCATTTTAGAATCCCATTTTCATTGTACCTGTCGATTTTCATCCTAATCGGTTGATAAATAGCCAAGTTCCATCCGACTTGGCCATATTCCAGAACTTCATCTAAAAATCATTTTAGAATCCCATTTTCATTGTACCTGTCGATTTTCATCCTAATCGGTTGATAAATAACCAAGTTCCATCCGACTTGGCCATATTCCAGAACTTCATCTAAAAATCATTTTAGAATCCCATTTTTATTGTACCTGACGATTTTCATCCTAATCGGTTGATAAATAACCAAGTTCCATTATACTCAAGGATCATTACAACTTATCATAAAAATTTGATAATTTGTCATTTGATAAGTTATAGACATTCTGATGTGCAACGCTTATCACTTATCATTATCAAAATTTGATAAGTTTCTAAATTGATAAGTGAGTGAATTTTTTTTATTTTTGATGAAACACTTATTACTTATCATAATCAAAAAAACTAACTTTTGATAATTTGATAAGTAATAAGTGATAAGTAGTTGGTGCAATAGGGCCCAGGTCAAAGTTTACATTGAAAACAACAAAAAAAAATTTAAATTTTTGTTATTGTTTTCAATAAGTGTATTGTTTTGGTAAAAAAGGATTAGATTTAGGTTTGGATTTAAAATTTCAGAAAGCAACCTACAAAGATTTATTTTTGAATTTAATTTTAATGTTAATTTTAATTTTAATAATAATGTTTCATATTAAGCAAATTCTAGTGGTAGGTATTGAAATTAAAAATCGGATTTGATTTAAGTAAATTCAAAAAATAATTGGATTTAGCTGAATCTTTTTTGGATTTATTTAATGCAATTGTTGTTGTATTTTTTTGTAAATTTACCAAAGCAATACACTTAATGTAAACTTTGGTCTGATCCGGATCACCATGCGTCAAGAAATGCGGCTAACGATCCACTAATCTCATATTAAAATCAGAATTACATTTTTCTAGATTAGAGAACACGAAGTAAAATGTAGCGTCAGCCGTTAATTTGCGTTTTAATACAACAATTATGTCTGCCATGACTCTAAATTCTTTTTATGAGACTATGTAACCCTAATTCACAATCAAATCAACGCGACCTTTTGAATACATAATCGTAATTCATAAAATCGATCAAACGTTATAACCAGATTATTCCACCGGGTTTTAGAATCCAATAATAGATTGTGCTTACCTCCAAAATCTGCCCGGATATATTTTATAGCATTTGAACGTTTTTGGTCAGTGATCGTTTAAACATGTTGAATGCTCTTCTAATTTTTGTTTTTGTGAGAGGAAAACAGTGTTAACTGTAGACAGAAATTCAAGTTCACCTTCTTCAATTGGTTGACATACTAAAATTTCAAATATTTTTGAGTTTTGTAACAACCTCAGACCTATAGTTATCTGCGTCAGAGTCGTTACTTTCTGATAATTCGGCGTCATCAGTCTCTGCATAGTTGAAGCAAGTGAGCAAAATAAAATTGTTGATCAATATTGAGAAGTGGACCAACTTTTCGCATAACTGACGTCTGTCCAAATACTCACAATATCCGTATCCAGAGAAAGTTCAAATTCATTCAATTTTTTTTATTAACAAATTGACACATTTACCTGTGGGATACTTCTCCAAACCTGCATTAAACCTAGGTTCTAAAATTCTTCTGTGCTGTGCACATTTATGCTTAAATACCGACAAATCTTTATTGAAGTCAATTTATCAAAAGTAAGAGTAAAATAATTGATAAGTAATTTCGTAATTTGATAGCGGATTTTTCTTTTTGAAATAATTCACAACCATATTCCTAATTGTATTCGAGGAGTTCAGAATTTCGCGAAATCCTTACGCGATGTACACAATATTGAGAATGGAATGCCATCTGAAATTCCCAAATCAACCCCTAAGTGAACATGTTAATACAATCTACAGCTCAACCTCCAACTCAATTTACAACTCACCCTCCAACTCAATCACAAATCAATGCCCAATGCAATCTCCAAATCAATCGCCAATCCAACCCTCAGCTCAATCACCAACTCAACCATAAATCAACTTTTCAATCAACCCTTAACCTGAACGCACACTTAACGCTTAACTCAATCCACGAATCAACCTCCAAATAATTTCCCAACCGGATCACTCACAAACCCAAACGAAAACTAACTCAACTTAGCTAGAACTAAATATCAACCCTCTATTCAACCATTCACTCAACGGCCAACTAGATCCCGGAATCAAATATAAGTGCTCAACTCAAATCAACTCAATCTAGCTTCTCGCTAAACCATCAACTTATTCTCAAATTAATTCCAAACCGAACTCCTCACTCAATTCAACTTAACTTCAAATCAGATCCTATTCAAACCTCAACCCAACCCGTGCGAGGTGACTTAAACGCCAACATAGCCCTCAAGTAATAAACCATAAATCAATGTGGTTCGAAAACTAGATGCGTTCATCCAAGTCACAATAATTTCCAAACCAAATATCAACCCGACCCCCAAATAAATCCCTGAATGACTGAATGAACCCACTAAATGATCAACCCAACCCCTAATTCAGCCCGTAATTCAACTCCACTACAACTCAACTCTCAACTCAACCCTCAGCTCAACCCCAAACTCAATCCCTAAACCAGCACGGTCCGAAAGCTGCAGGTGCCTATGAACTCAACTCAATCCCAACTTAACTTATAACTTGACCCTCACCTTTAACACTCCACTTAACCCCAAATTCAACGTCCAACTCAATCCTCAAATCAACACGACTCAAAAAACTACATTCATACATGAACTCATTTTAAGACAATTAAAGCTAACTTTCAACTCAAAATCAACAACAACCCAAATAAATGACCAACCTAACCGTTGATTCCTACTCAATCCAATTGGCAACTCGAGCTAACTCTAATTCAACAGTCAATTCAACACACAAATAAATCCTCAGCTGAACTGCTCACCAAAACTTAACCTAACAACAACTCAACTCTAACTCAACCCGCCAATGGAACCCAACTCAACCCTCAACTCAACGCCCAATTCAATCCTCAAACCAGCATACATATTTAAAAATTGGTCAACGTGAAAATATCACCACATGGTGTTGGATCAATTCGAATGTCAGGTATCTGAGCCTTCCAGTCTAGAGTATAGAGCCATAATCATATGTCATAATTTTTTAGAAGCGTTTTTAGCGGTATAACTTTTCACTGTTCCCCATATGAATCCATACTAAAAATGATGTTTTTTAGCTTCAAGTTTTTTAATGAAAAAACCAAAAATCTTATAAAATATTCATATACCTACCATTCATACAAAAATATGCAGAAATACTTAAATTAAATTATGCCTAAAGTAATATATTTTTCGAACTTTCGTTTTGAAAAATACGTCAAAGTTGGCTCTGGCGATGTAAACTAGTAATTGCTACATTTATTTTTAGTTTAACTTGACTGTCTACATTAGCTTTGTCTTGACGGAATAATTAATTAGAGCATAATTTGATTTAGCAGTGTAATATTACACAGCTAATGTAAAATACGAACATAATTTAACCATTTTAAGTACATATTAGTACTATAATTAATTATCCTAAATACCCATAATTAATTGGAACATACTTCTACTTCTCGGAAAATATGGGTGGATCGCTTCGATCAATTTGTCAAAAAATTTAAAAAATGAATGTTTTCTGTTTTCTATTGTGTATATGCGCGTTTATTTTATTTTGCAGGCTCAAACATTCACTGATTAGAAATAAATAAAACTCTTCGGTTTCTTCTTTTCTTGTTTTTTTGGATTGTTAATTTTTTTTCAAATGCAAATTAAAAAGCTTTACAAATTTACTTCAGTGCTAAAAGTAAATAACATTCATTGACGCCTATTTCAAAATTTGACGTCTAATAACAATAACAAAATAACTAGTTTGCGCATTTGACGAAAGGAGGGAGGATAGTAGTTTACTTTTACCGTCAAGACGATAACTCCAAATTATGATCATAAAATTAATTTTTAGAACTATAATTAATTTTGCCGTCAAGACAAGGCTATTGTAACAATATTGTTAACAATGACAGTTCTAAAGCGTTCATAAACCTCGGTTGTAACCACAGCAACGTGCTTTGTATTGTTCATAAACCTAATCCAAAATTTCCCCTTATTGTTACAAACGTCATTTACAACTCTACTCAATACTGTCTTTCCAGCTGTCATTAAAAGAAACAATTATGGATTCTGATCGTATTAATCAATTTACGGATGAAAATAATTTATTCGATACAAATGAATACGTGAAATGAATATTGGTTCTTGTTAATTAAATAATTATTTTTTTTATTATAGGTATTTATGATAACGAAGAAACAAAATTTTGCTAAACAAAGTTTGTTTTGGTAGCAAATTTGACGTTTGTAACAATATCGTTGTTAACTGCTATGTCATTTGTACAATGACAGTTGTAACAATTTGTTACAATGTAGAGTTCGTGAACGCAGTCCTTGTGTACCTCAGATGTCTATAGTTGTTTACAGAAAATTACGAAACAAATTTATTTAATCACAAAATTTTCACTAGTTCTTACTACTTTATGAATTTGTTTTGCTTGTTTTACAACTTTTGAACCTGAAACTTTCCAGGAGGTAATTGTTGGTTCAATTTTACCAAATTTGTTCTGCCACCTATGTACATAATGTGTATTGACTTATTGATCACACTATTTGTAGTAAACTTTTATTTCAATTTGACCAGAATTGTATTTGCCAGAATGCTGTTCTTATAAAAAAAATTTAAATTTTGATTTAAATATACCATTTATTATAAGAAAATTAAAACGATTTTCTTAACCGACGTTCATATATGTATGTTGAAATTCAAACATTTTTTCAGACAGACATTTTTTTTTTGCTTTTACGAACTCAACGAGTTCGTCGTCGGGAAAAGTGGTTTTGAATAAACAAAACGTTGGATCATTTTTGACAAGATTTCAATAATTTAATTTCTTATGGTACGGATTTCCAACTTAACGAACAAAAATGTTTGCTTGTTACGTTGGAAATTCATACAAGTCAAAAGTAAAAAGTTTTTTTTATTGTGAATGTTCTTTATGTATGCATATGAATTATTCTACTTCTCGACTACCAGTACGAAACGAAAAATTTTGTTAATCAATTTGTGATACATATGTATTATACATTTAGGTAGTGCAATCCCGACTCCGGCCTTTCTGTCAATCCCGAAATTCCGGGATCCCGTTGTAATCTTGGGATCCCGGTCTTAAATCCCTGTTGTTTTGTCCATACAGAATGCAGGGATCCCGATATTGCCTTATATATAATACCGGGATAGCATTCCCTATATACATTACATACATTGCAGCCATAAATAAAGGCCAACATACTAATTTTACCATCAATTATCATGGATGGTCGCGAAAGGCTACAATTTATGTTCGGAACCAAGGAAAATCGGACCGTTTTATTAAATTGATTAATGAAATGAATTTATCAGGACAGAGCGGGTCAAGATAGACTTGAGCAGAAACATATCTATCAAATGCCTATATATAATAGGGTAAAAATAAGAGTTGGCAAATAAAGCTCCATTCTCGCACATTGGCCGAAATGAAATGTTTAATAAATTTTATTTCTGCTTGGTAGATGGGAAATTCTGAAAGAAGTATGTATTGTACATATAACAGGAAATATAATTTTAATTCAGCAAACATTTACACAGTTGCAACTTCTCGAAAATGGGCAAATAATGATTTTAATTCTGAAAAGTGGAGTGGCTCAAGAGAAGCATGAGCTTTTCCAATGAATGATATCTTAACACTGGCCATGTAGATTTCTTTTTTTACTTCGAAATTTGAGCTACATTATTTCAGCAGCATTTATCGTACTTCACGGGTAGTTGTATTTCTTGGAATATCTACCATATTTTCAAAGCTCATCACTTTCAAATATCGTTTCTATATTTTTAAAACTGACACATTTTGATTTGACCAAAAAACTTAAGTTGAAAACAATGCTGAATTGAATACAGTAATACCTAAGCATAATAAATTTAAGCCAGGTCTATATTTCTGCAGCGATGTCTACTATATGTAACTTGGTACTATGTATAGGGAATAATTTAACTATTTGGCTGAAATTACAAGTTATACAACTTAGTTTTGTAACGGTTAGAGATACTTTGTTAAATTTCTAAATACTACCAGTATATTCAATCAAATTCTTCTTTCATTAACAATCACAGATTGGGATACACAATCATTTTTTCATTGAAATCCTATCGCAAGAATGCTTGAGTAACTGTATCTTTAGTAATTACTTTATTTTAAAGATAGTTTAGTGATAATTTTATTTTATTGTTGTTTAATAGATTAAACATCTCTCAGGTAATTTTTGTTTATGTTCCTCCATTCGTATTTGTTATTTTTCGGCTTGTATCCTATGTAGCGTTTATTTACATAATGTACATAATGTAAGTTTACTAAAGATTCATTGATCGAACCCTGTATTATACTCAACAAAATAAACAAATAATCAAAAAAAGTAAATATTTCAATAAATCATTATTTAGTTAGGTATGTGCCGCCATTACTTATTTGTATTTATTATAAAATTTTCAATTTAAATGATTGCTTTTCAGCTGACAGTATAATTTACACGATTGAAGGTGAAGGTCTTATTTGCAAAAATAAAAACTCTTTCTGACCGTTTGAATAAATAAAAATATTTTATTTATCATTTGATCGTGAATCGTTGAGTCGATCGATGCAGTGTGAAAATGTTGGAAGAGTTATGTTTTAAATTAAGAAACTTTATGTGGGCGGATTTGTTTATTTGTTTATCTTGACCATAACAAAATGTGTCTTAATTTTACTTTTTTATATATTTTTCAGTCCGATATTGTGCACCAGTCAGTGTATGAATTAGTCCATTCCGAGGATCGTGAAGAATTACAACGACAATTATTATGGAATTCATTTCTGCCGACCGATCTAGCCGGGATGCCACTAGGGGATGCTTTAGCACCTGACAAAACTAATTTTTTAGAACGAAGTTTTACGGTTCGGTTTCGATGTTTGCTGGACAATACCTCAGGATTTTTGGTAAGCTAACCTTAACAAGTTACATAATAAAAACGAAACTTAAATTAAGCTTTATTTTAAATAAATAGAGATTAGATATTCGTGGACGCGTCAAAGTACTGCACGGGCAAAATCGAAAAACTGAGGAACCACCACTTGGATTGTTTGCATACTGTACTCCATTCGGCCCACCAAGTCTGTTGGAAATACCACAAAAAGAGAATATGTTTAAATCTAAACACAAATTAGACTTGTCCCTGGTATCGATGGATCAGAGGGGTAAACTTATATTAGGATATTCAGATATTGAGTTAGCAAATATGGGAGGTTATGATCTGGTGCATCATGATGATTTAGCTTATGTTGCAAGTGCACATCAAGAATGTAAGTCACAATCCACTTCTGTTTAATTATTTTATTTTAATCGATAATCTAATATTTTCAGTGTTGAAGACCGGAGCATCTGGTATGATTGCATATAGATTTCAGAAAAAAGATGGGGAATGGCAATGGCTACAAACAAGCTCGAGATTAGTTTATAAAAATTCCAAACCGGATTTTGTGATCTGTACGCATCGCCAATTGATGGAGGAAGAAGGTCGAGACCTACTGGGGAAGCGTACAATGGACTTTAAAGTGAGCTATTTGGATACCGGACTATCGTCCACTTATTTCACTGAAGCTGATCAATTAGTGGTTCCACCAAGTGGATCACCCGGTAGTCTGCCACCACCCGTCACGCCACAACGCACAAATCGTAGATATAAAACACAATTGCGAGATTTTCTATCGACATGTCGATCGAAACGTAAATTGCAACAACAGCCGACATTACCACAAGTAACACCGACCACACCTGTTGTTGAATATATTCCAGATCCAGCAGCGGCAGTAGCCGCTGCTTACTCAAATTTAAATCCAATGTACACTCCCTCTCCCTATGCACCAACATCGGAAAATATTTATATGAGCTCGTCTGTACACTCGCCGAATTTTTATCCGGTCTCGGAGAACCTATTTCATCAATATCGTTTTCAAGGTGTGAGCGGTTACTATCCCGAATATCATCATTCACCAGCGTCTGCGTCTTATGTCACAAACGGATTTCTATCTTATGATAGTTATGGTATTACCGCAACCAAAGAAGAAAAATGGCAAGATAACGGAAAATATTATTCGTCTAGTGAGGTTTCGCCAAGAATGTATGCAAACTATGGAAGTCCCAATTCGACACCTCAGGTTAGTATTTAGATTTTGAATTATATTTGAAGCCGGTAATATCTAAATTTGATTCAGATTATTCAATCAACTATAAAAACTCCAAAGGCGTCATCACCGTTAATGGAAAATGTATCGTGCTCTTCAGGTGGACCATCGCCTGTCAACAGTGTGTCATCCCTACCAATAAATCCAACTGGAAACTCTAATATCAATGTAAATAATGAAAGTCGAATTCCTGCCAGTAGTAGCAGCAATACAAATAGCAGTTTGGTAAATAGTAATAATACAAGTAGTAACGTGAACGGCGGGACAAATGTGGTTACACCGAAAGTGGAGCATTCACCGCCACCAACACACAGTTATGAGCCACAGCGGCAAACGGTTCTAATGTGGGGAACATCAAATCCAAATTCAAATAGTCATCGATCACCAAATTCAACTCCAACAGCAAACGATATTTATACAGAACAATCACATCATTTAAAGTTGGCCAACCAAATGGCAATGTCTCCCGTTATAGAGGAGCATTCGCATCATCATCATAGTACGCATAATTCGCATTTGAAATGGAACGGGAGTAGTAAAAATATTCTATCCGGAATACAAGGCTATGCAATAAACCAGCACCATGAAAGTGGTGTGGATCCGGCCTCATTGTATTCACATCAAGTTTCTCAATCACTGTCACATCATACTGGCGGACATATTGTATCAGCGGAACATTTACATCAATCACCATCACAAGGGCAATCTAGTATTGTGCATACACATAATCAACAAGCACAAGCTGTTGGGAGCAGCTGCGAGGTATGGAGTCCTGCGTCATACTCGCAATACCAGTATTTCACTTATCACCATGCTCCTCAGCACGCTAGCACTCAGTGAGTGTCAATTTGTTTTGGTTTTCTTCATTTAATTTTTGGCTTTTGATCATTGTTTTTATGTGGTGTATTATTTTATATAAGTATGTGTGTATGTCTGTTTGTATGCTTGCATTTCTAAATGTCTGCTACCAAAACCAACACAAATGTCTTATACTAGCCATATTATTTCCGTGACGCACGCATATTATTAAATCCAAAACCTACTATTTTTTATAAGTGTTAGTTATATTTTATACTGTTTTTGATCAAACTACAATTTAAAATCAAAATATGTAAAGATTATACTATATTATGACGCTAATGCTTACAGAAATAGTAGGTTTTATTTTGTGTTTGTATGGCAATAATATGGCTTGTATAAGACATTTGTGTTGGTTTTGCTATAAGTCATAGAAATGATGATTAGTTTAGTCAAAGTTTAGTTTGCTTTTTATTTATGTTTAATATTAAACGTGTATTTGCACAAATCACATTTTTACAGTTTTATAAAATGATTTGATAGGAACGTGATCTTACTTAAATACATTATTTTTTTTTCTAGGTCATCGTTGGCCGAAACAACACAATCGCATTGCCTGTCGCGCAACAACGGTTACATGGAGCATCATCATCACCATCCCCAACACACAACAATATCACCAATATCTCAGCTCACACAGCTCTCACATACACATCCAACGCATACACCGATCACCCGGACGGGAGTCCTTTGTTGTCCTTCTCTGAGGTGACAAACACATTGCTGAACCAATAAACAAATAAAAAAAAACGATTAAAATTAATTAACTACTAAATAGCAATAAATGTAATTAATTAATTTAAATTAATATTTTATTTTCCTTTATTTGAGTGCAATTTTTAATATCTCCCTCTTTTTATTAATTTATTTATATTAATTAAATTAAATAATTTATTAATTGTAAGATTTGGCTAGAGCAAATAAATCAAAATTTAAATTAAACTTTTTTTATAATCTTAATAAAATTTCGAATTTATCTAATGCGAAATTAGTTAAAATTAAAAGGTATAATTGACAAGCTTCATTTAATTTAATTAAAACAATAATTTTTATATTTTCCTTTTGTAAATAAATAAGCAATATAATATAAATATTAATAAAAATTCCAATTTAAAAAAAAAATGCATTTAATTTTTTTTTCTGTGATAAAAATATAAAATAAAAAATAATGCAGAAATAATAAATAAATAAAGCTCAAAAAATTAATAAATAGAAATAAATATTTCTTCCAAACAGAAATTAAAAACAATTTTATTTATTATGAAATTAAAAACTAAACAAACAAATAAAAGATTATAAATAATAACTAAAATAAATAAATTATAATAAATTTCTAGTCTTTTTATTATTTTTTTCAATCGTTTTAATTTATAAGCTATATACATAAAATTAATAAAAATTATAATTAAATCTTATACATATTTTCTCCATATTGTTAAATTATTATAAATATTTTCCTTTAAATATTTAAAATAAATTAAAATTATAAAATCTAATAACAAAAACTATAAACTTTGTAAATTATTATAATTATTATCTTAAATAAATTAATTAACAAATAATTAAATTAATATTAACTATTTTAATTATTTATAAAAAATTAAAAAAAAAACAATGAAATCATTGATAAAAAAAATACAATATTTTGAAAATAAAAAATTTTGAACTATTTTATAAATTTAGAAACTGATTATAAAACAAAAATTAATTTGGAAAAAATCTAAAATGGCAAAAAATTATAAAAAAAGAACAAAATAAAAATATAAAACAAATGAATTATAATGAAAATGTATTTATTGTTAATAGTGTTCAGACCTTAATTAAAATATGTCTTGATATTTTACACGTACGAAAGATTACCCTGACCTGATAAACAACATAATAATGTGCTGAATTCCATTATCTCAGTTGTCTATAGTTATTTATGGTACTAGTGAGCAAAACGAGATACTATCCATGAGGGATAAGTTTCTCGGCTATCGCCTCTTGGGATATTATCCCGAGTGAATAATATCTCTTTGCTCACGAGTGGCATACAACGTTTTATCCAATTTTGTTGAAATAAATGTAAATAATCGTACATTAATAAGAAATAGTTCTATTTTGTGTATTCACACTGTAGCATTGAATTTTGAAATACATTTTATCAAAGTGACCGTTCTTTAAATTTATGTGACGTAAATTACCAAATCTATGAATTATTTTCCAATGACTACTCAATATTTTGTTATACAAAATATAACTCACGTTGCCCCTAGCAGCGTGGGTTATACAATAACAATGGGTTATTTTACATTTTCTTTGTTTGAAATCAGTCTAGTTATCGGGCTATTATACATCAAAATTGGATAAAAAATTTAAACGATTGGAGTTCATCGTAGTGTTCTCGTTAGCCTCGTCAAGCTATATCAGGGTAATAAGTTAGCAATTCAGTCCTGGGATGCGATTCTGGCTCAGTGATAATTTGAAATGATAAAAAATCTTTTCATTCCCATCTAGTCATCCGTTTTAATTTTTTCATTACATAAAACAAAATTATGCATGCCTTATTGCATTAGAATGCGATTCTGGTTCGATGATAATGAAATATGATAAAAGTATACCATTGTTATACACTGTGTTTTGCGAATTCAAGTAAGCGACGAATGATAAATTTATGATTAATTTGAAACAAATTCAATAAATTTATCAGACTGGTTTTTGTCGATGAAAATTTTTATCACCGAAGATAAAATTTGTACGCACAAAAATTGTTACTAAAATATGTAGAATTATTTAATTAGTTTCCAAATAAATTATTCCTTAAGAAAAGTGATGTACTAAATATGTGTTTGCATTTGGATATATGTATGCCTACAAATGTTAATTTTTTATCTCATTGAGATGCTTAACGGTAAATCTCTCAGTTACTTTTTAGAATCTAAATAATTTGTGTAATTGAATAACTGCAAATTCGAAATCAACGGAAAATTTACTATAGGAAATTTAAAAAGTCTTAACATATTTTAATTATTGGAGAGAAATAAGTGAGGTGTCCCTGAAATACTTTCACCAACTATAAAGAAAGATTTTGCAAAATGAAAATTCATTAAAAGAGTATTGGGATATTTTAACAACCCCATCAGTTGAATATATTCCGATAACGACCGTTACCCATTCTTTAAAAGAATATCGAGATCCTTTTTTCGGAATTTGCAAATTTTTAATATTATAATTTATTTGAACAAGAAATTCCAAAGTAACAGGTTGCCTAATTTAGATCGAATGTCCACTACAAATCTAACGGCAACACAAAAAAAAATATCAGATAAAATGTACGCATAGTTAAAAGGTTGGTTTACGAGAAAGGTTTTGTTACCTTAATTCTATTAAATTCGCCCTCTAATCCAATCAAACCAAACTTTTGTGATTATTTCGCTGATTGTGTTGGTTTTAATAGAGCTCTGACATAAATACCAAATGTACCATATCATTTTATCACTGAACCGGTTTCGCAATTAATAATAACACATATAATAATAATTGATTAATACTAATATAGATTCAAGTACATACATACATCCAAATTAAGAGCGACCCGACCAAACAAGGAACAAAAATTTAATTTGCTCCAATTTTTAGAGGATCATACAGAGTTGTCAACTGATCACACCGTCTACAACTTTTCTTGCTGAACAACAGCTAACTTGAAATACTGGCCAATCAAGTTCGTATAGAAAACGCAAAAGTTCCCGAAATGAAGATGACGAACAGTTTGACAACTTTTTTAAATCAGAGGGAAGGAAGTTAGAGTGCCAAACGGAATACAATAAAAGAAGCTTTATTTAATGCAGAAAATAGCTAAGAAGCAGAATGAACTGGACGAAGCAAAAATAAACGCCATAAACAACCTTAAGCTATAATAAACATTAATAAATAAAACAACAAAAAATTGTTTGTATTGAGAGAAGCAAAGAAAACGTGCTGCGTGTAAATACCTATACGCACTAGCATAATAAGTGGATATCAGATAAATAACTTTATTAAGAATTTATCAACTTTTGGTGCTGATGTTTTGTATGTCTCTATATTTATCGTTTTCGGTATAATATATTAGCAATGTCTGAAATTACCGATCAACTATTGAATGGTATAAATATAGCAACTACAGCTTATAGTGAAAAATACTTGTGGAATACTTCATACAATATTAGTGTCCTGTGTCGCGGTAAACCTAACATAATGAATAATTATTTTGCCTTTACTTTACTTCTTGATAAAATTCAAACTTTTAAATTTCAAAGTAGACATAATAACTAAAACGATTTTTGCTTTTTGCTTTATTTACACCGATTCAAATTTATCATATCATTTTATCATTGAGCCAGAATCGCACCACTGATGAGATGATTGAAAAATTATTAATTTTTCGTAATCCTCGTCAGACCGAAACTGAATTTCCAGAACTCTAACAATTTTTCTTCTTCTTTATCTATCTGGCTAATTCCTGAATAACTTAATGTTTGTTTAAAAACATATCGGTTTGTTTTTATTTTACATTTAATATTTATTGTCATTTTTACAAATAATAATTTTGAAATAATAATGATTTTCAAGTAATTTTAGAACTTCATACTGAATACATTTAAATCCGTTGAGTTCGTTGCTGTTTACATCTGTATCCTTTTAAATGATTTATATTCATCTTGACTTGGACCCAATTAGTTTTAAACCTCTAGCATGTTATAATTACTGAAAAGAAGAACCAAAAACAAAACTAACAAAATTTTTAATTATTCGAATGGTAAAACAAACAGGTCGTACTTTTGTTTTGATGGTAGCAGATAATCTTGAAAAGTGTCCTGTTACTTAAAGGGTTGCAATAAGCCGACACTTCACCACCTTGAAGTTATCCCAGACTTTCATCCCAGGAAAATTTAAAATTACCTCGGACAACACAAGCGTAAAAACCCATCCCAGACTTTTTTTCTACACTATTAAAGTGTACAAACTTTAAAATCCATCCCAGACTTTTTACTAGAGCGAAAAAATCCATCCCAGGATTTTTATTTATTATAAGATTTTTTCTCGTATAGTTAAAAATGAATAAAACATAAAAAAAATTCTTCTGATCAGGATTATGGTAGGCCTGGAAATTTGATATGTTGATTTAGTTAAGGGTTCTATTGGCTACTTCCTGGCCAATTCAGAACGCGATCCTCTTGTTAGAATTTTTGCTATATCAATAAATGTGTTTGCTTCCCTTAGTTAAAATTGAATAAAAAAAAACATAAAAAAAATTCTTCTGATCAGGATTATGGTAGGCCTGGAAATTTGATATATTGATTTAGTAAATGGTTCTATTGGCTACCTCCTGGCCAATTCTGAACGCGATCCTCTTGTTAGAATTTTTGCTATATCAATAAATGTGTTTGCTTCCCTTAGTTAAAATTGAATAAAAAAAAACATAAAAAAAATTCTTCTGATCAGGATTATGGTAGGCCTGGAAATTTGATATGTTGATTTAGTTAACGGTTCTATTGGCTACCTCCTGGCCAATTCAGAACGCGATCCTCTTGTTAGAATTTTTGCTATATCAATAAATGTGTTTGCTTCCCTTAGTTAAAATTGAATAAAAAAAAAACATAAAAAAAATTCTTCTGATTAGGATTATGGTAGGCCTGGAAATTTGATATATTGATTTAGTAAATGGTTCTATTGGCTCTCTCCTGGCCAATTCTGAACGCGATCCTCTTGTTAGAATTTTTGCTATATCAATAAATGTGTTTACTTCCCTTAGTTAAAATTGAATAAAAAAAAACATAAAAGAAATTCTTCTGATCAGGATTATGGTAGGCCTGGAAATTTGATATGTTGGTTTAGTTAACGGTTCTATTGGCTACCTCCTGGCCAATTCAGAACGCGATCCTCTTGTTAGAATTTTTGCTATATCAATAAATGTGTTTGCTTCCCTTACTTAAAATTGAATAAAAAAACATAAAAAAAATTCTTCTGATCAGGATTATGGTAGGCCTGGAAATTTGATATGTTGATTTAGTTAAGGATCCTATTGGCTACCTCTTGGCCAATTCTGAACGCGATCCTCTTGTTAGAATTTTTGCTATATCAATAAATGTGTTTGCTTCCCTTAGTTAAAATTGAATAAAAAAAAACATAAAAAAAATTCTTCTGATCAGGATTATGGTAGGCCTGGAAATTTGATATGTTGATTTAGTTAAGGGTTCTATTGGCTACCTCCTGGCCAATTCTGAACGCGATCCTCTTGTTAGAATTTTTGCTATATCAATAAATGTGTTTGTTCCCTTAGTTAAAATTGAATAAAAAAAAACATAAAGAAAATTCTTCTGATCAGGATTATGGTAGGCCTGGAAATTTGATATATTGATTTAGTTAAGGGTTCTATTGGCTACCTCCTGGCCAATTCTGAACGCGATCCTCTTGTTAGAATTTTTGCTATATCAATAAATGTGTTTGCTTCCCTTACTTAAAATTGAATAAAAAAACATAAAAAAAATTCTTCTGATCAGGATTATGGTAGGCCTGGAAATTTGATATGTTTATTTAGTTAAGGATCCTATTGGCTACCTCCTAGCCAATTCTGAACCCGATCCTCTTGTTAGAATTTTTGCTATATCAATAAATGTGTTTGCTTCCCTTAGTTAAAATTGAATAAAAAAAAAACATAAAAAAAATTCTTCTGATTAGGATTATGGTAGGCCTGGAAATTTTTTAAAGAAATATGGAAACCATTTTTTCATGATTTTTTTGACGTGATAACGCTTCACACAGTTACACTGACCATTGCCCAGTATTTAATCGTTTACAAACAATCACTGTACTCTCATTTCATGATGCTAATAATAAAGAAATTTATTTTAACAAACCCATACATCGTGCCATTTCTCGCACCTCTTATAAACGTTATCGAATTTTTTATTTATTTTTAACTAAGGGAAGCAAACACATTTATTGATATAGCAAAAATTCTAACAAGAGGATCGCGTTCAGAATTGGCCAGGAGGTAGCCAATAGAACCGTTAACTAAACCAACATATCAAATTTCCAGGCCTACCATAATCCTGATCAGAAGAATTTTTTTTATGTTTTTTTTTATTCAATTTTAAGTAAGGGAAGCAAACACATTTATTGATATAGCAAAAATTCTAACAAGAGGATCGCGTTCAGAATTGGCCAAGAGGTAGCCAATAGGATCCTTAACTAAATCAACATATCAAATTTCCAGGCCTACCATAATCCTGATCAGAAGAATTTTTTTTATGTTTTTTTTATTCAATTTTAACTAAGGGAAGCAAACACATTTATTGATATAGCAAAAATTCTAACAAGAGGATCGCGTTCTGAATTGGCCAGGAGGTAGCCAATAGAACCGTTAACTAAACCAACATATCAAATTTCCAGGCCTACCATAATCCTGATCAGAAGAATTTTTTTTATGTTTTTTTTTATTCAATTTTAACTAAGGGAAGCAAACACATTTATTGATATAGCAAAAATTCTAACAAGAGGATCGCGTTCAGAATTGGCCAAGAGGTAGCCAATAGGATCCTTAACTAAATCAACATATCAAATTTCCAGGCCTACCATAATCCTGATCAGAAGAATTTTTTTTATGTTTTATTCATTTTTAATTATACGAGAAAAAATCTTATAATAAATAAAAATCCTGGGATGGATTTTTTCGCTCTAGTAAAAAGTCTGGGATGGATTTTAAAGTTTGTACACTTTAATAGTGTAGAAAAAAAGTCTGGGATGGGTTTTTACGCTTGTGTTGTCCGAGGTAATTTTAAATTTTCCTGGGATGAAAGTCTGGGATAACTTCAAGGTGGTGACACTTCAATATATCTTTCAATCATGCAAGTAAGTACCTTAATTTTACAAAATGGGCTATTCTTATCTTTCAATTCATCTCCTCTAGAAATGAACAAAAATCTGTTTCGTCTATCAAACCTTCACTTCAAATCTAGACTGATCACCCCAGATATCCGAAATCGAGTTTTTGGCTTTTCCTGAAACTAGACAAATAAGAGGAATAATTGAACAAAGCGATTCTGTCCCGCGCGAAAATTTAAAAAGTTTAAGGGGTAATATTTTGTTGATGTTTTTTTTTTACCCTGAAACCCTGATGTGAATTATAGCCTTTTAAAATTTGGCATTTTTTTATTTTTGGAAAACTTGAGAAATACTGATTTTCATTTATGATTTCTATTTTTCGTGCTAAGCTACGAATTTCTACACATTGTTGATACAGATATTTTGAATTATTATGAATTACAGAGGTGTACCGGTTAAAAAAAATTTAATCAAAGCACTTTATTTCAAGTAATGTACATCGCTAGTTACACATTTCCTCCTTCTTTCAGGTAATTTGTGGCTACTGTCCCAATGGAACTTTTTTATTTTGAGGCACACCATTCAGAGACCTAATTGTCCACTTCTTCGTACATTTTAAAGTGCTGTGAGTTATTACTTCCCAGGTAAGATTCTTTAACTGGTTCTAAAGTATGTGATGGTGCATTATCATCAGAGACTGGAACCGAAACTGAACCGAAAACCGTAATTAACCGCTATTTTAAATGAACCGAGAACCGGAACCGAACCGAAATAAAATAAAAAATTGAACCTGAACCGAAACTGGAATCGAAATTAATTTTCGTTCGGTTCAAGTTTTTGCTATCCGAAAAAATGTATACAATTGCATCCAAGACGGTAATTTTTTGCTTTTTAGACGGTTCCGCTTCCGACTTACGCAGATTTTTGAAATAAAATCTATTTTCGTATGGTAAACGAATTATACTGCTCAGTGAGCGTATTTCATAATTAATCCGGCTGTTCACAGAAAGTTAACACTGCAACACATCATTTCCCCGTGTTTTACCCCTTTGCCTATAAACTAACTGGAGGGGGAAAATATTCTGGTTGCACTTTTTCAACGTAAATTTTAGGTGATGATTATTATTTTAATTAAATTTTGAATAAAAAATTTTTTTTTTTTATTTTTTTTTTTTTCTTAAATAGAAATCAATTCTTGAAACGGTTTTGGAGCCGAACCGGAACTGAACCGATATTTAATTGTCGAACCGGAACTGAACCGAACCGAAATTTAAAAATTAGGAACGTAACCGAAAACCAGAACAAAAACATTTCGGTTCCAATCTCTGATTATCATGAAGCAAAATTGCGTTGCCATGTCTTCTGGCCCATTCCGGTCGTGTTACGACCAAAGCCTGCTTCAAATTGACTATTTACTGTCGGTAGTGATCAGTAATAATAACGGTAAGAAAGATAACGGTTTCGCCTGGTTTGAGAAGCTCGTAACACCATACCTTCCCGATTCCACCAAACAAAGAACATTGTTTTCCTTCCTAAGTGATTGGGCCTTGCATTCGATGTTGATATGGTTGACCTGGATCAATCCATGATTTTCTGCGCTTGGGATTCCTAAATTAAATTTACTTTTCATCGCCAGTCATAATTCTATGCAAAAAAAAAATAACAAGCGCGTCCACGCTCAACTCGGAAAAGATTTATGTGAAAACATTTATGTATAAATATCTATTGAATTATTTTAAGCCATTTCGATGAGGCTGAGAAACCCCTACAAAAAGACGGCCTTTTTCGCTGAGAATTGAAATTACTTTACATTTTTGGTTCAAAAAGTCATTAAGTTGTTTTAATTTCGATTTGGAGGACAAATCTTACTGACATTAATTGATCATGAGCAAAATACAGTTCTGTTAATTTAATCACCTAAAACTGTCATGTACGCTTTAAAATATACCATTACTCGTAACACAGAAATCTTTTTCCTGATTCCATATTTGAATCGCTAACTGCAGAAACGGGACTTCTTACATTTTTTCCAAAATTCATTTTTTAACGGTTTAGTATAATTTAGATATAGACTCATCGTTTACTGTAGAAATGGGACTTACACCATTAAAATAAAGAGAACAAAATTGAATTGAAAAACTTATTTACTGCAGAAAAGGGACATTTACTTCAATTGACCCCTTTACCAGACACCAATTTGCAAGTTTGGAAAAATATTTCAGAATGGCCTACTGTGGAAAACGATGTCGAGAAGGACTAGAAATCGTATTCCTTATATTAATTATTTATTATTTTATTATTTTATTACAGGAATATTAAAAAACGTTAGCGAGAAATATACTAATGTGTTGAAATTACTTTATGTTTTAATTATTACTGTTAAAAGGGGACATTTGCGAAAAATTAAATCAAGAAAATTCCAGTGAGTAAGTCAATTTTATTGAACATTAGAGTTCCATACGATTGCAACAACAGATCTTAATGTACATAGGTTGTCGATTTCATTACATTAGTGCAACAATAACAAAAGATATATAGTTTTTTGTACTTCCTAAAAAATTTCAAATACAGACATAGTCCCCTTTCTGCAGTTAGCGATTCATTTAGACTGTATAGAATTATAGATGGTCAATGGTCACGGTAAAGTCGCTGAACAAAACTAAAGCGCATCGTTTTTTCACTAACCAGTTTGAAATAAATCAAATAGAGCGATTCTATTAGGGCGCAATGTTTGACCGGAAAATCATAGCAATTGGAAAGACGGTAGTTCGGAACCCCTATAATTTTCGCCAGATAATTTCTTTTTCATATTTTTTTTTCGAATATAGCTTATCAAAAATTTCACATCAATACATCTTTTATTTTCTATCAATTTTAGAGAGGTTGGTCAACAAAAGCCTTCATATAACTGAATACCTTCAACGGAGTAACGTCCAAATCAATAGGGTTCTTTTCCTTGAATTGTTTGGCTAGACGTTCAATGTAAAAGTTAAGTTGATATATCCGTCTGAGGCTGCGCCCACAAAACCATAAGATATTAACTGCCAGTGATATTAATCCAATGTGTATGTATCCAAGCTACCACCATTCAATAAATTATGTCAGAAATCGACAAATTGTATCAGAATTCGAAGTATTATCATTGAGGAAGTATATACTTCCTATATACTTCCTCCTATATACTTCCTCAATGGTATTATGTCAAAATTCTATATGTCACGTCGTAATTTGAATTTTTATACCAGAACAAGATATTTCATATCAGAATTCGATATGCCATGTCAGAATTTGAATCTTTTAGTGTCAAATCGATATCTCAGAATTATAATTCTATCTATAGACATGCAATATCAGAATTTGCATCTATGATGTCAGAATTCTTTATTTTATGTCAGAATTCGATATGTCACACCTGAATTTGTCATGCCAAATATTCGAATTTATGCTGAATATACTTATCATATGTGTCAATCATGGCATAGTTCAATAAGTCAAGTCAGAGTTGTAGAGTTCGATATATCATGTCAGAATTTCAAATATCATGCCAAAGTTTGGTAAAGAATATCAGAATACGATATGTCATAGGTAGGAACCACCCTGGAGCTATCAAAAAATCAAACAAAATTTTTTTTCATTTTATTATAGTTTAATATAAGCAATTAGTTTGGGCCAAATTCGACTTATTTAAAAAAAATATAATCGAATTCTGTAGTCTTGAGATGATACATCAAAGAACTCAATATCTCATGTCAGAGTTCGATAAATCTCTTCAGCGTTTGACTTCATGATGTCAGAATAATTCGATAATTCATGTCAGCGTTTGAGTTTTGGATGTCAAAAATCGAAATGTCATGCTGGAATTCGATAATCATACCAGTATTCGATAAAACATTTCAGAATTGGACAAGTTATGGCAGAAATTATTTTTTGTGATATCAGAATTTGAGTTATTGATGTCAAAACTCAAAATATCGATATATCGCGTCTAAATTTGAATTTTTATGTTAGAATTCTACAACAGGGCAGGCAGCAGCGGCTGGAGGATTTTTCTAAAAGCCCAGCGCCATAGGCAAGCTTTAATACGGCGCCTTTTTGGAAAAAAGTTCAACATTTTTAAGTAAAAAGTAAAAGCCAAAACCGATTAAACAAAACAAATTATTTTATTGAATTCAACATTTTGGATTTTTTTTACATTCATCTCGTTGTGAATTTGTGAATTTCACTACCTTCTACCTTCATTTTCACATTCTTCCTCAATGAACAAAGTTGCCAATCTTCAGAGAACCGATCCTGGGTCATTGTCGTTCTTGGACAGTTTTTTTATAATTTTTAGCTTTGAAAAACTCCTTTCTGTGCTAGCAACTGATACAGATAAAGTTAGCATTATCCGTAAAACAATGAAAATGTTCGGAAAGCACTCCGATAGTTTCTTCAAGCAGATATACTTTAGAGCTTCCTCTGGTTTTGTATCATAGTATTTTTGAAATTTCTACAAAGAGATTGAAGCTCAACAGACAAGTCATTTCTATTTATATCTTTGGAATCATTGTGGCATAAGGCTGCTTCAATTACATTATGTACAAGCTTACCTAATATTCTCGGTTGTTTCATAAGTTATGTAAATTGTATAGAATTGGTTGTATAGCTATATTTCTTATGGTAGCTACCTATTACATTAAAAAATTGCATTTAGACTACAGTACAATTATAAGATATATGACACTGTGAAATTTTATTTTGCTGATTAAAAATATTTACTGAATAGCGAATTAATTATTTTATTTGGAAATCAGGTTTCGATATGATGGAGCCGCCGCTGAAGACAGGCTATAGTTCGATAATTCAATTAGATAAATCATACCCGAATTTGAACTTACGATGTCAGAATTGGATATTTCATGTTAGAAATCGATACAAAATACCGTAGCGACCGGAACAACTCCTTCTTTCCCCATAAATTAGATCTCCCCCATTTCTTAGAATTGTAAAAAAACAATATTCAAGAATTACAACTTTGAAAATATAGGTGCATATTACAACAAAAACTAAAGTTTTGTGTGTATTTTTTAATATACATTACCTTTTTTTACAGTTGGGGGTTCGTCTTCGTACCCATTAGGATATACTTAAGCTTGATCCTAACATAAATATTAGGTTGTTCAGAAATTAATGCAGGTTTTATGATTTTATTTGTTTGAACAATTTTTTAACAATAAATAGTTACGCAAAGGGTTTAACATTATACGTCATTTTAAAGCTTATTTTATTCTCTTTCTTACCACATAATCTATTTTTAATCTAAATTGTAGTTTTGTCTGTTTTTAGACCTTTGAAGTTAAGATGTCAAAACAAGAATTTTGTCAAATTTACTTGTATGAATTTTTACTCGGCCGCAGTGCAGCACAAACGGCTCGAAACACTAATGAAGTTTGGAGCCAAAGAAGTGTTAACGAATGCACAATACAACGTTGGTTTCAAAAATTTCATCGTGGTGAATTCAGTCTTGAAGATGAGAAAGATCGCGGGCGTCCTTCTGTCATTGAATTGAAGGCTTTGGTGGAAGCAAACCCACGCACGACTGTTCAAGAGCTTGCAGGGGACCTATGCGCAATTATTGGATTAATTTCGGAACATTTGAGCCGAATTGGAAAGTTGAAGGGGTGCCACACGAATTGAACGAAAACCAAAAAAAATCGCGGTTGTGAAATTTGCTCTTCACTTCTTTTGCGCAACAAAAACGAACCATTTATCGATCGCATTGTGACGTGCGATAAAAAGTGGATTCTATACGAAAACCGACGACGTTTAGCGTAGTGGTTGGACCGTGGCAAAGCTCCTAAACACTTCTCCAAACCTGAGCTGCATCAAAAAAAGACTATGGTGACTGTTTGGTGGTCGTCAAAATATCATAGCAGAGAAATATTGTCAACAAATCAACAGAATGCATAAAGAACTAAAACATCTGGGTCCAGCATTAGTCAATAGGAAGGGCCCAATTCTTCTGCACAATAATGCTCGACCACATGTTGCACAACCGACGCTGCAGAAGTTGAACCAACTTGGCTACGAAGCTCTGCCTCATCTACCATACTCACCAGACCTCTTGCCAACCGACTACCACTTTTTCAAGCATCTCGACCACTTCTTACAAGAAAAAAACAACGGGCGAGTTCACGCTCAACTCGCAAAAGAATTATGTGAAAACCTGCAACTATTGAATCATTTCAAGTCTCTTCGATGGGCCTGAGAACTGTACGCTCAGTATTTAAATTGTGATACAATTTTTGGTTAAAAAGTCAATAAGTTGTTCTATTTTGGATTTGGAGGACGAACCTTGCCGACCGTAATTGTTTAATTGAAAATTTAAGTTTATAACCAACTATATTTCAGTATAGCGATGTCTTGATGAGCTTGAGCAAAGTACAGTTCTGTTAAGTTAATTATCTTATTTATCTATAAACCTGCCCTGAACGTTTCAAAATTCACCATTACTCATACAAGACAATTGTTGATGATTCCATATTTAAACTTTTGTGAATGGTCACGGCAAACCAGGAGCCCTATCATGATTTCCGCTGCGAATTTTTTTTTTTACGGTATCGTGAATTTGGGATCATAAAACACGACACTTTTTGGCCATCTATTCAATAGAGAGAAAAATTCCGCCGACTAAAATAAGACGGACAATTTTCCGATTGATTTATTGTTGAGGAATGTGACAAATTTTTGCATCTAATCTAAACTAAAATCAAAACTACCTAGTCTCAAAATAATGCCGCGTACGATAGCGGAATTCATAATAAGAAAGTTGAAGCGGGTCGAAAAGAACATGATAGAGGCCCTGGTGAACAAAGCAAAGTGGCATCGCTGATTTGATTGATTTGAGCTAAATGAAATATGGCGGTTTGCGCTAAAAAGCACTATTTTGAATAAAAGCGCAATTTTGACTGTACATTATTATTATTACTATTACTTGAGTGCCATGTGGGGGCTCAAGCCACCCCGCACTGCGACCTAAAAGATCTTTTGTGCATCAAGCCCTACTTAATTATCCGTCCAGTCAATATTCAGGCTCTTAATGAACTTGATAATACTGCCTAACGGTACGTGATAAATACTATCTGGGCTCATTGCTCTCCCTCCTAGATGTTTTAATTATCCGTCCAGCCAATATTCAGGCTCTTAATGAACCTGATAATACTGCCGACCGGTACGTTATCCCTTTCGAGTCCTGACTACACAATTGTGTAGGTAAAATATGATTACTACAATGACATTTGTAACAAGGGAATTTATGGATGAATTTAAACCCATCCTACACATTTGTGTTTATTATTAAAGACTAGTTTGCCTTGAAAAAATCATCACAACTAAAATCCAACTACTTAGCACAATTGTGTAACAAATTTTCACAAGTTATTCAAAATTATCTAAATAAATAGAAAATTTATTTGGCTTTCCAAAAAAAATATTGTGTATAGGAAAATTGGCACCTACACATTTGTGCTTGTTGAACTTAAATCAATGTCACATCTGAATATAAAATCCGTTTTTTAAAATGAAAAACATTTTAGTATTTTTATTTTGTATTTAAATTCAAGTATCACGTGAAGATTACATTAGTTCATATAGAATAAAATCTTAAAATACAATAAAACAAATTATCTAAAAATTTGCTTTTTAAACATATAGAATCGTTTGAAGCAGTTTTTTACTGATGTTAAACATAAATATACGTTGCATTTCTCACAACGATTACGTATTCTAGATTTACAAGCCTCTAATCGGCAGTTCCTAGCGGTTTTTAAACAATCCACAGTCGGCCAATGTTCGTAACCGTCATACCGTTTACCGAAACATGGAAGAGGCGAACATAACCTCTGAGAAACTGGTTCGGTTACTTCGTCTTCTTGCTCACTACTGCTGCTTCTTCTTTTACGTTTAGCACAAGAAAGTAAAGCACCAGCCACTTCCAATTTAAACTCAAGAAGATCCATGCGTTGTTTTTTTGGCACGCCACGGCGTACGATATCTTCTCTATACTCCATCCATGCATTAACGACCGCCAAATCAATAAAGTGATTAGTGGCTTTAAGTGTCCATTTTTTGGTCTTAATAAAGGTGCGGTAATATTCTAGCATTTGGTCTACAATATCGACCCCACCCATATTTTTGTTGTATAGTGCTATAATTTGTGGACATGGAACACTGAAATATGATTTTGATTGTTTATTCCAACGAGTTACTGTTGTTGATGGGTTGATGGGTCTTTCCACTTTACGACGGTCAATTCGTGGGTTCCATTGTTTTGAACAAACTCTTGGCTTTCTCCTCTTTCCATATGCCTGTCCAGTTTGAACTTAATATTTTTTATTCGATTCGACATTATAGTTCCTTAAATAATTAAAAATTTTGTTATAACATAATAGGAAAAATCAAAAAATTTAAATTATTTACCTGTAGAACGTTATCCCAAATCGAGAAGTTTATATGCAAGGGGTACAGTTGTAAAGTACCGATCAAAAAATATGTGGCTACCTTTAGGAATAGTCTCGACAAGGCGCATTACCACTGCTGGTCCCAAACCTAAAGATCGATCGCTCAGGTTTGTTTTGTCGCCTTGGTATATCTCAAAGTCCATAACGAGGCCTTTAGATGTGGTTACGACAAAATTTTTTAAGCCAACGGGCCGTGGCTTATTCTTAACGTGTTGCCTCGCCGGGCATCGTTCGGTATAAGGTATCATCTGTTCGTCCACAGAATATGTACCAATTTTTCTTGGCAATGCCTGACATCTACCCCGAACTGCATTAATTAAAGGTGCTATTTTCCAAAAGAGATTGTGGGATCGGTGGACGTCTGATTTACATCTACATAGTGAAGCGATGTTCGAAGATGTTTAAAGCGAGTTTTTGAAATGGCGGTTGCTACTATGTCAAGCCGAAAATCACGCCTCCAAAACATCTCCAATCGTGGAAACGGGATGCAACCTATCATTAAAAATATGCCATAAAGTTTTTTCAACTCATGAACCGATGTTTTTAGTTCAGTACCATGGGCTTTTAAATGGTAAATATTGGTGTTGGTTGCGGCGTCAATAAAATGTTGTTCTGGAAAATATTCCTTGAAATATTCAAAAAGCGATTTAATATTTATCTGCTGAGATGAACAGGAAGACGAAGACGGCTCATTCACAACATCCAAGATTTGTTCGGTAAACTGACCAGGACACCATATATTTTGTGGATTTGTTAATTGGCCGCCTGTATTTTGGTCGACATTATCTGATTCTTGGGCTGTTGTGCTTTCGTCACTGGAGCAATCAGCTTGCTCTCGCTCTAATTGCGAGTTGCTGGGAATAAAAAAGTCGCATGTAGGTCACCGAGGTTTACTACAGGAAGGCTAAATAAAACTGGAGGGTGTCTGGTATCCAGAGTCCGCATATACAGGGTGTCCGGGTTTGGGATGCTGACCCGTCAAGGGGTGATTCCTTGGTGCATTCTGAGAAAAAAATCGTATGGGGAGGGGGGTCCATTTTTGATATCCTTTGAGATACAGGGTGTTTAAAAAATTTGGTTCAGAAAAAAAGTACACTCAAATATTAAACTGTAACTTCCAAAATATTTATCGGAGAGTAACCGACTTAGTCTTATTTGACTGGTAATTGTATAGGCTATTATTAAGATTAAGGTTGGTTATCTTACATCTGTATCCATTTGAGAGTTAATGCTTGAAAGTAAAAAAAAAATATTTTTTTTTTTATAAAATTGAGTTTTTCTCAAAAAAAACCGTTATAATTTTTTTATTTAATTTTAATTCGCCATGATGTCGCCTACAATCCCCCAATACAAAGTTTGAGCCTAGGAGTTATAAAAGGTGCTCAAATTGCCCTCCTTTTGATTGAATATCGGCTAATATTCGTTTAAGTATACCTTTGGTAATTTCATTTCTTGGTAATTCTTTCCTTATCTAGTGTGCTACTGTGTGAATTCGTTGTATGAGTTCTACTTTTGTTTCATTTTTTTG
Source organism: Tipula helvola (assembly GCA_963556165.1). NCBI lineage: Eukaryota > Metazoa > Arthropoda > Insecta > Diptera > Tipulidae > Tipula > Tipula helvola. The sequence continues at coordinate 206,797,228 of OY744481.1, forward strand.
AAGTATACAAGCACCTTCATTGTTCCCCATACATAAAAATCCAATACCGTACGATCGGCCAATGAATTGGACCATTTCTTCCAATCCATTTATTGGATAATTATGGTTTAACCAATTCTTAACATTTTTATCGTAGCGACAAGATGCACCATATTGTTGGTATGTATGGGAGACTCTACTTCAAAGGGGAACATCATCAAAAAGGAGTGGCAAATCCTTTTGTAAAAATTGTAAATAATGATCACTATTTTAATCTCGATGGTAATATGAATGGTACAATATCCCCAATTACACCAGCACATACGCGGTGTTGAAATAATGTTTGCTTTTTCGAATGAGGATTTTCAGCAGCCCACTCGTGTAGATTCTGAAAGTTTGTTATGTCATCTCTTTTGAATTATGATTCATCCCGCCACAGGATACGTTTCACAAAACTATCATTGTCCAAATTCCTTTCCATCAACCAATTATTAAACCCCAATCTTTTATTGCGGTCTATATCGCTAATAGTTCTTGAACGGGTGTTATATGGTATGGATAAAGATTCTCCTTGTGTAATTCTTGATGAATTCGGTAGCAAGAGACGTTCAATTGTACTGCGAACTTCCTTATGCTAATAGAAGGATTTGCTGTTACATTACGAATTATTTCTTCGCCGACATCCAAATGATTTGGTGAGACTGAAAGGGGCTCCACCCGGGTATTTGATGTTGTTACGATATCTCGCAGTCTTCTATGAATATTTGCAAATACTCTTGCGTCAGGAACGCGACCTCTCCCACAAAGTTTGTAGGCAAAGAGGTAAGAAACGAGGAAGTGTTGCGTAGCAATGCATGCAGGTGTAGACCTTAGTATGAAAATGTTTAATTTTTGTTTTTTCAACATTTAAACAAAGGAAGTGATAATCTTCTACTGTTTTAGTGATCAAAAAAAAATTGTTACAATATTAACACCTCAACATCCCTTAATTAGATTGAGAATAATCGATATACGTAAAAAACTATGGTACGTGGGTACAAATAATGTATTAGGAGATTGTAGTGGAGGTCCTGAAAAATTAAAATAAAATAAAAAAAATAAAAAATTATAACGGTTTTTTCTGAGAAAAACTCAATTTTATAAAAAAAAAATATTTTTTTTTACTTTAAAACATCATAGCTCTCAAACGGATACAGACGCAAGATAACCAACTAGATCTTAATAAGAGCCTATACAGTTACCAGTCAAATAAGACTAAGTCGGTTGCTCTCCGATAAATATTTTGGAAGTTACAGTTTAATATTTGAGTGTACTTTTTTTCTGAACCAAATTTTTTAAACACCCTGTATCTCAAAGGATATCGAAAATGGACCCCCTCTCCCCATACGATTTTTTTCTCAGAATGAACCAAGGAATCACCCCTTGACGGGTCAGCATCCCAAACCCGGACACCCTGTATAGACTGATTAACCTATCAGCCATTCATCCATCGGCATATGCTGTTCCACCTTAGATTAGGGATTTTTTGTCAAGGTTTTCTCCTTTAGCACCGTACTTTAGCCTGCCATAAAAGTCTACATTCAGCCTAATGGTTACAGTTACCGGTGGTTGCCACGAGGAGGCAGTACGTACACTTGCGCCTACTGGAAGTTTACGGAGCCCCTTCCAATAGACGCCAAACCACCTTGACCGTACATAAAATCATAGCAGCTGGAAAGATGGTAGCATATTTCTCTGCGGCTTCTTCCTTGCGTATCTTTAGAAAATGGCGTTCGAATCTGCTTACACTCTTATACTTTTTGTTTCTTATATGCCCCGCATAACCAAACTCAGCAATAGCATGAGCAATACTAAACATAGCATACCGATTAAACAATTTCAAAATTATTATTTTATTATGTATCAACGTATGTACATATGTGCAATTTTCACATCTCGCTAAAGGTCCAAACAGAATGTATCCGTTCCGATCCGCCCGTTTTTGATCCGCTCCGCTTCGTCCGTTTTGTAAAACACAATGTATCCGCTCCGCTTGTTAAACTATGTACAATACTTTAATAAAAAATATCTGTGATTAAAATAATTTTGTTAATTTCTTTTTATTGGTATATTATTTCTATTACCTATATTTAAATATTACATAAAAGAGTGATAAATATGGACTACCAAGAAGCAATTGAAGCTCTTGATGAGTTAATAGATTTGTACCTGTTGTACTTAATTTATAAAAAATATATCCATAAATCAAAACGGAGAAGATTTATGTTTTTCAAATTTTGAAATGTACACATAAATCGTGTTATACGCGAACGTGATTGTTTTCGATATGTCAAACATTATTGAAGGTTATGTTTTCCGCAAAAATTTGAATTTGTGTTTAGTGTCCGTTCCGTATTATTCCCCCACCGCTCATTGCGTGCATTTATCCGTTTTTCATACAAATTGACAGAACAGTAAAACGGAACGGAACGGAGCGGATACATTCTGTTTGGACCTTAGATGTATGATATTTAATATTTAAAGTATAGGTGCATTTATCTTTGTTTAACGTACATACTTCCATTTCAGTATTTTTAAATCACTTACACTACACATGCATACTTTTTGTGCCTTTTCATTTTAATCTGACGGAAATTGTAATTCGAATTATATCGTATGCAAGTTCGGTGCATTTTATGTTTGTTTTTCTCGTATTTAATTTGTAATTTCAGTCGTACCGGATTTTCCGTTCCTTTTTTTACATGAAATTTTTGACTTACCCCCGCTAAAGATGTTTTCACATCAAAAATATTCAACGACCAAACAGCCGCAAAAATGCCTTCGAAAAATTCGTCGCTTCTAGAACTACATAATTCTAAGCTACTGGAATTAATAAACTTGTATCTTGTTGGCAACAATGTGTAGATTCTAATGATTCTTATTTCAATTAATAAAATTTATTCTAAACTGAGATATGTCGTTTTAAATAAAATGGTTGAAAACCTGCATTAATTTCTGAACAATATAATATTTTAAGATACAGGTAACAAAATATAAAACAATTACAAAAACAAAAAAAAAATTGGATTGTTTTGTATGTATTTCGTACGAAGTTTTCACAATTATTCAATAAAAAAAAAATATAGTCAGTATATTTATTTATGTTATATATGGTACACATACATAGTTTTTTACGTTTTTTCATACATAATGTCCTTATGAAAATTAGACGTTTTTTACGTGTAAAACACTGTGAAAATTATATACCTGTGTAAATTACAACCGAGCTTATACTACACATGCATAATTTGTGCTCCTCTTTGTCGTATTTGATTTTCATTTTGAAAAATACTTGCTGCTGCGGATGGGTGTGAATACGGCTTCCAACACCGGTAACGGTATTACCGTTAACACCGGTAATGGCAGTGAAATCTCATTTCGGTATTACCGGTATTAAACTAAAGTTCTACCGGTATTACAGAAATTTAAAAAAAAAATATTTTCCAACAGAAAATTTTTCACATTAAATAAAATTCTAAATGAAACTAAAAAAATGTAACTATACAAATTAATTTTCCATAATTTAAAATAGAAAACATACATAATTAATATTTTCTTCAATATTTGTAGAAACGTGTGCGGTGTGCCGTAATATTAACGGTCATAGAAACACGAAATTCTGGAACCTTTGCCTTGCTAGAGCTTATGGAAAGATGCCAGCCGAAAAATGCTTGTAGGTCTTTCGAACTAAACTAACGACTTTTAACTTATGCAGTGGAGACTTTGTCGGTATTCCAACAGATTGCGCATCGGTTATGCGAAAAGAAAATGTGGTTCCTACTTGCCGAGTATTCATCAGTTATGCCTAGCTCATAGAATGCAATTGACAGTATTGGAAATTCTTTATCGAAAAGAAACGATACTATTACTATATACAATCAGTCTGATGGAAACGTTCACTTTCCAAAGAACTTGAGTCTTCCAAACAATTTCCCAATAAAAATACTGTAATAATTCCTTTTTTTCTGTAATACCGGTATTACCGGTAATACCTATAACGTGAGAAAATAATTTCGATATTACCGGTAATGGCAAAAACGGTAATTTTGGAAGCCGTAGGTGTGAAGTTTTTGGCAAAAATCCCATTTTTGAAGTAAAACTTCTTTACGCACGCTTGACTTGGGGACTAAGCTGGTGAATGCATTATGAAAATGCGTTACGAAAAGTGTGATCGATCGTTAATAGAATGCTTTGAAAAAATAAAACAATTTAACAATGCAAATTAAAAGCACTATGTAGTGTAGTTTGTGGGGTAGTGGTAAAGCACGCGACTAGAGCGGCAAAGGTCTTCTGTTCGATCCCCATCATATTTTATTTTTTTTTTTAATTTTTTAATTTTAAATAATTTTTGAAGGACTGTACATAGTGCCAAAAGACAATGATAATAGATTTTATCATGGTCGAAAAATGATACATCAATCATATCTTTACAAGATGAATTACGCCGATTATCGTTGAATACATTGTCAACAATAGGAGAACGATTCTTGATTTCATGAATGACAGAAAAAAGTTGTCCATGGTTGCTTTCAATTGCCAAAGTCTCAGAAAACACGTGTCGGACTTGAGCGATCCCGTAATTGATTCAAGCAATATTTTGTTTCTATCAGAAACTTGGTCAAATGACGATGAAAATGTTGACATCCCGAATTTTGATTGTATTGCGAAATTCAAGCGTAAAAATGTTAAATCAGCAAGAGTGGCAATTTATCAGAAATCAAATGATGTCTCGAATATAGTAACTTCGAAAATGGACATTTTATTACGACATATTCGTGAAATCGATATTGGTCAATTGGTGATTATGTGCTGCTCACTGTTTTTTGGACGATGGAACAAACATCATAATGGTAGTTGCTTACATTTCGCCCAATAACACAGTTAATAATATTATAAGGTTTTTATATAAAAAACTTATGATTTACGGTCGAGTGGGCTCTGAAGAATTAGGAGAAAACTATCATATATTCCCACTAATTTTAGCAGGAGATTTCAATGTTAATTTCGCGTCCAACGATGGACAACTCTTGGTAAACTTTCTACAAGATAAATTAGAACTACCGAATAATAATAACCGAAATGAGCCTACCACAAGACATAGAACAACAATCGATGCAGTCTTCTCTAGATATCTTTCAAATTTTCATTCGAAAATATATGTATCTTATTTCTCATACCATAAGCCTATTGTCTCGGTTTTACAATCAACCACAGTAATTACTGATGTATCTGAAAATAATGAATAAAAATAAAAAAATAAAAATCTATACCAAAATATTAATTTATCTATGAAAACCCATAATAAATTTAAATATTTGTAGAAAATTAATATATGTATATGTATATATGTACATGTACATATTATACATATGTATATACATATACATATAGATGGAGCTAAAGAAGTTTTACTTCAGTCGTGTGGTCTAAAGCACACTCATTTTTTTTTATATGTATTAGTTTCACACTGTTAAATTGAATTCAAGTTGGAAAAAATCTGGATTCCTATTCAAAAATGTAGTACTAAAAATGTAATTTTATTACAAAATCGAAAAGATCATTAGAATAAAAATTATTTCTGGAAGGGAATATTATTTAGGGTCGGCGTGCAAAAAATTTAGTCAGATAATTAATTAACTAAATAAATGATCCTTCAGTATTACTGCTAAAATTGTGATTAGAAGATTAAGATATAAAAGAAATTTATTTCGGGGGATAGCGAAACCGCAAATTTTAAAATTTGAAGCACATTTATTTCTTTGGTAAGGGAATACCTTCTTAGCTCTATGGATGGGGAATTTAATCAGCTATTTCGTAAAGTATCACAACTTGAGCCCAAATCTCTGGCAATGGTCGTTAATGGCCCTTAATCAAATTTCTGCAAAACCGCAATTTGAAGTTTAAAATTCGAAGCACATTTATTTCAATGAGAATCCAATAGAATTTTGTTTATTCCAATAGGATTGTTGGAAAAACTTCACACCCATCTCAATCTGCTGCGGCCATATAATTATAGTAGATATTTTAACAACCAAATAAAATAAACTATAGGCGGTTTTTTTTAATTTTTTTCGTACTCGGCTCATATCGATGATGAAATGCCGGATGATGTATATATAAACATGATTATATTGATGATGTATATATTAACATGATTTCTATACAATTTTTTTTACTCCTGCCAGTAAAGATGTTTTCACATCAAAAAGACTTTCTTCCGTAACGTTGAAGCAACATTTCATTGGTGACGTTTCTGTTTTCTTTTTGTCTTTCGTTTATTTCATGTGACACCCAATTACCATCCTTTAAGATCTTTCCCATTGCATGTAAACGATCAGAAATTGTTTGCAGAGCAACGTTTTTTTGCCAACGCTGGAGTTCAAACTTTTTCGATTGACCTGAATGTTCTTTGTCTTTCACTTGAAAATCAATCCTTTTGAAGCGTTCAAACCAGCATTCACAAGTATCTTGAGTTGAGATGGAGCGTGTTCACCACAAGCGTCCTGAGGAATATGATAAATTTCAGCGGCACTTTTCTTCAAAATGAAATAATGAATATAAATTTCCCGCTATAACTATAGGTAAACCCTTATAGCTTTTCAAACGGGTTGGTATGATTAAAGTAGACACATAGGCCTACCCAAATATTATAGTGAGATGCTTGCCGATCGAGGAAAATCTTGAGATATCGATTTTCTTAGACATGCATAAGACAAAACTTTTCACATTTTCGTATAATCTAAGACCCCAATAACTTTTTAAACAGGTTGGCATGATTAAAGTACACACATAGGTCTGCCGACGACATGTTTGTCGATCTTTGAAAGTTTTGAAATATCGATTTTCTTTATAGAAAATATTTTGTATTAATTCGCCCGAATGTATACTTTTTTAAACACATATTATACAGTTTTGTTGTTGTTGTTTAATCTAGTTTTATTTTAAGAAAAACTTCATTCGTATTAATTAGCACAACATCATGACAAACATATTGAATATGTATTCTGATGTTTTCCTCTCTTGACAAAATTTCAATCCGCATGAGGCCAATCATTTATAATATATCTACCAAAAAAGTAGAAATATCAAAATCCCCCCCGTACTTTAACCCAAGAGTCATACAAAGTGTATCGACCCTAAACGAAAACATATTTGAATTCTGATTTTTCCAATCAGAATGTTTATAAGATTTTTTTTTAAGTTGGATTCAGTTTTATATGGCAATTTTAATGGTGAAAGGCAACTACATCATATTTATTTAATTTGATGATTTTAAAATTGTATGCGAGTTTTTTTTAGTTTGTTTTTGCTGTTTTTGGTAACGGAAGCAGCAGTGCTTCCCTTGATTCTATGAACGCTTCGTCCCCTAGATATAATGGTATGGGGGTATGACTTTATGATAATGTTATTGCATTGTATGGTGTGATGGTATGATGGTATTGTGGTATGTTAGTATGGTGGTATGATAGCCTGTTGGTGTAATGGTATAATGGTATGATCAAATCTATGACGGAATGTATGATTATTGTTGATAACGGTATCATTTGTAAAATCCGCCTTTGAAAGCATGTCAAATAAATTTCAATAACAACACAGGAGTTAATCTGTAAATCTTCGTCCCATTGAGAGAGTTTTTACGCCAACTTCTTCTACAATGTAGAGCAAAAAGGTAAACACCATGAGCCCGAGGGAAGGTTTTTATAAACATAGGACTCAATTATCTGAATCGTGAGGACTCATCTTATGGCAATTCTGTCTCACAAGCTTACATTCATTATATACTTCTTGGGGCGCCAACCTCATTCAAATAAATTAGAAATTAACACTGACAACGGAGCATTAAGCAGTACTCTATCCAACAGATTGGCAGTATTTTATCCTTCTCATTAGGTCTTCTAGGTATGTGGCTACGTATAAGAAAACGCATCTTCATTATGAGAATTTCAGTGATTCCCATCACTAATACGGAGTCCAAGCGTTTGTAAAAATCCGGATAACACCGGGTTTACCGGCTAGTAATATTATATTTTCAGATTTTTTTATTATTTTTATTAGCATGAGAACGGGAATTTGGTTTGTTGAATCACCAACTCAAGCCACTAAAAGTGGTTCATTATTGTTCTTCACGGGAGCAAATGTAGCCACGAAGCGTTTTTTCCAATAATAAATGATATTTAGAAGGCTGAAAAATCACACTTTCCAGAATGTTAGGCGGAAATTTTAATAAAAATTAATATTGCGAAGAAGTGTACAGACTTTCTGAAGAATTCCTTACCAGTATATTCAAAACGTTCATGTCTTATAAAATAAATCTGTGAAATGATATTTAATTTTAATTTATTTCTAAATTGTCGGATTAATTGATTGAAATCGGTTAAATCGAAATAACCAAAATGGTTGAGCAATTGAGCGATTTTGACAAGATGTAGACAGTGAGGCGGCTGCGATGAATGACTCATACTTAAAGAATACAGCAAATCTTAAATAAAAACAAACCGATGAGCATTGGCTCTTTTACTTATCTCTTAACTTTCTGGATTTCACTTAGAATTACACATCTGAATGATTTTAAATGCAGTTATTTGCGCTTTTTATTAAACTCTCTTTAACTGCCCTGTAACGTAGAGGTGGCTCTGAAAAAAAAATCATGTATTGGACCCGATTCAATGCAAATCTTCTATTTGTCTTTTCTTCTATTCTGCTATTATTTCTACGAGAACTAGATACGACTTTCAAACAATCTAAAAATTTACATGGAGTTTTTTGAAAATTATATCGAGTTTTTCTTGAAATACTAAAAGAATAGAAGAAAAGAAAAATAGAAGATTTGCAATGGGCGCTTTCAGGTCCGCCAACTGTTGGCAACATGTTTAGTAAAATAAACAAATTGTTTCCAGAATGCAAGCGATTTATGCAAAATTTCATTTTTTTTTTCATCAGTAAATTTTCAAAGCCAACATGTTGGGAGACCTGAAAGCGCCCATTGAATCGGCCCCATTAATTTTGAATGCAATAATATACATTAATTTTCGGCTGGCAATAAACCGGCACACAAAAAATTAATATTTGAGATACAAAAAAATAATAAAACGGCACAAATTAATGAGCAACAAACAAAAATTTCTTGGCATCATAATAATAATTTGGTAACATTTATAATTTTTTGGCACTATTGGAAGGGTACACAAAAATTATTTTTTGGCATCGAAATAAACATTTTGGGCGACAAAAATAATTAACTGGCAACAAAGTTATAAATAAATAAATTAAAAATTAAAAAAATTAAATTAGTTTTAAAATATTCTGGAAAATGGAGATCCCTAATTTAACTTAGAACTGTAGAGGCTAACGGCTTCGGTAACTCTCACGGGCATGCGGGAGGTCGCTTCGCTCCCCCCGCTTAACCCTCCGAGGGGCCTTAGATTTAAACTTCGAGGGACGTAGGAGCCAGGATAGGCAAACATGTCGCACTGCGTGCCGCACGTAGGAGCGGATTATATAGAATCTATTAATGACACTGCAATATTTTATATCGATCCCCCAATCAAATATTAAATAATTTGTATCGATTAAATTTAATTTTTTGTCTCGATTTTTTTTTTTTTTTTTACTCTAAAAATTATTTTTTTCTGTTCCAAAATATATTTGTTGCCAATTTATTAATTTTTATGTCAATGTTTGTCGCCACAGTATTTAATAATGTCCTTCAAAAATATTTGTTTGTTTTTTCATATGTGGTGCCAAAATATTATTTGTGATGCCAATTTATTATTTTTGATGCTAATGTTTGTCGCCAAAAAATTTTTCTTGTATGCCCGTTTAAATTGTCCCTTAATTTTCTGTTTTATTTGTGATTTTTAGATTTTAATTAGGTTTATTAGGACTAATATACTAATTTTGTTGTAGTGGGTTTTCTTTTTTCTTTACCTCATTAATGAATCATCCGATTGGATTAGTTTTACTTGTTCTATAAAGTTTATAATTAATTAAAATTCATCGCTTTATTATAATAATTAATTATTCCACGAAAACTGCTCCAAAAATAACTGCACAACTAAAAACAGATTAAAACGTGTCAGTTAATCCACAAACCGCCAGGAACTTTTTAAATATAAAAGAAAACGTAGTACTGGCTATGCGACATAAGATAAGTATGGGTTATGTGACATAACCCATACTTATCAAAAAAGAATTTTGATAAGAGATTAGATTATGCCAAAGGCAACATTAATAAGTCAAAGCAATTTTGATATTTACTTTTATTTGTTGATGAGTCTAAATTCGATATTGTGGGGGCTGGCGGGCAAAGATACCTGTGGCAAAAATTAGGTACTGCACTAGACGGTAAAAATATTACCGCCTACTGTTAAGCATGGTGGCAGGAATGTCATTGGTTGGAGTGCAGTGGGTACAGGTGGGGTCGGTGATCTGGTGTTTATGGAGACGACAATGAGCAAAAAGATAATTTGTAAATTTTAGAAGACCATTTCCGCAATCACCAGATCTCCACCCCATAGAACATCGGTGAGATCTGATAGGAAGACGTCTATAACAATACACTATATGAAATAAATAAGAATTAAAATGTCTGAAGAATGGAATAAACTTCATCAGACCAGAAAAGAACACTTGTACATATTTTATATGGAGAAACGTTTATTAGAGGTCATTGCTCTTAAAGGTACACTAATAGATTCAACATATAGTTCAAGTATGTTTTATTTTTTGATTAATGTTTTTTGACTATATTGTGTTATTTTGGTTTTGACAATTGAATGAACTTTCTGGTTTTGTTTTTAAATGCAATTTAATTTGCTAATTAATGTTAAAACTTGAAATACTTAAGTCATTATTTGAAGAAAAAAAATTTAAACTTGAAAAATTTGCTGCATGTTTTTGTTATGTAGTACCTATATACGTAGATTCCAAATATTTATATATTGTATTCAGTTACTATGGAATATCAATAAAGGTAATGGGTTCGATTCAATGTAAATCTTCTATTTGTCTTTTCTTCTATTCTGCTACTATTTCTACGAGAACTAGATACGATTTTCAAACAATCCATCATACATTTGCACAAATCACTTATAAATAGATTACGCCTTGCGCACTTTGCCTATTTGGATCATAAAATAAACGGCTGGCAATAATGACGACAAATGAGAATGAACGGTTTTGTTTCACATCACAATATTGTTGTGTGTAATTGAATCCAAAAATTAAATTAAATTCAATAAATAATGTGATGCGCCATATTTAATTGTTGTAATAACAATATAAATAATTGTCCATATAGTTTTCATTCTTTTCCAACAAATAAGAGATTGTTGAAAACATGGATCCTATTTGTAACAGGAAAGAAATATTCAACCATAATGCATCCATATTCAACCATAATACAACCTTATATTAAAATATTTATTAGACAAATTCCTAATTGTTCATACATTTCCTTTGCAATATCTTACTAACAACTCTCAGTTGACGTAATGCGCAGTAAACTACGAAAACGAAATCCACGAAGGCGTAATCTATTATAAGTGAATTGTGATACATTTGTGTAAATTTTTTAAAATTGTATCGAGTTTTCCTAATAATAGAAGGAAAAAAAATAGCAGATTTACATTGAATCGGCCTCAATATCTAAAATTCCCCGAGATGATTCTTATTATACATATAAACAAAAATATAAATGCAATAAAAACGATTAGTTTTGTTTACAAAGCTTATAATAACAATTTAAAATGTTTAGCACTTATCAAAAATGCTAAGTTGCTAAGTGTGTTGATTAAACAGGCCCCTGTAGGCCAGGTTGCAGTCGAAAAACATATGAACTCATTTGAAACAGCTAAGAAAATCGAAAACATCTCAAGAAAGTTTCCGGAATTGAATTAATTTAAATTAAATACATATAGCAGAAAATACATCAGCCTCGATTGAAAAGGGAATTTTAAACAGGGAACACGGAAGTTAGACAAAATTCCTCTTTTTGTTCTCAACTCGTTTGGAACTAGCCCTATTTTGTCATATAAGTAGCAATTTACTGGTTTCTTCACAATTGAGAGAAAAATTGCCATAATTAAATATTAGCTACAATAAAATGAACGGTACAACTGACACTATACATGTTAACACTTAGATCAAATATTTTATTTAAAACTAACCCAAGCAATTTACATTTTTTTTTTCGCTGGCGCTACATCCCATAGAGGGATTTGGCCGCTTCAAGATGAAGTTTCGTAATCGTTTTTTCAACGGATAATGAGTGATTAATTCATTGATCCTACATTAAACCAGCCGTGATTTTTCCATCACTCGCTGGGAATCGAACCCGGGACCTCCGGAGCTTAAAGCAAGCATGCTAGCAACTGTGCCACCGGGGCGGTGGTATTAATTTACATAATTTTAAAGTATTTGGCATTACATTTGCATATTCAAACAATTAATAACGCACCACTGAATTAATTTGATGTATCAATAATATCTCTTTCCGTTAAAAAGCGCTAAATAACTAAACGCAAAACTAAAAAAAAAAATCGTATTTGATAAAATTTTTCCATTGATTTTATTTAACGCCACCCATAAACCGGGCCAACATTTAATAAAAAAAAATATTTTATGTCTTGTTAGCAAATACTCATAAATGTGTATCAATTTGCACACCAAAATACGTCATAGTTATAAAACTACTGTGCTGTACAAACATAATCGAACAAAACGTGATACCTCGTAGCAATAAACTAATTACCAAAAACTAAATAAATTAAATTGAGAAACATTTTTTTCTTCACCTCTTTGTTTATCTTATTTTATGCTCTTACAATACAAATCGGAAGATTACAATAAAACTGATAAACAATTTTCGTGTTACATTGTTAAAATTTTTTTACTTAATATTTTAAGATAACAAAAATTCTACTGTAGTTTTGCGGAAATACAAAGTTTAATAAAACAAATTATCAATGTTTTAATTTTGTTATTTAACCAAATATTTTTTTTTGTGGTAGGGAGGTTTGCGCACAACTTTTCGATGAACTCAAAGAACAAACGAAAATATTTACCTTTCTATCGATTTGTCAGCCTTGAGATACTTTTTAGTAAATATTGTTCGATAAAAAAGATAAATCGACTGATTTTTGGTGTTGTTTTAATTATGAAGTTAGATGTCAATAACATTGTTTCAAAACAACAACATAATTTTCTGCGAAAAGTCTTATTAGTAAATAAGATGCAGTTTGCAAAATAAATGTTCCCCGAAATCCCAATTAAAACGCTAAATATCGGAATTGTCCTAAAAATAAAATGGTTTGAAAAATAGTTAGGTTAATTGTTATTAGCATCAGTAAGCTAAAGTTCGAATTCAAATTTGTAACCAAAAAGTGCCGCTCAAAAGTTACAATAAAATTAAAGCTAAATCGAATTATTTTTAATAGAAATTTATAGATGAATGGTTGCCGGTTTTAAACATACAATTCAATATTTTGTATTATTTGGAAAATTGATAAATAAATATTTATTATTTGAATAATTATAATTTAACAAAATAAATTGAATATTTTTATTTGGGTAAATAATTTTTGAATTGAATACATATTAAATATATTTATTTGCTTGAGAAAAACCTTTAGAAAAAAAAAATCGATTATAAAATTGAATAACTGTGTTTATAGTACAACTGCTGTTTAAAGCGGTGTACTATTTATTGGAGGTAAAATATTTTTATTTAAATATGTATTTACTCAGCAGAAACCGTTTTTATCGAAAAAAAAACTTCTTAAAACATTCAGGTTCAGTTTTAGAGATGTAACAACAAATTTTACATGAGTCATTCTAGTAATAGGTTTAATTGGTTATTTAAACAGAAATTACATTATTTTCGATAATGTGCAAACTTTTATCACTTTATTAATTATTACTCGTGTGAAGTTGCTGGCGTTCCAACGGGCGCGTCCCAAGGTGGCGGATAGTAGGGTAGTAGGTACATATGTAGGTACATACTATACATATGAAAAATGCATCATATATTTTCTTTATCGAATACATATATGTACATATCAGGCCCATCATTTTTTGATTATCCTTTCACATTAATCCTCTTTTCTCCAAATATTTTGAGAGCTAAATTCATCGAAGCAGTTGGCCAAACATTTAATAATTTACTGCTGGCCAAATTATATAGGATTTATTGTTTGTGAAACAATGTCAAATTATCTTAAAAAGTGGATGAATAATTATAGCTTGGCGTCTACTGGAGTGGGGACCAAAGTTGAGCTGATAGGTTAATCAGTCCTAAGTAAGCGGACTCTAGAAACCAGGCGCCCTCCAGTTTTAGTTTAGCCTTCCTGTCGTAAAACTGGGTGCCCCACAGGCGACTTTCCTTTCCCAGCAACAGGGAATAAAAACGTGTCTTACATTAATAAAAATAAGGATTGTGACGCTCTTAAAGCGTCCCGCCGAGATGTGTAAAATGTTGAGGTAAACATTTTACCCAGGCATGTACAATAGGGAGAGATGTACCAGATAAGTGTATAAATTGTAAGAGTCAACATCCGGCAAATTATCGAGGCTGTGAGGTTGCTAAACAACTACAAAAATGAAGAGATAAATCACGAAATCAACCGCAAAATCATGAAATTCGAAGGATTGAAACATCAAATCAGATGGATCAAAATTCACAACCAAGCAACGCAGGGTAAAGAAAAATATTTGCTCAGGTAGTGAAAGCTCGGGTTCAACCAAATATATGGGCTCTGAAAATAATCGAATTATGAAAAACATTATGAACAGCATCGAAGATATTACAAAGCGGTTAGATGACCAAAGAAATCTGTACAACATGATATTTGATCAATTGAAGAAAATGCACCTCCTACAACGCAATCCAATAAAAAATGTTAAGTCAGAACACAACTTTCAGCATAATAATCTGGAATGCGAATGGGCTTATGCAACATATTTTTTAATTATTTTTAAATACACAAAAAATAGACATTTTCCTAATATCCGAAAGCTATTTTGTTAAATCTTTGTTTGTTAAAATCCAGGGTTATAATTATAACTTATATCATTCCATTCATCCAGCGGCAAGAGCAAGGTTCGGCATTACTAATTTTTTTTTTTTTTTTTCAATTTATTTTATTACGACTGAGACTGCGCTCATCTAGCAATTTTTCTTTCAAATACAAATTTTTATATATCTAGTAAAATTCACGTTTGTTGGGGTGTAACCCACTGGTTAGCCCCATAATCAATTAAACCTATTTACTAATTTTAGTTTGGTAAGTTCACTAGGTCAAGTGGCCTCGTTCTTTGTAGTTTTCTTTCAACGACAGGGTTATCTATCATATGGCGAATATAGGGGTTTCCATGTTCCTGGAGCCTTATTTCGTGTTTTGCGGCATGCATTTTTATTTCCTCTTTGATGTATTCCATCCGTAGGTCCCTGTGAAGGTCTTCATTTCTTGTGTACCACGGAGCATTGACGATGCTACGAAGAACCTTGTTTCGAAACGTCGGAATCATTTTCGCGTTTGTTTGCTTGGTACATCAACAGAGTTGTATACCGTAGGTCCATATCGGCTTCAAAATTTGCCGATATAGCAGCAGCTTATTGTGAATTGTAAGCTCAGAGCCTCTACCTATGAGCCAATACATTTTTCTGAACTTTATGTTAAGGTCTTCTTTTTTCTTTTTGACATGCTCTCTCCACTTAAGCTTGGCATCGAGGGTCATGCCAAGGTATTTAGCTGTATTTGCATATGGCACGAGTCGCGAGTTAATTTCTATAGGTAGGTGGTAAGCCTTTTGATAAGTAAAGTTAATATGCGTGGATTTTGTCTCATTAAATTTGATTCGCCAACGCTTTGTCCAGTTACAAACCGCATTGGTCATCCTCTGGAGTTTGCTCGTTGCATCAGCGACATTATTTCCAACAGCCATGCTGTGTCATCTGCAAAGGTGGCTATGGTTCCTTCATTTGTGGTTGGTATGTCCCTTGTATATAGTAAATACAGGATTGGTCATAAGACACTCCCCTGCGGGACACCAGCAGATATTTTCTTTAGCTCAGAGTATTCATCCTCATATTTCACTCGAAAGTGTCTATTGGATAAATAAGATCTTAGTATGGCATAGAATTGTCTCGGTAGATCTCTATGCAGCTTGTATTCCAGAACACTGTGCAGCATTACTAATAAAAGAAAATATAAAACACCACGTAGAAACAGAAATCGAAGAAGAAACAATGCAAGTCACTACTGTTAGGATTCACATTAAACACAGACAGCTTACTGTCTCCGCAATATACTGTCCTCCCCGGCATAACTTGAAAAGAGAGGACTACATTAAACTATTTAAATCGCTAGGACGTGATTTTATTACTGGAATTGACTTTAATGCTAAAAACACCTTTTGGGGATCTAGACTTACGACGTCAAAGGGTAAAGAGTTGTTTCAAGCAGGGCAGACATTAAAATGTGAATTTTACTCTGATGGTTCCCCAACATACTGGCCCAGTGACGAAGCTAAGATACCGGACCTAATCGACTTTTATGTAGCAAGAGGTATATCTCAGAACTATATTCACATTGAAAACAGCAATTCTCTATAGTATCGGATCACTCACCGGTTATCATGACGGTCAGTGAAACGGTAATTCAATGGGAAAGTGCACCCAGACTAACAAATTCAAAAACAAACTGATTGGCTCGCCGAGATGTCAAATTTTCTGTAAGAAAAATGTTTCGTAAAATTCCGTAAGGTTTCTTACTGATTCTTACTGACTCGCTGTTCCAGCCTTTAGTTGGCACAATACTTGGGATATAAGGCATTGTTCTCGTATACCATACATACCGGGGGTCAGACAAAAATTTCATGTAAAATAAGGAACGGAAAATTCGGTACAAACGAAATTGCAAATTATATACGAGAAAAACGAACACAAAATGCACCCAAATTGCATTCTATGTATATAATCAAAGCAACCTTGATTATACAAGCCATAATCTAAAAAACGAAGCTTTTATAAGGGAATTAGAAAAGAGGAAAAAACCAAAATTTCCATAGTAAAACCAAAGCAACCTTGATTATACAAGCCATAATCTAAAAAACGAAGCTTTTATAAGGGAATTAGAAAAGAGGAAAAAACCAAACTTTTCATAGTAAAACACATAAAACATATGGGAAATCATTTTTTTCCCTAAGACAAATTTGTCAATGAAAACGTTGCAAATTCTTAATTATGATTTCTGAAATATTTTCATAAATGTTTGAATTTCAACATATATAAATCTCGTTTAAGTAAATCGTTTCCATTTTCTTGTAATAATTGATTTATTTAAATCAAAATATAAAAAAAAGTTCATAACAACAGCTTTCTGGTCAAATTAAAAAGAAAAGCTTACTACAAATCGTGTGCATTAAGTCAATATACATAGATGGCAGTGGGTAGTAGACATTTTGAAAAATCTTACCAAAAATTGCCACCTGGGGAAATTTCAAGTTCAAAAATTGTCGGAAAAGCAAAACAAATTCTCAAAATATCAAGAACGTGTCATAATTTTGTGATTAAATAATTTTTTTTCGTATTTTTCTGTATAAATCTGAGACATCTAACGTACACTAGTAAAACTAAAGATAAATTTAGCAAGTATTATTTTAATTCGTCAGAGCCAACTTTGATGTATTCTTCAAAATGAAAATTCGAAAAATATATTTTAGAAATAATTTAATTTTAATATTTCTGCAGTTAATGTTTACTTAATACCAATATACCCTTCTTATATATTGCTGCTAAAGATATGTAGAACACTTTTGTATAAACATTTTGTAACATTTTTGCTTTTTTCATTGAAAAACTTGAAGCTAAAAAACATCATTTTTACTATGGATTCCTATGGAAATCAGTGAAAAGTTATACCACTAAAAAAGCTTCAAAAAAATACGTCATAATGATTATGGCTCTATACTCTATAAGGCCCTGATATAATTCGAATTATAATTTCCATCAGATTAAAATGGAAAGAAAATGAACAAAAATTATGCATGTTTAGTGCAATGCAAGTGATTCAAAAAACCGAAAGGGAAATAAATACATTTGAACAAATAGAAAATACACGCATACTTCAAATAATAAATATGTATTATATATACATCTTAGCGAACTGTGAAAATGGCACTTTATACATTGATTCATAATAAAATAATAATTTTGAAATTGTTTAATCGGAATGCTCTTGCTATTGCTGAGTCCGGTCATGCGGGATTTACAAGGAGCAAACAATACAGAATAGACAGATTCGAATGACACAAGGAGGTGACATGCATCTTTCCAGCTGCTATGATTTTACAATCAAATTAGCGCCTATGTCTAATAGAGCTTTTCTATTTTATTTGGTTCAATCTGATAAAATCAGCGATGCCACGTTGCTTGATCATTCACAAAAGTGTAAATATGGAATCTTCAACATTATTGGTGTGTATGAGTAATGCTGCGTTTTAAAGCGCACAGAGCAGGTTTAGATGATTAACTTTACAGAACTGTACTTTGCTCAAGCTCACGAAGGCATGGCTATACCGAAATATAGTCCAGTCAGTGACGGTTTTTTGCTCTGAATTCTTACGGACAATACCGATTTTCGTGAAATTTTGACAGTAAGTAGGGAATAGCTCAAGGAACAAAAGTTATATAGTGCCGATGTGTGCTTTTATCTTGGGGGCGGATGTCACCCCTTCTAGAAGGTGGAAATTAGCATACTCAAAATATTCACAGAAATCGATAGAGGGATGAATTTTAAGCAAAAAATATCGTATAAAGTTTTTTCGATAAATCAATATTTTTCGAGTTATTCGCGATTGAAAATGTTGATTTTTCACCTAAAAAATGCATGTTTTAGAGCGATTTTTCACGAATAACTCGAAAACCTTGCGTTTCATCAAACAATCTTTTAGCACCAAAATAAAGCTTACAAAGTAACAAATTGATTGGTTTTATTTCTTTAAATGCAATACGAACCGAGTTCTGGCTCGTTGAAAGTGGCTGTTTGTTCGTCGAAAACTGAATTCAAGCCTTTCAACATTAAATAACGGAAAAAAGACAAAATTTTGAAAAACACTAGTTAGATGATTTTGAAAGTACTTCAAAATACCTTTAAAATTAGCTTTAGTAGAAGTCATTAGCATAACAACTTACAGAGTTATGATAAAAATAAAATGGTGATCTCGTTTTTCGGAGAAAAAATCAGCAATGAAACAAATGGGTTAACCGCAAGAATTGAAATTAAACGTAATCCATTTACAATGTGCTTGATTTAGGTACTAACAATAGGTTCTAGAAGTTTGAGTGGTTTAGAATTTCTAGATTTGAAAAAAAGTTTGATTCAATCTTGAAATGATTTTTCAAATTTTTGAAAAAAAATGCTTTTTTTCACAATAACTCAAAAACTAAAGAAGATACGTACAAAATGCAAAGCACAAAAATTAGGGGTTTTCTTGCAGAAAATTTTGTTATTTTTTTATTTCTCTAGGATTAAAATGAATTGAGATATCACCGTTTTAAGTTCCCATTTGAGTGCGAGGACCACCTTCCCCGAACCATTAAAACTCAAAAATCTCAAAAACGGAGGCTTCGAGGGAGTTCAACCTTACAGGCTTTGTAGCCCTTGAAATTCGCTACAAAATGGTTTTTAGGACATTTATATATCTTTAAAATTAAGAAAGTTATCGTTAAAAAAACAATTGCGTTTTCGGTGAAATTTTCGGATTGCTCTAAAACATGCATTTTTTATATGGAAAATCAACATTTTCAATCGCGAATAACTCGAGACACCCCTTACAAGGGGTGGGATTCACCCCCCCAAGGTAAAAGCACGCGTTAGCACTATATAATTTTTGTTCCTTGAGTTATTCCCTTCTTATTGTCAAAATTTCACGACAATCGGTATTGTCCGTAAGAATTCGGAGGTAATAACCTATTTTTACCGTCAATGACTGGACTAATATAGTCGTATGTATTTCTCGTTATCAACAAATAAATTATAAATTTCAATTTTTAATTAAACAATTAATGTCGGTAAGGTTCGTCCTCCAAACCCAAAATAGAATAACTTGTTGACTTTTTAATCCAAAAATGTAACGTAATTTAAATACTGAGCGAACAGCAGCAGGCTATCTGCATTGATTCCTCAGGCGAGGCCCATAAAAGAGGCTTGAAGTGATTATTGAATGATAACTTTACATAAAAGGTTTTCACATAATTCTTTCGCCGTTTTTTCCTTTCTCTACCACGTTTTGAATTAGATACTAGAGCATGAATAGATTAATCGGTTAAACAATTAATCTACTGTCCGATTAATCAAAAACTATTAATCGATTAACCGAAAATTTATTTTCTTAGTGAAATTTGATATGTGCGATGGAATGATGGAGGATTCTAAAATGATTTTTGGACAAAGTTCTGAAATATGGCCAAGCAGAATGGAACTTGGTTATTCCTTAACCGATTTTAGTGAAATTTGACATTTGCGTTAGGAATGGGATTCTAAAATGGTTTTTAGATGAAGTTCTGGAATATGGCCAAGTAGGATGCAATTTGGCTATTTCTTAACCGATTTTGGTGAAATTTGGCATGCGCGACGGAAATGAGATTCTAAAGTTATTTTTCGATAAAGTTCTGGAATATGGCCAAGCAGGATGGAACGTGCCTACTACGTCTTAACCGATTTTAGTGAAATTTGACATGCGCGACGGAAATGGCATTCTATGATGAAACTTGGCTTTCCCTTAACTGATTTCCGTGAAATTTGGCGTTGAAAATGAGATTCTTTACTGATAATATGCACGATCTTTTTTGCTTTTATTAAAATTTTAAACTGGTTAGAATTTTTGGAGGAAATTCTCTTAGTAGCACGAAGTATTTTACATACATAAGGATTTCATCGAATTTATTTTTTTCTTTAAATAGGAAAATATGTTATAGTTACATATAATAATTGTTCAATTTTAAAACAATTTAAAAATTCAATTTTATAGAAATGGTTTAAACCTTGGGCAATCAGCCCGACTTCTACATCGAATAAATGTTGGTCATATTCGTTATAAATATGAATTAATAATAATAAATGGTTTTAACAGGAAAGCCAGATTGTTGTCACGGGCCAGCTACCGTGCCCTAGACAACCGGAAGATGCTAAATCATTCTCCCCACCGAAGAGCCTCGTCACCAGCAGCAATCTCTGCGCCTACCAGTACCAATATATAAGTGGTTCCACTCCCAGAGATCTCTATAATATTTGTTTGACATCAGCACGCGGAACGTAACCAAGCCAGCGTAAAATATGAATAGAATATAATTTCTGGTTAAATGTCGTCGTTATAAGTTAAAAGTTGATGCAGTTGTCCGGTTTGTGCACGTGATGAGAAATAACACATCGTTGACAAAACTTTACCAATATTTGATTTTTTTATAAAATATGTTCTTATTTTTATTTAAAATGTGTAGATTTCCAAATCATTTAAATAAATATTAGCCAAAGTTCAATATTAGAGTAGTCTTCTTAAATTATACATATTAGCATCAATCACCTGAACATTTTATTCACTCTAGAAATAGAAAAAAAAATTGATACATTAGAATTAATTATGTGCATAAAATGTTATCAAATATAGTATATCGCAAATTGAAATTGGATTTATGTGGTACTTGTAATTTGGTTAGTAGATGGCTGTATCAATGATATAAATACTGGTTATTGTAATTTAGGTTACTTAAAACTGGTTGTTGGGGTGGTTGATCGGATGAATGGCGGCAGGTGCTTGGGACTGGTAGACGAGCGTGTTAAATTGAGGTTGGACTGTAATTTGTCTGGGTTGCATGGGTGAGACCACGGGGAGACGTCACAATTATCGAAAGAGAATATTGTGGATGGTTTGGGATTGTATCGAGTAACCGTGCACTGCGTTTGGTATGTGAGTGGTGAGTTGTGGAAGTCAGATTTGGAAGGATCTATGGTGGTTTGAGTGTTGCGTTGTGGGTGGGGATTGTAACAAGAGTTGTTGAGCATCTGAATTGCCTTCAGCACTCGGTGTAAATTACCGTAGTTCAAATTACTTTTCTTACCACGAAGTTTTTTTTTCAAGTGAGTGTTGCTGGTAGCAATTTGAAGTGAATGCTGTCGTTCGTTGCGGTGCAGAGGGTTAAATGTTTTATAAAAGGAGGAAGTAATGACTATGGATACCTGAGTGTTTGTCAGAGGAATGTTCGGATGAATGAAGCAGCAGATGATTCGGGGGTGGTGCATGCGCGTTTCTTCTGGAACGTTAATTTATATTTTAATTTAATTTATAATTATTATCTGTTTCTTAGTTTTAAAATTAGAAATATTTAAAAGTTTACATTAGTTTTGAGATACATTAATAAAAATTCTTTGTTTTACTAAGAAGTGCAGTTTACATGGGGATCGTTTTTTGTTAGCTTTAGGCTTGCCATTTGTCTGTCTTTGTGAAGGACCGCCTTCTTTCTAAAGAAGTTTCCTTTATCCGGAGACAAAAATTTTGAGCCACGTACATAATTAAGGGGGAACCTCCTCCAGATATTAATTTTTTTGCATTTTTTTTTTTTACTTTAAAAAGTAATTTAGTATCTGAAAAATATATTTCCAAAGTTTCTATCAATAGTATCAGAGCCTACTGTATAAATAAGAGCCTCCAGTATCGACTGTATTTTTTACTAAGCTTAAAATAAGGTACAAACAATTTTTCCTTTACTATGAAACTATATGGAGAAATGGCTATTTTCATTTACAGTTTTCGTTTATTACAAATGTGAGCTTTTGTTTTGTTTTTATATGAAAATGTTCATGAAACATGTAATATTATTTGATTGAAAAATCGAGTCTTGAAAATGTTTATTTCTAAGTGAAAATCGTCATGAAAAATAAGGTACTTTTGAAATTTAAAATATTGTTGTTTTTGTAATATAGTACGTCATCAACATAACTCGTTTATAAAAAATACAATGATCATCTCTTTCATTGCCTCCATTCAAATTTGAATTCGAATATGTTTCTATAGTTATTTTGAATTTGCAAAGCATGCTAGATTGTTTTGATTTTTTTTTTCTTTGCACTCATTGTATTTATTTTATTTACTTCTGTTTGGCTCTTTCTGTTTTATTTTATTTTGATTGTTGAGCGGAGACGTGTTGTCTTTTTTCTTACCATTGGTTTTAGATGTGGAGATATGATGTCGTCATTAAACTGAATTTTCTCTTTTTAATACACATTGTTGTTGTTGTAGAATGTTTTTTAATTTAATTTCCCTTATTTTCTTTTAATTATTGCTGGAAAATAGGGAAATTTGAGAATCTGTGTTTTAAATGAGTAAGACATTGAGTTGTTTGTTAGCGATTTCTTAAAAAATTATTTAACTGGGTTTAACTTTTAATTCATATTTTATCGTCAATCGAAATCGCGTTTTTTCATATAAACACTATGAAAATAAATGAATTTTTAGTGTTTCTATATCCCTTATTTTAAGTTCATTTTTCACATGCCGGCTCTATTCACTTCAAGATGGTTCTGATAGTATTCATTGTCTTGGTTGCTCATTTTACTTTGTGGACTTAAAAAATTGTTACTTGCAAAAACAAACAACGGTTAGAAAAAAAATAAAATTTCAAATTAAAATTTGCTTGGTAAAACCGGTCTAGTTGTCATGCGAATTGCGATTTGCTAAATTATCGAATATTTACCCCAATGTCTATTACTTATTTAATGTAATTGTTTAATTCAATTTAATTGCTCAAGTGCGTTCAGGGATCGAATACAAGTTTTTTCAGTGGTCTGCTTACGCAAAATATTTGCTCACGAGGCTGCCTCAGACGATGTTTACATTATGCGCAATAAAACTAATAAAATTATTTTGCTCTGCCATGTGTTATTATTTATTTATTATTTAATACCATATTTTTATTTTTTTTAAAGTTCCTATTAATTAATTCAATATTGAAAACGTCTGCCACGGGGAATTCTTAATTTTCTTAGTACACTTTATCATTTAGCATAGAGGCAGACATGGTCTTATGATATAGGTTGCTATCGTTTTGTTTCAAACTTTGAAGTGCTAACAACGTCTTCCTCGTGATCATATATTATTTAGAAAATTCTGTTATTAGCTGTCTATAATGCGTGGCATAAATTACCGAACTGATTTTAAATGTCGATTTTAGATATAATTTCCATTTTTACAACCATTTTTACCTTCAGTTTCGGAGATTTTTATCATTTTCGTATAATGCTAATACTTACTGCAACTGCAAGCTGAAGAACAAAACCTTAGCGTCACACTAGCTGGAAATTTGAAACAAACACCAAATTCAAGGTCATTCAAAACAGTCTTAGAAAATATTATCACAGCATATTTTGTCTAATCATGTGGCTGAATTTTTTACTTGTCCCACCACATCACTTATAACTAAATTTTCAAATGTGAAACATCTTTTGAACCGCATTAGCTGGAAACATTCAAACCAATGTTTGCGCAACTGAATTGCGCCGAAAGAAAAAACCTAAACAAATTCACATTACATACTTTGTTTGAAAACAGTTATGTTCACACAACAAGAAAAAACGTGCAAAGCATGAATACAATTCAAAACAAAGTACGTACCGTTTCACTTGTAAGAAAATTTACATATACATGTACATAATGCATGCATCAAAATTAGACTGCACTATTGCCCGATTGTATGGACGAGGATAGAAAAAATAAAATCCGAGAGTAGATATATCTTTATCAGAGAATTTTATTTTTTTCCTATTGACCATTGGAGCATCACGGATTCCACCTAGTGGAACATTTTTAAACTGAGCTACCTGATAATTTGACGTTCGAAATTATTGTAAATAATTCCAATTTTGATCCGTAAACTCAATTTTTACTTACGGGATTGCTAATAATTGTAAATAATTCCAATTTTGGACTATAAAAACAATTTTGAATTACCGCATTGCTAAATTTTTTTTCATCGCATTTGTGACAAACGTCATTTTATCAGGTGCATCATTTTAACTATTGCCCTCGAGAGGCGCTTTCTTTACTTTTACAATCGTCAATAGATCATGTTTAAATGTCAAATTTTCAACAACCGCAAGAGCTACCATCTTTCGAAAAACTCCGAAAACACAAGCCATTTCACATAATGCCATTAGGGCCCGATTGTATGAACACGGATAGATTAAAAAAAATCCGGCGATACAGATTAGTCTTCAACCGACGATTTTTTTTTTCGTCGATTGTATAAACACGGATAAAAAAAATTCCATCCTCTGTTTATTGCAGTTTTTATTGCAGTTTTTATTGCAGTTTATTTTGGAGTGTCAACATTTTTTTGACGTTTCAAATTTAATTTATTGTTTATTTACATTCTTATGTGTGTACTTATTGTACACGAAAGTATTTTTTTATGTTTTTCTACAACAGAAAAAAAAATTCGAGTTGGACATTTGAAATTTTACGTTTTTTCGATTCCATTCCGATTTTTTTTTTCAATAAACGCAACAACAATCAAAATGTTCCGCCGCGCCGAACCAAACAAATAAAATTAAAATTATGTCAAAAAAAATAAACAACATTTTCTATCCACTGTTTTAGACAACAAAAAGAGAAGATAAAAACAGTGGATAGAAAAGAATCCTTGGATTAATTTTCGTATTTATCGTCGTTCATACAATCCAAGCGACGATTAATCCGCCGATTAATCTTCTATCCGCATTCATACAATCGGGCCTAGTTGTCACTAAATATTTGCTGTCAAAAATTGTATAACATTTTTATGAATGCATTTTGTAAATATAAACAAAAATATTTTCGTGTCATAAAAGTGACTATTATTAGTACGTGATAAATCAATTGATTTTGGCTGTCCCTTTATGAAAAACGTCAGTAATATTTTTTTGATTGTGTAGCGACATCTAGTGGCAAACGCTCTGTACTTCTTTTTTGACCGTGCTGCCTCTTTCGGAAAACGCTCTGTACTTTTTCAACAATGGTGCTGTCTCTTTCGGAAAGCACGATCTATTGTATGAACAATTTAAAATATTTTTCTATCCTCTGTTTTATTGCAGTTTTAGAGCAGTTTTTATTTGAGTGGTAACACCTTTTTCTTTGACGTTTATGTAATTGAAAATAAATTTTCATATTCTTGCTTTTTCGTACATATGTTTAATAGGTGTATTATTATTTGACTTCATCTTATCTTTTAAGTATAATAATTAATTAATCAATTTTATCATCGCTATAACACGATAACAAACTGTGAAAATTTTAAAATATCAAAAAAAACAACAACAATATTTTGTATCCTGTGTTCTATCCACCGAAAAGAGAAGATAGAAACACAGGATATAACAAAATCCATTGATTTATTTGCTTATTCATCCAATGCAAACGACGATAAATCCGAGGTTATTATTGTGTATCCACGTTCATACAATCGGGCCTATGTATGACATGCATAATTAATTAATTATACAAGTTCTATTTCAAAGAAGACAATACAATTTGTATACTTTTTATATTTTTCAATCAATTTTTTTAATTTGTTGACAGAAAATAATTTTTTTATGACAAGTGCCATAATTAAGGGAAAAAATTAATTAATTTGTGATAAAATACGGCATCATTCACATAAAAAAATACTAAACTAAAATTAAATGTGTAAAAACTAAATGACAAAAAGTATAGAACTGCCTGCACCACAAGTATTTTGAGTGCATATTTGCGTGCATCACTGCATGCAGAAAATATACCCATCTGTTTCCCGCATTAAGCGCACAATCATTTTCACTGAACACAATACAAAAAAAAAACTCCATACAATGTCATACATTTTATTAAGGGCCAATTGTATGAACACCGCTAAATGAAAAAAAATCCGAGAGTAATGATTAATCACTACTCAAGGACTTTACTTTTCGTCGATTGTATGAACGATGTCAAATAAAAATTTAGCCTCTCTTTTATTGCAGTTTTATAGCAGTTTTTTGTATGATTGGTAATAATTTTACTATGACGTTTACTTTGTTGATGTTTATTAAACATTTTTTTTGTTAATTAGATTAGAGATATATTATTTTATGCAGCAAATTTTTATATATTTTTGTCGAATTTGACATTTTCTTCTTTGTTGAGTCTATTTTTAATAATTATGTTCTTTTATAAAAACGTCTCGTTTGTAATTTTGTATGATACACCACATTTGAAATGTCAAAAAAAAAATAAAAAAAATTTGTTTAGTCTCTGATTCAGTCACCAAAAAGAGAGGATAAAACGGATGGTAAAAAATAAATCATCGATTAATTTTCTGATTTAGCATCGTTCATACAATGTAAACTACGCTAAATCAAAGGATTAATCATTTATCCTCGTTCTTATAATCGGGCCTAAATAAAATTTTTAAAATTTTCAACACTAACTGGAAACATGGAACAAAAGCCAAGTTCTAGGTAATTTAAAACAGTCTTAGACAATGTGGGTAACGCCAAGTCTTTTTAATCATGTGGATATGGTTTTTCGAATTTTCAAACAAAAACCAAACAATCAACTATTTTAAGTTTTATTTAAATTAAACACAAAAACAAAATCATAAATAACCAATAAAAAATGTTTAGTAGCGTGTGGGGCAATAGAAGCTAACAAACATTTTTGTTTTCTTGTGTCCTCCATCCTCCCCGATCTTGAATAGCCACTGTCATCCAGCGTCCCACATACTTTTGATAATCTGTTAGATATCGCACTGAGATATTTTCCCATTCATCTAAGAGCGCGCTTCGGAGCTATTCCGTCTTATTCGGAGCTGGAATACTAGAACGAATTCTTGCACCAAGAATGAAACATGTTCTATATGATTAAAATCGGGACTCATTACCGGTCATGTCAACTTCTAAATATACTATAATATTGTAATATTTTTTTAAATGTTGAAATTCATTTTAAGAAATGGGTTAAACCCTGAATGATGAGCGTGATTTACTTTTAAATCGAAAAAATGTTGATCTTATCCGTTATAAAAATAGACTACAGTATGACAATATAGATAGATTATAATTGTTGGGTAAATGTTGCCAATATAATTTAAAAGTTGATACAGTTGTCTCTCGGTACACGTGATAAGAAATAACACATCGTTCACAAAACTGTACCAATATTTGATGTTTTTATAAAATTTGTTCTTATTGTTGGTTAAAAAATGTGTAGATTGTTCAAATCGTTTAAATAAATATTAGTGTAGTTTTCTTAAATTATATTAACAACAATCACTTAAACATTATATTCACACTAGAAATAGAAAAATAAAAATTTGATTAATTAGATACATAAAATTTCACCAAATTTATCGTCAAATTCAAATATGTATGTAAACTTACAACCATAAACAAATAAAAACCGCACATGTCCACAAAATAAACTATAGATAGATCACAGAGATTTGAATAGGTTCTTCTGAAACCGATTTTATTTTTAAATAAGCACTAGCCGGAGCTACCCTCGCTTTGCTCGGCCAAAGCCAGCCAGCTCATGATTTGGTATTGAATTTGGTGAAAGAAAACTCTGCTTTTTAATTTAATTTTGTTTTCACTTTATTTCATACTTAATTAACTGATTCTATTACAATACTTGCTCATGAACTACATTTGTCATCTTATTATTTGGTGAGTAGATATATAAATTCTTTGGGTTTCCCAGTCTAGAGCAAGCTACATATAAATGACCTTGACCCTTTTAAATTAATACCAGAATATCTTAACGTTTGTCCTTGTGCCTTGTTTATAGTGAGTCTAAATGGGAATCTAACTAGAAAGTAGAATCTTTTAAATTGAAACGGCGGTTCAGTGTTAGATATGAGCAGATATTCGAATAAATACTGTTTCTCCTTTATCTTTTCCTGATTTCATTTTTGCTTCAATTATATTATTTGACAACTGTTTCACGGCCATCCTTGTTCCATTACATAATCTTGGTGAATCTATATTTCTCAACAAAACCATTGAATCGATCAATTTATATAATCTTTCCTCGCCAGGGATCTTGGTTTGTATTTAAATTATTATCATCTAAAATGGTTCTTTCAAATAACCAATTTGAATTTGTGTAATTTTGAACAATGTTCGGATAAACTTTATCAATTAATTCATCGGGATTGTTGACGATATTACATAAATCATTCGTAAGTTCAATTTGGCCATAGTTATACAATCAATTGGATGAGTGCCTTCATCATTTTGTAAGAGTTTTTCGGCAAAATGTCTCGCTTCTTCATCATTGGAAAGTTGAACTTTCACATTAGTTCTTAATTAAACTTTCTTCACTAGAGACCAAAGAAATAATTGCTTCAATCATGCTTTGATTTCATCTGCTGGAGTTGATTTTGGAATAACTGGAAGTGTTTGCCGAAAATCTTCAGAAAGTATAATTAATGCACCTCCCATTAATTATGAAGTACCTCTGAGATTTTGTAGTGTTCTATCTAATGCTTCGAATGACTTTTTATGCGCCATTGTACATTCGCTCTAAACGATTGCTATACACTGTTTTAAAATTTGACCTCGATGCTCTTTCAATATTCCAAAAGATGCCAATCCAGTGCAATCTCTTTTTTGGCGCGTAAAGCAGCCAACATTAAACTTATAAAAAATATCTTTCCGGTACCTGTTGGTACATCAAAATAGATTACTCTACGAATACCTCTGTTCACATGATCCATGAAGAAATCTCAACTTGCTTTTGACTTTCAATCAACAATGGTATGTTTTGAGCGATGTTTTGCAATAATTCATCAACACCGGAATTCTACGCATCGATTCCATCTCTTCGTGGCGCTTGCATTCCGAGTTCAACTAAAGTTTGATTGCTTATCGCTAAGTATTTGTCCTCTAAACGAATAATGTACTTGATTAAATATCTCTTTATTGAACTCGATATTAAATTCCGGATGAACTTGTGGCACCTGATACAATACATCATCGCTCATACTTTCTGTGAATGGGATTTCTCCCATAATCTATTTGGATTCAATGGACTACACGTTCTCAATATTATTGTATATAGATCTCTCATTTGTTCTGCGATTGCTGTTGCAGCTACTTGAAGTGCCAACTCCCAATGATTCATTTTCCACTAATCCTTAACGCTAACAAGCTTCCTTGGACTTTTCACATACATAGCTATCCAGTTTTTTTGTAAATCTGTGAAACATGTTGGTTGACAAATTTCATGTAATAGCATTCGAAAATAGAAGCACTCGTCCTTTTTTGGATGCACCGTGTACACTCGTCGCAATGCGTGACTTTTGAAAATTCCTTCGTGACCTTCGACAGGAGTACCTTGCTTTCTTCGTTGAAAGATTCGTCTTGTTGCATTCCATGTATAATTTGATGTTAGCAGAAAAACCAAGCGGAAAATTCGGAAAAGCCGCCGTGCTAACTAGATAAAACCCCAAAGGATATTTTAATACATGATATGCGCTGATAGGATTAGTAATTCTCTAGAAAAAGTACACTTTCTCCAAGCAGTTTTTGCATTTTTCGTGTATTTGACTCTTAAGTGTTTTTCATGCCGGCTGCGTTGACTTTGGACTGTAAAAAATTTACGTTTTATTTTTAATAATTATCACTTAAAAATAATTTATTTTATAACAGTTTCAAAATATTTTTATAAAAAGTGACACTGTGAATCACATAAAACTAAATTACAAAACTTTAAAGTTAGAAAACGATTTTACATTTTTTAATTTCAAAGTCAACGCAGCCGGTATGAAAAGCATTTTAATATTTATATATAGTACAGTGAAAAACCAAAATTATCGTTCTGTTCTTAGTAATTTGACGACACGACAATTCATTTATTTAAGTACAACATTTTTGAATCACTATAGCATTAGTAGAGAGAATGTGAAATCAAAATAGAAAATAAAGCATAGGATCCAGTCGTTTTGTTCTCAATCGAAGTTGGACAATCTTCTAATCTATCATTCTTGGTGAATACTGAATAAAATAGTCTCGATCTGGGGTGCGATTATGTATTTATCTCGAATTAAGAGTTACGAGTTTCGAGAACTCGAAAAATGTTGACAAAGTTCTTTAAAAATAATTTTTTTAATCATTACGAGTTACCTGTCGTTCTTAAAAAGTGTTACGATTAAAACAACAACAACAAGTCGCAATTACGAGAACTCGTAATATCTTACACATAATCGCATTTCGTCGCAATTTCGAAAAACTCAGAACTCGTAATGCTTACAAAATCACACTCGGATCGTTGAGGTTGATGTAATGCAATTTATTTTTTACGATTTTTACTGTGTAATTAATTTTTAGTTTAAATAAATTATGTTAGTGCTTAGTTAGTTGTGTAGCAGATACAACGGAATCATGGCAAAAAAATGTTTTAATTTGAAAATGTTTCAATTACAACG
Source organism: Tipula helvola (assembly GCA_963556165.1). NCBI lineage: Eukaryota > Metazoa > Arthropoda > Insecta > Diptera > Tipulidae > Tipula > Tipula helvola. Next base: position 206,828,717 of record OY744481.1, read on the forward strand.
ACAGAGAATTCCTATTTTTTGTGTATATTGCACCAAATCAAAAATTCACAAAAATCATAAAATTTTCACACCGTCGATTACTCATAGTCGTGAAGATTCAACGAATTTAGAAGATAATTTAGACGAACTTTCGATGATTTTAGCAGAAGTTTTTAATGTTAATTTTTTTTTTTTCGCTGGCGCTACTTCCCATAGAGGGATTTGGCCGCTTCATTTGAAGTTTAGTAGTCATTTTTGTTAACGGATAATGAGTGATTAATTCATTGACCCAACATTAACCAGCCGTGATTTTTTCATCACTCGCCGGGAATTGGACCCGGGACCTCCGGAGCTTAAAGCAAGCATGCTAACCACTGTGCCACCGGGGCGGCGAACGGATTTAGGAAATAATTTAGACAAACTTCCGATGATTTTAACAGAAGATTGTAATGTGAATTTAGGAGATAATTTAGACCAACTTCTGATGATGTTAGCAGAAGATTTTAATGTTAATTTTGCAACAAATGATTTAATCCCTTTGACAACATTCCTTTAAAAAATTTGATTTGAAAATCAATAATAAGCCAACTGAACCTAACTTGATATGGAACAACAATCTATGCCATTTTCAAGATATGTTGCTGTATTTCGCAGTGATACTAACTATAATATACTAAATCAACGGTTTAACTAACTGTACTGGTAATTTTTGTGCATGAAGATAATTATGTATGTATACAAAAAAACTGGTTATAAATAGAAACTAATAAATTTGGAACTTAACCTCTTTTACATTAGGAACCCTCATGTTATCATACAATTTTGATCTTATACTAGATAAATAGTAACTTTAGACCTAACAAAAAAAACAATCAGAAAAATTTGCGAATATGTATGTATAACGGTATAAGAAGTAATTTAATTTACATTACATTATTATGCGAACGTGACATTTATCAATAACAACATACAAAATTGATACTTTTGATTTACATACATTTCTTTTAATAATAATATTATAATATTGGTTTAGCAAAATAATAATATATTTTATAAATATGAACAAAAGTTTCAGCCATTTAATTTAGTTTACAGTAGCACACTTAGCTATATTTGATGAGATGACGATGATCATCAATGTCGTTTGTACACTAGTTTTGGTGGCCTTTCCTGTTTACTACTTCGCTTTCGGCACCAAACCGATGGTTTGGTATGGATAAGTTTTCCAAATTATGCCCTCTATAAAATTAGAACGAGCGTACCAAACGACAATGACCACCTAACGGTAATTTGCAGAACTTCTTTTCACGAAAAAATTTGGTTTTTATGCGTAAGTTGTTTTTATTTTAATTATTTCTATAATATAAAAGTAAAATGTTACCAAAAGAACAAAACTAGGCACGAGATAATAGATTTAGCTTTATTATTGTGGAAAAAGGTTGCGCCTATTGTTGTTGTGAATTCGTATCGAACTTGTACAAGTTAGCCAAGTTTGAGACCTAATAACGAAGTATTAAATATATGTATCTAGTATTAACTAATAAGAACGAAGTATTAAAATTTAGGGCAAAAACGAGCTTGTGTCCGAGACCTATTAACGCCGGACTACGTACAATTGAGAAAATTTTATTTGTACAGTTAAGTGAAACCCAAGTTTAGAAATTATACATTTAAAAAACCGTTAATAGTCTAATGCTGCTATCTTTATGCATTAGGGTGTATCAGCCTAAATATTGATTACCCGTTGTACATATTTTTTCTTATTTTTTATATTTATTGTTTATAAATACAATACTAAATTTTATATTTCTCTATTCGTTATTCCACAATGAAATGCTGTTTGAAAATAAAATAAAAATTTGGTCTATCCGGCTCCTCGAACGAACTTTTCCCACAAAGCGTCCGTTAAAGATCACCAAACCAACCATTTATATTTTACAAACATTTTCTGTTATTTTGGGCGGGCATTTTCTTAACTTTGGAGACCTCTTCCCCAATATCACAATTGTTCATGATCATGACATATAAATCTTCTACTATCATGCCGCCAAAATCACAAGCTCACAAACAATCTTAGATTATTTCGAACTAGCATACGTGTTTTCATCTTCGACCTTTAATAATTTGATCCAGTTACCTCCTCCTCACATACCATTTCATTTTATATATCTCCCAGCGCCTTTCTCCTAAACTTTCTCCACCCTAATGGCGTGATATTATTTTAAAGGCGTCCGATAATAATTTGGTATTAAGGTTTATATACGACCTTATTCTAAGACAATTTATTACCATGCTTCCATGAACGAGGTTGAGTTAGGTTGATTAACAAGCCAGTTATATTATATACATTTAGGACTTTTTTATTGCATCCTTAATTTTTTGTCAATATTTTTTTGTTGTAATTAAGTATTGTAATATTTTTTTATGATGTTAATAATAAAGATTTTTAATATTTATTCGCCGCACCATTTTGAATTTCAACTCTACTCAACTCAGGTGTTTTCGTTGAGTTTAAATTAACTCAACGAAAATATAACTCAACCCCGTTTCCATAAAGTAAAGAAATAAAGTATATTTCACAGAAATAAAACCTTTAAATGCGATTTTAATAAAGCAATAATTAATGTGAGTGCTGTTCACCTATAAGTGATTTCCAAACCCTTCAAAATATAACTATCTACTATATTCCTTTGAAGTCTGATCATTATGCTTGCACTTTACGAATAAAATTAATAAATCTTAATTAATAATATTTGCCTGTATAAAGGTTCTATCACACCAAGCGCGACGCGTCGGCAGCAAATTTAAATACACGTTTTTTTTGCTTAAGTATAGTGATAGGAAATCATAGCTTGAACAAAAATAAAATTATTATTCATAAAACAATTTACAAACTTTATATTTTTAATAGAAAAATTACAATTTTAAGTAAATGGTATAAAATGAAATTTCATCGCCGCCCGCGAAAACCAGCGGCAAAAAAATCGCGTTTCGCGCTAATTTATATTTTTATACAAACTATGATTTACTATTACTACATAAGCAAAAAACGTGTATTTAAATTTGCCGCCGACGCGCCGCGCTTGGTGTGATAGAACCTTAAAAATTTGGAAAGATTTTTTTTGGTAAATAAAACAAAAACAACAAAAAATGTATCGATGAATATATCGTTGAAATTTCAATGATTAAAATGTCACAAAATATCAATAAAACGTCACAGAAATGTCACAATATCACAGAAATGAGATATAATAGATATAATTTATTTTTAAATATTGACGAACCAAATGACGTATTAAATCAAATTAGTTTCCGGTCACTTGAAAACTTTGAAGTCCCATAGCTCGCAAACCTACACATTTTACATAATGAGAATTTCGTCAATTACGTGACGCGCGTCATCACATTGAAATTTTTGTTTATCTCCCATATCTAATGAAAACAAAGACGTAGTCCTACGTCAAAACAAACTAAGCACGAGTTTTATACATTATCTATTGAACCAAAAAAACTCTAAAAGAAAACATTCACACAGGACACAGATGATTATCGAACCTGCACAAATACCCTTGCTTTAATACATTTCGCTCTTAATTGAAATTGTGTAAGTTAATTCAATTAGCTAATTTAATTAATTCCAAAGCCACAACAATTTTTATATTTATCCTTACATAATGTGTAGTGTTGTAGGTAGGTGCAATAAAAGTACATCTATGTATTGGTCAAACAATGACGACTGCACTGTAATATGTGTATTTTTACTTAAAGTAAATTATTTAATAGTAATTAACACCACTTCACTTGTGTCTACTGTGTACAAAGTCGATTAACTACCAAATTGATTTTTCTGCATCGAGCAATTTTTGTTGCTGGTGTGCGCAAGATAATAAAGCGAAATTGCAGAGCATCATCATTTGTGACAATTTGTGGTAATTAGTTAATTATACCTATAAAAGATTTTTCCCGTGTACTCGAAAAGTACGTAATACACGCAATAATGGCCTATTCACATGAATCGTAATTTTAAACACTTGATTATTAACTATTTTTTAAGAGACTATAGTGTATATTTTACCATGTAGTTTAAGAGAAATCGGTGAATCATTTTTACTCGTACGAGTTCTAGCATTAGGTACTAGAATTGATAGAATTCAGTGTAAGTTTACCAGATATATTTTTCGTAGACTAAATTTGGTCGAACCATGTTCCGTGGAACGTTGTTCCATGTAAATTGCAGTCGCTTTAGCTTAGGAGGTCAGTTCTTTCAGATGTTGGTGGAGCACAAGCCAAAATATCTTTATTTTTCGACCGTGCACTTATTTTCACGTTATACTTGGGTGGACTGTATCTTCGTTGTAAATATGTTGTATTGTCCGGACTAAAACGCACGTATTTCCAATTTAACCACAATATAAAAACCAATTTTTGTTTACTGATTTTATTTTTGTATTTGTTTTTATTTAGTCGACATTTTTCACTGTTAAATTTTATATTTTCTTGATTTTTTCTAATTTGATTGTTTGTACAATGGTGGTTACAATTATAATGATCAAAAAAATATACATAGCCAAAAATGTACAGTCGCGAAAGTTATGTTCGAATAATTTGATCATCTTCTAAATTATTCACACAGATGTCGTGTCGGTATTCACAATTTTCGGACTGCATCACAAATTGAACATAAACTCGGCTGCATTTTGAATTTTGATATTTTGACAGATGTGATTTTGTGAGCTGTGTATACAAGGATTTTTAAGTTAAGTACAGAATTTTATATGTAATACAATAAATAAATTGTTAATGAGATTTCTTTTTTCTTTGTAGATTAATCTGACTACTACTAGATGATGACATTTAATATGGAATTTAGATTTGTGATTAATTTTATAATAAATAATATAATGGGTAAGAATATAATAATAAATTTCACTTGTAAACACAGTGACATTAGAATACATAAATCTATTTTATTTCAGCAAATGTGACTGCTGCTGATGGTGCGATGATGTTCCTATGATTATACTTCTTTTTCTTCCAGGTACATTATTAAGTCTTAACACAGATCGCTCCATTTGGGATGTTTTGGGGGTACTTTGGTTGTTACCTCGCTGCTTTTTTAGCCTGGATAATTCAGCAATAAAACTTAAATGAACGGAATTAGACTTAAAATAAAAAGTTAAATGAACGGTAAGCGAAAATGCGCAGCATCTCAATTAGAACGTTCCGTTATCTCATAATTAGTAGTTAATACGTTATTACATTTTATCATGGGATACTTGATTTTGTATACCAAGAGAAAGAATTCATAATCTACCATTTGAGATATTGGCAGTAACCTATTGTTTAAAGTGAAATTCTTGGTTTCTCATTTTAAGGCAGTTGATGGCTTTAAGTGCTTGATTCTGGTAAATCTGTAGCTCATGCACTTTGGTTTTACCTGCAGTTACCCAAATTTGTATTAGATATAATAGATTTGAATGAATATACGAAAAATAGTATTTAGTGAAACTGTATGGGGAACAAATTTCCCAACTCGTCGGAAGACTGCTATATAAGGAGCTATTTTTTGTTTTATAGAGTTTATACGATGCGTCCACTTTAAGTTAAAGCTAAGAAGCTAAGATGCAACCCGAGATAGAAGATGTTCTCTACCCTATTGATTTTTTCCGAACTACAATAATTTTCTCAAAGTAAATAAATATCGGTTGCCTCAGAAAAAATATTATAAATTTAGTTTTTGATTTATTAAGTCGAAGTTTATTACTGGTATAGTATTCACTAAGATTTTCAGATCAGTTTCCATTTGCAATTTTAAGTTATATCTGTCATTACCACCATAAATAATTGCCGCATTGTCTGCGAACAATTGAATTTTACCAGAAAGATTCAGAGAAAAACTATCATTTATATAGATAGTGAATAGTAGAGGTCCTAAAATGGAACCTTGTGGTACTTCACACTTTAATAGCAGCTCTTTAGATTTATCGTTTCCTATTTGAACGTATAGTGTTTCCGATTAGTCAAGTAATCTTGTAATAGCCAAAGAGCGTTTTCACTAATTCCAATACTACTTATTTTATGAATTAAAAGTATATCAATTTTGTTAATAATTGTATCTGAAAATATTTGCAGGATAGTCTTGTAGTTAACCACATCCGTTTCATGTTCGTTTAAAATATTTAGATTGAAATCACCAACCACCACACTTTGTTTGTACTGGTCCAATAGAGAAGCAAAACAGTTTAAAAACAAATTAAAATCAGTATGTGGCGGTTTATATACGGTTATTAAAATAAATTTTAACTTACGAGAGTGGAGGATGAGGAACTCATTCTCCATATATGTACAGTTCGCTGCGTTTAAGCTCAAAATCAAGATCAACATGTATGAAAACAGAAATACCACCACCCCCTCTATGTTCACGAATTAGATGAAATGATTTATAATTAACAAGATTAAAAAAATTAATATCGCGGTTGAAAAGAAAAGTCTCAGTTAAGACTATTACATCAATTTTCAATTTCAATGAATATAAAAATTCTTCCAATCTTTCAAGGTTGTTCATTAAACGATTGATGTTTAAATATAAGATGTTGATACCTAAAATTAAATTTAAATTAGCATTATAATTAAATTGATTTAAATCTAAAAAAATATTTATCTTTTTTGTTGTTCATTTGTGCAGACGTCATAAATAATTGATGTCGAGCAATTATGCTGTTAATTTTGTGATGTCATCTTTTGTTTTGATTAATACTGGTTGATTACTCTCATTCAAGCGTGCAAATATTTTTCCACTACGAAACCAAACGTGAGCTAATTGATTTCCCCTTTTCAACTGGTTCAACATTTTTATTAGCTGTACAATCTATTTTGTCATCCGCTCAGTTTGTTATGTTGGTGATTTGGATACAGTTGATCCAAATATAGCGGTCCGTTCTTACGCAGCTTTATCATAAAATTCGATTTAACATAATAACACTACTTTTAAAAGTGACGATAATATGCAAAAATTGTTTAGGTTCAGCATTACTTGTACGATTTGCAACTTTTATTATTTTTTTATATGATTGTGCGATGTTATTTGTACCAAACTGAAATATTTTGTTTAGGTTAACCACTACATCCTCATCATTGAAATCCAATGATAGAAATCCGCTTATGACGATATCATTCAGAAGCTGTTGTTGCTTCAACGATTCCACTTCATTTTCTAGAGATTGAATTTGGTTATATTTTTTTGAACGCTAGATAACTCATTGCCAAGATTATACTAACAGTTTCACTCAATGTGTCAAATTTCTTAGATACAATTATTTCCGACGTATAAATTCTATCGAATATGACCTTGTTAGCAGTAAGAAGATCTTTCATAAACGGATTTTCCGATTGAAATATTTCTGCTAACTTAGAAGAGCTACGCGTCACTGGCATTTTAGACACACTGTTTTTGGTTGGTGAATCAGACATTTTGAAAGATTATGCCAACTAACTATATGATTACAAAGCAGTCTAAAAACTTTATGATTATCCTAATTTTAAAAATGTTTGGTGAACTTTAAATTAGGTTGTTTATTTTTTATTTGGTTGTTCACAGAAAAAAAAATATAAAATTCAGTGTTATAAACGAAGATCTATGATCATATAACTTTGAACTATTCGGGCAATTAAATTAGTTAATATTTGATCACAGCAGTAATAATAATTTAATTTAATATTTTTTGCTCTACATCAACATGACTAAGTTACTCGGTAGCCATATTGGAAAAAATATTCAAGATAACTTACCAAGAAGCCAATTATTGGAATTTCCGTTCTCAAAATTTTGAGCCATACTTGTATTTACTGGACTGTGGTTCCATACAAAGGAGTCGTGGTTTGCCCCAGTATGTTTATAATCGATACAACGTAAGACGAGATTGTAGTCATAAATCTAAGAAATAAAAGAGATATGAAATACATACATATTAAAATATTGGTTTAACATTTATGGAATTGTCCAGTTACTTACTATCATTACGTTCAAGCTATAATATCCTTTTCTATAATAATATAAGTGGCGGTCTTCTCTGCTGGGTGCGATAATCCTTATGTGAGTACCATCTACGCAACCCACGACTCCAGCTTCTTCGTAGTGTTCATTCCAACAATCCATTTGTCATAAACATAAAGCTCCATTAAATTAACTACTTTCTTTGATGGCCATAAAAATTGTTGGCTGCGCCATACCGATATTAAAATCACTTCCAACGAAAAACCTAAGAGCACCGCAACATTTGAGGATCGGTGGTATGGGCGATGTGCGAACGGCAGGCTGAAATTTATTACTGAGCTCGTCGAGTAAATGCTGAAATGCTTTTTTGTTTAACCGAAAATTCCTTATAAACCTAAAATGTTAACAGATTCATATGTTGTTTTATATAATTATTTTGGTCGTAAGAAACATACTTGTCATCAGGTATGGACGATTACGACGTCTTCCTCTTCAACATCATCAGAAAAAAAAATATCAATACTGCTTAGCATGATTATGAACCAACCAACTTATTTTTTACAAATTTATAAAATAATACGCTTTATTTTAAAACCACAATATTAATTAAAATTAATAAACACATCAATACCCCTATTATGGTTCTCACCTCACCGAGACTTACGTCATAAATGTGACTTGAACTCACGGCGATGATATTTTGGTATTATGGTTGTTGCCGTGAGTGAGAGTAATGTCAAAATTGCTCGCCTAATATTTCTCGGTGACTAGTGCGATTTTTTATAACGAATAAAGAAATAATGGAAATAAAAACACTACAATTTTTTTTTACGCAGGCAATAGTAGATTGTTCTACAAGCAAAGAAAAGTGATTTTCCAGCGAGTGTAACTGTTTAATTCACGAGCGAGCGCTAGTGAGCGAGTGGATTAACAATTTAACGAGCATGGAAAACCACCTTTCTTGCGTGTCGGACATGCTATTTTTTCGTGTATTTGATGACAGACCAGGTAAAAATAGAAAAGGTAGACCCAGTTTGGATCAAACTATGTATGCATATAGCGTGTACATAACAATCGCAGTGAGCAAATAAATAAAAGTCAAAAATCCAAAAATCATTTGGAAAAAGGCGTTTGTATGAAGAAAAGTGTTTATAGTGAAGAAATATGTTGCTAAGGAGAAAAGTTGCAGTTTTCTTTACTGTTTTCAGCCAAGAAATGACACTCTTTGCCATTAAGTACACGAAAATAGTAGATTGTTCTACAAGTAAAGAAAAGTGATAGTTTTCCAGCGAGTAAAATTGTTTAATTTACGAGCGAGCGCTAGCGAGCGAGTGGATTAACAATTTTACGAGCATGGAAAACCACTTTTCTTACGTGTCGGACATGCTATTTTTTCATGTATTTGACGATAAATCAGGTAAAAATAAAAAATGTAGACCCAGTTTGGATCAAAGTATGTATGCATAGCATGTACATAACAATCGCAGTAAGCAAATAAATGAAAGTCAAAAATTCAAAAATCATTTGGAAAAAAAGCGTTTCTATGAAGAAAAGTGTTTATAGTGAAGAAATGTGTTGCTAAGGAGAACACTAGCAGTTTTCTTTACTGTTTTCAGCCAATAAATGACACTCTTTGCCATTAAGTACACGAAAATAGTATATTGTACAACAAGTGAAGAAAACGAGTCATTGCAATACGAAAGTGAAATTTGCAGCCTGAGCGATAGCGAGGGCTGCAATCACTTGAGTATTGCAATGAATCATTTTCACACGAGTTATACACGCTATTTTTTCTACGATAGAATAGCCCTGTAACATTTATAAATACAGAGAGTCACAAAATTGAAGGCACAATCAGTTTTACTTATAGAAATGTTATACATTTTATTGAAACTACATGTACAATTAATTTTTTTTAGTTTTTATTAAATTTTAGTTCATTTCAAATAACACAGCCAAAAATTCATTTTGAAAAGTTCAATTTCATCAAAGTACAATAACATAAAATATAAAGATTCAAAAATGATTGACTCAAAATTGAAGGCACAACCATATATTGCATTTTGTTTTTTTAGAAACACGATCAAACTTAATATCTAGTTGCATACCCCTTTGCATCAATCACTGCCTGTAGTCGTCTCGGCATACTTTCAACCAATTTTTCGGTGATAACGGGACTAATAAGTTGCCATTCTTTAGCAATAATTTCTTTGAGCATTGCTTTGTTTGTAATTGAATACTTCCGAATTCGTCGACCCATTTCTGACCAAAGGTGCTCTATAGGATTAATATCTGGTGACTGAGGTGGGGTTTTGAGCTGTTTTGGAGCATTGTACAAAAGCCAAGATTTGACAACATAAGAGGTGTGTTTTGGGTCATTGTCTTGTTGAAACCAAAACACATCTGGTAGGCCCAACTTGGTTGCACTGGCTCGCATGTTTCTTTTCAAAATGTCCAGATATAGGAATTTATCCATAGTAGTGTCGATGAATTCTAAATTACCCACTCCTGCAGCAGCCATGCAGCCCCAAACCATTACGTGATCACCACCGTGTTTCACTGTATTTTTTATGTTTCGTTTGCCGAGCTCCGTATTCGGTTTTCTCCACACTAACTGTTTGCCATCCGATCCGAAAACGTTGAATTTACTTTCATCGGAGAATAATACATTTCTCCAAAATTCCACGCTGTGGTTTTGATACTGTTTAGCAAATTCCAGTCTCTTTCTCCGATTCACTTCAGATATAAATGGCTTTTTACGTGCGATTCTACCATTAAACCCTTGATTTCTTAGCGTCCGTCGAATGGTTTCTTTCGAAATTGGTCTCTTAATCATCGCAGAAACTTCAGCTGTCAAATTGTTTATCGGTTTTTGTGGCTCTTTTTCAATTTGTCGGCGAATATATTGTTCCGTTTTAGATGTAAGAATTTTTTTCCTTCCTCGGCCGATTTTATTGATCAATGTTCCATCATTTCTCCATTTATTTATTACAGTTCTGATTGAAGAAAATGATCTGCCGACAATCTCACCCATTTCGCGATATGTTTTACCCTGGCAAACCAGTTTGACTATAATTTTTCTTTCTTCAACTGTAGTTTCTTTGCGCGTCTTATTCATTTTGAACTTTTAAAATTTAATTAAAAGAAAACGCAATAAATATATGCAACACCTTCTGTTTGCTGTTCTACGACTAACTGAAACAATCAACCTAATAAACGAATTCTAACGAAGCAATGCATATTGATTTGTGCCTACAATTTTGTGTCTCGTTTTATTTCTCTATTTTTACGTTTACGCAAATTTAAAAAAAAAATTATGAGTTTCTCATGGAATTTTCCGTACATTATAAAAATAAATGCGTAACAATTGAAATAAAATAAATTTAAAAACCGTTATCTTAATAGAAGGTTAAAATAAAACCGATTTTTGGTTCATTAGTGTGTTGTGCCTTCAATTTTGTGACTATCTGTAAGTAGAAACGTAAAAAATTACAAACTTGTACGGATCAACACAAATTTATTAAACCATTAAAACATTTGGGTTTTCACAAATCGTGTAGCAATATTAAGAAATCGTTGTGTAATGAGAATATTTCCACACGATTTTAGTATACGATGCAAAGGCTCCTTTTCTTATACCAATTTAAATTCAAAAATCATCATCGAAAGTATAGGTTACTGCACTATCGTAGAAAAAATATTTTATTTCATACTATACCGAAAATCAATGTTTACGTGATTGATTTCAGTCCGGGAAATGAATCATTACGTCAGAGAACAAAAGTGTCCGGAAAACGAGCCATTACAGTAGAGTAGACTGTAAAACAAAAAAAAAAAAAAATAACTAGGGTAACTTGATAATTTGAAAATTATTTGGATTGATTTTCTTTAAATTTCAAATTCATGTTTTTACTTTAAAATTTAATTTTAAATGAAAAAATCGAATTAATGTCCCACATAGTATGAAATAAAACTTTGTACGTTACACGTACGTTAAATGATCGTTACAGTACTCGTTCAAAATTCTGGACTCGGCTCCTTCGTTGCCTCGTCCATAAATGTCGAACTCGTACTGTAACAACTCATTTACCGCCCTTGTGACGTAAATAACTATTAATTAATATTTTCTAATTGAATATTGAACAAAAATCAATTTTTTTTTTTTTTTTAAATCGTATTTTAAAATATTTTTCTTATATTGTACATATTAACAAAAAAAATTCGGAGTAGGCTGTGTCTTCTACACGGCCGTAGGTATTTTCCGTGATAACGTTTATAAGCGGTGCGAGAAATGGCACTATGTATGAGTTTGTTAATTTAAATATATTTATTACTAGCAACATGAAATGAGAGTACAGAGGTTGTTTGCAAACGATTGAGTACTGGGCGATGGTACGAGAAGTACGATATGAAGCGCAGGGTCTCGGCGGTGATGTGTCTGACGATTGTGTGATCCAGACAAGTGCCTCCCAAAGTCGTCGAGGCTAGCGTGTTGCAGGTGCAGTCTAGGTCGAAGGTGTCCATGATGATTTTCGAAGGTGTCAAAAATGCGTATGTAAGTTGTCAAATTTTTTTGTTCCCTCCAGCTTCATTAAAAATAAATCCACATCGCATTTGGCTGTTTGTACTCTTAATTAACAATTTTAACCGATAAAATATCTAATTAATTCTCATAAAATTACAAAATTAATCACAATAAATGTAAATGTGTACAAAAAAACTGTTAGACATGTCAAAAAATGTAAAATAACTGTCATAATTAACAAAACCAAAAACATCAGCCGCGCACAACTCTCGCCAAAATTAAAGTGAGAAACATAATCAAAATTGAACTCACACGACTTTCTAAGTCACGGCGACTCGTCGGTGAGGTGAAAACCATAATAGGGGTACAAATCTCAAACATTTATTGACATAAACCGACGAGTCGCTGTGACTTGAAAAGTCGTGTGAGTTCAATTTTGGTTGAGGTGAGTTCAAGTTGTGCGCGTTTTTTGGCGTATGTCTAAATGTCTAACAGTTGGTTTCGTACACATTTACATTTATTGTGATTAATTTTGTAATTTTATGAGAATTAATTAGATATTTTATCAGTTAAAATTGTTAATAATTAGTGTTTTTATTTCCATCATTTCTTTATTCCTTATAAAAAATCGCACTAGTCACCGAGATATATTAGGCGAGCAATTTTGACATTACTCTCATTCACTTTGCACTCACGGCGAGAACCATAATACCAAAATTTGATTACCCCTATTATGATTCTCACCTCACCTGCGAGTCGCCGTGACTTGAAAAGTCACGCGAGTTCAATTTTGGTATTATGGTTCTCACATTTATTTTCCCGAGAGTTGTGCGTTGGAACTGTGCGTCGTCATTTGAAGGGATCATTCAAATCCATTCACACTTCCCGATGAAAAGTAAGTCTTTTATGAATAAAATAAATATAAGTTATAAACAAATAAAACATTTATGTTAACATTTCAGGTTGAGGATAAATAACATTGAAGATAAATAAGCAAGGACTTAAATATTTAATTGAAGAGCTTAGTTCAAAATTTAAACTGGGAATACGCAATTCTAGTATTCCACCAATCCTAAAAGTATGTGCTGCTCTGAGGTTCTTTGCAACCGGCAGGTACCAAGGGTATGTAGGATGCGATTTTATTATTGGAATGGCACAGCCAACGGTTTCTATGGTTATTGCAGAAGTCGTCGATTTGAAAGAGCAAAATCTTTACCAGAAATGGATACAATTTAACATGAGTGACACCGACAAATTGCAATGCAAAATGTATTTTATGGCTAACTATAAGATACCTGGTGTCATTGGGTGTATCGATGGCACTCACATCAGGGTCATCGCACCCAATAAAATAGAGCGTCATTTATATTACAACCGGCAGGGATACTACAGTTTGAATACAATGATAGTAAGTAATTGAATGATTTCGCTAGTTAGATTAATATTTAAATGCGTAATATATTTTTTGTTTATCTCACAGATCTGTGATCACAAACTCAATATACGCTGTGTTGATTCCGGGCACTACGGCGCGAATCACGACTCTTTTGTATGGAATCACAGCAAAGTTAATATAACTATGAGGCAACAATACGAAACTGGGGAACGTAATAGCTGGCTTCTTGATAAATATTTTCATAAAATATAAAATTATTCTTAAATTATTGTACTAATATGTAGTATATTTTTTATAGGAGATTCGGGATATCCATTGTCACCCTATTTACTTACATCTTTAAATTAGCTCTTCCAGAAAGTCGACAATCGAAGTTTAATGAAGCCCACTACTTTGCTAAAAATATAGTAGAGAGAACGATTGGAGTGCTGAAATCTCGGTTTCGGTGTTTAGTTGGAGCGAGAGAGTTACACTACGCTCCTGACAAGGCCAAACAAATTATTAATGCTTGTTGTGCATTGCACAATATAATCAGGTTTTAAAAAACAGATTTTAACGAGGACATAGCGGATTGCAGTCAGAGTTTGGAGAACCCGGCGGACCCCGAGCCAGCTGAAATAAGCAGCAGTTTATTACAAGAAGGCAAAATAATAAGAGATGCTATAATGAATTCTTTGGAGTTATTATTTGTATTCATTTTGTAACTTTATACATAGTTAATAAAATTAAAATAAAATATATAATAATTCAAAATTCAGTCTAATTCATATAATTTCATTCAAGTACATTATGTATATATGTATAGTATCACTCATCGCTATGCCTAAATTTCTTTCCTCAAGCGCTATCTTTCGCTTTTTAAGCTTTAGGTTTTCTACTGCTATTTTTTGATTGTTGACTCCTGGATTATTTCTTGTTGTTGGTTGTCTGGAGGGCTGTTGTGTATGTTACTTTGGCTTTGATTGTTTTCAATATTATCTATAATTTCGATTTCAATATCGCTAGTTGAGCGTAGCTTGGATAATAGTCGTATTTCCATGAGAAAAATTAATTCAAATTAATTTTGAATTATTTTTTCTCATGGAAACAAGTCGCGAATTATTTTTTCGAATTGAAATAAAACAACAAGTAGAAAGACCAAGTTGGCGTCTGGTGTCGGGTGGTATAACTAAAATTAGGAAGGAATTAAATAATTCAAACTTTTGGTTTGAATTATTTAATTCGTATCGCGAGCAATTGTTGTTGTAAAATTCTCATGGAAATACGACTAATGTTGAATTAACCTCACTAAAAGTAGTAACAGCTGGAGTTTCTGGGTTACTACAATTCGTGTTGGTACCAAAAGTCCACTGGGATCGCCAGATTTACTCAGATTAATCAAGGCATCCACTTGTTGCTCCAGCGGGTTTTAAGGACATTGGGTGCTCTGGCCACCACCAGTACCGTGAACTTCTACTTTATTTTTGGAATTTTTTTGTTTCACGTGCCTCTTGAAGTCACTCCAAACCTATATGATGTAAATAAATCCAAATATATTATAAAATGCATATAGCTAGCTACAAAGTTTATACTATAGTAATTTTAAATTAAAATTAAAAACATACCTTTCGCCATTCTGCGGTTTCTTTTATAGGCGGCCCTATAAGTGAATTTTGGAACGAGTTGGCAGTTCATTAAACAGCTTTTAATGTAACTGCCAACTCGTTCCAAAATTCACTTATAGATTCCTTGGTTTTGCCAAAATCTGGCTTTCCCCTGGCAATATCGGGATTTGCCTCCATCGTCTCAACCAATTTTATAAATTGATTATTATTTGTCACCTTTATTTTTACCCTAAAACATACAAATAATCATGCAAAATAATCATAAAAATAATAATAAATACAAAAAATTTTACTGTCGTCCTTCTTGATTTTTTTGTTTGTAGTTGACAGAAATACAAAAAAATATATTGAAGTCACCTACAAATTGTAAGTGAGCAATTTTGACAAGTAGCTCACTCACGGCGACAACCATAATAACAAAATATCATCGCCGTGAGCTCAAGTCACATTTATGACGTAATTCTCGGTGAGGTGAGAACCATAATAGGGGCATTAGGTGACGAAGTCGCCAAGTAACTCTTAAACCTTTCACCTTGCCGAGAAATGCTATGCAAATGTGACTCGATTTGCATGGTGAGAACCATAATAAGGGCGCTATTTAAATAATAAATTTGAGCGTGAACTTTGCCAATTTTTGAGACTCTCGAATAAAACGTCTACCTAGGCATTATTTACGGAGTAAGACTGTAGAGTGTAGATGTTTTTTTTATAACGTTTTTATTAACTCGCTTTCTTGTCTGTCTGTTTGTCTGTTCGGTACAAATTTTGCAATCGGTTTTAAACTAACTTCCCGATGAGCCAGAGACTTGAACCTTAAAACATAGCTCAGAACTGGATGACAATGCAATATTCAATAGTTTGCGATATATTTCGACTCCAGGTGGTGCTGTAAATTATGTTTTTCGAGATCATTACAATAAACCGACGTCATATAGTATGCTGATTTTTTATGCATACAAAATTATAGTATGGAAAAATTTAAAGTGTATTTCAATGAAGACCTAATCAAAATTCAACAGAAAACAATTCGATCAATAACTTGGCGCCTGCAAGTTATATTAATTATTTGGCGACAGGTTCGATAGGTTGCCGAACAAAAGTAGGTTCTAAGTTTGTTATCCTCCAAGAAACCGAATACATGAATACAAAATAACCGAGTACTAGAAAATACATCAGCACCCTTGTTGGCAACACTAAAAAAGTAGAAAATAAATTAAATTAAATTAAAAAAAAAATTTTAATATATCACGTTTTTAAAATGGACTAAAAAGAAGAAAATAATTTTTCCTTGCCTCACAGTACAGAAAATTCTTAAAATTTACCATTGTAAGTAAATAGGCAATTATGGGAATATTTGGAAAATTTAAAACGAAAAACGTGGAGCGCATATAATGGTATAATTCGGTTCTGATGGCTAGATAATACATACTAAAGAAAGCTAACTATGGTATTAAAAGAGTTATACACTGAGAAAATTATAATACTGCAAAGTTAAAGATTGGGTACTTTTAAAATAAAGAACTGTGTTTTTCTTAAAAATGAATGTAAAATCCATTAAATTCATTGATTTATTCTTAAATTTAAAGTACAATGAAACTTTAAAATAAAGGTTTAAAAATCTTTATTTTTAATGACTTAATAGCAGTATACAAACTAAAATTGTCCTCTTTATTTGATATTTTTTTGTATTTCATGGGGAGCGAGTAGACAAGAGAGAAGAGACGCAACAACTTCAACAACGATGTCAAGCAACATTTGCTACGGTTAGTACAAATTTAGGTAACCGCTAGGGAACATGATAATGATGATGGAACGAAATCTCGCCCCTCCCGGTATTGGAAAAATAGTGGAGACACAAATAATTAATTAAATTATAGCTTTTCAGATCTTGTAGTTACAACTGGTGAGGGAGGGGGGTGGTAGTAAAGTGGAAAACTAATGCGAATATTTGTTTACTTTAAATTTAAAGTTTTTAAGTTTAAATTTATTTTCTTTGAAATTTAATAATTTTCAAAACTTAAAACCAAAGATTTTAAATCCTTAAAAATAAAACCTAAATTCCTTTGCGCAAAAAATATAGGGAGAATATCTTAGTTTTAATTGATAAATTCTTAAATTTAAAAGATTATTTTTCTGGGTGTAGTTAACATCACTTGTCAAGGAGCATACAATTAAATTGTTAATGAACCATGTATCAAAACTTTGTTATATGCGCTCCACGTTTTTCGTTTTAAATTTTCCAAATATTCTCTAGTTGCTGAAAACTTACAATCGTAAATTTTAAGAATTTTCTGTACTGTGAGGCAAGGAAAAATTATTTTCTTCTTTTTAGTCCATTTTAAAAACGTAATATATTAAAAAGTTTTTTTTATTTAATTTTTATTGTTAATTTTACATTAGTACTAAAATATGCAATTTCTCCTACAAAATTATTGAAGTTATTTATTTATTTATTTATATTTACATTTACAATAAGTTTGGTATGTACACCCTATTTTGAGCATATAAGCTCATTCACATAGGGCGTACAAAGTTGAGTGAATATTTCAAATTAATATATAGTACATTGATAATTTGATTTTAATGATAAACAATTAATAAAATTAATAATTAAAATAATTCATTTTTAAAGAAAAGAAAATAATAGATTCAACTTTCTGACTTGACAGTCAAAGCTAACTTTTTCTGAACCTCTCTATACTAAAGATTATTATTTGTAATATTATTTGTCTTTTATGAAAAGGTTTGAGGAATTTTAAGATTGAGCATGACCATCTGTAACACATAAAATGTGATTCGTGATCATTAAAACGAGTATTGGCGAGTTGCGCGCTAAAATTTCTGGTGATTACCAAAATCCTTAGATCAAAACTATTACAGAATGCCGATATTATGGCGGTTCAAAGTTATAATATAAAATATTATTTATACAGTAGAATCCGATTAATTGGGCCATCGGTTAAACGGGACAGTCATTTATGTGGTCCAGCTATTGTAAAACGGGATAAAATTGAGAATACAAACCAATCTTTCCAACATTTTAAATTAAGGAGCAAATGTATTTGTGCATGATAAACATGGAATATCAAAAAAAAAAACTTATATAAAGCTTTTCTTGTTCCAATATTTCCCAATTAACCGGAATCTAGTGATAATGCTTCTCTTGTCCCAATGTGTCCGAATTAACCGGAATCTACTGTTGATGTATACTTTTAAATTCAAAAGCATCCTAATAAATTTTGAATTAATAAATTATGAGTATGATAGAAAATTACGTCCTTTACGAACCCCACCCCTCCCCCTTCTTCTTGCCATTCTTAAACATTTTTGAAGCATCATTTTTCTCAACCGTAAGCTTGTCATTCATTTACAACTAATTTCAAAATTATCTGAAACGTCAAAAGTAGAAATACATATCCAAACGAAATAAATACACAACCATACAAAAAAATATTTTCCTTTGTAAGGGAGCCCCACTTTATCCATCATTTCATAATCCACTGTTGTTAAAATCCATCTTTTTAAAAGAAAACCGCTTTTGAGCAAATCCATCATTGTCAAAATCCATCTTTCCTAAAATCCATATCCAATTTTGGCAAAATCCACTATTGACAAAATCAATTATTTACGAAAATCACCATTAAAAATTTTAAATATTCTTAAAATTCAAAATATTCTTGAGATTCCAAAGTTAATAAGATTTATTTAAAACACAAGGTTTACAGGATTCGTAAGATCGATAAGACTCCCGAGATTAATAAAATTCACGAGATTCTTAAGATTCGTAAGACACACAAGATTCAGAAGATTCATAAGATAAGCGAATCAAATTCATTCAATCAAATTAATAAAATTAGTATAGAATCAAACGACTCTTAAAATTCATAAGGTTTATAAGATTCATAAAATTAATAAGATTCATAGAATTAATACGATTCATAAGATTAATAAAAGTTTTATAAGATTCGTAAGTTTGTACGATTGATAAGATTGGAAAGATTCATAAAATTCACATCCTTGAGATTCATAAGATTTAGTTAATCCCCACAAGGTTCTTAGGATTCGTAAGGTTAATGTGGTATATGACATTCATAGTTGATAAGATTCGTAGGATGCACAAGATTCATAATATACAAGAGATTCATAGAATGATTCATAAGATTTATACGACTCAAAAGATTCGTAAGGTTTATTTGATTCATAAAATTAATCAAGTTCATAAAATTAGTAAATTCACTTGGTCCAAATGACCCATAAGATTCATAAGGTTTGTAAGATTGATAAGATTGGCAAGATTCATGAGCTTAATAAGATTCATAAGATTTTTAGGATACATAGGACTTATAAGATTCGTTGGACTTACAAGATTCATAAGATTTGAAGATAAATAGGATTCATTAGATTCATTAGGACTCACTCATTTAATATATTATAAATTTCGTTTTAATTCATGGAATTCAAAAAATCGTAAGATTAATAAGATTGTTGAGATTCATAAGATTCTTCAAACTTATGAGATTCATAAGATTCATAAGGTTCATGAGAATCAAAAGATTCATAAATAAGATCAACAAGATACATTACATACACAAAACACAACTGATGAATCGACAGTGATGGATAATTTGGAAAATTTAGAATAATTTTCTGAGAATTCGTTTTAAATTCAGAAAGTTTTGTGAAGCAATTCAGTATGTGACACTAATGCCAATTTCTGTGAAAATTAGATAAAACACTGGATTAAACGAAGTTCTGGGATATGGCCAACTAGGATGAAACTTGGCTATTCCTTACCGATTTTAGTGAAATTTGGCATACGAGATGGAAATGAGATTATAAAATAATTTTTAGATAAAGTTCTGGAATATAGCTAATTAGGATGTAACTTGAGGTTATCTCTTCACCGATTTTCGATCTACCTCACAGTAGATAAACCTCAACAGCTACCTGGTTTACAGAAACTTCAACAGACTATAGTTTTTATAATATTGCCTGTTGAAATTTTTGTGAATCTGGCACCTGTTAAGGTTTCTAATATGGACATGCTCGCAAATTTAATCACAATCAAAGAAATATAAGAAAAAGTTGTTGACAGCACGCGCAGCTTGAGCGAAACTTCTAATGGTATAGGTCCCAGTAGTAGAAAAATCATTTTAAAATCTCATTTCCGTAGTGCATGTCGAGTTTCATCATAATCAGTTAAATAATAGCCTAGTGTTTTATCCTAACCGGCCATATTCCAGAACTTAATCAAACAATAATTTTAGGGTCCCATTTCCACCGCAAATGTCAAATTTCACTAAAATCGGTTCAAAAATACATAAGTTCAATCCTAATAGACCGTATTCCGCAAAATAATTCCAAAACCATTTCAGGATCCCTTTTCCAAGATGCATATCAAATTGCATGACGGGTTTTTTTGGAAACCGGTTAATCTCCATGTCCTACTTCACATGTCCTCTAATTGAGGCATTTCGTTTTCTTTGGCATAATTGTTATGTCCCCTTAGCGAGGTCTTTCGTTAGTTAAGGGTTAATAATGCCAATCCAATTAGTCGCTGCTCGCCGATTATGTTTTGTAGGTAATTCTTAAGGTGCCTGAGCTTCTTGGAACTCTTCATTTGGAGGGATTATCCGGCTGAAGAATCCTTCTAAGAGGCTGACAAATATTTTGTACTAATTTTGTTATTAAAACTTGAACGTTCAAAACTTACCTGGCCGTCTTTTTAAACATTTTAATTATCTTCGGTTAGGTAAACTAATTTCGACTTAACATGGATAAAAGAATTATACAGCGGTGGCATGTTGTAACATCACTTTCGATTCGAATAGAGTTTATGTCTCTTGTGATCACGAATAAAATTGTATGTATGTTTCGCTTTTTGATTACGCTTTTTCTATTGCGATATCAGTTTGTTGCGTACTTTCCCTTTCTTTCACATCGATAAAGTATCACAAACAAAAATTTGAGCGGTAAAGAATCATGAATAGCTAAGTATGTATGTATGTGGTAGAAATAGAATAAAGCTGAGATAGCAGGGGAAAAATCATAATTGAATAATCGGGAGGGGTTAAATCAAGGGATTATGGGGCCAGTCTATATCACCACTTTATGAGTAGAACGAGCTGTGTGTGATGTGGCACCGTCTTGTTGGAAGCACATGCTATGTAGGGCTAATTGATCTAAATCGGGCACAAGAAAGTTTTCCCCAACATGTCTCGATAGCGTTACCAGTAACTGTTTCAGCATTGCCTCTATCATGTTGTGGCGTTAGATGCTCCATAATAAATTGTTATCGACCACTCTCACATGCCAACTGACTAATGTCATCCAAACCAAAATGGATTTTAGAGAAATGGATTATGATGTAATGGATTTCGTGGGTAACCCCTTTGTAAAATTTACAACGAGGTATATGCTGGCGACACCAAGACTAACGATAAACAGTTTTTGTTTCATGAAATTCGGTTAAAGGCGTTATCAAAATATAAACACTCACAACTAAAACATAATTTTCCACTTTTCCTTTTATCTTCGCTCATATGGAAGCGATTTTCACAAAAAAAAAATAGTTTTAATAAAGCATACAACAAGTGCGATGTAACAGTTTTGTTTAATTAAAAATCGCTCATTGATTGCCCAGATACAACTAAAAACAAAACACGCCAGCACAAATCGGCCAAAATCTCGCTCATTTTTGAGACGTCACTAACACTATAAACGCAAGTTTCTAAAAGTCAAATTCCCCCCACCCCCAACTTTAGCCCCTCGAACGACTGATATGATATTTTTTCTTTAATTCTAAATTTCTGTCTATAAAGTAAAGCGTTTTCTTGGGTTGAACGGCCAGCCGCCTGCAGCTGTATTCTGAAAAATAGTAAAAAAAAAAACGTGATGTGTAACGTGATATTCCTTAAATTGAACGTTCTATTTATCGATCCCCTGTTCCGATAAAAAAGTTCAAGAACATCGAAAAACAAAGAAAACTGGAAAACAGAAAAAATGTTCTCTCAAATTATGGCGTTTGATAACAATTTTAATTTTGTACAAGTCTGTTTGCGAATATAACAGAAGTAAAATGTATCTTTTGGCGAACCAACAACGGCACAGGAAGCCGCCAAACACAAATATTTAATAATTTTAAATTATACAGTGATGGTTTCATTGGATTAATAACAAAAATAACATTGTAGTGATAATAATATTCCCGGATTGGTCAAAACGTGCTTGTATTTATTGTGCACTTTTTATACGAAATATAATAGAAAAATTAAAATTATTTTTTTACTAATAGGACATCAACATAATTTGTTTACTTACTTCAAAACGTCGTAGCATTTTCTCTATTACACAGTTTGCTTGTTGCTGCTGCGCGCCGCTTATTTTCTTATCTGTTCACTAAATTACTAATAATTTGATCATTAAATCCTTAAACTTAATAGCAACCAAATTATGTTAGTTTTAATTACAAAATATACAATTTTGTGCTAAATTACTTACTTTTTGTCATATAAATGAAAAAATCGTTTTAAAACCCCAACCAAAAAAACGTGGGTTGTTAATTTCACGATTCAAATTTTCAACCGTCAAAAAAAATCGTAAATCACATTTTTCAGAATACAACTGCAGAACTACCTAATATTATAAATTACAAACACTTTTTGGTCAATATCGAAAATTTTGTTGTATCCAAGCCTTTCAATAAAATTAGGTTAAATCCCACCCTGTATTATTTCGATCTAACGAATTCCTTTCGCAGTTAGGTATTTATTTCACCAACATTTTTTATTTCATAATAAATTATTATACGAAACTCGATCGCCGCTCAAAATTAAATTATGTTTAGATAATAGTAGTTTTATTATTAGTGATACGGGTGAATGATTACTTATGTCACATTGATAGACACTAATATTGATTGAGGCCTAAAGTTACGAAAAAATTCGGGCAGGTAATAAAAATGATGAAAATTATCATGTACATTAATCGATTATATGATTAAAAACCAATAAACCAAATTAGATTATATATTGTACAAATTGCTATAAATACCAATATTTATTTGATTTCACAAATTATGGTTAAGTCCATTAAAAAATAAATTGACGTTCCATATTTCGATTTATGTACATACAACAAAATCCAGACGGTTTCTAGTTAGTTCGTTAGAAGATATGGAATAATACAGTTTTGAAAAATGGTTGTGTAATATTTTGAAATATACGTACATTATATAAGTACTAAATAAATCACGGTGCATGTATATGAGCTTATTATGGTAAATATCAGCAGTTTATTCAATACGATGCGTTAAATACTGACAAATAAATAACGTCAACGAAATTTTGAAAAAACAATAAAATTTCGAGCCAACAACAAAATTTCTCGCAAAAGTTCAAAGTATCGGTGCGCTTCTTTTTTTTATTTTTTTACTTGCTCCAGCTTACTTAAATAAATAAAGACAACACGATAATTAATCGGTTAAATATTTGTAGTATGATACAGATTTATGTACGCGGCACGATAGTATACATATACTCATACATATACAAAAAATCTAAATAATCTTACTTTTATAGCACGACAAATATTTTATATTAATTACCAATTTCGTTTAATATTCAATTAAAAATCACGTGAATACTTTTGTTTGCGGTTTGGCAATTAACCGCTCGCTAATCAAATAATAAGGTTATAATAAGGCTTACAAACACAACTCTTAGTTTGAAGGTACAAGTAATCGATGAAATATTTTTATTACGTTTGAATTATAATTAATAGTTTTAAATTTATTTTAATCATACACAAATAGTTGTGTGTACTATACACATAATCGCGTAACCAACTAAACAAAAATTCAGTATAACTATAATAAAATGACACAGCTTTTGAAAAGCTATAAAAAATAGTATTTGTACTTTTTTGCATTATTTTATATATTGTACATAAAAATAAGTTTTTGTGCCATGTTACAATATTATTACCTATTCAGAAAGTTCAAGGTAAAAATTATTGTGAAAAGTTTTCTAAATATTAAACAACTAGAAAATCAATAAAAATAGAATAATGTAGTTTGATTTGGAAATGCAAAAATATTTCTGAAGGATAGAATACTCCAGAGGGATATTCGATCGTAATTAAAAGAAAAGTAAAATGTTTAGCTACACTATACCAATACATTTACATTTTACAAGCATATAGGTATCGGGGGAAGAATAACACGCAATAATAATTGACCTAGGTCCTGCAAAATACATAAAATCATTATAATATCGTCGCTACCATTTCAAATTATCGAATACATATAACGTGAAAAAATTAATTTGTCATATTCATTGCTTGGCTTTAGCATTGGTCATGGAGCCCTTTCTTTATAATGGCTCTGCAAAAGTTTCGAATTATTATGCACATTTTTCGCAATGTCTTTGTCAAATTATCGAATATTTTTTTTTAGGAAATTTTCCCATTCGTTAGTTTTAGATGGTAGCGACGATATATCCAAGTAAATTAATTAATTAAAAACTTTTCGAAGTTAAATGTAATTTGGTCATTAAACAATTTGTGTGTTTACGATGGGAAATTATTATGAAGCTGCCGGCAGACGCAAAACAAAAATAACGAAAACTTTTTTGTGTTCATATTGGTTGGTTCACGCATACATATAAATAAACAGACAAAAACAAATAAAAAGACACAACCAAACTAATTTTGGTTGTCAACATGTACAGTTCTACTTAATGGTATATGTATGTACAATATATTTATGTGTGTGCTATGTAGCTGCTATAATAGTACTCTATATTCACATACGAAACATAAACAAAAGTTATTATTTTCACTCTACACAAAGTAGAGGGTTTCCTAGTAACTAATTGGTACGAATAACCTTGCTTTTATGCTTTCTTTTACGTTTTGCTTGTTTTTGCCTTATTTTGATACATTGCAATCAGAACTTTGCAACATTTTTTGTGCGTACAAAATAATTATTTTTACACTGTAATCTATCTGTGTTAGTTGGACGCTTATGAGTGTACGGTTCCGTAAAAATTGGCCAACTTATAAAACTGGTCAACTTGAACAGATTTCATACGAAAATACGTTCTTTTAAGTTCCAAGTAATTGATAATCAAATAAAAACGCAAAAGAAAAATAAGTAAATAAGTATCTAACTTAAATTTGACTGAATTTGTAACTGGAATATTTATAACCATTGTAGTTTATAATTTGTAAATCACCTTTTTCTAAAGCCGATAATGATCCAAGTGATTCACTACGCCTGGTGGGAAGTGATTCACTTCTGAAGTTGAATTTTTAATACCATCAAAAATTCAGCTTCAGTCACATCTCACCATGTCACACCATATTCTCTTAAAACATTCGATACTGTCCGCCAACTAAGACTTCAAAGAGTACGAAACTACTGCGTCTTTGTAAGTACCTACATAAATGTTTAAGCATTATGCCTGTATTCCATGGGAAAAATTGACTGACAGTCAAAAAAAACGAAAAGAGAAAAATAATTGGATGCCCCATATAGGAGACAAAGCCAACGTGTTTTTTATTTTACAGCAAAATTGTTTTGGTATAAAATAAAAAATAAAAAAAAGCGTTGTCTTTGTCTCTTATGTGGACTATCAGATTATTTTTCTCTTTTCGATTTTTTTGACTGTCAGTCAATTTTTCCCATGGAATTGAGGCATTAGCTACTCGTATGTATAAAAGAAAAAAGAGTTAAACATTAAAAGCTGAAAAGTAGTTGGGGAAGGAACATAGAGCTATCATTACGGAATAAATTGCTTATATATCGGCGTAGATGAAATAAAAAATTATGCGGAAACACTCAATACGACCTCATTAAAAGTTAAACAATTCAATAACCAGTGAGACCGCTTCAAAGAAAGAACTAGGCAATCCAAATTGGAATGAACAAATGAACAAATGCAATTTACTGGAACCGATTAGTTACACTCTTCTCAAAGTACACAAAGTAAGCTAGACAAAAAAGTATACACCATCAATTTTATAAAAATATTTACATGAAAATCTTAAAATATGTTTTACTTTCTTTTACGTAAGTAAAATAAAGTATAGTAATCATGAAAATTTTCGACCTTGAGATTATTGAAGATTTATCTGTTTTGAGGTCCCCTGAGTCCGAAAAAGTGGGTTTCGAAATGATGTCTGTCTGTCAGTCTGTCCGTCTGTCCGTCTGTTTGTCAGTCTGTGTCATCTCTACAGCCCAGATGGCTCAACCAATCGAACTGAAACTTCAGATTTAAGATATATTGATAAATTGGAAGGCCCCAGTGAATTTTAGTCCAAATCGGGCAACCGGAAGTGGCCACTCCCTTGGGCCAGAAAATTTGTTTTGCAAATATCTCAAAAAGTATAAGGTTTACAAAAAATTACTAAAACAAAATGTTTCCAAAAAATAAAAGTAAAAAAAAATAAAAAAATAAAAATTAAAAAAAAAAATTAAAAAATTTTATAAAAAAAATAAAATTGATGTGTGGCCAACACATTTCTTCTAAGAACAGGGAATTTTGAGAAACCAATTACGCAAACTTCTTACAAATTTATTATTTTGTATTACTTTCTTTTACATAAGTAAAGCTTAAATCTAAAGATTTTGTTCGATTGGTTAAGCCATCTGGGCTATAGAGAAGACACAGGCTGACAGACGAGCAGACAAACGGACAGACTGACAGACAGACATCATTTCGAAACCCACTTTTTCGGACTCAAGGGACCTCAAAACAGATATATTTTCATTAATCTCTTACATAATATTTGGGGTTCCAGGTCCCAGATTCCGTGAAACAGAAAATTTATTTTTACAAATATTTCAAAAATATACAATTTACAGAAAACATGAAAAAATAAAAACAATCTTAATAAAGTTTGCAAGAAATTTGCATTATAAAAGTTTCTTAAAATTCGCTGTTCGTAAAAGAAAGTCGTGTGTTGGCCACACCTCCATTTTTTTTTTTGGTTTTCATTATGGTGCAATACTCAAAATTTCTAATAAAGCAGACCACAGAGAATTTCAAAATAAATTTTTATTGGGAGCAGTGCTGTCGCAGTGAGTACGATCGGAGTATTTGTACTACTTTCGCCTAGTGCTAACTCCTGTAGTCCTGTATTCCGCTATTTTATTTTGTATTCCTCTATTCTAATAACTGCTATACTAATAATACTTTTACACAATATTTTAACTTATCGGCTTTTGCTTGCAATAATTGTAACATTCCGATGGCTTTTTCATAAAGCAATTTTTCAAAGCTGATTTATAATGGTATCTGTCATCCTCCGGCAAAACGCCCTAAAAAGAGTTTCTTGCAGTAATGTGTCAGTTACTTTAGCAGACAATATAAATTCAAACAAGTCAAATTTCTGAACAAAATTACTTCAAGTTCACAATGCGTTTTCTTAAGAATCTGAAGATTTGTTGGTAAAACTTATTCCGAGTTGATAAATTCCGAGTGTTTTACAACTTATAAAAACATAACGGCACTCTGTATTAAGCACCAGATAAACTTTAACATGACAGAGATTACCTTGTTTTAACAAAAAACTTTAATCATCTTCTAAATTATTTAATTGGCTAAATATTCACCTGAATACAAAAATTATACTGCACAACAAATATTGTATGGAAATCTGGATTTACAATCTTATCAAATCCTTCTTTAAGCTTAGACTAAGACGTCTATATAAAAATAATACTGTAACATAATTTCTGCAGTCATTTACCCTTTCCAGAAATTTCATTTTTCCCATACGCCTTGACATCAATAAGCGTATTTTGTTGAACAAAATTGAATTCGAATTATTTTTTGTTTTGTTTTGTTTTTTGACAGTAGAAATTGTCTTTTAGTTTTATTTTGACATTCACCTTCTCGCCTTGGTCAGATCTAGGTAGAAATAGGGTGACCAGGATGTGGGCCTCCAGGAAAATGTATTAGACTGTGCTGGTTCTTAGATAATATTCAACCAAATCCCTAAATTTATTCAGAAAAATAATAATTTCAACCAACTTTAATTCGAACTCCAGCCCAAATGACTGGCCCAAAAAATTCTTCAAGATGGGGTTTAATTTGTTTAAATTTTGGAACTCTTTATATCGAATCGGCATAATGCCCCGTATTCCGGCATCATAAAATCCATGTTATGTTATTTTATTTCCCCGCTTCCTATATGAATTTGTATTGAAAAAACAAAAATAATATATGATAACATAACATAAAATTGTAAATCCCAGAATACGGCCTAATATCTCCGAAATAAAATTTCACTAAAATATATCGACAAATGTGTGAGTTCGATTCGGTGCTGGGGGGCGAAAAAAATTGTCTGGGTTGTCTGTGTATGAAAACCAAAACTGGTAAATCTAATTTTTGACTTATGGTCTCGATCATACGAGTAATACCATTAGTATGAATATGGGAATGTTTTATTTTAAAAATTCCGATCCCAACCTTACCCCAAGGCAGAAATTTTTTTCAAGCCATGAACTAATAGGTTTTATAATAGGAACTAGAATTTACAAAATATTGCAGATAATAAATTTCACTAAAATTCATCAACAAATTTTCTTGTTGCATCCATTTGATGCTGAAGACTAAGAAGATAGTCTGAATTAGCTAATTATGTATACATGTACAAATAAATTTGGTAAGTATCATTTTTGGTTTAAAGTTTCACCCCAAAAATCTCTTGAATTTGAACCATGGTTCAATTAAGAAATCTGACCCCAGATAATATGGCCAAAGGAATTTTCCAGAGCCGGTAATAATAAATTTTATATTACGAACTACTTAAAGAATGGACTTAAAATCTCAAATGGCAGATATAAATTCTATTATAATTCATCGTGCCACCTAGTTCCATTTGAAGCTGGAGACGTAGTACAATGCCGGATTGGTTGTATATAGGTAAAAAAAAATGATAAACCAATGTTTTTAATAAATGGCATCACCAAAATATCATTAGTGGTGTTCCGAAATATTTATTTGATTAATTTCACTAAAATCCATTGACAAACGTGCTCCATTTGGTGCTGGAACCTGGAAATGTAGTACAGGTCTGGAATGTTTATGAAAGTAGAAACCAAAATTTCTTTGGTAAATGTAATTGCCACACATTTTTTTCTAATAATCCAAATGTCATTATAGTAGTGTTCTGCAATATTTGTTAAATTCTGGCCAGAAACTCCATCCCTACCCCAAATGGAACTGCTGTGATTATGCTCAAATCCTATTGGAATTTATTATCTGGATTAACCAATATGAATCAAGTTAGCGGGTTTAAATCTTTTCAAGAAGAAATTTCACTGCATGCCTGTTTTGTGACCAGTCGTCTAAACCAATTTTATATAGACATTTTTTTTAAACCAAATACATAATATATTTCCAGACTTAATAACTCTTCTGTTTTTTTTAAGGCGATTTTTTCAGACTTCGTTATTACACACAAAAAAATAAAAGGTCACCACAACACCGAATCGGTGTTACATAGTGTCCCACCGATCGGATATTTATAATTTGAATCCAATCGGATATTATAATAAAAATGGCATAAAATACATTTGGATAAAAACTTTTACACCGCATAAAACCCAAACAGGAACATTCATCATTAGGAAAACACCTAGAGGTGCATTTTATTAAATCCAAAAGGAGTTTTTATAAAAATTTATCTTTTCGGATAGATAAAAATATTTATCCGTTATTCCGTTGATGCGTATTTAATTTTATAAAATATGTTCAGTTGGAGAAAAATAAAATACTTTTTCGGATAAAAAACCAATTAACACCGCACATTTTTTGAGTGTATGGTTTTTATCCCATTGGTATTTTATTTTAATGTACATATATGATTTTAATATGTTCCGAAGATTGTAAGAGAATTTAATCTTCTCATCAGGCCGCTGCGACTAGACTGATTGTATCACAATTTAAATTCTATTATACAGAAGGAATATGCAGGTTGTTTTAGCGAATTTAACTAATACAGCCAAAATCTCTTACAATTTTACTTTTTCACGAAAACTCCAAACGGTATAATCTCTGGGAAGTACTGTTTAAAAAAATCCGCTGTTGACAACTTTTGCGTTTACTCCGAACGGTGCAAAAGTATACTGTTCGATCCTTTTGGATATTTTAAAATTTGTACCCGATCTTGCGGAGTTAATATGGTACTATTGGATAAAAAATAAAGTTTTTTTCGGATAAAATACCATTCACACCGCAATATTTTTTTGTGTGTAGGCTTAGTTATTTTTGATGTGGTCATCCTAGGTACCTACTGTGGTAACGTCTGGCAAGGATATTTCTTTAAATTGTACCAAAATATCTTCCAATTCTAAAAAATCAGCTTTGTGAAAATGACGAACATGTCTAACATGTATTTGCCAAAATTACGATTTTAAAAATGAAAAGGGCTCGAAGCTAAAGTTTCGTTAAGATAAATGTTCCATTTACCATGAAAAATGTATGTAAAAATAGCTAAAAATTAAAAATTTCGCTTACGGTTTCACTGATCTTTTCTCTACGAGAAAAACTTAAACATCCCAAAACGATAATCTAAAAATATCTGTGATTTCGTGGATTGTTGTGACCGTCTTAAAAAACTATTTAGCTCGAGCAGCTTACAGAAATTATCATTTTAATAGTAAAATATAAAGGACTGAAACCTCACGAGGTGATCAGAACTTCGGTCTTTGGTGTTTTCAATTTTCAATGGGGATAGCATTTACCTGTCACCTGTGTCATAAAGTTGGTCTGACAGTTTTTACAGTACTGATTTCTATTTTAACCAACATATATTTACTTATACAATAACAGCCAAACAGGTCAAAAGCGCAAGTAACAGGGGCACAGGCATCCAATATAACACGAAAAATCGTATTCTAGAACTTTATACCGAAGTAGTATACGAAATTATACTGATATTTCTAACCGTGTAACTGACCATATTCCAGAACTTTAATCAAAAATGATTTTAGAATCCCTTACAACGCACATGTCAAATTTCATAAGAATCGGGTAAGGAATAACCAAATTTCATCCTACTTAGCCATATTCCAGAATTTCATCCAAAAATCATTTTAGAATCCCATTTCCAATACACATGTCAAATTTCAACATAATCGGTTGATCATTTTTGACGGATTTCAGGAAAGTTCCATCATATAAACAATTTGTTAACTACTCACTACATCCTAATGCAACCCCCAACTCAACTCTAACTCAACTTCAACTCAACCCGCAAATTAACCCCTAATTTATCCTTCAAATCAATTCCAAATTCAATGGCCAGCATATACATATAAAAAATCGTAAATATTTATAAAACCAGGTATTTTGGTTCAATTCGTAAGGCAGGTACCCCACCCTCTTTGCGTACAGTCTCCAAAAGCTTTCCAAATCTCCGCCTTGACCATAGAAACAGATTGGCGAAAAAAAATCCAAATCGTACAAGCCGTTCTCGAGATACCAAGGGTCCAGACATCCAGACAGACGGACGAACATTTTTTTTTTTTGCTTTTTCAGACTCAGGGACTTTCAAAACGTCGAGAAAAGTGGTTTTGGACCAACCAAATTTTTCGTCATTTTTGACAGAATTTCAATACTTTGGTCTTTTTAGACCGAAGTAATTAGGTAAAGAGCTCTAAACCAATTAATAAAACAGTTTTCTTTTAATATTTAAATTTGGCTCGATACCTAAAAACAATTTTAGTGTAATTTGCTGGATCATGATTTTTTTAAACACAAAACACCAAGAATTATTTTTATCTAAGGTGTAACTATTGTATTTCGTAGGTACTCCCTTCTAACTAGAAATACTCCCCTGAAAATTTGAAATGTACTCCGCTTAAAGTTTTCAGAGCGACAGCACTGATTGGGAGTAATATAATTGAACGCATCACATTTCAAATCTACACTAGTTTTGATTAAATGAAACGAAAAACTGAGTGCGGTAACCCGTAACTCTTTTTATGAAGACGACCTTACATTTGTTAATTTGAAATAAAGATCACACAAATATGAAATAATGAGCACACAATAATACAAACAATAGAATAATTCATGGTCTACGGTCGCCAAAAATAAACTAGCATTAAATGGTGTATTAAAAACGAACTGTTGATCATTTTTTCAATTATTCTCGGTGGCTAGGTTCATTTCGGAATTTTATTTGAAGAATTTCTAAATTATTTTTGGACATTATTCAAAATTGTCAAATTATCTCAAGTCTTGATTTCAAAATACAGTAATTTAAATTCTTGATTTTATTTTCAAATTTAGTCTGAAAGTTTTCAAAATCTGCATTCGAAACGATAACAAGATGAACTGCTTAGTGAATTTTGCTTAAGACGAACATTTTGTCATAAGCAAAATTCACTTTAAAATATAAACCGGATAATCCACTATCACAATTTCGCTTGCGTTCTCAAACGAATTGCTTTAATATCAGTTTTGGTAAATTATCCTGCTTCTATTCCATTTCCGTTTCC
Source organism: Tipula helvola (assembly GCA_963556165.1). Lineage (NCBI taxonomy): Eukaryota > Metazoa > Arthropoda > Insecta > Diptera > Tipulidae > Tipula > Tipula helvola. Next base: position 206,861,732 of record OY744481.1, read on the forward strand.
ACTCTGGGTTGCATTCCGTGTTTATCGTTGTTCTATAGCTAGATTTTGTATCGAGTTGTGATTTGTGATAATCCTATTTTGCCAAGATCTTGTAGTAAGAGATTGAGAAAAATAACTAGAAAATGTCTACTCTGTCTTTGTATAATATAATACTATGAGGATCAATTGAATTTTTCTTTAAATCTTGCTACGATAAACTACACATTTTACTGTATATGCCACCCGGACCATTGGTAGTTTAATAAAACTATTAGTAGGTGACGGTAACTCAGCGTTGTCGAGTTACTATATAACTAAAAGTTATATTTGTTTAACTAAAGCCTTGTTTAGACGACGTTAGTAATTTAGTCGAGTAGCGAGTATTTTAGTAACTAAAATCGATGAACTGACCAAAAAACGTTCGCACTACAGTCGAGTACAAGTTACAAGTGAGTGAGCAGTGCTTCAAAATGAAGAGAATTCGCAACAAAGTAAATAGACACCCATGTTCTATATATTTCGTTGTTTCTTCGCTCCAATGAGATGACATCCTTTCGGCAACTAATGAATTGAGAATTCGACTAAATTCAACATGTTCGCACTTACTAGACTAAAAAAAATTGAATAAAATGGATCGACTCGACTAAATGATTTACTAATCTACTCGACCAAAATTTTGCTGTTCAGACACATTTAGTTACTAAAATACTCGCTGAACAAGGCTTAAAAGTTATAAAATTAACAACTGCATGAAAAATATTTATTTATTGTATTCGTATGTCTATCACAAATTGTAACATTGTAAATATTGTGTGATTTTTCTCTTATTGAAAGGCAAACCTAGCATTTTCCCTTTTTTTCATTTATCCACTACTGTCGTGAATTTCATTTATGAAAAATTGAACCAGAAATATAATGAATCTCTGCTTATACATAATTAATTTTTACCTTTTCTCTTTCTTTCATACGGCTATTATTTTAAATTACCAAGGAGTGCCCCTGTTACACGGGAAAAAATAATTTCTAATATGAAGAAAAAACGGATTAGTTCAAGAAAATTTGTACATCATTTTTCAGCTAAACGAAATTTTTCTCACCACAAACTTTACATTTCTCAATTTGAAATTCTGCTAAAATATTAAAATAATCTTTATTTGTTTGATATGAGAAAACTAATTTCTTGATACAAGAAAACGTGATTACATCGAGAATATGGTTTTTCTTCATGTTTAATTCTTATTTCTTAAGTTTAACAAAATCGGTTTGATTGTAGAAACCGATTCTTTTGATTGAAAACTAGAAATTTTTATGGTGAGAAGTCTCGTTTTTTTATTTAAATAGCATTTTCTGTAAATAAACAGATATTTTCTTGCTGAAAAACACATATTTTCTTGAGTAGAGTGAACATTTACCAATCTATTGTTTGCGTTTTCTTGTATGCATCGGTTTTCTTCTTCCAGGGAACTTGAATATTCTTCACTAGAGAAACGCTTTTCTTGTGACAATGAAATATTTCTTCAGGTGTGGTTACGCAATATTTCTTGGTTTCAGAAATATTTCTTCAATTTGTGAAATGGTTGGTTATAAAATAATACAATTATATGACAATTTAATATTTTTGTTTTTTTATTTCACCATCAGATACAGAAAATATTTAAATACAAATTTAATAATTTCGATTGTTATTTGTTTAGTTGTAAGAATCTAATTATCAATCATTATTACAAAAAGTATCAATATATGAAAAAAATTTGTAGATTTTAAATAGATAATAAATTTAGTTTAAATATTTTAATTCCATTTGGAAGTGTAAAACAAACGATTTAAATGTATGTTGTCTTTACATATAATAAATTCATATATGCCTTTCTTCTGTGCCAACATAATTACTTGACTATTCAAAAACTTTGTACTAATAAGAAAAAATTGTTAGTAGTGTTTAGTATATGCCAATAATTTTTAGCAGTTTCTTTTTTCTGTAAAATAAAGGAAATATGATTTTTTAAAGTATTTATTTATATTGTATTTAATAACAGAAATACTTACATATGTTTTCAACATGACACCTTTGAATATCGAGCAAGGCGAGAGAAAATTTTAAAAACATTTTTAAATGTTCCTAGTTCCAGAAATCCTTTTTCTTTTATCACTTTACACCACTTTGAAATGGAAATACCACCATTTAAAAAATCTAAGTTTGTTCACTTTTAACAAAAGAAACTTTTCACAAAATCCTACTTGCAAAATCACAACACTTTTTTACGTTTCTCACTGTTGAAGGTTCGCGATAGAATACTTTTTTCGGTACGAACATTCATTATATAATGGTATTTATATACGTACAATTATAACAATTTAACAATAATTTTCTCGTCTCAAGAAAGGCTTACTTAGTTGAAATACTTTATTCTATTGATATGAGAAACAAGCTTTTCATATTATGAAATAATTTCATGAATTAAAAATATTTTCTCAGATTAAGAAATTTTTGATCAAATGAAAAATGCGATTTTTAAATAAGATCGTTTAAGAGAAGAAAATGTTTTCTTGTCTTGTAGTTTCTTAATTAAGATTTTTTTCTTAGTTCAAGAATAACATAAAAAAATTGGTTGTTTCGAAGAGAGAGTAAACTTTTCCTAATTAAAAATAATCTAAATTATTCGGAATACTGTACTATATTTTCCAAATTATTCCATATTCTGAACCATACTATTATACCGGCTAATCAAATTTCGAGACATCCAACTTACAGTCGTTGGCCAAAAAACTTGCGCGCCTTTTGAAACCACATAAATATTTGTTTTAAAAGTCGATTACACTGTTTAAAATTAAAAAAAAATATGTGCAGTTTTCTGGCTAGAGTAGTATAAGATTGTTGCCCAGTTTCAATGAAAGCGGTTGCGGCAGATTTTACTTTGTCGCTGATTTCCTTTCCACCCATTTTTTCAAAAACATAGAATTTGGTAATGTTATACACAATTTCAATTTGACACCAATGTACGTAAGATAAAAATTTTAAACTTACCTCAGAACAAAGTTAACAGAATGTGTACAAAATGCCCTAATCTCTCATTGCATACTTTCCACAAATGTTTGCAAACCATAAATAATTAAATTTGAATAAAAAAATAAAAATGTTTTTACGAAATTCATTTATTTATTTAAATATATTAAATTTTTTAAATGGATGATTTCAAGCAAATTATAATACCTATATTTTGAGAAAAGGTTCTATTTAGAAAAATTCAATCTTATCATTAACATTTCAATAGTTTCTTGAAACAGGAAATTGCTTTTGTGTTGATCAAGAAAATTTTTAATTTTTAAAATAAGCAAATCCAAGAAAATTGGACAATATAGTTTGAGAAAAGAGTCAATTTCTAGTTGCAAGAAAAATTGGGAACAAAACCTTCATATTTTTCTCCATTCGTTGTTTTTTTTTCTTCAATCAAAAATTTTGAGCAGTTATAGATGCAAGAAACTAAATCTCAGATTACAATTAAGCAACAAATGTTAACTCAAGAATTTTTTTATCATTTCAAGAAACACAAATCTTACATGAAGAAAAACTTGTCAGAAATAAGAAAATTAGCTTTTAAATGGAGAAAAAGTACATTTTCTTCAATTAAAAATCCGTTTTCTTCGTTGTAACAACTCTAGTTTTTTCCGTGTATAGAGTTTTTTTTTATAAACACGATGGTTAAATGGTGGATTGGTTAATTCATTCGCTACCAGGTTGCTTTCGTGATTGGCACCAATTAGATTAGATCTTACGTATTTAAGCGTTCCAACATGTCTTCATAAAATGGCTAAAAACGTGCGGACGGGCTCTGATAACAAAACGATGTGTTACACATATGTCACAGCTGGTAGCGAACGAGTTAAAAGGTTCATTGATAAACGGTGACTCCAAATAAATAAAAATACATTTCTTAAAATTAAATACTTATCTCAGAATTAAATATCACAGTGTTATGTATCACAGAACTGTAAAACTGAGGTAAATTGTGGATATGTAAAAAATTAGTTGTATAATAAGATAGTCGTAAAAACATGACAGAAAAATAAATATGTACAATTAAACAACAATCGTGTATGTTTCTGCCACCTCACAACTTTTTATACAAACAATATTTGATGTGCTAAAAATGTAGATTGACATTAAAATAATTAACACCAAGTTGTTTTGGTCTAGTGCGGTCTAGTGAGGACTAGACTATTAAATTATTTGACATTATATAAATTAGTTATTATTATTATTATTGTTTGATTCAATTAAGAATGTCAGTTTATTTTTACAAATGTTCTCTTTATTATCTTAAATATGTACTTATTATAAAGCTTAAGATTTCTATTAATTGTAAATATTTAATTCTGTGCGTTCTCTATAAAAAATAATGGCTTGAAGACAAATTATTTTACGAAAGTGATGAGCAAGAGATGAGTTGTTCGGCCCTTTTGATTTAGTTGCATTCCTTTGCCCCACAACCCGGGTTGTCAAGATCCATATGCGAACGTATGTTTCTGGACCCCCACGACCTTACACCCTGAGCTCTAACCAGCTACTAATACACACAAAAAAATATCGCGGTGTGAATGGTATTTTATCCGAAAAAAACTTTATTTTTTATCCATTAGTACCATATTAACTCCGCAAGATCGGGTACAAATTTTAAAATATCCAAAAGGATCGAACAGTATACTTTTGCACCGTTTGGAGTAAACGCAAAAGTTGTCAACAGCGGATTTTTTTAAAAGGTACTTCCCAGAGATTATTTTCGTTCTATCGGAGTAAATATTTACACCGTTTGGAGTTTTCGTGAAAAAGTAAAATTGTAAGAGAATTTGGCTGTATTAGTTAAATTCGCTAAAGCAACCTGCATATTCCTTCTGTATAATAGAATTTAAATTGTGATACAATCAGTCTAGTCGCAGCGGCCTGATGAGAAGATTCAATTCTCTTACAATCTTCGGAACATATTAAAATCATATATGTACATTAAAATAAAATACCAATGGGATAAAAACCATACACTCAAAAAATGTGCAGTGTTAATTGGTTTTTTATCCGAAAAAGTATTTTATTTTTCTCCAACTGAATATAGTTTTATAAAATTAAATACGCAACAACAGATAAATATTTGTATCTATCCGAAAAGATAAATTTTTATAAAAACTCCTTTTGGATTTAATAAAATGCACCTCCTAGGTGTTTTCCTAAAGATGAATATTCCTGTTTGGTTTTTATGCGGTGTAAAAGTTTTTATCCAAATGTATTTTATGCCATTTTTATTATAATATCCGATTGGATTCAAATTATACATATCCGATCGGTGGGACACTATGTAACACCGATTCGGTGTTGTGTGTACAGTGCTGGTATTTTCCAAGCGTTCGTTATACTTCAAGCCGCTTAAGACAGCCCCTCGCCCAATCACTTCACACTGCCCTTTTATTTTTTGAATGCAACCGATTTATCGAAAATTTCATTGTGTGAAAGATTGAATATCACTTTTTTCATCAATAAATTTCCAAAACTAACATGTAACGAGACCTGAAATCACGCAATGCCTCCGTATTCATAATATTAAATTGGAAATCAAAGCTGTAGTAGGCATTCTTAACTAATTTGTTTGATACTACCAGAGGCAGAGACACCGTAGTTACCGTAGATATCTCTTTTTTACTAAAAAGGCCGAAAAAATGCACTTCTTATAATTCCATTGTCATCACTGTATTACAATATATAGTACTGGACCAAACTAAAGCGCGAAGTGGTTGTTACTCAAACTTCGTTAAACAAAATAAGAAAATGAATTCATATTTTGATTTATCATTAAAATAATATGAATTACAAATAAATTACAATAGAAACAATGTGTCAAATTTAGAAGCGACAAAAGTAAAGCACAATTACAATATGAGATTATGTTTCAATCATCAAGTGTGAATTAAACAAATAAATGTATTGTATTAAAAGGCAAAATACAAATGTTCATGAGGTTACATTTTTATAACTCAGATCTTTATTAAATTCACTAACACAGGTAAATAAACATTTTGTAAATTAATTGTTACTTCAAGTACTTCGTTTTCAACAATTTAACTTGTATGCCACCAACTTTAAGCAGAAATTAATTTGTGATTTTAATAACAATGAAATAGATTTTCATAACAATGTGCATTTGATTCCTAATAATTGGAAAGAAATCGTTCTTCTTTTTCTGAGGAGACTACCCACCGAATAAGACAGAAACAGAAAAAGACTGGTTCTAATTCAACGCCAACTAAACTACATACAGTAAAAATGGAGGAGATAATGCGGTGGTTAAGGGTTAAGGTTTTCTTTCTGCCCAATGCTTTGGCTCAAATTACTTTATAGAAGTAATAATGGACCAATTTATTTACAAAGTCATTCTTCAAGATGACATATCGCTTCACGCGGATGAAGAAATGGGGTTAAGTGAAAAGAATGTTTTAATATAATATAAAATGAATGCTTTAGAATGACCAGCTCAATTAACCGATTTCAATGCCTTATTCATACACTAACACTGTAGTAACACTGTACATACAGGGTGAGGAAAAGTATGGAAACCCCTAAAAATCTCGCGAATTTCGGCCAAAACAAAAATGAGCAAGGGTTATTTTTAGGTAATTTTCAACAAGGAACTTAATGGTGAACTTGTTTGTGACCTTGACCTTCGTCTTCATGGTCACAACCAAGTTCACCATTAAATTCCTTGTTGAAAATTACCTAAGAATAACCCTTGCTCATTGTTTTTATGACCGAACTCCGCGAGAATTTTAGGGGTTTCCATACTTTTTCCTCACCCTGTATAATAAACTCAACGCCTTCTATAATCGATTCCTTCTTGAACTATACTATTTAATTGTAATATTCTGCCTGCTCAAGAAATATAGCAGCGTACAAAATTTGTAACCATTGAAAATTACAAGAAAAAAGTATTACGCCTAGATGTTTTTGGTTGTTATTAGGTGAAATTAACGGGAGAAATTAAAAAAGAAATTTTTTAGAGCGCACTTTTTGAATTACGAGTACATAGCTTTATTAATTTTTTTATTCATTTATCGCTTTCTGTGATATAAAACGATAAACGATATAAGATGGTTGTGTACAAGCTTAAACGAAAAGTATGCTGTCGAACCAAAGACTTTCAACTAAAGTAGGATTTATACTAATAAAACAATAAAAAATTGCCATAGTATTTTTCCTAATATTTTACGCTGTTGCGGGCACTTGTGTACAAAAAACGCACCTATTTTTACATTAGTACCAAAATACAAAATTTTGTTCTAGGAAATTAATTAGGCAATCCTTAAATATTGTTGTTTTATGAGACATTTGCTTTATAATTTCAATTAGTGCGAAATTCCTTAATTATTATTTCTATAATTTTAAATTGTCTGTGTTTATTACGAATAGTTCTGTGAAATTTCAGAAAGGCTGGCGATATTGACAACCTGTAATAGTCAAAAAGCGATGGTGGGTCATTAAACCGTATTTTAGTGAGCTGTATAATTCGGTGCCGGTAATTCGTTTTATATGTATTTGTAATTTTTTGAGGTTTAATCAAATTTAAATATTACTGTTAAATAATAAATGACACGTCTGATACTGAAGACTTGTGCAATTCTATTGTAACTGCTAAATGGTGGCGTAATCCGTAATCACTTGAGAAAATCAATATAGAACGCAATAAATCTTAGTTATTTATAAAGCCGGGGTTTGTTAATTATTGATTAAAAAAACTAATACAAACTTGTAATTTTAATTTTTATATTTATATTATATAATTACATATTATATAATTTATATTTTTAATTAAATACATTTTTTTTTTTGATGATTACAATTTATTCGCATAAGTTCGTATTTTTCTTTAATGACCACCAATCTATGAACTTCTTTTGATAGATTGTCACCATCACCGTCATTATTCGGTAAATATCTCAAGAATAATCATAATACATTGGCACCTAAAAATGCAATTAAAAATTAAAAATAAAAATTTATTGTTCACGAAGTAAAAAGGCCAGAACAATAAACAAATGTCAAAATAATATTAAATATAGAGTGACCACAAAATTTCAGGAATATGTTATATTTTGGTAATTATGTAAAAATAACTATCAAAAAGGTCTCGGCATAAGTACTTTTGGTTGTAAGTTTTTTAATTTGTGTAAGTTACAAATTTTGTGTCGAACACATCGACAGGTTTTTTCTGCTACATGAATTCTATCCGTATGAGTTGTTGAAACATCAGAAATACAGGTCATACTTCAGTTACGTCGTTGATTTGTTCTTGAACACACGACGTAAGTGAAAACGAAAACAATTCAATATAAAAATAGAAATAAGTAAAAACATAAACAAAGACCAACGAGCGAGTTAACGTTTAATTCGCAAAAGATTTATGTGAAAACCTTTATATATAAGCATGTATGTACAGTGAGCATTCTATACAAGCAACTACCTAATCTGAACCAATTTTTTCAAAAAAGTTTCTTATGTAGAAAAAGATGCTTATATAGAAAAAAAGGAATATAAATTTTAAGAAAAATCAGTTTTGTGATTTATAGTTAAATAACAGTTTTATTAGTTTAATATTAATTAAGTCTTTTAAGAACTGCTTTTTCTCTGATTCGTCGCAAAAACAAGCTCGTAAGGTTATTTTCCTCTGCCCATTCTACCGCAACGTTGAAGGAATCTATCACATTATCGATGCTGATTCCGCTCTCTTCTTCCATATGACCCTCTTCGTACGCGATGCCCTCGTCATTTACTATTTCATCTTCTATTTCAAAAAGTACGCTTCTCTCATTGCTACCAGTCGCCCACTCTATTATTTCGGTCTCAGTTAAATCATTTTCGATTAGCAAATTGTACAGTCTATCCAGGAGGATATCGTCCTCTCCCACAAAGAGATCACCCGGTATATTAAATTCTATTGCGTCGATCGATGAAATCTATTGAATTATTACAAGCCTCTTCGATGTGCCTGAGAAGCATCTGCAGAAAGACGGCTATTGTTCGCTCAATATTTAAATCGCATTACAGTTTTGGTTTAAGATGCCAATAAATTATTATATTTTGGGTTTGGACATTAATTGTAAAATTTAAAATTGAAATGTATAATTTTATTTGCTGGCATCGAGAAACGGCTGTTCTCAGTGTAGTTTTGGCTTAGTGAGCTTGAACATAATACAGTTCTGTTAAGTTAATAACCAAAACCAGTACTGTACGCTTTAAAATGCACCATTACTCACTGTCACTGTCATTACACTTGCATAATTTGTTATTCATTTGTTGCTTGTTCGTGATTTTCGTCTTCATTCTTACCGGAATTAATTTCCGTTCAATTTTTAATAAGGATTTTTTTACATACTCCGCTAAAGATATTTTCACATCAAAAAGTAAAAAAGAAAACAAAAATATCAAAGATTTTTTTACACGTAACTCGAAGGGAGAAACAACGTAACTCAAATCAAGTAACTCAAAAACATCGTAACTCAAAACTCATACCGTTGACTACGTAAACTCAAGGATGACCCGTAAATTGTTTGTGCCTTTAATTATTAAATGAGAAATATATGGTCAAATAGGTTACTCTAGTATTGCTTCACTACGGCTCGTATACCTTTGTGTTTGAGGTACTCCAAGAACTGCAAATATAAAAACCAAATCGTAATGTATTAGTAGGTGATCATCAACTTATTCTTTAAGTTACAAAAACCAATCGGATTGTAAATTATATTTGAAATTTGTCGTTACTTGGGTAATATTAATAATTATAACAATCATTTGGACTAAATTGTATAAAAAACTTTTAGATAGTAATTTACAAAAACATAAAATTAAGATAAATCCAAATTTAGAAAAGACTTTTATAACAAACATTAACCAAATAGATATGTAATTTTAAAAAATATAAAGTTACCTGTAAAAATGTTTTTAATAAAATAAATTTTTGTATTTAAAATTATGCTGTTTCTTATACAAAGTGTACATACATATTAATAAATAAATAATAATCACCACAAAACCGTCACACATATTTCTTTCAATTATTATAATTAACTCTTAATTTGTTTACTCTTTCTTAAAAGCGCGACAATACATTTATGATCGTCTGTATTTTATTATTTAAATAAACATTGAGCTGAGTTAATATACGTTAAACTTGTTAAAATGTAAACTGTCAAATTTTGCAAATAAACTTACCTGCCTATGAATTTGCCTATATTCATTAAAACGTGACGATTTTATTACCACTAGCTACTATAAAAGCCATAAACTCTACATATTAGTGTTGATTCTCAAATAATTTTTTCCTAAGTAGATTGTGGAACGTGTTTATTGATCCATGAAATAAAATTAATTAAGTCGCATATTTGTATAATCGTATTGTTGGTGAACTTGAAAATAAATAACATTAAAAATAATTGATATAATAAAAATTGTGATTTGCAAATTGTGCATAAATAGTAATAGAAATGTTTGTGCCAAAAAATCCAGTGTAACATACACAAAAAAGGGTATTAGTGTATCTCTGCCTTAATTACTTAGATACTCGAAAAATTACATAATTTTCTCCAGTCACCAAACCAATAGTTGATTTTGACTGCAGAGTATATAGAATTTTTAAAGAGTTTGGAAATAATTTACCCACAAGTGTTGGTTCGGTTTGAATAATAATTTTTAAGGGTTTAATAATATTTACTAGGGATTCCAATTTATCGATAAATGGGAATCCCTAATTAATACCAATAGATAAGCATTTAAACACTTTTAATAGTTAATTGTTCATCACCAAAACGTAACTTTATTTAAGATACCTCAATTCATTGGCACCATAAAACAACACAGTAAACGGATAGCACTAAGCACAAATTATTTGTCATTTTTCACTATCATCCCAATACCTAAGGTCACCAACGCATAAAAATTACTAGTGAGTTGCCGAGTTTTACAGATTTACGACATATTTTAATTAGTCATTTTACATTAGTGCAACACAAACAACTATCGAAGTTTGTTGCATCAGATGTTCTATTAATTACCTAAACTTTAAACAATAAACTTTGCATTAGAAATCTTATAGTACATTGTGAATTTAATACGAAACAGTTGTTGGATAAATAATAATTTCATTAACAGACGTTCTTAACAAACTGATATTCTGGTATGTTTCAAAAACTTACTTTGTTCAAGTTATTATGGATATTTTATTGAGAATTTTAGTGGAGCTGTAATCTAGTTGATGTAGTGTAATCTGAAGACTTATAGCATGCGTCTACCGTTAGACTCTACTAATTTTTTTAAGAAGTGGTGAGAACCGAACTGGGATAATTGAACTCGAAAATAAATTGTATTCTAATGTTCACGTAAAATAATATTTTTATGTGACTAATAATTAGTTCAGCGTTACCCAAAATGTGATCAATTTCGGACCATTAAATTATTTCACTCACACCAAAATTATTACAAAAAAAAAGTATTATCACCGACTTCGAACGCGTCCAAAGCAACAATTTACTTAGTTCTTTTTAAATTTATTTCAATACACACATTTCATTTTATCGCTCGAGGGAAAGGGAACAATAAAAACTAAACTTCGCTCTTTCTAGAATATAGAATAAAGAACGAAACTAAATAAAAATCAATTTCTTTCCCAAATCAGAGAAAGGTATATTTTCAAACAATTAATACGTTCTTTGGTATATATTAGTACATTTACGGTGGTACCCAAAAGTATTCGTATAAACTTTAAATTATGCAAAATACGATTTTTAGGTACTAACTTCAAAAATTTCACATATGGGTGTTTCTTTTAAACTGAGACGATCAAATATCTCGAAAAATAGCCACTCTACGAAAAAAATGCCCATAATCAAAATTTAATCATACCGCGGGGGAAATACATTAGTGCAGAAAAATAGTCCCCCACCCCCCGCTTTGTAGGTGGGGCGGAGGTAACTTTTAAACTAAGATAGGAAGCCATATTTTTTATTGCAGATACGGATTCTACGACTAAAAGTACGTATGATTTGAATGAAATATTTTGTTCGGTTCATGATAGATGGCGTTGTAATCGACGAAATTCAATTTTTTCAATTTCTTCTTCTTAGAACACACGCATTCGATTCTGCAATACGTTTGAAATAAAAAACATCACGTTTTCATTGGAAATACTCGAAATTCGTCATCAAAACAATTTATTCAGTTTTGTAAATCACATTTAACGTTTGTGTTATTTCTTATCTTCATGTTTTTCGTAATTGCAAAATAAACGATAAAATACTTTAGAATGGACCGTTTAACTGTGCCAGAGAAAATTGAAATGGTTCTGGTTTATGGAGAAGCTGGCAGAAATCTTGAAAATGCTGTTGCTATTTACGCTTAACGTTTTCCGGATAGGATTCGTTCACGTGCTTCATTTGGCCGTACTATCAAACAATTTATTGCTGATGGAAATGTTAAACCGAAAAAGAGGACCCGTAGAGCAACAGTCACTGGAGAAAATAATGAAATTGCTGTATTGGCTGCAGCGACTCATAATCCTCATGTTAATACACGAGAAATAGTTCGCGATTCCGGATTGTCCCACACCAGTGTTTGGAGAATTTTAAAACGGCACAAGTATCATCCATATCATGTGTCTTTACACCAAGATCTTCATGGCGCTGATTTCCAAAATCGGGTAACTTTTTGTCAATGGGCACGTGGTCGTGAACAAATACAACAAAACCCCAATTTTTTTCGTTGCGTAATGTTCTCTGACGAATCGTCTTTTACAAACCATGGAACGGTTAATCGACACAACATGCATTATTGGAGTGTTGAAAATCCACACTGGCTTCCCCAAGTTGAACATCAGCGCCCTTGGACTGTCAACGTGTGGTGTGGAATAATTGGCAACCAACTCATCGGCCCCCACATTATTGAAGGCAACTTGAATGGTCAAATGTACCGAAACTTTTTGGAAAATGAACTGCCAAAATTACTTGAAAATTTGAACTTAGAATTGAGACGGAACATGTGGTTTCAACATGATGGTTGTCCTGCACACTATTCGTTGGTAGCACGTGAGGTACTTGATCGTGATTTCAATGGTCGCTGGATCGGTAGAGCTGGTCCGATAAATTGGCCCGCCAGATCACCAGATCTTACTTCGCCAGATTTCTTTTTGTGGGGCTATCTTAAAGACAAAGTTTACAAACAAGAACCAACAACACGTGAGAACATGATTGAGCGAATCAGAAATGCGTGTGCTGAAATTCAACCAAACACACTTCTCAGTTGTGTACAATCATTGGAAATGCGTATTAATAAGTGCATTGAAGTCGCAGGCCATCATTTTGAACACTTATTTTAAGCTAAAATTATTTTATTCACCTGCCATTTACATTAATAAATTGTTTTGATGACGAATTTCGAGTATTTCCAATGAAAACGTGATGTTTTTTATTTCAAACGTATTGCAGAATCGAATGCGTGTGTTCTAAGAAGAAGAAATTGAAAAAATTGAATTTCGTCGATTACAACGCCATCTATCATGAACCGAACAAAATATTTCATTCAAATCATACGTACTTTTAGTCGTAGAATCCGTATCTGCAATATAAAATATGGCTTCCTATCTTAGTTTAAAAGTTACCCCCGCCCCACCTACAAAGCGGGGGGTGGGGGACTATTTTTCTGCACTAATGTATTTCCCCCGCGGTATGATTAAATTTTGATTATGGACATTTTTTCCGTAGAGTGGCTATTTTTCGAGATATTTGATCGTCTGAGTTTAAAAGAAACACCCGTATTTTCAAATATTTGGCTTATTACAAGGACGCAGTTCATTATACAATCCGGAAAAACCAAAAAGTTCCATAATTTGCACCTAAAAATATAAAAAATTAAGAAAACGTCCTAATTTCATACACAAAAGTATTCGTATAAATTGTATTGAACAATGTTTCAATACTTTGTGTGGTAGCCTTTATATAATACATAAAATAAAAATGGAATTAGAGATTTTAAAATGATTTTAGGGCTAAGTTCTGGAATAAGACAAAGTTCTGGAATTCTGGAGTATGAAACTTCTACATTTCTTACCCGATTTTGAGGAAATTCAACATGCACGATGAAAATGGGGTTCTAAAATGATATTTAGATGAAATTCTGGAAAATTGCAAATTCGAGTGGAAATCGAGTGGAACTGTTATGTTTCTTGTCCGATTTCGATGAGATTCGATTTCTACGATGGAAATAGGATTCTAAAATGATTTTTATATGAAGTGCTGGTTATTTCTTAACAGATTATGATGGAATTTGAGAAGCACGAAGGAAGTAGGATTAGAAAATAATTTTTAGAAGTTTTGGAATATGGCCAATTAACAAAAAACTCGATTATTTCCATGCCGATTATGATGAAATTCGAGAAGTCTGGAGAAAGTAGGATTAGAAAATTATTTTTAGAAGAAGTTCTGGAAAGAATTGAAATGCCAATTAAAAAGGAGTTTGCTTATTTCTGAACCGATCATGAAGACGTTCGACGAAGTTCTGGAATATGGACGATTAGGAAAGAACTCAGTTATCGCTTATCCGACTTCATGACGTACTTGTCTCAGTGCATTATCATCGGCTAAGAAATAACCGAGTTGTTTCCTAATTGTTCATATTCTAGAAATTCTTCTAAAAAATAATTTATAATTTGTAAGAAGTAACGGTTAAGAAATAGCCAAATTCCATCTTTATTTTATCTAAAATCAAATTAGAATCCAACTTCCATCATGCATGTTGAATTTTATCTTTATCGGTTAAAATAGTGCCTTCTTAATTGACTTGAAAATGCTGTAGTAATAAACTTGTAAGCGATATATTCTAATTTTCTACATTCGGATCTGAAGCACAATCGAAAATAATAGGCAAGCCAATCCTCAGTTAATCTCTTAAATCTAGCTTTTATTCTAATAGTACTAGTTGAAAAAAACTAAAAAGTACCTAGAAAAAATGTCTATGAAATTATACGCAATACGTTGAACACCAAGATAAGCTGAGTACAAATGGTATTAAGCTAGAATCTTGATAAAATGAAAATAAGGAAATCTATGTGATTGGAAACATAAACGTTTAAATGATTATTTGTAGTCTGTCGACACATTTATGGTAATGTATCAGAACAGAATTCAAGTTATTACAAAAGTTAGCACTAAACACTTTTGCCTTTCTAATGATTGGAAAATGTGAAATATAAAGCTCTGTTATCCGGTATAAGATAATACAAATACAACAAAATATTAAGCGTTTAATATATGTATTGTATATATATAATTCGCTAGTACCACAACTACATAGTTGCTTTCTACATATACATAGAAAGTAATCATAATGTAATTAGCAATTCAGTCGCTATAGAAAATATTTTTTTTAATCCTCATCATCAGATCGAAACTGAATTTGCAAACTATTAATAAATTCTCACCTTATCGTAAAAATTATTATCAGGCTCTGTTATGCGGGATATCTATATGTAATAGTATAATACAGACCCGATGTCTGTCTGTCTGTTGTTTTGGTTCAATAAAGCATGCGAGTATTTTTTCTTTTTTTGTCCTTTCCTTTTTTCATTGGTATAAACAAACAGAATTGGTGGTTACTTCGGTCTAAAAAGACTCCTGTCAAAATGACGAAAAATTTGGTTGGTCCAAAACCACTTTTCTCGACGTTTTGAAAGTCCCTGAGTCTGAAAATGTAAAAAAAAAAATGTCCGTCCATCTGTCTCGATGTCTGGATATCTGGATGTCTGGACCCATGGTATTTCGAGAACGGCTTGTCCGATTTGGATGTTTTTTATCGCCAATCTGTTTCTATGGTCAGGGCGGAGATTTGGAAAGCTTTTGGATACTGTACGTCAAGGGGTGGGGTACCTAGCATACGAATTGACCCAAAATACCTGATTATAAATATTTACGATTTTTTTATATATGCTGGTTTGATTATTGAATTGGGCATTGAATTTGGAATTGATTAGAAGGTTAAGTTAGGGGTCAATTTGCGGGTTGAGTTGAAGTTGAGCTGGAGTTGAGTTGGGGTTGCATTAGGAATTAAGGAACTTGAATTACTACATTATGTATGGCGATTGTCATCTAAAGTGCAGTGTTTGCACAAAAATCAAGGCAGTCCTGATTTGTTTTAATTTTTTTTTTTCTGTATGCAGAAAAATTTTATTGTTTGATTGTATAAGTAGAGGAAAATGGTGGTTTTCTTTTCTCATCCTACCTGAAAATGTAGAGAGATTTTCTTCTAGGATTTTTCAATCATTAATTCTAAATATATCGAATTAAAAAAGGCTGAAATAAAAAAGGTGTTCAATAATGAAATAAAAAAGGCGAATTTTGTATGAAAAAGGAATACCTTTTAATTTCAGAAAAAAATGAATTAAAAAAGGTAACAGGTGTTCATACAAATTCATACAAAAATCACCATTTTTAATTCACCTTTTTTAACACGTTAATCGCCATGTCAGTCGTATGTGTCTGACACTAAGAATTTCTCCATGGGCCATGTCAGTCATATATGTCTCACATACGGGATTTAGTACATAGAAGGCCACGTCAGTAACTGATATCCGACGCAAACGATAAATTTGCTTTATTTTTCAAAAGCTTAGCCTTCTTTGAGCAAAACCTGAAAATTGCTTGGCTTACAACGGAAAAATAAATAAATTAGACTTAGTTAAATAATGCTATATTGTTACACTTGAAAAATTACATTTCAATAATTTTTATATTGATAAAAGACATTACATTGATTTATTATGTTGCCCAAAACATTCTAAGCAATAAAAGGGGTTTTGTTTGCAGCCTGAGCAACAAGTTGAAACTTTTTCCCCCTTTTTTTGGTGCTTCTCGACCATCTGCTTCTTTTATTTGGGCATAACATTCAACGCACATTCTTCTGCTTTTCTTCTTTTCAGAACTAAACATTGCTTTTAGCATATGAGTTGAAGTTTTTTGTTTTTCAGTTATGTCCGAACTTAATCTAAGCATATCAGTAACCAAATTTTCACGAAATTGTCATATTGCTTTTCGTAATTATGTAGTATCTAAATTATGTAATAAAATTACCATGGCGCAGAGGAAAACTTTGTTGAAATTATTGTGGCGATTAACGTGTTAATTCATGTAGCCTCGAGGACGCAATTTACCGAATAATATTATTCAATTCGAGTGAATTTTAGTTTATAAATATTTAAGCCAAAATGTCCAAATTTACATTAGTGGAAATTAAAGAAGTAATATTTACGCCCGTATTATGGCTTTTTCTTCTAGTTTCATCATAACCGGTTAATAAATAACCAAGCTCATTCCTAATCGGCCTGAATTTTATTCGAAAATGCTATTAAATGGATATTTAAACTTTCTACATTTGGACCTAAGGGACAAATCAGAGACATGCCAATCGCAATGGGCATCCTTGTTTTAGGATGTAGTTTATCTACCTTTTTTATTTTTAAACTTCTCAAAGCTAAGAAGCCTTGTTATCTTCATAGGAAGTTACTGTTTAGTATGTTTCATTCCTCAAACTTCCGCCTGATTCCGGTCAAAAATTGTTGTAGGTCGCTTAACAAATCCTTTTACGTTAGGGGAGTTTCTCTTTTGAATTAAATTCCATTGAAAACAATAAATAAAGCAAACAATGAATTTATGCTGTAGCTGTCACAAATTATCATAGGAATTGATTATGATAATTTTTGTGTGTGCCATTTTTTCGAATAAATGTTAAAAATTACTACTAAAAATTATTTATCATAGGATTCGGACATAGTGTTAATATAACTGGCTAAGATTACAGTAGAAAAAGCGTCAAGAAATAAGTGAAACAGATTACAAATGTACTCTTTGGAAAAAAAAGCAAAACCTGTGATAATTCTCTTTTGAAAGGATGCTTGCATTGCTGATACGCAGAGACCCAGATCTGAATATTGAAATGCTTACTCAACTCGTTAAGAGATGAGTGACAACTCAATGCTACCCGTAGCGCCAAAGAAACTGTTGCAGCGATCACATACCGCCTAACTCTCCACATAGATTGCGATATCACCTGACAATACCACATTATGCTTCACCCCAGCCTGGTACCCGCTGCACTAATCAGGGAGACGCATAGAAATGTTTATTCATTTAATTTATCATAGAATTCTCCAGTTTTCCCTCTCTTGATTAACTTTGTATATGCGTTTAAACTTAATTCAGACATACATTATAAATTGAGCAAAAGCTGTTACAGGTTGACGTTGTTTTATTTATTAATAAAAAAAATTCGGGTGGGCTGTGTTCGTAAGTGTTTTCCGCGATATCGTTTATACGCAGTGAAAGTAATGAAGGACTGTATTATGCTTGTTAAATAAATTTATTTATTATTAGCTTTGCAGAATTCCTCCGATCAGATGAGGCATTCCCTCGTTACAGTGCTCTTAAGCATTGTAAATCGCCATTTTGTGGTTTGTAATTTTAATTAAAATTTATGAGGAGATTAACTATTTTAATTTAATACAAATTATCTGCCACAGTTTCTTTATGCACAAATTAACACCAGAATTGCTGCGATCAATTGGTTCAATGGTTCAATTTGTTTTGAGTTTCTTTAAATTTAATTAAACATTGGAACGTTAAACACTATTTAGGATAACAACGACTTTATATCTGATTCTGAGCTGGGTGACCCTTGTTTTTCTAACCATAAAATATCGCTTCGGTTTTATTTCACGGTGACAGCCGGCTCCGATTTATTCTATAATGTGAGCGTACCTTAAATAAACGTAAATATTTAATTAAATAAATAAGCAAATACATGTAGCTATTTTAGTGAAAAAACCTAAAATTATTTTAACATAATGGCAATAGAATTAAACTAATTTCCTAATAAAATAAATTGCCGCGTTTTGTGATTAAAGTTGGTATTTTAGAATTAAATATTTAATTGTTTTCTAGTGCAAGTATAATTGATTTTGCTGTTGTAGTAAATGTAGATATTTCGCTCTTTGATAAATAATACCACCCACAACCTGTGCGAAATTATAATTTAAGCATATCATTTCAAAATTTTACACATTTTATTTAAATATTTTATCTGGTGGTTTCTATTTTATCTTGGTGGCTGTTTGTCAATAGTTTTTTTCAATATTGACAATAGTTTATTGACAATACTTATTGAACATCTGAGGCCTGCATTACATCACTTTATTGTACTTGAAACAAGTGAGTGTCAAACGGCTATAACCAACGCCTTCTATATAGAGTCATAGTCAAATGTTATAAATTTTAGCAAGCTTTTTGGTGATATAACTTTTCACTGTTTCCCATAAAGGAATCCAAAGTAAAAATGTTGCTTTTTAGCTCCAAGTTTTTCAATGAAATTTAACAATAACATACAACATAAGAATAGTCATTGTGGTAAATAAATGTTTATTCCTGAAATATTAAAATTAAATTATGTCTAAAATATACTTTCATTTTAAAAAACATATCAAAGTAGGCTCTGATGAAGTAAAATATGTCAGTACTTTTCTCTATTTTGTGATTTACCGTATACGTTTTAACCAAACTAACTTTGGCCGAGTCTATTACCGGGTTTCCATCATCTTAAGGTAGATCCGCACGATGTGTTTTTACAAGTACTTTCACAAATGTGTCAACATTTGTGACAATTTTTTATGACCACACGTTGTATTTTTGCTTTTGTGATTACATATGTTTCCACACATATGTAATTTTCGCAAATGGCTTTTATCCATTTTGGTATGTTTTTACATAGGATATAACCTCAAAAAATTTAACAAATGTCATCAAACAGGGTTTTGACCGTAATTTTTTGTTTTCTTTTGTTTTTTATTTTAGGTATTAATGAATCAACGAAATCAAAGTCGTCTCGCCATAGATTAATCTATCGTCGTCCGTATTAATATTGCAAAACACAAATGTTTTTAATGAACGTGTGGATGCGATTTTCAACTTCCCAAATGTTTTAAAATACATTTGTATTTTTTGACATATTTTAGTTTGTTAAAACATAAGTAAAAACACATCGTGCGGATCGACCTTAAGTATAATACATAGCATAATAGCATTATAAAATTATACAATGGCGATGGAAACTCGAAGTTGACAGTATAATAGTTTATTATAATATTTCATTATACAGACTAGCTATCAAAAATAAAATATGTAGCAAATTGTAATTTTAACAGTGCAAACATGGCAGTGTATAGGTTTGTTTGAATTCTTATTCAAATTATTTTTTTTATACTATGGTCGTGGTGTGTCTTTAAGATTTTTTCGATTTCTTCAAGTAATTATAAATATGAGTAAAATATATAGGTTTTAATCATTTTTCGCTATCAAAATAATGAATTGCATCCAAGTTCAGACACAAAAATTTAAAACGCTTTTTACTTCACACCAAGTGATGGAAACTCGATATAACGAATAATAGTATAATAGTATTATACTATTTTGCTATTATGCTATTGTCGATGGAAAACCGGTATTAATCATCCAATTTTTTTTGGGTTTTGGGTTAGTCAATTTAACCGTAGTTGCACAATTCTTTTGGATGGTGAACCCAAAAGAAGTGACAACAGCAGAAATGACTGAAGGAATCCATGATATTGTATTGACTGATCGCAACATAAAGTTGAGTAAGATTGGCCGCATTTCTTGACGTTTGGTCTGACCTGGACCAGAACACGCTTCATGGAGCGACAAGCAATAAAAACAACTACTTAGATCAAAATTTTGATCCAAAACAAGCATTTGTTAACTTTTTGATGTTGCTTTCAACGTAAACTTTGATCTGATTCGGAACACTATATGCGTCAAGAAATTCGGCTATTATTGGCATCGTAAACATTTGAAAATAATGAATAGGAAATATCCTGGTCGACATTTGAATATGAAAAGCTTCAAGCAAGGTGGATGCCGCTATCGCTCACTATCGATCAAAAACACGAACGATTAACCGCTTTTCAGCAATGTTTGGAAAAAAAATATTGGAGAACTGTTGGATGAAGTGTATTGAGTTAAAAGAAGATTATATTAAAGATTAAATAAAAACGTTGCCAAAAAAGTTGTGTTTTATTATCAATACAGGAAACTTTTCAGCCTATGTAGTACAATATAAAAATTCTGATCTAATCCTTCTGATGGTGTTTCTAAGTATAATAATAATGTTGTTATATGTATTTACTCAATGCGCTGGATACGAGTATATCATATCGATTTTCTTTGGAATTATTTGTGTGCTGCTATTAGAAAATTGAATACTTTACGTTCAGCGTGACCTCTGGCAATATTAAGAATTATTTATTTTGCGCTTGTTAAATCGAGATTATCGTAAGAATTAATAATTTGCTGGATAGGGACTTATTATTTTTGAATTTACCTCCTTATTGTCACACGGAAACGCATTATTCCAATTATGCTCAACTCACAAAAGATATAGGCTTTTAAATGGCTTTTCTAAGCGTTGATAGCTGTGATATCGACGCTATGCACCACACAAGTTGTATTAAAATTTTTTCTGATAACCGGAATTTTGCGATTTGGGATTTTATCGTTTTAGATTTTCTTAATTAAGAATTTTGTTAATGGGTATTTGATTTTGAGATACCGTACACAAACTTCGGATCGTGTACGATTCCGCTGCCGTTACTAAAGTTTTAAACAGCTTAACTAGTCTAGTTCAGCTTTGTTATAATTTTGAAACAAACACTATATAAAAAATTTTAAAAACTGCTTAACATAAACATTTTTGTTCTTCTTACAGGAGCTTAGCCGAATACGACACCATGTATAGAATAACGTGCTTATGTACCCGAATCTCAAAATTAACAGTAATTTTGAAAACCATTAACAATACAGTAAGTAAAATTCAATATATTTAATTCATCTAAACAGTTCCACCATACTTACCTGTCGTAACAATATCCAAACCCTGCATAATTTGTACCATTATGTACATACCTACTTATACATAAACTATTTATAGTGGAAAAAAGGAAAATAAAGCAACAATAACAAAACAAGTAATAAAAATAGTGAGACATTGTTTTGATGAAAAAGCTCTTATTCACATTTAGAATAAAAACGCTTCGCCCAACGAAAGTTTAGTGACATTTTTTTTTTTTTTTTAATACATACATATATCTTTTAATCATTGTTTGGTATTGTTAAAAGAATCCGGCAGTCGAAATAGAAAAATTCGTTCGAACTTATCAATCAGTAATTTTAAAATTTAATAATTTTTTTTTTTTGGTTTTGGTTTTGGTTTTGGTTTCAACCCCGTGATACCGCGGTTTGTTTGTTTTAGTTATCAATTGAGATTAGAAAAAAATTGGTTTTAAATTACGTATCTGAACTTAACGTATTTGTACACATACAAAAGAATAAAGTATTAATATTTAGCGAATAAATTTTGGTCCAAGGAAAAATCTGTACATACATAAATGTACATTGTACATATAGCGAATATAGTTAACTAATTAATTAATGAAAATCTATTTAGATGATAAAATACAATTATAATTTAATTTAAATAATTAGATAAGGTTTTTTTATTGGTTTAATACTCTTTTGTTTTTTAATTTTTTTTTCTAGATGGCTTATCTGTGTATAAAAGGAATTGGAAAGGCAATAGAAGTTTTGAATATAAGAAAATATTTTTCTTAGGTAAAAGCTTTCGTTTAATTCGGTGGTGCAAAAGTTTATTTTATTATTAAAATTTTTATTTTTTTGGTGAAATTGTCATCAGACTAATAAAATTTTATTATATTATATTTTGATTATTAATAAGACTATTTATTTTATTTTTTTTTTTTCGCTAAGGTGCTAATTTTTGAATTAGCATCATATATTTTTTTTATTAATAACAATCCAGGTGATTTCGTAGTATTATTGTTTTGTGTTATTTATTTTATTTATTTGTTTATACTATTTAGTTAAAAAATTAAATAATATCAAAATAAATATAAATTGTAATAAATGGTGAGTAACTTTTGAGATTTTTTCAGTTTTAAAATATTATTATTCCGGTGCACTAAGCTAGAAAACTAATATAGTTTTGAGCAAAATTTAAAGTTATTTTATTTAGTAAAAATAAAGGATTTTCAATAAAATTGTGTTGTGCGTATATTGAATAAAAATATTTTAAAAACTCTTAACGGTAATAATATATATTTTTTTATAAGTGATAACATTTTTGTGATATATCGTGAGTAACCTACACTGAATACATATAGTGAAACCATGGCTATTATTTGCTAGGATTGTTTACAAATATTACAAGAAAAATATTTGTCTCTATAAAGTTCGATTTGGCTTTGAAACCCAATTAGTGTCTCTCAAGTGTAATTGATTGCACAAGTGTATCCCAATGCGATTAAGTGAGTGCCAATCGTCATAATTTGATTGAAAATAAATGAGCGGTTTTTTGCGATAATAACGTTGACTACGATTGCAATATTTGTCGATTTGATTAAATTTTTACCTTGTCTAGTGAAGTTGAAGTTGAACTTGATTTACGTATTCATAAATAAATGTAAACTATTAAAAATTATATGTTTGTGATATTGTGTGAATTGCGTGAATTAAAATTATTACCATAATATATTAGGATTATTAGATAATAAAATATTATTGATTAGTTTTGCATAATTTGTTCTGAATTTATTTGTCTCAAACAAGTAGCTCTTAACGTAGTAAAGGAAAAATAAGTGCCAAAACAGAATTGATTGATTTATAGTGAAATTATTGCCCTGCAACTTTAAAGGGTTCCAAAATTCAGAATCAAATTTAAACGTACGAGTATTTAATAATAATTCGCAGAAAAAATTCGACTTAATAGATTTTGTTACCCTGTTGAGCAATAATTTATTGCATTTTCACTGCAGTATTTTATAAAGTTTAATTTCACAGATTTATTGAAATTTATAGAGGCTTTGTTACTAAGCCTAGCAAAATTAAAAATATTAAAAGTCTAAGGACAATGTTTAAAAATTAAGATCCAAATAGAAGATAGTTTTAATTAAATTTCAATTACCATAAAGCAATTATACTCGTAAATGGAAATTTACCTTAAATTTTAAATTTTGTGGGAATCCGCATGTTTTCTAATGCAATATAGTTTACCAATTCAAGTCATATTGCATTAATATTATTTGTACTAGCATACTAAGTAGTAAGTAGGTAATTATTTAGCAGAAATACAATTAATTTTAACACAAAATACAAAGAAAAGAAAAATACATCCCACTTCTTTTATGTTGCATTTTTAATTATTTTATGTATCCCAAATTAAATCTAAAGAAAGACCAACAGGGCTTTCGCTGATTAATAATAAGTTTATTTATTTTGTGTATAGTACGTTGCTTTCTTTTTAATGTTTCATTTGAAAGCTCACCGTAATCACAGTAAACAATTTAACAAACAGTAAACCATTTATCTCTTTATGATCGTCTTGAGGAATTTTAACTCTTTAAACGAAACAATCTGTTTGAAGTTGTGTTAATTATACAGAACGCTTTACGGCTAAATACGTGATATTAAAGCCCCTTAAACAATATTATATTATTATTATTTTGAGGGTACGTACATATGTAAAATTAATCGTTTAATATAAAGAAAAACACAAAGACTTGTGAGACAGAAACTACGCCAAAAAATTTTATTTATTTTTAGCAAAGTTTGTAATTGTTTCTAATTTCAATCCAATATTTTCAAGTCAATATGTTCGTTGTACATTCAAATAAAAATGCATTCAGTGAGAACGAGTCTCAATCTTCTAATTTGTCAAAAAATCAACTTAGCGCGAAATAAGCACACTTAGAAAATCGCACACAAATCAAAGCATCTAAATTGCCAAGGAAAATCTAGTTAATTCTAAAAATAAAAATAATAAAAATTATATATTCTAAATTAATTTGGCATTAACATTGATAATGAAAATTAAAATTAAACTATTTTTAACACTATTCCTATCTAAATACATACATAAATAGTATAACTAATTTAACTAGCAGTTAAAAGAAGAAGACACGAAATTTGTTTATAAAATCTAACACATTGGTGTTGTAATTAAATAGCCCGTGCATGTACACACTATAAATTTTACTTTCATTCGCACGGTAATCAATTCGTTAAAGTGTGGTTATTTAGTTATCTATAATTTTGTAGTACCTGCCGTCGCACGGCAATACCGTATTCTTAATAAAACTCTATTTAAGCTTTTTCATTGTCAAGGCAGCTAAAATTATTTTTTTTTTTATTAAATTTCCTGCAAAGAAAATTTTTTATTTTTTTTTTAAATTTTATTTTGGCATTTTGTCATAAAAAAAAATGTCTGGTACTCGGTTGTAACCTTTGTTTTATGATATAGAATAGCGCAAAACAAATAAAAATTGATTGAACCTAAAACGCGAATGCACTATACCGTGACTACATGAAACCCAATTTATTTATTTATTATAATCTAAATGAATTAGTGAATTTTGAAGATGCTAATTATTTAGATTTGTCTGAGCCGATCTAAAATGTGCCTGGTACATAAATGTTAATTTTTAAGCTACTCGTGATTTTATTAATTCTTATCAATATATATATATATATATTATCTATGTAAATACTGTACAAGTAAATGTATTCTAATTTTATTAGCATAAAATTTTGTTTTTAAAACATGAATATGTAATTGATGTTAACTTATAACAAAAAAAAAAGCATCAGCAAATGTGGCGCGCAACAGATTGTTTGCGTACTATAGATTTTTATCGAAAATATAAAAATAAAACTTTCAAATTCCCGTCAGCTTTCGTTCCGTGACCACTGTTAATTAGTCAATCGTTTAATTCCTGCCAGTATGCGCACGTATAATGTCACAAATGAAAATAGATCAATTACATGAAATAAATTTCAAGTTCAGCCACCTTATCGTACAACAATTATTACATTATAGTATTATTAGATAAGCGTGACGTGTTGATAGGGAATCTCCAAATTAATGTTCGAAAATTACTCTTATCAGTCGAATGATATTACATTTTTACGCTTGCATTTAATCTATGACCTTACAATAGAAATAACATTTTAAATAGAACACTTGTTTATATTTCGCAAAAATGTATAAATTTAATCTCTATCGATTTCGATTTGCTAGGTCATCATCAGGAATTAAACTCTCAGTTTATGTCAGTTAAATGTTTAACTTTCAGTTTAACTCCTGCTATTTATTTTTTAGTTATTAATTTGAAATGTTATTCAATGTGTTTCGCCATGTGCCGACGGCAATAAGTGTTAACAGTACACTACAGAAAGATTTGGACGTTTAAAGACCCCTTGGTTAAAATCGAGCAAAAAATGGCTAAAATAAGTTTTTGTAAACATAATTTTTTTTTTTATTCTACAATATTGGTTTATATAGGCTAAATGTCATGAATGCTATTATCAAAATAAAACTCCTTTAATTACGAAAATGTGAATGATTTATTAAACACGTATTAGTTTAACTTTAACTTTGCATTACAAAAGTAGCTAATAATCAAATTTAAATACCTCGTTTTTTATGTCAGACTTTTATAATGATTAGTTGCTGGTTGCTGCTACCTTCTGTGGTTTAATTTTAAAAATGCTAAATTTTACATTCTTAAAATTTAGTTGATTCTAAAATCACCTTTTAAAAAAAGCAAACATCGGGAGAGAAAAAAAATTAAAAAGATTTTAAGTCTATTGAAAAAACTGATATTTGATTAAAAATAATTAAATATCAGAATGAAATCATGGTTTCGAGAATACAAAAGCGATTTTCCGTCATAATCTGTATTACTTCTTTGCTAATTAGTTCATGAAATTTGGCCTTACTTTTGGCTTTAAATTGTTAATTTTGTAAAAATTTCATTTTATGGTAACTATTATTCAAGGCTAAAATTCAATTCATGCAGAGATTATTCTAATGCCCTTTCCGCCTTGCCAATTTTCACTAACTACAGTAATATTTCCATTTGAGTACACCACATATAGTGTACTATTATAAAATAGATTCAATTAAATTTTTAATTCATTAACATTAACAGAGCTGCCTTCAAGAACCACACTAACAATTCAACTTGAGTTAACCGTGCATTTATTCAGTTTAGTTTCAAATTCTGACATTACAATTAAAAGAATATTTTTTCGACTATGATTTTATCTAAAATAAAGCAGGAAAGAATAATGTACTCGAAATCATGTTGCAATAAAGCCACGTACACTACACACATTGGCCGTACGAATACCGAATTTCAAGCAAACAACGAACACTGAATGCGAAGGATTAGCATCATTATCCAAAATAAAAAAATCCCAGAAAATCAAGATTTTTAAATATAACAATTTTTTGATATATTAGTTTAATTCGTTGCATGCCTTGATTAGAGGATAAGGCTGCCGCCCACAAATCCCCGCTTTGACGATTTATTAAAATTAGAGTATTTATAGAAATTAACACGTTTTAAAAAATTTGTGTTTTTTAATAATTATTCACATACTAAACTAGAGAACTCGCCAAATCCTTTTAGCATTGGTACTTCTGTCCAAGGATGACAAGTTGGCTGGCAATAAACCGGCACACAAAAAATTAATATTTGAGATACAAAAAAATAATAAAACGGCACAAATTAATGAGCAACAAACAAAAATTTCTTAGCATCATAATAATAATTTGGCAACATTTATAATTTTTTGGCACTATTGGAAGGGTACACAAAAATTATTTTTTGGCATCGAAATAAACATTTTGGGCGACAAAAATAATTAACTGGCAACAAAGTTATAAATAAATAAATTAAAACTTAAAAAAATTAAATTAGTTTTAAAATATTCTGGAAAATGGAGATCCCTAATTTAACTTAGAATTGTAGAGGCTAACGGCTTTGGTAACTCTCACGGGCACGCGGAAGGTCGCTTCGGTCCCCCCCGCTTAGCCCTCCGAGGGGCCTTAGATTTAAACTTCGAGGGACGTAGGAGCCAGGATAGGCAAACATGTCGCACTGCGTGCCGCACGTAGGAGCGGATATATATAGAATCTATTAATGACACTGCAATATTTTATATCGATCCCCCATCAAATATTAAATAATTTGTATCGATTAAATTTAATTTTTTGTCTCGATTTTTTTTTTTTTTTATTCTAAAAATTATTTTTTTCTGTTCCAAAATATTATATTTGTTGCCAATTTATTAATTTTGATGTCAATGTTTGTCGCCACAGTATTTAATAATGTTCTCCAAAAATATTTGTTTGTTTTTTCATATGTGGTGCCAAAATATTATTTGTGATGCCAATTTATTATTTTTGATGCTAATGTTTGTCGCCAAAAAATTTTTCTTGTATGCCCGTTTAAATTGTCCCGAAATTATATAACTTCCTTTTGTTTATTGTACAAAAAATTAAAGTGGCGTTCCTTTTTAATGGGGCATTTTTGGGGGGATTTTTATTTTCGGAAATATAATGGTAAAGTATACTATGTATATGACCTAAGTCCATACTCTTCAATTTTACTCATTTACTCACCTTTGCTTATTCTCGAATTATTAAGTTGGCGCAAACCGGTGACGATCAAAAACTTTGACTTTATTAATTTCTTAATATTGGCAATATTCTGCTAAGTATATTCTGCTATTTTTAGCAGAAATCAAGATATGAATTTTAAAATTTCCATATAGCTTTTTTTTGATTAAGAACTAATAGTTTTTTGATAGTGTAGCTATTTAATCCATTCATCGCAGCACGTACTTTTGAAGAATGGAAACCAAACAAAGTTTTTAGTTTTTCAATTTTTTCTCCTATAGTAAATTTGTAAGTGGTTTATGTAATTAGTGAAGGTTATCTTTTAAAAGAGGTATTTTGAATGTTAACAAATTTTAAGAAGTATAAAGAACAGAACAGAAAAATTTTACTTCCAAAAGAAGTAAAAACGACACATTAAGCTAGACTGATCACCAGTGGCTGTTTATAATTACCTATCAGTTTTATAAAAATATTACAATCAGGTTAACTTTCTGTATCCAAATTTACTCAAATTTCAGTCGAAGATTTCTTTCAAAATATTTAATAAAAATTGTTAAGAATTCTAATGTATTTTTTAAAATTTGTATTTAAATTAGTTTCTTAGCTCGGATGCTGATACTTTTATTCTACTGGCTATAATTAAAAATACCAATTCGGGGTTGTTGAAATTGATTTTGAGATTTTAAAATCAAATTTTCAGACATTTTAAGATAAATTGTCTCCTCTTTTAAAGAGGATACAATTTGAAACAAACAGTAAAGCCCTATTACATTCCAACTTACTTAGTTACTGAAGCAAATAGTTTTTTTTAACGTTGAAAACGTTTATACTGGGGTTCCTAAAGAAAAAGCGAACCACCAAAAAAACTGACCCAAAAAATGTAACAAAACCGCCATCTCTGTTTAGGTACTACAGAGAAATTTAAAAAATGTAGAAATTGCCATTTTTTATGTTCTATTATTAATTATTAATTAATATATGTATAAGTATACTAGAAGAAAAAGCCCGTAATACGGGCGTAAATATTACTTCTTTTAATTTCCCATAAGAACTAATGCAAATTCGGTCATTTTGACTTAAATATTTATGAACTAAAATTCACTCGAATTGAATATATTATTCGATAATTTGCGTCCTCAATATGTTTAGAATTAATGATTGAAAAATCGTAGAAGAAAATCTCCCTACATTTTCAGGTAGGATGAGAAAAGTAAACCACCATTTTTCACTACTTATGCGATCAAACAATAAAATTTTTCTGTTTACAGGAAAAAAAATTTACAAATCAGGACTGCCTTGATTTTTGACCGGCCCTTCACATGACAATCGCCGTATATAGTATAGTAATTTAGCTAGGGACACTGTAGAACGCTTTGAAAAAATAAAACAATTTAACAATGCAAATAAAATAAGATTTATTATATTGTTTGTGGCGTAGTGATAACGCATTCGACTAGAGCAGCAAAGGCCTTCGGTTCGATCTTAATTTTTTTTTTTTAATTATTCATGTAATGACCAAATATTTTACTTTAAATTAAACATTCTGCTTTATAGTTATTACAGTAATTACACAAGAAAATACATGGCCCGCGTCTATGATGCCCCTAAACACTACACCAAATTATTTAAAAACTATCATATATTATAAGTTGTAGTAAGCCATGAGAATTTTTCGGAAAAAAAAAATGTTCCTTTCATAAACTTCAAAGCATGCTCTGTTTGAAACAATTTAAGAATGAAAATTAAATAAATTTCCTTAGGTTGATATGGCTTAGTAGAAATGTTTTGGACTAGAGCGGCTAAAGTCCGGGGTTCGATTATGATCAAGGCATTTTAGTTTTGTTTTTCAATTTATATTTTTTTGACGTTATAACATCTTAACACCGCATGTTCAGAAAATTGACAAGAAATTTTTCCCTTGGTCGTGGGCAATTACTAATCAACTATAAGCATTACCTTTAATTTAAATGTGTTGGTCCTTAGGCTTTATGGCTCACACATAATATTATCGAATGATTTCGCGCGATTTAAATCCTTCAACAACTGTAGTGAGAGAATGGCTCATCCGATCCGAGCAATTCTGAAGTCAATTTTTGCGTAAAGAAACAGTGGTGGTTAATTTAGTTTAAATTAAAATAATTAATCTCAACATGTTATAAACGTTATCACGCAAAACAGCTACGGCCATGTTGTTGACACAGCCCACCCCGATTTGTTTATTTTTTTCTGTCTGTAAGGTTTATTATTTAAGCCCTAACTCTTTGGTTTAAGGTTTATTTAAAATACAATAATCCTTAAAAGCCTTTAGTCTCGAGCTATTCCTATTTGGCTAAAACATAACGGTGGTTAAAAAAATATCAAATGGTCAAATGGTGATTATGGCAGCGGCCGCTTGACATCAACATTAAATTGTATCCGTCCTAGGACGGGCTGTACCCCCTAGTATTGTAATAAAATTGTATTTCATTCAAACAATTTTATTTAATAAACATAAGGAAATGATATACACAAAGTAAAATTTTTCCTTTTCAAAACACATACACATATAAGAAAAAAATCATAGCCTTCTAAGCGAAATATTTTTTTTTTTTACGGTAATTGTGTGTTGTTGCGGTTTGTAATTTTAGAATAAAATCAGTTAGGCATAATTATTCGATAAACAAGGATGCGGATTATAAAAATATTTTTTTCACGTGGTAATAGAAACATATTTAGGTATTGACATTTGGTAGAAGAAAAAAAAACATAAACAAATCGCAACGAATATGTACATATATGTAAATATGTATTTGACTGTCATTGAGATACATAGGTGATTTCTTCAAGTTATTAATTCCGTTTTCAACGGGTAAACCGGCAGAATTTCTTCTGCCACCATTGCTTTTTAAATCACCTTACTACTTCAAAAGCTTTATCAAAAATTACTCAAATAAGCATTAAATAATTAAGAAATGATTTAAGAAAAGGAACTATCAAAGTTGTTATTCGATAAAACTCCAATTTTGTTTTTCCGGAAACCTATAATCATAGTGCAAAAACTTTATACTTTTACTTACAGTGTAGTACCTATGGATTTTGAAATTCATAAAATTATATAAGCGGAAAGTAAAACGTGTTTGCATTATGGATTAGTATTTGTACATCAGTAGGAGTATTTCCATCTCAAAATTAGAATAAATTGTCAAGTTTCTTTTATTTTGTGAAGAACTAAGTTTGCCGAGAAAAGGATTGCGGTTTTTTTTAAATTTATCATTTTATTAGTCAACGCTTCTTTTGGAAGTTTTAGACTTTTGAATAAATTCGAAATACCTGATGTCTACAGTACAACCTCAATTGTCTCGAATAAAAGTTAAAATCAAAATACAGTGATGTAGTTTTGTGTTAAAATGTATGCTTCCTATCAGGCTTTAAAGTTTCTGATAGTTTTTCTGGATTACCCTATGGTGGGGCAAATTAGCTTAAATTCATAAATTTAAGATATAATTATTTTTTTAGTTCGATTTTCTTGCCTATAATATTTATAGTGATTGAAGAGAGCCCGCCAATTTCGGATCCTAATTGCAACGGATCGTAGTTTTTCTAAGGACATGATTGAATTATTTAAAAATTATTGTTTTTTATTTATTCACCACAAAAAATGTACCTGGGTAAAAATCCTGTATAAATCTTGCAAAAGTGGCTTGCAATAAATATCTGATAAGCCGGAATAAAATCTTAAATTGCGATAAAAATCTATTTCTCGGTTTAGTTAATTCTTTGACTGATCAACTTTAGTTAAAACTTCGACTGATCAACAGTTATATTAAATTACGCCGAACTTGCTTAAGGAAACGTTTCTTAAATGCTGTTACCAGCAGAATATAGCTATTCAGACTTACCTTTAATTCCATATCAAACCCAATTCCTTGATTATATTAGGTTAGGTTAGGTTGAAGTGGCTGCTATCGCACACTTAGGCCAGCAATGGCCCGTTGTGATACCACAGATTATATTACCACGTTTATTTGATTATATTACCACGTTCAAATTTTTAATTACAAATAATACTGTGAAAAAATTAAAATTAAACCTAAATTATATGGGTCTAGGTGTTATGTAAGAGTTCACCTAGCTGCACAGCAAACAACATCTACTGCACTGTATTGAGAGGTAAAAAAATATTTATCAAAACAAAAACTTTAAATAAAGAACATAATGGATTGTTTATCTTGATATTAAATGTATTTGACCTAAAAATCAAAATTTTAATCAGACCGACTAAAATTTTGAGTTTTAGGCCAAAAATATACAGATCAGTATTTATAACCCATTATTTATGATAGTCAAAAAAAAATCTAATTATTGCAAGGAAATTAAATTAAAATAAATAATTTTAATTTAATTTGCATTTCACGCTTTATTTTGTCGCATACTTAAATAAATGTGACAACATTTTTGAAATTTTCCAACAATTTTCCCAATTTGTTCTGTTTGCGATGCTTTGTCATGCATATTTCTGTATAACCTTATATTGCATTTCGCAACAAATTTACTATTATGTAGCCGAAAACAATGATGACCGCGCGGAAATCGCAATATTAAGCAATATCGTTTTCTGTTACTACGAGTAAGGTTTTCATCAACTTATCTTACTACCGTACATACAGACATTAGGTCTACGTCATTTCATATACCCGATGAACCCATAAAACAATAAGAAAGGACATTGACGACACATTAGTCATACAGAGCCAATTTTATTTGATGCACAGAGTGTAGTATAAAAGACACTCTCATGTGATTTTATATTTGTAACTGCCAAAAATTATTTATAAATACAGTGTCATCAGATACCGGATATATTGACGGAAGTTTTATCATCAACAAATTAATCAAATGAATGGATCCATATCGGAAGGGTATCCACAATTTGAGGCCTGTGTCAGAAATTGTGTGAGAAAATTTAAATTTTCCCATGCATCACAATTGAAACTGAAATTAATCCAGCGTACATATCTTCTATACAACAACAAATTACCGTTTAAACAACATAACAGAAACCACAATTTATTTGTAACAATTAAATTGGCACCAATAATGCTACGGTAATAAAAATTATATTGTCATAATAATTACTTTTCGATCGTCTATATATTCAAACAGTTTAACTCAAAAAATACATAAATTTTAATCTCAAAATTATTATCAAAAAAAAAAAAATCATTTCAAATTTGTTTATTGCAAAACTAGATCCACGCCTCTATTGCAATTCCCGCGCTTTACTTCTAGCCAACCAAACAAATTCGTCTTGTTATTAAATTGTATTTTGGCCAGACGCCATGATTTACAAACAAATCTCTAATAATTCAAAATAAAATACAATTAAATTATTTGTAATTACTTCAAGGTTATGATTACAAACCAAAATATTTCTTGTAACAAATAGAAAAAAAAAATTTGTTTTCTTAAATTTGCTCGTTATTTTAAATTCCGCGTTTAGACGCGGAAGATCAGTAGTAATACACTATACGTATAAAAAAGATAATTAAACAAAAAAAAAAATTAAATGTTTGGAAATATCCTTTTTGAAAATTTAATTAATTTATAAAAATGACAATATTTACGATACAATCAATTAATTAATAAGTGAATTTAATCCTTTAATTATGATTAATACTAATTATTTATATACTAAGTGCATAAATTTATTTGTGTGAATTAACAAATGACCTTCACAAGGTTGGGAATAATAATATTAAAGTTTGATGTTTTTTAATTTAATTTGATTTATATTGATCAATCTATTAATTTGTATCAATCAATGTTAATAAATTTGTTTAGACAGCAGAAAAAGTGTTCAGTAAGATTGATTTTGAGAAAGTGTTCTAAGTAAATAAAAAAAAAACTTATAGCCTGATTAGAAATTGGCACGGTGTTTATTTTAACCAGTATCCGAATGGTAACGTAATATTATTGTTGTGTGTACAATTGAATTTCAAACTTAAATTAAATATAATTAAGAACATATAAATACATATAATAAAAATTAATTAGTAATGTATAAACTAGTATTAGCCAGATTTTTTATGTTGGGATGAAATATTTTATTTGCCTGACACTTCTTTGGTGGGAGAAAAAAATTATTTTACTTGTGAGAATTTATAGATTTGTTTTCAAGTTCACAAATAAGTTTGTATTCTAAGTAAATGTACATGTACGTACATATATTGATCGAGATCTTATAATTCGATCTATTGGACAGACGATACGTATTGTTCGGCTTAATTAAGTTAAATTTTGAATTTGGTTTTGATTTTATTCTATAGTTAGGCAATAAACTAAGTAATAAACATATTTGCGAGATGTTGATTTAAACTCAGAACAATATAAGATCGCAATATTAGTATATTATAACAAAAATTGTATTTAATTTCTCATATAAAAAGGCTAGCAGAAAAGCAACTGGGTTTCTGACTAAGGCCCCTAAATTTAATAAGCTGTTTAGCAGTTTCAACAGTTCCAAAGCTTCATACTCTTTTATTCTATAAACAAAATAATAATTTCTGAATTTGTAGCGATGTACCGCACACTTTAAAACACCAGTTAAAATTTAAAATACAGAGTTTCGTACCTACCTACCGTTTAGATTGTAAGTATCATAGATAATTTCGAAAAACTGAACTAAAAATTGTATATTTTTATTAAAGTCTAAAATGCAAGAAGAAGTAGTAAACACAAATGGATTAAAGGAACTGTCAAAATTACAGGATTGATACAGGAATGTAATTAAATCTCAGGTAGCAAAGATATCATGATTTGGCATTAACATTTGACAATCATACCTTTAGATCGAGCCGATTTGATTTTGCATATTCAAATTTTCAATTTTTTCAATTAGTTGTATTACTATTTTGCCAGCAATTAAAATATAATATTTGACACACATACAGTACAGTCGTGGCAGACCGATTTTTTAAGATTTAGACACTTGAATTTAGTTACATCAATGAGCGTATCTCGTAGTAAAAATTTGTTAAGAGGAAATAATCCGAAACGAAGAAAACACTTTAGAGACCCATGGCTTACTATCTGGCTTTGTATATACATATGTAGGTAATCTTCAATATTATCACAAATTTGTAATTTACATCACTTTCGATTTAGATACATAATTTATAAATTACATGGAACAATTTGTTTTTCTTTACTGTAAATTTCAGGCGGACTCACCATTACTCGAAAGTTTCTCGCCCCCAATTTCTTTGAAATTTTTGGATAAGGGCACATCAACGTCGGAATCCCCTGAGAGTAAATCACGAAAACAATCACACGATTCAACGCACAAAGGTTTTTATGAAAAGCTAAGTATAGACGAGGGATCACCGCACAAACATCGCAATTCCGCAGGTTCACCAAAAATGGTCGATAAAATCGATGTAATCCAAAATGTTGTCGGCGATTGGGGCAAATGGCAACTTCGAACGGTGCTGCTGATATTTTTATGTAAAATTCCATCGTCATGGTTTATGGCCTGTATTATATTTACGGCACCGGCACCGCGTCATGGTGAATTTTATTGCAAACCGCCGATGGTCGCAAATTTGCCAAGAGAAAATAAATCCGATTGGATCAAAATTCTTCATCCGTTCATGGAGAAAAACGATAAAGAATTTAAAATTGATTTTTGTAATGTTTACGAGGACGCTTTAGATCATGTGCATCATTATTATAAGGCCAACGACACATCTAAACCATGGGAGGTGCCAAAACGGAATTCAACAGTCATTCCATGCGATTCCTTTGAGCATCAAGCGGCGTTCACCTCTATTATTACACAATTCGATTTGGTATGCTCGCGAGACATTTTAGTAGCTACCACGCAATTTTTTCATCTTTTTGGTGTACTGGTTGGCGGAATTTTGGCAACAAAACTATTAGAAAGGTAATTTAACTATTTTTAAATAATAAAATTTAGTTTTCATTATTAAGTTATATAATTTTGATTCATTTTTTTTTCTACTTGTTTGATTCAATTATAGCGTGAGCCCTAGAAGAGTTATGTTGTTTGGAATGTTTACTCAAATTGCTTGCGGTAATTTAACAGGGCTTGTCAACTCTTATGGACTTCATGTATTCTTTAGATGTTTGTCGGCCGTGTGTTGCGCTCAAATGTATACAGCTGGACAAATGATTTGTAAGAACACATTATCAATGTGCTTTATGGAATTTGTAATTAACAATTTTATTTTAATTTTTAGTTCAAGATATAACGGGAGGAAAATATAAAACAGTTGTGACAACATGTTTCGAACAATTTTGGTCAATTGGAGTTATTTTATTGCCGCTTGTTGCTAGTTTCTGGGCCAGTTGGACACATTTATATATGGCTATATCACTACCAACATTTGCTTTAATTTTCTTACACCAATGGATTCCAGACTCACCAAGATGGATGATTAAACGAGGTTATATTAATGAGGCTAAGGAAATTTTAATTGAATCAGCTAGATATAATGGCCGAATGAGTCAATTACCCAGTGATTTAGAACATCAATTACAAATTCAATCGGCTGCATGGTAGGTTTAACATTATCACTGAAATGTTTCTAAATATTTAAATTAATTTATAATATTTATAGTATGGCCGATCCACCACCATCCAATTGGTGGTCAATTTGGGAGGGTAAACGTGCAAAAACTAATATGTTCTGTGTACATTTAGCATGGTCAATTTACATTGTAGTATATTATGGAATGTTGCTCAATATTAGAGCTTTCAGTAG
The DNA here is from genome assembly GCA_963556165.1 of Tipula helvola. Taxonomy (NCBI): domain Eukaryota; kingdom Metazoa; phylum Arthropoda; class Insecta; order Diptera; family Tipulidae; genus Tipula; species Tipula helvola. The sequence continues at coordinate 206,899,088 of OY744481.1, forward strand.
GGAACACTTAGAAGTAAACACAGTAATTGCCGGTTGTTCAGAAATGACGGGCGTATTCATAGGTTTATTTTTAATTTTAAATACAACTCGCAAATGGTTGTGGACTGGATTATTTAATATATTCGCTGGTTGTGTCGCTTACTGTGCTTGGTTAATTCCACAGTCGATACAAGGCAATCCCCGATTAGCTTTACTTATGTTAACGGCAATGACGTCCAAAATTGCGATTTCTTGCACTCTATCTATATTAACAACTGCTACTACAGAGTTAGTATCTCCCGAGAAGAAAAAAATCTGTGGTTTCTCGACTATTGTTTGGGCAAGAATATGGTTGCTGACTGCACCATTTGTTGGTGCCACAATAATTTTTGGTCAACTGATACCACAAACAGCATTCGCTTCGCTTTCAATAATTGGTGGAATTTTAACATCGTTTATTGTCGGGCCCCGCACATTGCCAAAACCAGTTCCTCAAGTGTATGTCCCTAAATTCCAACCTGATTTTTCCACGCCTGAAATATGGACGGTAAAAGGACAACAAATGGATAATGAAAAAGTATCCGTTTGAATAAGTGATTTTAATATTTTCTATTTTTTTAAATAAAATAATTTTTAAGTATTATTATGATTATTATTATCATTTATTATTACAAAAAAAAGAAAAATTAAAAATTTTTTATTAATTTTAGAAATTTTTAATTTTTACGCTACAAATACTAAATAATAAACCAACAAAACCACACAAATAAAAGACGACTTATTTATATAAAATTAATTAGAAATTATATAATAATACTTGTAATATTTTAGAATATCTTTAATTAATTAAAATGTATTATAATGTTAATAGATAAATTATTTTTTTAATAAAAAAAGTATTTAAATAAATATGACATAAAAAATTTTAATTAATTCTATTGGCTGTTCCAAACTAAATGTCCAAATTGGATGGCAAACTTTGAAGAGTTGTAACTCAGCTGATAATGAACATTTCTAATCGAAGTAAGCACCATCCGCTTCAAAATACTTCTGCCAACGAGGTACAAGCTTGTTGATCCCAGTCGAGTAGAAATCTTGGATTCTGACGAAGTGATCCAGGTGTTGAAAAAGGTGGTAATCCGTATGTGATACTTCTGGGTAGTATCATAGATGGGAGAGTGGTGCACCACTCCAACAGACAAGTCTTACGCAAGCTCTCGAACGGTTGCATGGGGAGTCCGTGCCACCATGGTCTTTCATGCGATTCGTTACCTATCGTTGGCTGAACGTAGTGTTGATTTTATTCGCCATTTCAGCAGCATTAGTTTCAAGTTTGAACTTAGAAAGCAAATTCGAAGAAAAATTGCGCTTATCCATCATTCCCTTTGGCAGCTACAGAAACGTTAGGCTAAAATTAAATAAAAAGCAACTAAGCGGATTACATAGAAAAAGGTTTGTAAAAATAAGGGTATAGAACAATTACTGGTTATCGCAAAATTGACAGGTATAATTGTAGTCAAAACATTACACTTCGAAAATCGGACATTTATTTTGGAATTACCTAATACATTTCAGTCAATACCATCGCGAAGTCTCGGTTCTAAATTTTCTAGTTTGATTGAATTAAGTACAGTAATATCAGTCGATAGCTTCTAAGTAGTTTAAACTAAAGGTTCTTAGGTACCACATCTCATTCTTGAACTGCTTTATTTGTCGGTTATTCACCTTACACGGTCTACCCCTATCTATAACACATACATAGGTAGTTCTCATCTAAAAATGAAAATGAGAAACAATTTAAAGCTTAATCGTTTAATCGTACGGGTACGGTCGTTCAACAATCTGGCGCCACCGATTTCGATGTCGAACCAGTTTTTGCTATTAATGTAAGCTATCAGAATTTGCGTTGGCGTTCTCTTAAATGAGGAGCCGCTATCGTCGTTGGTAACATCAGGCCAAACAAGCTGATTAGTTGTTCCTTAACATGAAATCATTTCATCGTCGTATTTAGTGTTCCAAATATCGCACGCAAGACGGATCTATCAAATGTCATTACTCAGCAACCTTTCGTAGTCAACAATCATAGCGCCCAACTGACACACCCAAAAATGGCAAAGCATCTGACAAATTCAGATTGATAACGTTTGCAAACAATCTAAAGCTAATAAAGTTCATTGCGTCGTGGAATTTAAAACTAAAGACCCGATATTTTCCGTCCCGGTTACCAATAGCAGTTGTGTTTGGTCGGTTGAAGGGCAACAAACCAACAAAAGAAATAAAAAATACAAGGGACGTTTCAGTCGAAGCAGCATGCCTGATTATTTTATTTGAATATCAATAGCAATCGGTGATGTTCGGTTGACGTTCGAAAAGTCACAATTTATAAAAATGAACGGGCAGGCGCAATAATATGTTATTGCGCATAATGTCATCTTTAAAAGACTGGTATGAACTAACATTAACACTAGTTTCCAATTCGGCATTCAATTTTAATACAAATAACTGTTAAATTGGCATTAAATTCGAATAACGTTTACTTATTATGAATATAGGTAGAGACGGAATAGCAGGTATATGGGGATCTCTTGATTGCATGCACCAATACAAACAAAATTAAATCAAACAAATTTCAAGGAACATATTAAAATATTACTCGAAATGGCGGATTTCTACACATTCAGAGAAAATTATATTGTTATGTATATGTGAGTTGATTCATAAAAATTAATGTAAACGATTGTTGATTTTATTTTTAATATTCTGCGGAAAAATTTTCAGCAGGATTGCATGCGATTTAAAAATATTTTTTTGAGGATTTATTCGCGTTTTGAATTGACGGTTGAATTAGGGTTGATTAGCTTGAGTTGAGTTCATGTACGCATTTAATTTTTAAGGCCGTGTTGATTAGCGAGTGAAGTTTGGCATGATTTTGGGATTGATTTAAGGATGAGTTGGGGTTGGACGAGTTAAGGATGTGTTGGGGTTGGACTACGGCCGAGTTGCGGTTGAGTTTAAGTTGAGTTGGGATTGGGTTGAGTAGGAGTCAGTGGTTTTAAATTTTATAATTTGGAGTGTGTTGAGAGTTGCGTTAGAAGTTGGCTTGTTTTGAGTTAAGTTCATGTACGAGAGTAGTTTTTCGAGGTTCGTTAATTTCAGTCGTATTGGTGGGCGAGTTAGAGGTTAAGTTAGGATTAAGTTGAGTTCATAGACACAAGCAGTTTTCGGACTGTGTTGGTTTAAGGATTAAGTTTGGGATTGAGTTGAGCTTTAGGTTATGGATTTATTAGGGATAATTTTGGTTGTTGAGATGAGTTCATATACCCATGAAATACTGATGCTGACTTTAGGATTGAGTAGAGCGTTGAGTTTGGAGTAGAGTTGAGAGCTAAGTTTTTGGTCGAGTTGGGCATTTAGTTGTGGTTTGCATTGAAGGTTGATTTGTTGTCGAGTATGTGTTGAGTTGGGGTTGAGCTGTGGGGTTCAATTGGTGATTTGAGGGTTGAGTCGTGGTTTGAGGTAGAGGTTAGATTAAGTTGAGTTCATGTACGCATTAATTTTCGAACCGTGTTGAGTTGAGGTCGTTAGATCGAGTTGATATGAGTTGAGCTCCCACACTCTTGTAGCTGTCGAATCGAGTTGGTCTCGGGATTGAGTTGGCCGCTGAGTGTGGAATAAAATAAATGATTGGGATTTGGTTCGAGATAAGTTGAGTTGAAGTTGAGTTAAAGGTTGATTAAGCTTGCGCTGGTGTTGAGAAAAAGGTTTAAAATTATTTGAGGGTTAATTTGGGGTTAGGCTAAGGGTTAATTTCAAAATGGATTTGGGATTGAATTGGTGGTTGCGTTGAGGGTCGGGGTAGTCGCTTGATTTAGTGATTGCGTTTAGGATTGCGTTGAGATTGAGTTGGAGGTTGATTTATAAATTGAGGTAAAGCTACAGCTGATGAATGAGTTAAGAGGTTCAGATAGGGATTGATTTGAGAGTTCAGTTAATTTTCAGAGACGAAGTTTTGATCAGCTCGTGAGGTTTCAGCTCTTTATATTTTAAATTTTATAATTATTTGTTAAAATTGTGATAATTGGAAAATCGAATCCAATAATTTGAAGAAAGATTTTTGTAAATTCGGTTCAGTATATTTGGAGCAGGCCGACTTGTATGGATTAAAGCTTTTAATTGAGTACTTAGTACTTAGGCAATTCTTTTCCGAACTCTTGGATTGATAGATTGGGTCCTATTTCTTAGCCCGCACGGTCCCCAGGCCTGACACCCCTCGATTTTTACGTCTGAGGACGTGCAAAAGAATTGGTTTATGCAACAGAGGTGCCCTCACGAGAAATTTTAATAGAGCGAATTACAGCTGCATTTGAAATAATGAAAAGAGAAATGCGACATCGCACAACAACATTTGAAATAAGGAAAAGGTGTCGTGTATGCATATGGAGTAGAGGAGAACAATTCGAACAAATATTATAACTCATATTTAATAAAAACATAATAAAGATAAAAAGAATTTTCTTGATCCTGACAACTTCTATCTTTTATTTTGGCCATACTATAAATAATTCCTCCAACATGTAACATACCGTTGGAAAGGGTATAAACTAGACAACTTTTTAAAATAAACCTATGTTTAAAATAATGTTTATTTTTTTTTTATGTTGAATTTAGAGTTGAAATTTTTCATACATTTACACATTTTCAAGACTTTCGAAGCTCATATAATTTATTTTCTTGAAGCCATTTGTACCAAATAATGATTTATGTAGACTAAAAATACATTGCAGAATACAATAAAAGTTACTACGTGCTATTACAATCACAAACAAAAAATATGACGATTTAAAGGCGAAATTTCAGGTAATTTAAATAAAAAACGAAAAAAGTTCATATCTCAGTTACCGTGTCACTTAGGACGTAGGGTCGTATGGGTAAAAACTAGCTAATGGCCCACCCAATCCCCCAAAAAATTGTGTCGGTCCATGTGCCGAACACCCTGTATAAGAAAAGAAAATAAATTTAAATTAAAAACAAGCTTTATCTGCTAAGCAAAGTGTTCCTAAATACCACATGTATTTATTGCAATGAAGCTGCCTAAATGTTTACTTCTACATGTACTAAAATGAATTAGATTTGGTTTCTAATAAAATGAAATTAAGCATGGTAACCCATATTGTTTTTAATTTAAATTTCTTTTCTTTTCTTATATAATTTTATGCAGGTACAATTGTACCATTTTTATAAGGAAAACTTGTTTTTCTTTAAATCAAGATATAATAATCTACTAAAAAATTGTAGTGATATGACAAGAATCAATCATTCTGCTTTTGGATAAACAAAGTGGTCGCAATTTTAAAACACAAAAGCTACAAAGTACCTGCATAGCCGGATACAGCCTAAACGCAGTCGATCTTACCGCTCTGACAGCAATCATACTCGAAAAACATTACCCATAGATTAAAGTGAAGGATTGGCGAAGCAATTTGCTAATTGAACTTCATCCCGTAGACCAACTTGATTGTTCGATCCTAATTGGGCATATTTCAGAACTTCATCTAACAATCATTTTAGGATTTCATTTGCATCGTACATATCGAATTTCATCATAATCGGTTAAGAAATAACCGAGTCCATAATTTGCAATATTCCAGAACATCATCAAACTATCGTGATAGAATCCCACTTCCATCGTTCATGTCGAATTTCATCAAAATCGTTTAAGAAATAAACGAGTTCCTTCCTAATTGGCCATATTTCAGAACTACATCTAAAAATCAATTTAGGATACCTACCATTTTCGTGATTTTCTTCTTAATAGGCCATATTCCAGATTTTCCATTTTAGAGTCCCATTTCTATCGTACATGTCGAATTTCACCATAACCAGTTGAAAATTAACCGGGTTCCTTCCTAATATGCCATATTCCAGAACTTCTTCTAAATAACATTACAGAATCCCATTTCTTTCGCAGGTGTCGAATTTCATCAAAATCGGTTAAGAAATAGGCAAGTACCATCATACTTGACCATATTCCAGATGTTAATCTAAAAATCATTTATGGGCCTATTTCCATCGTACATGCAGAATTTGATAAACGGTTAGGAAATAACCGAGTTCCTTCCTAATTGGCTATACCCATGAACTTCATATAAGGATCATTATAGGATCCCATTTCCGTCGCACTTGTTTAATTTCACCAGAATCTGTTAAGAAATATCCAAGTTCATCATAATTGGCAATATTTCTGAAATTTATCTAAAAATCCATCCTAATTGGCCATATTCCAGAACTTTACCTAAACTCATTGTAGAAGAATCAAACTTCCATCGAACATGTCGAATTTCATCATGATCGTTTAAGAAATAACCAAGTTTCATCCTACGTGGCCAAATTCCAGAATCTCATCTAAAAATCAGTTTAGAATCCCACGTTTAGTCATACTGACTGTGTGAGTGGATGGCATGGTATCCTCGAATTCTAACTAATGAATCTTTTTTCAAATAAGATTCTGAAATTAGGCTTATATCTATCTTTTCTATATTTAGGAAAATTTCTAACTCTAGAATTTGTTGCAACAGCCCATTTGCATTCCAATTGGCGATTCTGAATGTGTTATTCATCTTCATACATTAGTACTTCATAGAAAATTATTTGATTTAACTATAAACAATTTTTTAATAGCATTTTCCAGTTGGCACAAATTTGAAACATAAAAAAAACCGGACGAAAACGGCACGACAGCAGCTGTCATTCGTCGCCCGGTAAAATTTTTCGGGCGATTATTAACACAATTGCATTTATAAAATCGATTCTATCGCAAAGAACAAGACAATCCCATAACGCCTACATGACTGCGAGGAGAATCGGTAATCGGTTATGTAGACGGAAAAAACGGGAATGGCATGAACAACAGGCACGCAACATCCAAAATTCTAGCCTGAGAGATAGATATCGTTGCATAAGAGAATTAGCTACGGACTTTCATCCACGTAGCAGCGCTATTCGCAACAAATCCGGTGAGTTGGAAATGGACACTAAGACCGTCCTCGAAGTGTGGCGAAATTACTTCTCCTCGCTTTTAAATAAACAGGCACCACCTTCCGAGCAACAACCTCTCTTGCTTCAACGCGATATTAACGTCGAGATGACACCACCACCTCCTCCATCATATGATGAAGTGCGGAACGTGATATCGCAGATGAAAAATTATAAGACACCTGGTGAGGATGGTATCTGCAACGAAATGCTCAAATATGGCGGTGATTATCTGTTCTGCCGCATGTTTGAGCTAATATCAACAATTTGGTCTAGAGAAGAAATCCCAGTAGAGTGGAAGACGGCTCTTGTATGTCCACTTCATAAAAAGGGAGATCGATTGAACTGCAACAACTACCGCGGTATAGCTTTGCTGAACACAGGCTACAAGGTTTTGGCCAACGTAGTCGCAGCAAAGTTATCAACTTATAGCGAGAGGATCTTGGGTGATTATCAATGTGGTTTTCGTCCAAATAGATCAACGACCGATCAAACTTTTACGCTGACGATTTTGCTGGAGAAATGCTATGAAAAGGACATCCCTGTACACAGTCTATTCATAGACTTTCAACAGGCGTACGACAGCATTAAGAGGAATACGTTATGGAACGTATTGTCCTACCTGGGCATACCGTCAAAATTGGTATCAATGTGCCAGCTTTTGATGGATGGCTCAATATGTAAGGTGCTAATAGAAGGTAAAATTTCGGATGCCTTCGAGATAACATCTGGAGTGCGGCAAGGAGACCCAATAGCTCAAACTCTATTCAATCTATCATTAGAGTATGTCATTCGTAAGCTTAATATAGCACAGCGTAGCTGCCTGTATTATAAATCAACCCAGCTATTAGCATACGCTGACGATATCTGCATTCTGGGTCGCAACATTATCTCTCTGAAAGAGGTCCTCCTCCCATTGGAATTAACAGCCCAACAAATAGGCCTTCAGATCAATGAAGCGAAGACCAAATACATGGTGACCGCGAGAAGGCAGACTCGTGGGGACTTCATTTCAGGAGATACTCAATATGAAAAGGCGAATGAGTTTAAATACCTAGGATCACTGATCACTGAGCAAAACTCCGTTTCTGTAGACATTTCATCGAGGATCGCAGCAGGCTACCGAGCATTTTATGCCAATATTAAAATTTTCAAGTCTCCTCATATATCGCGCAAAATAAAATTGAACATCTACAAGGCGCTGATAAGACCAGTTGTCACCTTTGGTTGCGAGTCTTGGACACTAACAGCGCAAAACATCCAGAAAATCGCTGTAACTGAGCGTAAGATGATAAGAAGAATTCTCGGTCCCATTAAAGAGGGAGCCACGTACAGAATGCGAATGAATCACGAGATCAGAAATGATCTCGATAAAGTCGACATCATAGGATTCATAAAATCGTCAAGGCTGAGATGGCTTGGGCACGTACTACGTTCACAAAATCGGACCACTAAACAGGCCTTGGAGTCGGCACCAGCGAAAGTAGGACCTCGTGGGAGACCACCTACCCGATGGATGGACGACGTTGAGAGGGACCTGTACACACTCGGTCACCGTGTCTGGCGTTCTCTTGTGGCGGATCGAAATATTTGGAGGAGCATCGTTGAGGCGGCCAAATCCCTTCATGGGATGTAGCGCCAGCGGAAGAAGAAGAAGAATTTATAAAATGTCATTCATACGTCAAATAAAAATCAAGAAAAATTTAAGGAAAAATATATAATTATAAAATATTAAAATAATTAATTCATAATTTTATTGTTTTAAGAAAAAATGATTGCTATGGGAAAAGAGAAATGTCAAAAAACTGCCATTTTTCAACCCGGTTTCGCCGGGGATCATTCACGCCCCGGTTTTTTTTTTGTGTAACTGGAAAACCACATAAGTTTAGAAAAACTACTTTCTTTATTTGTGAAATTTTTATTTATACATATTTTATTTATACACACACTGCTAGTTTTGAACAATCCTGTTCATCAGGTAGATTTTTAAAACTGAACACAAATTATATTTTACAAAATTGATTAAATACTTTTGGACCATATTACATAATGTACATTTATATATAAAAATAAAAATATATGTTACATATCGTCGTTATAGAAGAAAAAGTAATCATCTACATATTTATGATTTCGAGTTATAAGGGTTTTAGTATTAACTTTTCTATTAAAAATCCAATTTTTTTAAATTAAATAGTTTGATTACTGTATCTTTTATATTATTTAATGCCATATCTAATGCTAATGATGTTTTCAATAAAAAGTAAGAATTTCAATATAATTTTGTTAAATTTGTATATAATGATTTTTTCTTCAAAATAATTTTGTTCGATATAGATAATGATTTATCGTTAAGTAAATACAAAAACTTTATATTAATGATTTTATTGAATAAAAAAAGATATAATATTTCTGTTTTACATTTTAATTCATTTTTTTTATTTCTTATTAATTACTGAGATTTTTTTTTTAAAAAGTCACTAACTACAATTTTGCAAGAAAAATTAAGAAGAAAAAATCACCATCTATGTACATACATACATGCATATCAGAATTTATGCAAAACCAACATAAATGTCTTATACAAGCCATATTACCCTGGTAACAAAAGTTCACCAGTTCACAAATACTATTTTACAAAAAATCTACACGCATACAATTAACCAAGATTGCTTTGATTATGTTTTTATAAAATAATAAAAAAGTAAACATTATGATGATACTTCTGATGAATATTTTTATAAGTTTCATGATAATAATTATAAAACAAAAATTGCATGTCACACAAAATATAAAGGAAACATATGATGAGCCTTTCGGTGATCCTCATGATGATTTTAATGATGATAATCAAAAAAACACAATTGTTTTGTTTTTACTGTTATTATTCCACACAAAAAAACTGTTTTGAAATTGATCGGTTCATTTCCAATAGCGTGTGAAACTCGGTTTAATAAATCAAATAGCTTAGCTAAAAATAAGGTACGCATGTTTATTAGTTCCCAATTGGTTAATAATTTTATTTTAAAATAAATTTTGGTTCCTTAGGATTAAAGCAGCAGGAACATAAAAAAGAAAATTTAAATAAACAAATTAATATTATTTTAATAAATGAAATATAAAATGAATTTAAAAATAAACGTAAAAATTTAAAAATATGCTTTTGCTTTTCCAGTAAAAATAAAAACTTTAAATGGTTAAATTCATCATGAAACCACCTATTATGTCAGTGGTTCGATCATTGATGAAATTCCTATTGAAATTTCTGATGAAGTTATGTATGAATTTACTGGTTTAATAACTCATGAAATTTCTTTATATATTCCTTAATGAATTCATTGGTTCGGTAATAGAGAAATTCCAAATGAAATTCACACGTTGTTCATCAATGCATTCATTATAAGAGAGGATTATATAGCAAAGTAAATAAGTGAATTTACATCACAAGCCCATGTATCGTTCATTAAATTGGTAAGCAAGAATTTCCTAATGAATTAATCAATGAATTCATCAATACTATGTTACTAGGGTATTGCCATACAATACAAACACAAAATAAAACCTACTATTTCTGTAAGTATTAGCGTCATAATACAGTATAATCTTTACATACTTTGATTTTAAATTGTAGTTTGTATCAAAACCAGTATAAAATATCCCTAACACATACAGAAAATAGTAGATTTTGGATTTAATAATATGCGTGCGTCACGGAAATAATATGGCTTGTATAAAGACATTTGTGTTGGTTTTGCATGAACTAAATTTTGATATTATGCATGCATGTATGTAGATGGTGATTTTTTCTTCTTAATTTTTCTTGCAAAATTGAGTTAGTGACTTTTTAAAAAAAAATTCTCAGTAATTAATAAGTATAGACAAATTTTGTTTTCAGTATTTGTTAGGTAATGAAAAATAGTCTAAGAAAATATAAAAACCTCAATTTTGAAAAAAATGTAGATGATTACTTTTTCTTCTATAACGACGATATATAACATTACTAAATTGTAATTTATATATGTGTATTAATTATATACTCGTAAATTTGGTTTCCACTGATTTTATCATTTAGTAGTGTTGACTCATCAACATTCCAACATTTTAATGTTCACCAAATATGAAGTTTTGGTGCATCTATTGTGCTGACGCTTAACTTAAATTTATAATCATATGTATACTACAAATACATATTTTTGATTTTTTACTTTATATATTTTGTGCTGACTTTGGAAATTAAAAATTGTATATAAAGCGTAGCATTTAATAAAATAAAACAGAATTTAAATTGACACCAACTAATTTTGTTCTCATTAATTAATTAAGAAAAGGCCCCACCAGTGGTAACCTTTTAAGTGTTTAAATTTACTTAAAATCCGATACAAAGGTTTAACATTGGTCCTTCGAGCCATTAAAAACAACTGGCACCTATTAGAAATACGCCAAGCAATAACCGGCAAATTCAAGTAAATTACCAAACAACAAACCATTGAAGCTGCACCACGAAATACTAACTCGCGTAAGAAATTGTTCCTGACACTTGCCGTCTAATAAACTTTTTCAAGTGCAACAATAAGAATGGAAGAACTGCTAAGAAAACAAGAACAAAAAGCAGAAGAGATACAGCAACTCATCTCAAATTACAAGAAAGATGGAGCACAGCGGAAAACAAAACCTTATCTTGAGAAGAAAATCGCAGCGTTGAAGAAGTCTTACAACGAGTATGTTGATGAAGACAACAATATTAGAGATTTTCTAACTTCATTGAATTCAACACATCAATACTTCAAGGATAGAGAAACGGTTTCGGAAAGTTTCACAACAACCATTGAGGATATGCGCCAACGACTCAACACGCCGAGTTTGCCATCCACACCATTACCAACATCAGATGAAGCAGGAACAGATGAAAAGTTTAGATTCAACCCATCTGAGGAGGGCAACAACAATACAACAGAACATGGGGCATCAACAAGTGAAATAAATCACAGCCAACCATCCAGGGCGTCGACCATTGAGTCAAACGTTGCTTTTAGCCAATTGCCAAAACTCAGGCAACAGTTGAAGCAGCAAGATATCCGAATGCGAGGTTTATATCGAGAAATTCGATCAACTGAGGGCATACTGGCTAGTAACAACAGATCCAGATCAGCTTTAAAAATCAAATTAAAAAACATGGAGAGGATGATGATACAGATCAGCGACCTTCATGAATAAATATGCATGGAGACTTCCGAAGAACAGGAAGTAAATTCAAAATATTTCGTAGACCAACACTACGAAAATTTAAAAGATGAACACGAGAACATTATAATACAATTAACAACATTGTTGGAAGAAGAAGAATTAGACAAGATAAAACCATTAGAAATCCGTCTACTACCAGTAGAAATCCCACATTTTCACGGGGACTACATGAAGAGGGTAGGTTTCTCTGACACATTCAAACGTTTAGTTCATAACAACAATCAGCTAACCACGACACATAAAATAAACTATCTTAAAAGTCACGTAGAAGGGTCAGCTGGAAAATTATTGAGTCATTTGGAACCTACTGGAGACAATTACGATGCAGCTTGGGAGATTTTAGAGAACCGCTTTAACAACAGGAGATTACTCGTATCTAATTTGCTGAACACTTTATTGAATCAGCATACGAGCAACACGGAGTCGGCTGCTGCGATCAAATGCTTACATGACACAACAACCGAGTGCCTACATGCCATAAGGAATACAGGCATAAATATTGAAACATGGAGTCCTTTCATCATCTTCAGCTTGATAAAAAAATTGGACAACGAGTCACGACGGCTATACGAGAGCTCTCTAGAAAACCCGAGAGAATTCGAAGAAACAAACCAATTCTTAAAATTTCTAGAAAGGCGTTTCCAATCTTTAGAAGCAATCGGCAACAACAAGATAATGCCAACCCAACAAGCAAGATTTCAACCACCACCGCTAAGACGCGCATTCGTAACTGCCACTCAACCAAGTAATATTTGCGTATGCTGTCAGAAAAACAACAGGACCGAATCATGCCAACGATTCAAAGACTTAAGCATTTCTGAAAGAAATCAGATGGTCATGCTGCACAATTTGTGCAGAAATTGTCTCAGCCAAAACCATTCGACAACAAGTTGCAGCATTAAACTGAGTTGTGTTACCTGCAAAGGCAGACATCATACGTTGCTACACGTAAAAAATCAGGAAAACAGTATTGCAAAACTGAACATCTCAACACTCGACAAGAATAGTGGCCCGGTACTTTTAGCAACAGCTCTAGTAAAAGTACAGAATATGTTCGGGAGTTTTACTCTACTACGAGCACTGATCGATCCAGGCTCACAGGCTACTTTCATCACAGAGCAAGCAGCACAACAACTAGGCCTGCCAAGGACAAGAGTTCTAACTGAAATTTCCGGAATTTCAGCAACAAAAGGACGAGCCCATCAACAGATAACAATAGACATAAGTCCAAGATTTCCATCGATTTTCAAGATCGAAGCTAATGCTTTAGTTCTGGGAACTATCACTAAAACACTTCCAGACAAGAACTCATTGGGTTTAGATAGCGAACTACAAAAAGAAATAATCCTAGCCGACCCTACTTTCGATACTCCCGGACCTATTGATCTTTTAATAGGTGCCGACATATACGGAGAAATCATTTTAGAAGGCATAAAAAGGGATCCGCGTCATAAGTGCATAGCGCAAAGATCAGAGCTAGGATGGATCATATCTGGTCGTCTAACTCAGACCAGCAGCATTGCAGTCACCCGGTTAAATAGCCACGTCACATTGGCAGATATAGACAAGCAGTTAAAATGCTTTTGGGAATCCGAAGAACTGCATCCTAAACGAAGCCTAACTGCTAAAGAGATCGAATGTGAGCAGTACTATGAAGAGACTCACAAGCGTTTAACAAATGGACGATACGAGGTTCGGATGCCGCTTCACAACAACAAACTCAAAGAAGTGGGAATAGGAGAATCTAAAAGTAAAGCAGCAGCTAGATTGATTCAAATTGAAAAAAGATTCAAGAAGGATGAAGAGTTTAAGAATCAATATCACAAATTCATGAACGAATACATCCAGTTGGACCACATGTAACTAGTTAAAGATGACACAGAAAAAGATGCTTCTCGGGTTTACTACATGCCACATCATTCCGTCATAAAAGAAGATAGCTCAACTACGAGATTGAGGGTAGTCTTTGATGCTTCCTGCAAAACAACAACAGGTACATCACTAAATGAAATGATGCATGTAGGTCCAACATTACAAGACAACTTAACGGCAATATTGATCAGATGGAAAAAACATCGTTACGTGATTGCAGCAGATATTGAGAAAATGTTCAGACAGATCAGAATGGCCCGCGAAGATCAAGATTTTCAACGAATTCTCTGGCGATCTGAGACAAATAAGCCAATGAGCAGCTATAGATTAAAAACTGTCACATACGGAACAGCGTCCGCAACTTATTTGGCTACAAAAACGTTACAACAATTAGCCATGGATGAAGCGTCAAGATATCCAATTGGTTCAAAGATAGTTCAAAACGATTTCTATGTGGATGATCTTCTATCTGGAGCTAACACAACCGCAGAAGCAATCGCTGCGAAAAAGGAACTACTGAATCTCCTTTCCAGTGGAGGTTTCAACCTCAGAAAATGGTCCAGCAATGAAAAGGCGTTATTAGGAGAGCTGCCAGAAAATCTGAAAGAGGCAGGACTCCACTCTATAGAATTTAGTGATACAGTGAAAACACTTGGACTCCTGTGGAACTCTTCAACAGACACCTTTCAATTCAAAGTTGTTTTGCCAGAATCCAAAACAACGATATCCAAACGAACAATCTTATCAGAGGCATCAAGTCTTTTCGATCCGCTAGGATGGTTAGCACCAGTGGTGATCCAGGCAAAAATTCTACTTCAAGATTTATGGGCTTCCGGTGTAGGATGGGACGAAAAACTCCACTTAAATCTTGAAAACAGATGGTTAAACTACAAAATGCAATTACCCCGTTTAGAGGAAATCAGGATTCACCGTTGGATTAATTACAACAGTAACGCCAGAATTGAACTACATGGTTTCTGTGACGCCTCGAATCAAGCATATGCTGCAGTGGTATATAGCAAAATAAACAACCAAGTCACAATAATTGCTGCTAAAACAAAGGTTGCACCATTAAACCAAACAATATCACTACCAAGATTAGAGCTGAACGCCGCATTGCTACTTTCTAAATTGCTCAAAAATGTCAAACATGCGTTGAACATCAACAACAATATATCAACATTTTGCTGGAGCGATTCCACAGCAGTTTTGGGCTGGATAAAAGGAAACCCACAATACCATAAAACTTTTGTGGCAAACAGAATAACAGAAATACAAGCCATCACCGATCCTAGCCAATGGCATCACGTGGTCTCTAATGAGAATCCTGCTGACTGTGCATCTCGAGGATTAAACCCAGTTCAATTATTAACCCACAAAATTTGGTGGGAAGGGCCAACATGGCTAAAGAATTTGAGCTATCCAACAACAAAAATCAATGATGAAGAAATGGAACAAGCGGGCAGCATGGAACGAAAATCAATAAGAACATTTACAACAACAGTGAAGAAACCTGTGATTGAATTCGATAGATTCTCTTCGTTACAACGGCTTGTTCATAGCATTGCATACTGTCTACGATTTTCATCAAATGCAAAATCAAAAGCTAAAGACAACTCCCATTTTAAAAAAGAAGAACTGAATACATCGCTAAGGGCAATAATCAGAGTCGCACAGCAGGAAGGTTTTGAACCAGAACTAAAGAAGTTAAAAGCGAATCAAAACCTACCAAAGAACAGTACAATCATAACGCTAACTCCATTTCTGGACGGAAATGACCTACTCAGAGTCGGAGGTAGAATAACAAATTCTAGTCTTCCATTTGAAGAAAAGCATCCGATAATAATACTCAGAGGTCACAAGCTATCAAGTTTGCTTATCAGAGAAGCTCATATAAAAACACTACATGGTGGCAATCAAGCAACCTTAGCACACCTGAGAACGCAATATTGGGTAATGAACGCCAAAAATACGATTCGTCACACTATACATGAATGTATAGTCTGTACGAGAGCGAGGAAATTGGCGTCGCACCAACTAATGGGCATGTTACCAAAAGAACGAGTAACACCAGCACCACCGTTCACTAACAGCGGAGTAGACTACGCTGGTCCGATTAATATAAAATTGTGGAAAGGCCGCTGTAACAAAACAACAAAGGGATACATTTCCATATTCATATGCCTAGCCACGAAGGCAATTCATCTAGAACTTGTAAGTGACTTGTCAACAGACGCTTTCCTGGCCGCATACCGACGATTCATATCAAGAAGAGGAATTTGTCTGAACATATTCAGTGATTGTGGTACAAATTTTGTTGGAGCAGACAAACAACTACAAAGACAGGCAAAGCAACAGGAAGCAGAAATTAAAGGTAAAATAGCTCAGATGGGAACTGAGTGGCACTTTATACCCCCGGGAAGTCCTCACTTTGGAGGAGTATGGGAAGCCGGAGTCAAGTCAACAAAACAACACCTCCGCAAAGTAATTGGAACTCATACACTAACTTTCGAGGAGCTCTCAACACTTCTAGCTCAAATAGAGGCATGCTTGAACTCTAGGCCACTAGCTCCACTCTCAAACGACTCTGATGATGACGGGTTTTTAAGTCCGGCACATTTCCTGAGCCCTGCCTATCAGGAAATGTATCATAGCAATGCCACAACCTGATATGGAGGGTATCCAAACCGTTACAAGATGGAATTTGCTCACCAAGCTTAGTCAAGGATTTTGGAAAAAATGGCATATAGAATATCTCTCACGACTACAACGAAGGCCAAAATGGTTGCAGAAACAACCTAACATCCAATTGGGAGAACTAGTAATCCTCAAAGACGAACAACTACCTCCTACGCAGTGGCCACTAGCAAGAGTAATTGAACTTCATCCTGGACAAGATGGACTTGTTAGAGTAGTCACGCTCAAATACAGGAACAATACGTTTAAAAGGAATATTACTAAAATATGCCGCCTACCAACAACTAACGAGCCAAAGGACTACATCAACATGCAAAACAAGAAGAATGATCCAGTGCATGCAGTAGTTACTAAAGATACAAGCACAACTCAACAATTACCAACCCCACAAGGCATAGATAAAACAGTACCAGGAAGAACAACCACGCAGATGAGCAGTCCGCAGTGTACAGGAAACAGACTACCACTGCCCGGAAAAGACAACCAGAACCAAAGAGTGCAGCCTCACAGACAAGCAAAGAATTTAAGTAAAGTAAATCATCTTGCACTAGCATTACTATCAATTTGCTGCATACTAGGACAGGCGCAAGCTCAGATCAAGGTTACCCCATTTAACGACTCAACAGGAATATATTTCGAGAATTTAGGCAAACTTGAATTGGTAGCCATGAAGTGGACATTAGTGATCTATTACAACATGACGAACTATTGGGAAGAGATCGAAGCTTTTAAACAAGCCCAAGGCGAACTGGGAGCAGCTTGTAAAGGATTGTCTGGTTTTAACTGCGACGTAATCCTACAGCAACTTCAATGGCAGCTCAACAACTTGATTGCAGACAATGTTCTCCTATTAACAAGCAATAAGGAACGTCGACGAGTGGAGCGCGGTTTAGGAGACACAACATGCATTATCTTAGGAGACATGTTTGGAATTCTTACCCAGCGCGAAGCCAACCAGTATGAAACCCAATTCGAGAATATCAACAACAACGAAAAGCATCTAATGGCATTAATGAGAAACCAGACATCTATAATCGATAACACAATCAAGCTGATGAAATATAATTCTAATCTCACAACAACATCATTGAACAATTTAATAAAGGATCAGCAGAGGTTAAGATTAGAGATGATACAACTAAACGAATATCGAACACACGAAGAAAGGGTTCACCTGATATTAATGAGCACACTAGAGTTGACCTTAATACTAAAAAACTTAGAGGATACGCAACAAGGTCTACTTGATATTATTTACTATGCACATCATAGCATTTTGCATCCATCGATTCTCGCGCCGTCACAATTAGAAGACCAACTGTAATTTATTCGCCAACATACACCAGCATCAATAACCATTCCTGGCCATAACATTCATGATCTCATGCATATATATCAAAGCATGAATGTACGTAGTAGGGTAACACAACGAAATGTGATAATTGAGATTATCATTCCGTTATCCTTTGCAACGGATTATAACCTGCTAGCTGTCTTCCCTGTTCCGGATATTAATCATAACAGCACTCAATAACACATCCTTACATCAACAAAATATCTAGCAATGGACAATCATCGAGAACATTTTGCCACTCTAACAACAGAAGAAGTGGAACGTTGTCAAAAATTCCAACCTACGCAATTTTTATGCGAAATATCACCAATTTTTAATGCATTGACTAGCAAAACCCAGTGTGAAGTAGCAATCTTACAGCGAAAACCAACGTTTGACACATTATGCAATGTTAAAGAAATAAATTCAACTAACCATTGGATAAAACTGCATGCTCCAAATCAATGGATATACGTAATTACAAATAAAACGACAGTTGACATCATATGTGGATCCAACATCGACTGGGGGTCCGGATTAGTGACGATAGATGCTGGTTGTACGCTAAGGGACGACCATCTCTTTATCATCGCTATCGACACAGCACGTAATAATATTAGCAAGACATTTGAAAAATCATCTAATATGTTAAACGGAGCGATCAATCTAAAGGAATTCAGTTCGCAGATAAAACTCAAAAAACCCGATAATCTTAACCTGATGCCAGCAATTGAGACTACCGATTTGGAAAGGGAGCTAAAAGTGATAAAGGAAAAGGAACAACTGCCAACAGAAATGAATCATCATGATGTTCATCATTACACGGTATCCTACTCAACTATAGGAATCTTAATAGTACTTTTCGTCATTTTGTATTTTAAAATTAAAGCGAAAGTTCAGGTTCTAATACCGGCAGCCCTTCCTCGACCGGATGAAAATAGTGAAGTGTAAACAGGAGGCTACTCAAAACTCTACAGCCCGGAATATGTTGACTCATCAACATTCCAACATTTTAATGTTCACCAAATATGAAGTTTTGGTACATCTATTGTGCTGACGTTTAACTTAAATTTATAATAATATGTATACTACAAATACATATTTTTGATTTTTTACTTTATATATTTTGTGCTGACTTTGGAAATTAAAAATTGTATATAAAGCGTAGCATTTAATAAAATAAAACAGAATTTAAATTGACACCAACTAATTTTGTTCTCATTAATTAATTAAGAAAAGGCCCCACCAGTGGTAACCTTTTAAGTGTTTAAATTTACATAAAATCCGATACAAAGGTTTAACAAGTAGATTTGTATTGTTTCTATGTTTGTATATTTCTATTTCTTCCAACCTATCTAGTGTGTGGCTCTTATTGCATTTATGTAATATTGACAGATTATTATTGCGACTAGTCAGGGTTGCCAATTCGAGATTTTTACTCGGAGACTCCGTTTTTTTTTGGTACATCTCCGGTATTCGGTTATTGCAAAACTTTCTCCGGTTTTCACATTTTGTAAATTTTTAAAGGAAGAAAATTTCGATTTGCAAGTTAAAACATCTATTGGAGAGCTGGCACTCGTCTACCGCAGCCCAAATCACCAGCATAGCTATATTAGTTCTGATTGTGGGATAAAACTTAATTCGAAGGTATATAAAGATTCCATTCTTTCAAAACACATCCATTGGGCCAACACTAAGGCAGCAGCATTAGTTGAAAATGTCCCAGCGTCTAAAACCATTGAAATGATTAGAACTCTCCTTTTAAAAGACGGTTTGAACTGTTGTGTGTTTGAACCTACCATAGATTTGTAAGCCGATGATTATGAAAGTTTAGAACCTATCACCAATAATATATTCGAATGCCTGAATAAAAATGGATTATCCATTAACATTGTGATTTCATGTACTGCTGATAATGCAAATGTTAATTATGAGGAGCACACAACAAGAACTATTGAGCTAAAATCTTGCTTTGACTTTTTTAACTTAGAATATTCACAAATGGTAAAAAATGCCCAAACTCGTTGTATCAGCCTCTTAAACGCAGTTGTTAACATTATTTTGTTATCCTGTAATCAAATTGTATTTTTTAAATAAGGGGGAAGACAACTGCGATAATCTAGTCTGGAAATTTATAAAAAAAACAGGAGGATACAATCAGTGATGATTTGTCGAATCCCACTATTCCCCTTTTCTATTTATATTTAATGTAGGATTAATGAATTAATCATCCATTATCCCTTAAAAAAATTATTACAAAACTACATCATGAAGCGGCTAAATCCCTCTACGGGATCTAGCACCAGCGAACAAAAAATAATAATAATTTAAGCGAAATTTATAAAGTGGTGTCAAAAGTGCTAAGCATCCCGGTGAGCAATGCTTTTATTGAAAGGGTTTTTTCAATAATTGGAAAGAGTTATTTGGACTCCATACAAGACTCGAATGAAGATCGAACTAGTAAAATCCGAAATCATGATTAAAACTGATATAGAGAAGAGATGCGAGGATAATTTTTGAAAATTGAAATTCTCCGGTTATGGCCAAACGAAAAGTTGGCAACCCTGTAACTAGTAAATGTATGATTTTCTGTTTTCATACGCAGTGCGTAATTCGTTCTGATTGTTTGTGTTTATCATGTTATGTAAAAGGGCTATCTCTTTTTCTCCGCTTCGACCACGTACCTTCGTTGGTGAGAGACACAGACGAATGAAAGTTGAAATAGAATATCATTTTATTCTGGTTAGGTGAGATCGCATGCTTCAAATATATTTCTACTAAGCGAAATAGTGTTTAATGTTCATATTCAGTGTAAGTAAAAGAGATACAAACTCGCTTCTCGCCTTTTGTGAAAATCCCACGTGGGATTTTGCACAAAAGGCGAGAAGCGAGTTTATGTCTTTTTTTAAAAGAATAAGTTTTAACTCTATTTCATTCGGTGAATGTCGCTTTTTCTATTGCGATCTCCGTCTATCATGTTATGTAAAAGGGCTATCTCTTTTTCTCCGCTTCGACCACGTACCTTCGTTGGTGAGAGACACAGACGAATGAAAGTTGAAATAGAATATCATTTTATTCTGGTTAGGTGAGATCGCATGCTTCAAATATATTTTTACTAAGCGAAATAGTGTTCATATTTAGTGTAAGTAAAAGAGATACAAACTCGCTTCTCGCCTTTTGTGCAAAATCCCACTCCAGGGATTTTGCACACAGCGAGTCGCCTTTTTTGAGCGACTTTTAGCTAAAAGCGAGAAAAAGCGATTTTGCACTATGCGAGTAGACACTCGCGCTCGCCTTTATTTTTGATGCATAAATATTGTTCTATATATGTACTCGTTGTTTATTGTTAATATAATATTGTTCAATTAGAATTAATATGAATGTATAATATAAAATAAGTAACAGTTCTATGTAACGATGATGTATGTATTTGGATCGAACAGATGATAACGATTATAAGAAGAGGTCGTCAGTAGAGTTAACACACTGAGCCTGAACAGTCCAGTCACAATAAGTTTATAAGAATTATTAATAAGTAAAATATAAAACATAACACATAAAACATGGCGCTGTAGACAGTACATTAATGTATAATTTTGTTCAAAATAATATTATTGTAAAATTTGTATAATATTGTGAGGATAAAAAAGAAAATAATAAAAAAGTTATTGTCTGGTGAATTATAAAGTAGTATAAATTAACAACAATTCGTGAAATAAATTCGAAAATGTCTGCTGTGCAATATAATAAACCAGCTCCGTTACAGTTAACGGGCGGAAACTTAAGTGAAAATTGGAGAAGATTTATTCAATCTTTTAAAATTTTTCTCCTTGCATCCGACTTATCATCGACATCGGATGGTAGAAAAATTGCACTTTTTCTCAACACCATTGGTGAAGAAGCAGTGGAAATTTATAATAATTTTACCTTCAAAGCTGATGAAAAGGAAAAATATGACAAGGTCATCGAAAAATTTGAGAACTATTGTAATCCCAGGAAAAATGTGGTTTATTTACGATTCATGTTTTATTCACGCAATCAAGAAATCGGAGAACCATTTGACCAATACTTAAATGATATTCAACGATTAATTAAAGATTGCGAGTTTAAAGAACAACAGGATTCATTGCTTCGCGATAAAATAGTACTTGGAATCGTGGATCGGGAACTTCAGGAATCACTTATAAAAAAGGATGAATTAACGCTTTTGAAAGCAATCGAGTTTTGTCGAATAGCAGAGCTTACTAAAAATCAAATCAAGTGTGTTCAACAGGGAAATTCTAGAAACGGCAACATGGAGGCGATTGAGAAAGGTAAAATATATGAGAGTCATAAAAAACATAATTATCCAAAAAATGTAAATTTTGCAGAAGCAAATATTAGCAAAGTGAATCGTGTAATTTCTCAAAACAGTTCAATTAAAACTTGTTCTAAATGTAATTTTCGTCATAACCATAATTATTGCCCAGCAAAAGGCAAAAGATGTAATAATTGTGGTAGATGGAATCACTTTGCTAATGTTTGTTTCCTTCGTAAAATAAATGAATTAAATGTTAATGATATTTGTACTGATATTGAGTTGAGTGGAGATTTAGATTTATGTATTGATACTATAAAAAGTAATTTGAATCAAAATTGTTGGATAGAAGATATCAAGGTCGAAAACAAGTGTATACAGTTTAAATTAGATTCTGGTGCTAATGTAAATATTATACCTTTGAAAATTTTTAAACAAATCAATACTAATTCTGTACTAGTGAAAACTGATGTTAATTTGACAGCATATGGTGGCTATAATGTTGAGGTGGTTGGTTCAGTTGAATTGTTGTTGGAAACTAAAACGGGTTTTTATTTGGAAAAGTTTATAATTGTTGATGTGGATTCGCGTCCTATCTTAGGTTTGCCTACTTGTGAATAGTTAGGTTTAATTAAAAGAGTAGATTCAATTGATTATGATAAAGCAATGTTTTTATTGAAAAATAAAGAAATATTTACTGGGTTAGGATGTTTTCCACATAAATGTAAGATTAATTTAAAAGAGGGCGCAGAACCAATTTCGAAACCACCGCATAGAGTTGCACTTAAAATAAAGGACAAAGTTAAGGTCAAGTTAGATGAAATGGAAAAAAATAATATTATCGAGAAAGTGGATCAACCGACCTCTTGGGTTAGTCAGATGGTAGTTGTTGAAAAAGCGAATGGTACTCTTAGATTATGTTTAGACCCTAGACATCTTAATGAGAATATAATTAAGGATTATTTCTCAATACCTACATTAAGTGATTTGTGTTCTCAGTTGAAATATAAACGGTATTTTACTGTTTTAGATTTGAAAGAAAGTTTTTGGCAGGTTATGTACGTTTAGTATACCTTTTGGTTGCTATAGATTTAAACGTTTACCGTTTGGGCTGGATGTATCTGCGGAAATATTTCAGAAATTAAATTTTAATTGTTTTGGGGACATAAGTGGCGTATTTATTTATATAGATGATATTCTAATATCAGCTAGTTCGATCGAAGAACACAACAAAATACTAGAAGAAGTAGTATCACGAGCTAAGACGCTTAACATTAAATTCAATGAATCAAAGTTGCAATTTTGTGTGGATCAGGTAAAATATTTTGGACATATATTTTCAGAAAAGGGAATGAGCCCTGATCCGGAGAGAATTCGGGCAATAGTAGAATATGATATTCCAACTAATAGAAAAGAGCTTCAGAGATACTTGGGTATGTTAAATTGTCTACGCAACTTCATAAAACAATTTTCTGACGTGTCCCTCCCACTGCGGACGTTATTGAAAGAAGACACCGAGTGGTGCTGGTTACCGATTCACACCGACGTCATTAATCAGTTTCGTGATATTATCACACAACTTCCTGTTTTAGCAACTTTCAATGAAACGAAGGAGATTGTTATTCAAGCGGATGCATCCAAAACAGGACTTGGATGTTGTTTGTTACAGGATGGTCAACCCGTATGTTTTGCATCTAAAAGTTTGACGAGTTCTGAAACTAACTATGGTCAAATAGAAAAAGATTTCTTAGCTATACTTTTTGCTTGCAGGAAATTTCATTCATACATTTATGGAAGAAAAGTTACGGTTTGCACCGATCATCGACCTTTAACGAGTATTATGAAAAAGGAAATATGTAAAATTAATTCCTGTCGTTTACAAAGGATGAGATTTAAAATCTTGATTTATGATTTGGATGTTGTTTATACTCCAGGAAAATATATGCATGTTGCTGATACCTTATCAAAAGCATGTGGTAATATTGACGTCATATTGAAACCGAGGCTAATCTTGATGAAGTAGTGCATTCCATTAATTTAAGCGATGCCAGAAAACTTGAGTTTGAGACCGAAACCAGTAAGGATCCCGTTTTAAAAGAGTTAATCCATACGTACAAAAATGGTTGGGGAAATTCCAAAAATGCAATTCCGAGTGAAATAAGAATATATTGGAACAAGAAAAATGAGATATTTTTAGATAACAATTTAATATATTTCAACAATCGTATTATTGTCCCTATTAGTTTACGAAAGGAAATGATTAGACAGGTACATAGTTCTCATTTCGGAGTTACAAAAACTATTGCAAGGGCAAAAACTCTGCTTTATTGGCCAAACATGGAACAAGATTTCGAGGATGAGATTCGAAAGTGTAGAATATGTGAGAAGTACCGAGCTTCAAATGTAAAAGAAGAACTGATTCCTCATGAGGTTCCACACTTACCATTTCAGAAGGTCGGTGTAGATATTTTAGAATATTCAGGTATAAATTATTTAGTTTTGGTTGACTACTTTTCCAAATATATTGATTTAGTAAGGTTAAATAATAAGCAAAGTTTTGAAATTATAAGACATTTGAAAAATATATTCTCTGTGCACGGAATTCCTCAAACGTTAGTTGCTGATAACATGCCATTTGCTATCTCGTAGTGTTAACACCTTTATTAAGTTGGTGGTCCCGGGTACCGCGCATTATCGTATACGGCCCGTTATATCGTATAACTGAGCGAGGGTATCACAATATACAACTTAATAAAATAGATAATGGTTCCGGGTACTGCATTTTTATATGTATAAGGCCCATAATATCTGTGCTAATCGGAGGTATCACAAAGTGTGACTCAGTGAAATTAATAAATCTATAATAATTAAAATAAAAATTATATTCGTGGACGTCCATGGCTTCTTTTAGAAGTTTCTGGAATAATCATTATTTAAATACTACATATTGAAAATTTAAATACTACGCAATAATAAAAAGTAAATTCGGCATTCTAGGACTTCCCTTGAGAAGTTTCTAGAACTTTATGCTGTTTATAAATCGTTGGCCTTATGGATCGAAAGATCTGGCCTAAGCAAATCTAAAAACAAACAAACAAACAAAAAAAATTGATTTTTGCTGTCGCATATCTTATGAATGTTTTGTATTAGTAAAATTATTCTTTTAATTATAAAATGTTGTCACTTAAGCAAAACAGTACACCTCATAAAAGTAAAACTATTGGTTGAATTTAATCAATTTATGTGCATATTATGACACTATCGATTATTACAATAAGTACAGAAAATAATACCGCTGAATATTACAGAAGGGAATAAGGCGAAAGAATCATATATTTAATTGATAATTTAACAAACAACACCAAATCATTTCCAGTGTTAGCGACAAACAACATCACATTTGAAATAGGACATGGAACAACCCAGAAATTAGATGTTGAACAAAGATTTATTTGTTAGTACACAAAATTAATTATTTATTTATTTTAAATAGTATAATTTTGTACAAATTTATTTATGTCAACAACACATCTAAAAAACAAACTTGTCAATAGAATGTATTTTTGACAACTAAATCAAAGTTGCTCAATTTTCTCGCCTTTTATTTTGTCCATTTCCCAAGTATAACAACACAGAACTCAAAATTGAGCTACTGTATTTTCTTTGGATTTTGACCAAATATCCGAAACTCAACAAAACTCGAATACATTATAAATCCAATATAGTATTGGTGTGTATATGTATACACCTGATATATACAATATTTTTTTTTTACTACGTAGTTTCTCAGTTCGTTTTGTGTCTTATTGATTGCTGTGCTTAGTAATATTGTTTTTGTTTTTGTGATATTAAATTAATTTAAGGATGCTCGACGCAATTTTTGTGTTTTGTGATAATAATTATTTTTATGGACGCTCATATCGGAGTCAGTAAAATAAATTGGTAATTATAGCAAATTTTGTGAAATTTCCATATTATATTAATTTTATTTCATTTTTCAGAAATCTATATAATCAAAGAAGAAGGGTAAAAATGTTACAAATGTTCACTAGATTGAACTTTAAAAATATTTTTACTAACGAGCTGTCTCGGAAGTTTACGTTTAATGGACGGCAAGGAAATTTAAGTACAAAACAGTTTCTGTGAAAATGTAACAATGTAAATTAAAAAAATATATTCATATTTGGTTATCAAAATAAAAATACAAAAATATAAATTTTGTTTCATTAATGAATTATTTGATTTACCCGCCAAATTTGGGGGTTGACATTTACACACACGCCCACACACACATTAAAAAATATTCCCGCCAATATTATTTCTACACACACATGTATATAATTTTGATATAGCGAGTTCTGTGAGTTCCCAATAATTGCGACACGATAGCATATATTTTCTTATAATAATTCATAACTCAAACAAAGGTAAACCCAGAACTAAGTTAGGGATATCCTACGAAATATTATAAAATAGTTGGATTTAAAAATACTTGGGTTGTGCAAAATCCAAATAAATTATAATAACCTATAAAGGACATTAACCGTCAAAAAACGGCGATAGATAGATTAAATCTAAAGATGGCACTAGTAGTTTTTTTTAAATTTTTTTTTTTGTTGTTTCGAAACAAAAATGTAAAAAAAAGCAAAAAACCCGAATAAAACTTACAACTAGACATGAATTATAGAAAAAATTCATTTTATTTTTGGTTTATTTACCAAAAATTAAGAATTTTTAAAGCTGACATCTTTAGAAGTTATCCCGTGCTATGTTTCCACGTATTAAATAATACTGCATTATCGATAAATCTGCCTTTATCATTGACCGCAAGTTTACTATGCAAAAGTATACTTATGTCCTTTATAGGTATTATAATTTATTTGGCAAAATCAAAAAAAAAACTGTCGGACAAAATTGAAAGCCCAAGTATAAGAAGACGAAACTAAAAATTGAGCTACCGTATTTTCCTTCGATTTTTGAGAAAATAATCGTAAGATAACTTCATTGTACTTGTGATTAGTATTGGTGTGTATAATATACTAACGTGAATTTGGTTTGACGTAAAATATTTTAGTAAAGTGTTTTCAGTTGCGTTGTAACTCATTTTTTTATAAAGTTAATATTTTGTGTTTAAAAAATAATTGGACACTCGATGCTGATACCAATAAATTGTGATTGTGTTTGATTTTCAATTAAAACATGAAAATCAATAAAATTATGTTAATTCAATTTACTTGGAACTTTACTTTTTCTGTGCATCTTAAAAGGAGGACTCCTACGCCATTTTTTTTATCTATATACGTTAAATTACATTTTTTATTTCTTTTTAGATTTATTTACGAATATTTGTATCTACATAAAATAACAATATTTTAATAAAATTAATTTCAAATTGGAATTTGTTTTTTGTTTCATTAAGAAAAAAAAGGAAAATTACAATCGTATTTCTAATTTGACATTTACACATACATGCACATGCTCAAAATTAGCCCCGCCTTTTTTATTCTTTATTCACAAATGCATGCACACGATTTTTTTAGATTGAGTATCGTCGAGTTACGAGCTTTCGCGACACGTTTCATACGATTTCTTTTAATAAATTGGAACTCGAGCGAAGGAAAAAACGGGTTTAGATTCTGCCGTGCTAAACATGTTTTACTGATCTGCAAAAATGGCATTTGGAGAAAATTGATGTTAAAGTTTTTCGAAATATTTGGGGAATAACTTACTTAAATGCGGATTTAATTTACTTTCAAAGACTTCAAATTATGTATTAGATCATAAATAATATGTTTGTTGAGAAAATAAAAATAAATTACACATAATTTATGAATTATTTGCAGAATTAGTATTATACTTTAAATATGCTTTATAAATTTTCGATTGGTACTAAACAAAAATAACTTAAATGCCATTAAGTCATTTATATCACATAATAGAAGCTGAACTCCTGTGTTAATAAGAAGAATATATACCTTATCTGCAATTTAAGGTATTTATGTTTAGTTTATCGTTAAATTTATTTTCAAATAAACTATAGAATACAACCTTAAATGACCAATTTGCATTGGTGGTATTACCCAAATTTGGTTAGGCAAGTAAAATGTGTGACCTGATCTAAAATAGGTCAACTAGAAATATGGTGTAAACGGTTCGACCTAAGGATTTTCGAATTTTTCAATAGATGCAATTTGTTAATTATCATTTTTATAGCACAAATAATGAATAAAAATAAAAATATTAGAATTAAAATCAATAAATGCCAAAATGATATAATATTAAATACAAACACGTTTATTGGAATATTTTAATTTTAAACATATGGCCCAAATGCGACCTATATTTCTTGTGATGTAAACTGTCGGTAAGTGGACTAGAATAGGTGGCCATTTAGGTTAGTCCACTAAATATTTCGTGGTGTAAACTACCTCATTATTTATAGGTAAGTGGTTCATTTGTAGTACTAAATAACATTACATTAAGATAAGTTAAAAGTCCTTGTATATAAGTTGTTATTGTTTCAATTCGCGAATAGAAAATTTCAAATAAGTCAATTTTGCTATTGGAAATGAAAATTCTTAAATTGCCATAAATGCAATTTCAATTATGGAAATAAGCAAAAGTAACTTAACTTACATATTTGAAAGAAAAGTACCTTATTTGAGGCACAGATAAGGCGTTCATGTTTAATATCAAGTAGTTAAGTCGGTGTTACTTCAAATTTGCTGTTTTTTTCGATTAGAACGAAATTTATTTTGGTTAATAACGAATTTATTAAAGTCGATTTAATTATATTTATTTATGTAAAATATAAAGGACATTAATACCTTTCAATTGGCATCAATAACTCCATTTGGCCAAAAATGTAGATCAGTAAAACATGTTTAGCACGGCAGGATTATCCTTCGAAATTTGACGAAAAAATCGAATATAAAAATGCTTGGGAGGCGAGAAATCAAACAAAAACTCGCTTCTCGCCTTTTGTGCAAAATCCCACTCCAGCGAACAATTTTTTTACTCTACAAATAACTTTTGGTATTTTAAATGTCAACATCACATTTTCTTTTTATTATTTTAATTTAATTTTTTTATTTCGCAGAAATTTTGGATTTTTTACGCCGATAACAGAAATAATTTTCGATTGTCAAAAAAACTCCAAACAAATCCATGTAAAAGTAGAGTTAAAAATACCGATCTTACGCATTGGTTTTTTTGCTCAAAAAATACCCGGATCTTTTTTACCCCTTGGTCATCAGTGAACACTAGGATTAGGATATCACGATAAATGACTACCATGTTTTATGCAAACAAAAACTGGAACATAACCTAAAAAAATTACATTTTCAGATATTACATTTAATGTTGTATGTACTCGTATAGTGTTTCTGTACCACTAATTAGAATTAGTTAATGCAAATTAATATTTTTTTTTTACAATTTAAATGAATTTAATATAATTTTTCCTAAAATAACTAAAAAATCAAACAAAAATATTTCGCTTTGAACTTAAAAAATTTTAAGTTATCTATAATCGAAAAGCCAAAATGAAATAAGAAAAGTTCAAATTCTTAATTTTTTTTTTTTCTTATTCCAAGTATTGTTACCCCTATATATGACCACCACTGTGTTAAAGCACAAAAACATCACTATTAGTCCCACAGTATAAATACTAGATGACACTACAACAAAAGTTTAAAAATTAAAAACAAAGTCATTCATCAAGTTAACCGCGAAATCAATTTTTGAAATTTTCAAGCGTCAAAAGTATAAAACACTAAAAGCCTCATAACATAAGTAATTCACAGCAAATAGAAATTACGGATTGCATTTACAATATTTTAAAATAGTACATTTGTAAGAGTATGTTTGATGATACAAATAAACGGACTAACCGGGTAAGTTTTCTCGAATAATGTTTACTAATTTGATTGGTACATTATAATGTAAAGTGCGGTTTGAGGTTTTTCATTTGAATATTTTTAATTGTGAGATAATAATAGTGTATCATAAATGCAATATTTAAAATAAATCACGATAATTTAATTAAAATTAATTTAGTTTGAATTCGTTATTCCAAGTGAACAGCAACATTTCATAATAATACTTTCAGTGAGTAAGATGATTTATAAAGTCATAATTTATTTGTGTAATTTTTTTTAGTGATGATTAACTGCAAAGCAATGTACATATAGCAAATTTATGTATTTATAAAACAACGGGAAATTCACCAACCAACTATCATCGTTTACTAATTTGTTTTAATATACAATAATTTCATATTAAATTAACAAAATAATTTATTAATATTTATTTTTGAATGAATATCAAAATGAAATTTAAAAAAAAAAATACAAAAAGGCAACAGAAGAAAAAGTATGAAAAAAATTAAGTCAAGGTACTCGTATAATAAAAATAGAAAAGTTTTTTTTATCGGTTTTCTCTCGCCAAAAAGAAAATTGTGAGTTTTCTACTTTTTTTTTTTTTAATTTTTCGCCAACATATGTTTGAGGAAAATAGAAAAATAGAAATACAAATGTGTGCTAATTTAAAAATAATTAAATTATACATGTACGAAATAGTAGTGTTTTATTTGGCGGAAGCGTTGTTTTAATAATAATACGAAATATTAATGTAGTATGTATTCTTATTACAAAGTGAGGGGCTTTGTTCCATTGACCGCTTATGGCGGCCAATCGCCTCGGTGACTAGAACCAGAGTCATGTGGATCAATCACTCTTAAGAGGCCTTTACACGATCAATATTAATGTAATTACCAGTAATGTCATTATTTACAAAATCATCCGTCATTACTCCTTCATTAATTTTCAACATCACACGATCATTTTTAGTGTCATTATTTGCGTCATTACTGTCAGAACAGTAAATTTTTGTGTTGCGAAAAATTTTAATAGAAGCGTGTTATATTATAATGAATTATAAGAAAAAAGCGTGCATTGCAATTCACTTCCACGTTATCACATTTATATAAATTTTTTTATAAACAAAATATTAAACATTTATTGACAACCAGGAGTTGTCGAAACGAACAACAGAAACAGAGTATGTAATGAAGCAGTAATGAAGCGAAACATACACACGGTCAATAATAATGACAGTATCAACACCAAGCATCAGTAATGATATCTCGAAATCAGAAAATCCGGATTTGCATCATTACTGGTCATCATTACTGATTTCATCGACTTACACGATCAATATTAATGTCATTATCATAAGGTAATGACATTAATATTGACCGTGTAAAGGTCGCTTTACATTTTTCGTTTCACGCCTTTAATTTTTTGAACTCTCTCTTTTTCTCGTTCAGGATAAGAACCGAATTTCGCTTATCTTTTTATAAAAAATTGTTTGTGCAAGCTAAATTTTCAACGTAACACAAAAACTCTTTAAAAATTAAACAAATAAATATTTAGAAATTTTTAATTTTAGATAAATTAAATTACATAATTATTATCTTTTTATTTCAATATAATTTTTTATTTTTTAAATTTGTTAGGGTAAAGTACAATAGTAGGTACAGCTGATGACTGTTTGTGCATTGAAATGTTGATTCAAAATTGTTTGTGCTAAAAATACATAAAACAGTAAATTAATTAAATTTAGATCCTAGTTGGTGTTAAATAAGTTGGCCCCGAATTTGCTCTACAAGGCAATAATGCTCCCATCCAGAAACAAGCAGAATCATTGCCACGAAATTTTACAAACATCTTGAATACAATTAGATGCCCTGATCAGGCCACAATTTCGCTTTAAGATTGCGGCAATTTAAATGAAAGCAGAAGGTATTCACAATCTAGCAAGGCCAAAAATTTCTAGCGGAGTGTTAATAAAACAATGTTTAGTAAGATTCAATGTGGATTTTATCAATTAATTTCTGAACCACTCTGAACTATGACAACTAGAGACCAAATAAAAACTAATGGACTACAAAACGTGAATAAATTACCATTTAATTAGCCAAAAATACTTTTAAATTTAATTAATTTACTATTTTTAGTATTAATTTTTAAGACTCGCAAACAATTCTAAATAAAGGTTTATCAGCCGTACCTTTTACTAGAATAAAACCACAGATAAGAATAGACAGATGTGGATCTTGTATGGGCCATATTTACATACTAAACTTCAAACAAACTAAATTCCAACCCAATCCGTTTAGACCAGGAGGTAAATATTATAAAATAAAATTTACATTGCTGTCTCTTTTTATCCTTTTTACGCATGGCTATTTTGATTATATCAAAGCAAACACAAAACAACTTCAAACAACATTTTATTTTATAATATATACGTCCTGCTCTAAACGAATTGGATTAAAATTTGGTATCGAAATGTATACCCTTGACAGACTAGGGATTAGCTGAGCGCGATTAGTGATTTTTTCGAGATTAGCTGTAGAGTGTCAAGTTGAAGGTTAGCTAATCTCGTTTTATTTGAGGATTCGTGACTAATCGAGATTAGTGCACTAATCCTTGAAAATTTTCGAGCTTATCTCGTTGTATTGGGCTTAGTGATGGTACAAGTGGCACTACAATGTGAAATAATTATTTAAACATTGCTGAAAATGCAAGTGGCGTGAATTTACCATAGAAGTTATAAAATCAATGACGTCCTAAACAATTTGTGCTGAATAAATTTTGAGAAAAAAGAAAATCTAGTGTGTACGTAATATTGAATTAAAAAATGAGTCCAGTTGATTTACTAGCTATATTTCAGCGAAACACCATAATAATATTTTATTTCTCTGCAAGAAGCTAATCCCTAGTCTGTCAACGCATATGGATTTGTAGTGAATTAGCTAATCTCGTGTCACTAATCACGCTTAGCAAATCCCTAGTCTGTCAGTGGTATTAGAATGGAAATATGGCCCATACAAGATCCACATCTGTCTATCCTTATCTGTGATAAAACTTTTAAAAAAAATTATTGAAATAAAAAGTTAATAATTAATTTAATTTTAAAAATAAAAAATTTCTAAAAAATTATTACATATCTGATATCTGTTTAATTTGTAACACTTAACGGACGGGACACGTAGATTTACGTTTCTTCATTGCAACTTCAAAAGACGGGCAACGTACATAGATTTACGTATACGTTTTTATTTAAACTTAAAGGACGGATTGTTTGTCTCTATCGTTCACGGTTTCCGGGTATTTTTGAAGAAAATAAATAAAACCATATACGTAAATTTACGTTGATTGTTCGAAGTTACAATAAATAAACGTAAATCTACGTGGCCCGTCCATCAAGTGTTAACGAGTTTGTAACTTGCAAATGTAACTTGCAGGAACAATTTTGAATAGGATGAGTATAACGAGTAGATTTGTATTCGAGAATCGTAATTCGATAAATCTCCCCAGAGTAAATGTAGGGCTGCGCATTATTATTGGCGCACGTTTAAAACAAATTTCTGTGTGAAAAGCATAAATAGTTTAGTTTCAAAGTTTTATGTCTTTCTTCTTATTTTAAGCTATTTCAGGCTATACGCTGAACCTTATTCAATAAAGTTTGCGCTGTCCTTTGTTCAGTTTTAGGCCACCACACTACCGATGCGTAGGTTACCATAGGCCTACTGATTGTTAAGAATGACCAGTAGATCTTTTTTGGTTGTAGTCCCCAAGTACGTCCATAGAGTCTCCGATAGGCCCAAAAAGCCTTAGTGGCTCTATTTTGAACTTTAAGTAAATGTTGTTTCCAGTTCAGTCTTTGATCTAGAGTGACCCCTAGATATTTAACCTCTTTGGAAAAACGACCAATAGTACCGTTTAACAAGGGAGCTATAAGCGAGAGCTTTTTCCTCCTTTTAAAATGGACAATGACAGTTTTGTTTGGATTGACACTGAGTCCTTCCTGGTCACACCGCTGCTATATTAAATCGAGTGCATTTTGCATGAGATCAAAGATGACTACATCAAACTTGCCTCTAATTATGATAGCCACATCATCCGCATTGCCCTGGACATCAAACCAGTACAAGTAGTCTGTCAATAACCAATGACCATAAATGAGGAGACAGCACGCCTCTTTGGGGACAGCCCTTTATGGCCCTGATGGTTACCGACTCGCCACCTAATCTGACTGTAATTTCGCGATGTTTCAGCATGGAGCGTATCCACCTAATTGTAGAAGGCGGAATCCCCTTCTCCATTGCTGCCCTCTCTTTCGATCCATAGGAGGTGTTATCAAAAGCCCCTCAATGTCTACAAAGGCACAAAGAGCAAGTTCGTTATACGCCACCGCTCTTTCAATCCTCGTGACTAGACCATTAAGAGCCATCACAGTGGATTTACCAGTTTGATACGCAAACTGGTCCCAATGCAGCGGATTATTAACAATAATCATCTTATTTGATGATCCAAGATTTTTTCATCGTCTTTAATAGAAACGATGTGAGGCTAATTGGCCGATAAGCCATGGGCTGGGTGTCCAAACGATCCCCTACCTTTGGTATAAAGACCACATTTACTTTCCTCCATATTTTCGGAATATAGTTAAAAGCATAACTTGCACATACTCCAGCGGATTTGAAAGGTTTGAAAGAGACAATAGCCCATCTCACCTTGCTGGGTGTGAAAATTCTCCTAGAGAGACTCCAGATTCTACAGTGAGATGCATTGGCTACCTCCCTTGAAAAGTCATTTGGGTCCTCTTGGGCTCCTACCACTACTGAATCCGGAAAGTGGGTAAACCTTCCGTTTTGCAGTTTTTGCTTCTGAAGAAGCCCTAAACCATTTGA
Source organism: Tipula helvola (assembly GCA_963556165.1). Classification (NCBI taxonomy): domain Eukaryota; kingdom Metazoa; phylum Arthropoda; class Insecta; order Diptera; family Tipulidae; genus Tipula; species Tipula helvola. Next base: position 206,934,302 of record OY744481.1, read on the forward strand.
GTGATCCCTCGAAAGACTTTCTGGAGACGAGCTGCAGAGGGCAAATCATCGAATCCCTCACAGAAATTTCTCCAGGTAGCGCTTTTGGACCTTCTTAATTCGAAATTATATTCCGTTAAGGCCATCCTGTACTCGCCCCATTCACCGGTGCGTTTGGCCTTATTGAATAACCTTCTCGTTTTTTCCTCAGCTTACCGTTCCACGAAGGGACCATCTAAGTGGAATCTCTTCGCTTAACTAGGCAGCTGTTCTCGTAAGCCAAGTGTATAAAATTATGCAGCTGGTTTGAACAGAATTCCAAGCCCTCTGGAGACTATGACTCTATGTTCCCCATAACCGAGGCATTCCTGATTCAAGTGAAACTCTATAAGAGTCCAAGTCGGTCAGTTTCGGAAATCTAAACTCCTGCCGCCGCATGGTTTCGGCCGCCAAATCGATTCTAATGTGCAAGTGATCCGATAAGGAGGCCTCTTCAGACACATGCCAGTTTTTACCTTAATTGCTAAAATGCGGACTAGCAAGGGTCAAATCTAGGGCCTCCTGCCTAATTGCATTTATAAAAGTAGGTTTCGTTCCCCTATTGATATCTCATTATTTGTGATTAAATACTCAAAAAGGTACTCACCCCTATTATTGATGTCCGTGCTGCCCCACAGCGTGTGGTGCGCATTCGCATCACATCGTATCAGGTAAGCCAGCCCATTGCGCTTGCAATGAGCCATAAGCCGCCTAACTTTGAGTAGAGGTATCATCCCTGAGTCTGTAGGAAAGTCGGCGGAAGTCATTATAGCCTCGTGGATGCCTCTTACCCCCAGAACCTCCACCATCACTGCGACCAAGTCCCTGGAGATGAACTCTGAAATGGGAATAAAATTAATTTGCGAGCTGGTCAGAATGGCCGCTCTTGGACTCTCAGTTCCGTTATGATAAATCAACTTACCCACTCACTGGCTTTGGTATACCTCTAATTTGGTTACCTGTTACCCATGGCTCCTAGATTAGAGCCATGCTATTATTTTGGCAGATAAACCTACGATAAAGGACGTCCGAAGACGTCTTTGCATGATGCAGGTTTATCTGTAGGCAGGCGATGTTTGCCAATACCTATCAGAAGATTTCTGGTTCAGGAGGCCTATCAGCCTCCCTCATCGCACCTCCGTCACCCATCAGGTGTACTGTCAGCAGATGACCGACCAGTGTCCTCCACCTCCCTACTACTGCCGCCCGATCCCCCGTACAACCCTTGACACCTTCTGGTCCTTACCCCACCTTCTCCTCGCCTGTCTCTTGGAGAGGGCCGCCACCCCAATGATTTTGGTCATAGGTGTCGCCACCGTACCCTCCGCAGACTTTAACACTTTAGGCCCGCCCAAGGAAGCCGGTTTGGCAGCACCCCGGCTACCCTTGGGATGTAGCTGGACAATCCCAAACTTAAAGTTGACCCTAAAGCCAACTCGATTGATCTTCTCAACTGAAGAGTGGTTCATGGAGAACGTGCAAAAGGGTGAAGAGCTTCTTGCCTCTCTCCTGATCACCCTCCAGTCAATCGCCTGCATGTCCTCTTTTCGGCTCTTGATAAAACCAAGAAGCTTCTTCAAAGGCAATTCATCACTGTCTGGGAAGGTACCAAACACAATTTTTACTCGAGGCACGTTTTCCGCCTCAGCCAAGATCAGCTGTATACCCTCCCATAGCTTAATAGTGCCTATGGCCTCCCAAGCATTGTCATAGACATTCATACTAGATTTCGCATTTCATTATACTAAAGGAAAAAAACAAAATTTCTGATATTTCCAAATTTATCGTTGCATTGGTGTATTTTATCGACGATTAGAGCATCACGGATTCCATCTATTGGTAAATTTTTAAACTGAGCTAGCTGATAATTTGACGTTCGAAATTAATTCCAATATTGTACTGTAAACACAATTTTTACTTACCACTGAGCTTAGTTCTCTTATTTGAATCATGTTATTTATTCTTATCATTTTTGCCGTCTTAAAAAATATTTCTATTCGGATAGGAATGATATTTTGCCCAAAGTAAGAGCCAATAATATTTTTTTTTACTTTCAATAGTTGGCACCAAGCTCTAAAATATAATTTTATATTTAGAATTTTAACAAATAAAAAATACTTTTTACACTTTTTGCCGTAGGCACTTGGCGAAACACACTTAATACACACATTTTTAAAATTTTTAAAAACACTTGTTAAATATTTCGCAAAATTACAAAAGGTTTAAAAAATCACTCGATCGATTTCGGCTTATTAGGCCATCATCAGGAGTATCTACTAAACTGTAAAAATAAAAATGTAGTTATTTATATATATAGTTGGAAAAAGCAAAAAGTGAAACCAAAATATACAAATAACAAATGTGGGAGTGGTATACAAATAAAAAAATGGAGGGTGGCCAACACACGACTTTCTTTTACGAACAGCGAATTTTAAGAAACTATTATAATACAAATTTCTTGCAAACTTAATTAAGATTGTTTTTATTTTTTCATGTTTTCTGTAAATTGTATATTTTTGAAATATTTGCAAAATCAATTTTCTGTTTCACGGAATATGGGAGCTGTAACCCCAAATATTATGTAAGAGATTAATGAAGATATATCTGTTTTGAGGTCCCCTGAGTCCGAAAATTTTGGTTTCGAAATGATTTCTGTCTGTCCGTTTGTCCGTCCGTCTATCAGTCTGTGTCTTCTCTATAGCCCAGATGGCTTAACCAATCGAACAAAAACTTTAGATTTAAGCTTTACTTATGTAAAAGAAAGTAATAAAAAATAATAAATTTGTAAGAAGTTTGCGTAAGTGGTTTTTCAAAATTCCCTGTTCGTAGAAGAAATGTGTTGGCCACACATCAATTTTATTTTTTTTATAAAATTTTTTTTAATTTTTTTTTTAATTTGCTTTTTTTTTTAATTTTTTTTTTTTTTAATTTTTAAATTTTTTTTTTTTATTTTTTTTTACTTTTATTTTTTGGAAACATTTTGTTTTAGTAGTTTTTTGTAAACCTTATACTTTTTGAGATATTTGCGAAACAAATTTTCTGGCCCAAGGGAGTGGCCACTTCCGGTTGCCCGATTTGGACTAAAATTCACTGGGGCCTTCCAATTTATCAAAAAAGCTTAAGTCTGAAGTTTCAGTTCGATTGGTTAAGCCATCTGAGCTGCAGAGTGGACACAGACGGACAGACTGACAGACGGACAGACGGATAGACGGACAGCCTGACAGACAGACATCATTTCGAAACCCACTTTTTCGGACTCAGGGGATCTCAAAACAGATAAATCTTCAATAATCTCAAGGTCGAAAATTTTCATAATTACTATAATTTATTTTACTTCGTAAAAGAAAGTAAAAATTGGAGAGAGCAATAAACATTAAAAATTAAAAGGGGGTGAGTTAAACACAGGTATATGATTATTGATTAGTCAACGGTCGAATAACAAAATTCCAGATGTTGATTTTTTTTTCTTCCCCCCCCCCCTTTATTTTATTATAACCCGACGTATTAGTAATTTTATGGAATGGTATGAGTATGTGAATAAAACAATGCGGGGTCGGTAATTGGTGAGAAACGGATTTCTCACTGTTCGAACAGAGAGAAATCCGTTTCTCACCAATTACCGACCCCGCATTGTTTTATTCACATACTCATACCATTCCATAAAATTACTAATACGTCGGGTTATAATAAAATAAAGGGGAAAAAAAAAAATCAACATCTGGAATTTTGTTATTCGACCGTTGACTAATCAATAATCATATACCTATGTTTAACTCACCCCTTTTAATTTTTAATGTTATTGCTCTCTCCAATTTTTTTATTTGTATACCACTCCCACATTTTTTTATTTGTATATTTTGGTTTCACTTTTTGCTTTTTCCAACTATATATATAAATAACTACATTTTTATTTTTACAGTTTAGTAGATACTCCTGATGATGGCCTAATAAGCCGAAATCGATCGAGTGATTTTTTACATTATTTTTTACATTATTTATGTTACATTATGTTTCGTGTTTTTTCAATACAAATGCATATAGGATGCGGGTAAACAAAATAAAATAATATGAATTTTATCGTCCCACAATTGATCCCAGACCTTTACGAAAACTGCTATCGTTGTTTTGAAGTGACCAGAGGGCCCTATTGCACCAACTACTTATCACTTATTACTTATCAACTTATCATAAGTTAGTTTTTTTGATAATGATAAGTGATAAGTGTTGCACATCAGAATGTCTATAACTTATCAAAAGACAAATTATCAAAGTTTTATGATAAGTTGTAATGATCAATGAGTAGGATGGAACTTGCCTATTTATCAGCCGATTAGGATGAAACTCGACAGGTACAATGGAAATGGGATTCTAAAATGATTTTTAGATGAAGTTCTGGAATATGGCCATGTATGATGGAACTTGGTTATTTCTCAACCGATTAGGATGAAACTCGACGGGTACAATTAAAATGATTTTTCTCAACCGATTAGGATGAAACTCGACAGGTACAATGAAAATGGGATTCTAAAATGATTTTTAGTAGAAATTCTGGAATATGGCCAAGTAAAATGGAACTTGGCTATTTATCAACCGATTAGGATGAAACTCGACAGGTAAATGGAATTGGGATCCTAAAATGATTTATAGGTTAAGGTCTGGAATAAGGTCAAGTTCCTTCCTAATCGGCCATATTCCAGAACTTTCTCTAAAAATGATTTAAGAATCCCATTTCAATTGGAAATCCTGAATTTCATCAATATCGGATAGGAAATGGCCAAGTTCCTTCCTAATTGGCCTTATTGCGGAACTTTATCTAAAAATCATTTTAGAAATCTATTTCCACCGTCCACGTCAAATTTCATCATAATCGGTCAAGAAACAGATAAGTCCCAATTTAATTGACATTCCAGAACTTTATCCAAAAATCATCCATTTCCATCGCCCATGTCAAATTTTATCATAATCGTGGGTCACAATCATAGTTTTTAACAGACTTCCGTCATGCCACTACAATTTGTAGCTCTTATCAATTTATTTGAGTAGTGAAATTTTTCTTATTGGTATTTTGGATAATTATCATTAAAGTACCTACTCGATTATTGATAAATTAAAACTTTTGATGCAACAGAACTACGAAAAACTTATCAAAAACCTCAAACCTATCGCTTATCAAAATATTACTTATCATTTATCATTTCGCGAATTGGTGCAACTTAATTTTGATAAGTGAGTGCTTATGACATATTATCAAATTTCAATTTGATACAACAGAAAATTATCAAAAATTATGATAAGTTGATAAGTGATAAGTAGTTGGTGCCATAGGGCCCAGATGATTATCAGTGCCTACGAATTTGGAAGCAAACCGATAAGATCTTGCGTCTTAAACTATCCGACATCGTATTTTTTAAATGAAAACGTGGTCAATTTGGCTCCTGGATGAGTCTATGTTCGAAAGAATGTCGAAAGAATGGGCTAGAGTAAAATTGGAATTTGAAGTTTGAAATAATCATTATTTTGCTGAAATTTCTGGTGCTCGTTCTTAATAATATTTGTTGTTGTTTGTTCAGTCACATTATTTATACGTCAATATATTTTTGTACATCGTCAAATATAGACCAGTGATTAAGCCAGTTTCTCAGCACGCCGATATGCCGAATTCTGTTCTCACCGATGACTAAAAATTGTAATTAATTTATAATAAAATGCTTCGAAATATTACATAAAAACGATTGCGTAAATATGTCGTTGGAACCTACCTACAACATTCATCAATTCGTTTTTAAAAGTAAGGTTCGAATATCTCTGCCACCTGCTGCCTAAGCGACAATACAAATAACACTATGCAAATACTCATATTTAACCCAACAAACTCCCTACAGTTTTTCATAATTTCATCGACCAAATTTTCTTTTAAACATTTTCTTTATTCATGTAAAAAAATATAAAAATTATAAAATAAAAATTCAGTAATTTTCAAGAAAAACACTTGTTTGCATCTTTTTTATTTTTTAGTAATTTGAAATCATTTAAAATATTTCTTTTATCTAAATTTACAAAATAAAATTAATTTGATTAGTGTTCCAAATAAAAGACAAATTATAAATAATGGATTATATTTTAAATAAATTAAAAAAATTAAATATTAGTGGAGCTTCCAAAAATTCGCCTGATGGTGCTGTTACGAGTGATGACGTCGTTGTTCGAGGCCATCAAAAAGATATAAATGATAAATTTAATATTGAGGTAACATAGTAAAATAAAGCTATAGAATATCGTGAAATTATAAAATTATATTTTTTCATAATTGAAGCGTAATTAAGACATGAGTTCATTGTGATGTGATTAAGAAAAATAATGATTAAGCGAAAAATAAAATCAAAATCAAAAATGAAAAAAAAACACTTCAAAATTTTTTTAATTTTAGAATTGAACTCAAACAAGGTCTATACGCTCGAAATAAAATTCAAAAATCAGATCAAGCGCGCGATGCGAGGTTTTTGATAGTTTTCATATTTGATTCTATTTTATATGTCTATTTTTTTAATTATATAATTTTTGTTGTTATTATTTATGATTTCGCTAATTAATAAAGCAATTATTTTTTATACAATATCAATATGTGTAAAACATGTGATCGAAAAAAAATTAACGAAATATTTTTTAAAATTTTCGTTTCAGCAAATATTACCGCCGGATCGGGTGAAAAGTGATCCAGCAAATGATTTTACACCTGTCATGACGGAACAAAAAAACGCGAATAGCTTAAAAGAAACTATTCAAGCGACTGTTGTGACTGATAATTTAAATGGAAATAAGTCAGTGAGTTTAAATGATATTCTTGGTGGTCCGAAAGTCGCACATGCTCTAGTGGACAATGAGTGTGGCGACAGTTTCTATAAAATTGCGGCACAAAACAACATTGTTTCTCATGCGGCCATTTTTGATCGAGGAGATCAGCTGCAACCAGGAATGAATGTGTCACCACTTCCAGTAAATCAAGCTGATCAGCAAACAGCACAACCAGCGTTGCAAATAAATATTGCCTGTAAAACACCAAATACTGGCAACTTCTTACTTAAGGAACAGCTTAAACTTGAAGTAAGCGAATCTGAATTAGAATTAAGAACAATGCAAGGCAGTAACTTACTACCGGAAGCAATAGTAAAACCAACAGGCCAAATTGGAAACAATGCAAGTGATATGATGACCAATGTTGTACAAACAATTTTGCCAATCGATCGATCAGAATTATCCCTTAGTAAGGGCACGAGTTTACAAATGAGCTCAGTTACACCAGCTAAAATGCAGGCTGGAAACATTACACCAACTAATGAAGTGAATAAACCAATAAAGGATTTGGAAAAGACTGCAGCTCTAGCCATGTCACCTGTAGTACCTCTACCACTGGTGGAAGAATTATCCCAATCGAAAAATAAGTTTAGCGAAGTTGTCGGAATTGTAAATTGTCAAAATTCTCAACTAGTGTCAATAATAAAAGAAGATGCCGGAATGGAAACTAAAATGTCAGAAGCAGAATATAAACTACAACCTACATCATCGTCAAACAAACCTGAAGTGTTAAAAACCAATCTAAACAATAATAATGCGCCCAGCACTAATGCGCCCAGCACAAAATTAGCTGGTTTGACCACAGTTCAACAACCAAAGTCGGTAGATTTAATCAATGCATCGAAGGAAGATAAAGTTGAAGTAACTGAAATTATTACACCAACTGAAAACCAACGCATGAATCAAAGCGCTCGGTTTGTCCAAATGGAATTTGAAATAAATAATAAACCAACCAAAGATGGGGCTTCATCGTTGCCAATATCAGCGAGTGACACACTACTTACTGGGCCTACGAAAATCTATCCAGAACATGGAGTACAGCCAATTATAACCGATTTGGTTAATACAGCTCCATTAACTCCATCGAGTAATATAGAAATACCAAGCTTATCTAATTTCAATAACGGTACAACCAGGGAAGTTTATTTACAACACTTACCACAAACCAAAAGTGAATTACCCGTAGTATGCCCCGAAACAAACTTTGCCACGACAAATAAAATTGAAACGGTTAAGAAAAATTTATTAACAATGTTTGACACTTTTGACTCGATTCAGCCGAATGTAATTCAGGATAAGGATCCAATTGCAGAAATTAAATCTGATGTGGAAAAATTAGAAGTGCTTATATCAACTAATCCTCTACAATCCATAAATGACGTCATTATTCAATCACCCCAAACATTAAAGGAGTTTATTAAGAATGATAATCAAAATGCTATTTCGGATAGTTTGGCAAATACAAATCAAGCCAAACAATCAGCTGAACCATGTCTAGATCCAGTGATATACGCAATAGAAGAAATGAATGATGTAACAGCTGTTCCATTGTATGGAGAAGCTAATGTCATCGCTCAAAACTTGTCTGTGCCATCATTATTCGTGCCAGAAAATTTTCAAAATTTGAATTCGAAAATTGAATCAAACCATGACAAAATTAATTCTACCTTGGAAGCCGCCATCCTTAATCAAATCCTCGACCAACAACAAAAATATGCCTCGGACAAAATGCCACCGACACTTGTTGAACAATCTAACTACAACAATTCTTTAGTGAAAAATGAGCATACTCTCGAAAGTATTATTTTAAACCAAATACTGATGAATGAAACACAGACTAATTTGCCTTCGCCGAACATTGAGATTAAAGGCACAAATTACGTTGAAAATCAAAAAAGCACAGATTTTCAAATAGCCAACATTGACGTCCATTCAGCCGATAATTTTATCGAGTTCGTTGACGAAATAATAGACTTTGCATTGCGTAAAGTTGATTTTTTGAAAATAAGTGAAATTGAAACCGTACAACCTTTGACTCCGGTGCCCGAAGATGCAAAAGAAGCTTCTGAAGATGTTAAACTAAATGATTATTATGATTATTGCCTCAACACACCATCTGTTGAACAGCAAAATATTAATTTTCCTACGCTTGAATCATTTGAAATTGAGGAACTGCAAGCTAAAGTAATGGAACAAGTCGACGCCTTGTATTTAAATGAAACTCCAATCGATCAAAATGTACATCAATTTTTGTATGTACCGGAAAGCCCGAAAATTAATGAACTACAAGCGAAAGCGCTGGAACAAGCGCATGAATTAAATTTGGAAGGGACGGCTGCTGAATTTGTGTACCTTCATTCAACCGATAATAAATTAAAACCTCCTGCCGAACCGGTTGAAATGAACGTTAATCTTGAATCACAACGTAAATTACCATCGCCTATTGCTATCGCGGCTGTGCAACCAACACAATCATTTTTTACTAATAGTCCGACAAGTAATTTCTCAGATCGCGTACAAAACGAATCATTCTTTCTCGGTGATCCTCCAACCATGTACAGATCTCAATCAAATCGCCCCCAATGTCCTATGGATACATCACAAACAAAATTATCACAGTCTATGAATGAGGTGTATTTCGATAAACGACTTGATATTACAGGGAAACGTAGTTTTCGTAGGGAACGTGACCAGAAAACGATGCTGAAATCAAAAAAAGATCATTTCAATGAAAATTTGAATCGTGAAAAATCACAGGAACCGCAAAAAATGCTTAATAAAGATACTCCGCGAGATTCTTTGGAGGATTTAAATGAGATTAAAACTGATTTAGCAACAACTGGGGACAATAAACTAATCCAAAGCATGTTATCAGATCAGCATATTGAGAAAAAACAGAACGAAGAAAGAATAGATAGTAATATTAAAGACAAAAAAAAGGATCGGAAAGAATCGTTAAAAGATTCGTTAGAGAATTTGGTCGATTCAGTTGAGCAGGAAGAAATTGGTGATAGCATTAAGCAGCGACGAGATACGGAAATGGAAGGATCGATACGAGATTCACTCGAGAATTTAGTGGAAGCTGTGGAGGCAGCTGGTGAAAATGTAAAACAAGACAAGGCTGTGAATCAGAAAGAAAACCATAGTACTTCTTATCCTATTGAGGAACATTCTTGTAAGTGCAATTTGATAATTATTTGATATAACAACCATTGAATATTATAGTAGGTACTTTTATAAACACAAAACATGAACCGAATTGATATTATTTCGGACACGTACATGTTGATCGATTCTGAACTATTATTGTCTTATGTGGGATTCCCCAGTGACCTTTTTGTCCTTCTTTTCTGTTTTGTCTTTTCCACTTTCTATACGCTAAATTGCCCTTTTTCTATAAAATATGTGTATCCTATTTAATTATATACTGCGGTTCTCTTGTAATGCCAAAAAATGTAATAAAATGGAACCACCACTACTTATTAAAACGAACCCAAACGATGGCTCAGGGCCCGTATTCTTGAAATTCACCGAAAAAAGTCGCCGGTGACTTTGGTATAAAACAATTTAAATTCTCGACTGAAATGACGTATTTCACTAGAAAATTATTGGCGACTTTTTCGGGTGAATTTCAAGAATACCGGCCCTGGACATATCGCACATGAGACATGACATTGGCTCTGGACATATCGCACATGAGACGACTATGGGGATTGTCGTATCGCTATCACACCAAATAACAGTCAAGTTTTCATATTCCTTCTACAAACTTTGTCAGGCTGCTATGAAAACATCATATTGCACTAATTTTTTACGTTTGAAGTAATATTAAATGGATTCCTTTCCTTGTCATGATACATTTTCAAGTGATGATTAGCTGTGCTAGTAGTCACTTGAAATGACTAATGTCGTACAAATTCAGTGTAATATGATGTTTTTCAGCAGCCATAGACATTTTATAGAAGGAATATAATAAACTTGACTGTTAAGTATTTGGCGTGATAAGCGATACGACTAAGGGAATCGGGCCCATAGAGGCGTCTTCATATTTATTTTACAAAGCAAGATACGGCTTAATTTTCTGATCTTCCTTTTTTTGATGCCCATAGGGAATAGTGTAGTAAAATCGAAATTAGCATTTTTCTTTTGCTCTCATGAAAAATTTGAAATTTTGTGTTTCACTTTTCTTTGTTACGTGCGATATGTAGCATAATTGATAAATTAAGGGACGATACAAATGATCGGTTAAGCGTGATTTACACGTTCCAATAATGTTGGCCAACAAAAAATGAAGAGATTAGTATATCGCGAATTGCATTTGAAAGACAAGAACAAATATATAAACAAACAAAATTTTGTTGGAGTTTTTTTTTTTTTCAACTTTGTTTCCATAAAAAAAATTGTTTGACCATAAAATATACTCGACCCGAGTCAAACAAAAATAATAAAATAATAAAGTTTTCATTTTAGCCCAAAAAAGTGGTAATTTTGATAAATAAAGTAGTATCACCGCGGAATTCGTCAAAAATTACATCGTCTGTTTTATACCGCCCAAAAATTATAGCATGTCTGACATTTTTGTTTTATTTTTTTAAAACTTTTGTTTAAAAATTAAAATTTACGTTTGGAAAGTTTGTATTTTAGCCGAAAAAGTCGTAATTTTGATAAATAAAGTAGAATCATCGCCCTATTCGTCAAAAATGTTACATCGTCGATATAATACCGCCAAAAAATTATAGCATGCCCGACATTTTTGTTTTATACTTTTCTCTTTTTATCGCATGAACATTTTTTCTATTGCGTCTAGCTCTAAGTCTCCAACAAAAAAAGTTGGAAAAACATTGTTGGAACGTGTAAATCACGCTTTAGAAAATAGATTTTATGGTTACGAAGTAAACAAAATGTTTAAAAATCTAAGACCCTGGAAAAAATATCATTTCAAAAGGACTTTAATATGCTTATCGCTAGTTTTCTTAAGAAAACATTGATTTCACCGAGAAAAAACTACATACTATGTACAAAGCTATCAATACCTTCAATTTTGGGATTAAATAACACCTTTACGAAATATGAAAATTTCGAACTAGTTTTTCAGAACTAGATAATTCCAATTAAGGACCAACTATTCAACGAAGGTTATTAGCCAAAATAGAGCTCTCAAATTTTTTGACTACGGCAATTGTTGCGAGACCAAGCTTAGTTTATGTTAAATTTGAAATACAAATTATCTACAATAAACAGTTGAACACAGAAGAAAATAATACAGATTAATTCCTTTGTCCCAAAACATTAGTTAACTACCATTTTTTTTAATTTTTTTTTAAGTGTCCTCTCTTTGGCAAAATTACAATTTGTTACTTGTATTTTAATTACACGTTTTCCAAATAACAGTATCTTGTATTTTAATTACTTAAATTCTAAGTAATTGTAATTTGTATTTTAATTACTTAATTTTTTATAATTTCTTGTTTACATTTTTACAAGGCTTAAGATTTGGTTCCAGAGCCATCAGTATAAAACCTAATGTTATTTATCGTTGTTTTAATGACACGTTTTTTTACTAAACTAATTTTGTCAAATCAAATTTATCAATTTACAATGCAAAGTAATTGTAATTTGTATCTTAATTACAAATCACAATTCAAATTAATTTTAACTTGTAATTTAATTAATTTACTTGAAAGTAACTGTAATTTGTATTTTAATTACTAAGTTTGATGGTATTTGGTTTGATGTAATTCGCAAAAGTATTTTAATTACTCACAGTGCATTCACAATGCAAAAACCTTTTTCCTTTTACTTACAGGTTTGTATGAATTTCCAACAACGAACAACAATTTTTGTTCGTTATGTTGGAAATTCATACAAACTTGTAAGTCAAAAGTAAAAAGTTTTTCTATTGTGAATGCAGTGTCAGTGTAATGTAATTTGCTCTGCTGCTTGTGCGTACGATTAGGCATCAAAAACTTGATTTTTTGACAATCTCAATCGAACTCAACAAAATCTGCTCTCCCAACAATCAGATTTTAGCTCAAAATTTCGAATTAAGCAACAGTTTGTTTTGTCTATCAAATTCTAGATGTCATGTCAGTTTAGTGTGAAGAACTGTAAGATAAATTTATATCAATAAAAAAATTTCTCTATTGTCAAAATTACATGTCAAAAAAAAAAAAAACAGAAAACTAAAATATATACAAAAACATTTCGTCAAAATTATTTTAATTTTAGAAAATTATTCAATTAAATTTAATTTTTTATAGACGTTTCTATTTTTTAATTATCAAAACTAGATAAACAGTGCAATTACAGCGAAAAGAAAACGGGTGACATAACTGCATTCGACGAGAAACAGCAGAAGGGTGTTCAAAGTGACGTAAAACCAACAGAAGAGAATGTGATTCATAACACGACTACGATCCCAAATAGTGTAGTGCAATCAGTTGAAAGCGAATCGTCTGTATTTTTAAGTAAGGATTTGAAGAACGCAAAGGAACAACACAAGGATGTTACAATGAGTCTTGATATTATGAATGGTGGTGATAAATTGGTTACCAATAAGTATTATGAATCTGTGAGTGATGAACCTAAAATAAAAACAGATTGCATTATGGCTGAATACCGTAAGCCTGTGGGCAATTCCAACGGGGATCTGGAAAAAATTATTAACGAATACGAATTAAAAGAGGAATCGTTGATCAGGCGATTGACAGACAAGGAGAAGGTCATTACTAAAATGACGGGGGTGATGGAAGCATACGAGAAAACCATCGCCGAAATGATTGCTGAAAAGGAACAATTAGTTCAGGAATATGAAAAAAAATGTGTGAATCTAAAATCAGATGCCGATCTCAATGCACAGCATTTATTATCGTTAGAAGATACATTTGCCGATTTGCACGCGTAAATTATTCAATTGTTTATTAAAGTTTCCTACATTTAACTATGATTCTCCAATTTCAGTAAATACGAACGAAGCAAGCAAATAACGGTAGGTCTAAAGACAAACGAAGAAGAATTACGCGATGGTAATTTCAAAAATTTAGAACTTTTAAATGCACAAGAAATTCGTTATGAAAAAATGAAATCTCATGCCATTGGACAATTACAAATAGCAAACGAAAAACTCGAATATTTGCAACGCGCCCATGCACAAGAAACCACTAAACTAAAAGCTTTACTTAAACGAGAGGAACTGGCGCGAAGTTCGCTTACCGAGCAACTGCAACAGAAGATACGTGAAAATGAGGAGCTGGTAAAAATATGCGAAGAGCTAATTGGAAAGGAGTAAAAGTTTATAAAACTTTGTCCGTTATTTTGTTTGAGTACCGACCGGATGGTGGTGGCCCTGTTATAATCATTTTCTATTTAAGAAATTTTTGTATTATTAACTAAAAATATTAAATATTTATATATTGTATTTTGAATATAGAAATATAGTAATTTATATACACAAATTAACTAAAAAATGAATGACCATCTGTTTGTAAGACAAAAAAATCTTCAAGGTTGCCCCACCCATGCACGCACAAAAAATACCGTCATTTACAGCGACTCCAAGACAAATAATATTACACCTACTTTTGAAGCTTAAACATAATGAGATAAGAATTATAAAATTATGCAAGAAAAATTGTCTTTAATGCTGTGTGCCTTAACCCTTGTGTATACCCAAAAAATGATACTCTAATATATACCCGATGGCTACAATAAACCACGAACAGAACATAATATGCGCGATAGAGCGAATCTCTCAAGCAGGAAAATGCTAGGTGTGTTTATCATCAGATCCGAAGAGATGTGAGAATGAAAATCGTGAAGTGTACGTAAAAGATCAGGGGGTTACCGCGTAATCCGATTCGAATCTCAAAAATCCGGTTCGAAAATTGTTTGGTACCGCGTAAAACTTTAGGTTTTAATTTTAGTATTGTCATTAACGAAACGCGATTTTTCAATCACATCGTCATTCTAATTTATTTTAGTTGTCAAACGTCAATAAAAATTATAAAACCCAAAATCGTTTGTTATAAATTATAGTATATTCTTACAACTAACAAACCATATTTAATTAAAAATGGTTAGTATGGCAGTTTGATTTATTAATTATGAAGACAGCGATAATGAAAATCATAACCCAGTAGTACCTACAAAGACGAATTATTCTAACTCACAAAAGAAGGGTTTTCATTTATACTTGAACAGAAGCGGAGGCAAATCATCCTGGCTTTTAAATAAATAATCATATTTGTAGTACATATTAGTATTATTTTTTAACATACTATTAAAAAACAAGTATTTTGAATTCAACGTAGGAGATTCTTGATATACACTTGAGCCGTGGTTACTTACTCCGTATCGGGTGGCATTGGAAGGCAATCCTGAAGCAAAATTCAACATTACGAAATATAATTGAGCAAGTTTCTGGTGTTTTAAAAGGACGTTTCCGTCAGTGCCAGCTGCAGACATTTGAGTACCCTGCGCAAGAATTGTTGAAGCGCCCCTGTTATTTTTTTTTAATTGATAAAAAAATGAATTATGAAATTGGGAGTTTAGTAAGCAAATAAGAAATCAAATTTAGAGCAAGTTGCAATCCTACATTTTATTGGAACTATGTAGTTTTAAAACTGCATAGGCTTGAAAGGAGTAGGTATCTAATATAAGGATGTTAAAGTAAGGAATTGGTTAGAAGGAGGTTAGATAAATTTGAGATTAATAGTAGACACTATATTTTTTTTTGTTGCTTTTAGTTAATAATAATCTGTAAGGGCAATAAGAATCAAATATTATAATAGTAATTCATAAATATTTTTGTTGTGGTTGACTCGAGCGAAATAAACTAATACACAACTTTAATATTAACGTAAACGATTTATTGATATTATTAATCTGCATACAACGAGATCAGAAACAAGACTGATTTTTCTTTTTGACTTACTTAACACATGATTCAATAAAAACCCAGGTTAGCTCGAAATATGTAAACAAATGGTCATCTTTTTTTTTTGACGTCACCCAATTCTTTAACGTATAAATTCAACAACAAATAAAAAAAGAAAAGTTAAAAAATAATAACTTACATATCGGAATTGCATGACGTCACGAGCACGTGGTTTGAAAAATCGAGCTAACGGGAAATTTATTGAATCATGGACTTAACATACAAGTTGAATATAACGGGTATAGCTCAAACGTAGAAGGTATATGCGATTAGTTCTTGTTATACACGACACCTCTTAACGCGCAGGTGTGAAAAACTGCGGCGCCTTTCGATCGCGAGCTGATCTCCTTAATGGTGCTTGTGGAGTAGTTGATGATGGCGAATCTGTAAATTGTCCGCAGTCGTCGACAGACGAAACGGCTGTTTCTATTTCTGACCGTGATGGTTCGAGTGTTTCTCGAGTTGAGTTGCAACAGATAACGGTGGATTGACATATAGTTGATCGGCGGCACGAGCTCTCAGCTGATCGACGTGGCGCTTCACGATTTCACCAGACTCGAGCCGAACTCTGTATAACAATGGTCAGGTAGCTGATTGAGTGGTGGCGGCGATCCAGTTCGGCCCTTTTGCATAATTCCCGGTCACTCTCTTTAAATAATCTCGGTGGTTTGTCATTTTTTGACGATGCTTGTTTTTGTGATCCTATGGAATAAGGATAAATTTTATCAAAATATGTTTTAACTTGCCGATTATATATGTAGTAGCTAGATGGAGATCGTCCCATTGTAGGCGATGGTGTGATGTGTTGGCTGATCAAGAATTGAGACAGCTTCGTTTGGTAATTTTTTCAGGAAGTTTTTAGCGGTTTGCACCATTATTTCCGCTTGTCCCTTTGATGATGGGTGGAATGGGGCACATTCGCACATCTCCGCTGAGACCCTACGCTTCATATCGTTCTTCTCATACCATCGCCCAGTACTTAATCGTTTGCAAACAATCACTGTACTCTCATTTCATGATGCTAATAATAAAGAAATTTATTTTAACAAACCCATACATCGTGCCATTTCTCACACCGCTTATAAATGTTATCACGGAAAACACCTACGACCGTGTAAAAGACACAGCCTACCCCGAATTTTATTAACTCCTTCTACGATGGCGACAGATTCTCGATCGATCTTTGCGTAGTTTCGCTGAGCTTTTGACAGTGTTGTCGTATAAAACGATATCGGTTTCTCAGCTCCGTCGGTCATGCGGTGACAGAGTACGACACCCGGACCATACGGCGAGTCATCACATACTAACAATAGAGGTAGTTTCTCATTATAGTGTATCAAAACTTGGTCGGATGCTACCATGTTTTTTAGATCATCGAATGTCTCTTGATAAAATTTTACTCCATTCCCACTTTTGGTTCTGATCTAGAAGACGATGCTATGGTTTGGCGATGGTTGCCTTTCGCGGTAGAAAAGAGTGGTAATAATTCAGGAGGCCTAAGAATGCTTGTAATTGTTTCTTGTCAATCGGTGGTGATGCATTTGTGATGGCGTGTACCTTTTCCGTGGTTGGACGAATTCCAAGTCCGTCGATTTTGTAACCGAGAAAATTTATGGTTGGTACTCAAAATTTACATTTTGGTAGCATAAGACGAAGGCCATTGTTGTTAATTCTGGATAAAATTTCGGTTAATCGCTCAGCCAGATGAATTTCATCGCGCGACTTCCATCCCGTTTTGAACCATCAGTGAAGAAGTTTAAAACTCCTAGTTCCAAAACTGCATCCATCATCCAGTCCTCTCTGGATGGGATAATAGTTCGTAACTTTCTTTCAAAAGATAGTGACGGGACAGTATAGTCGGTGGTCTTGGGAAGCCCTTTGTTACAAAGTATAGATAAGTGCCCTGTATTGTTGCAGGTTCACATTACCGTGGATTTCTGTTGTATGGCAGTGCAAGCTGACCACTGTTTTCCCAAGATATCTAGAGGAGTCAGAAATAGCAGTCTCCAGTGCCTGAGTGGATGTGCTCTTCAGTGCACCACTGACCCTCAGAGAGATTGTTCTCTGAACTTTTGTCAACAACTTTAGGTTGACAGTTTTGTCCAGAGCAGGCCACCAGACTGTTACCCCATACAGAAGAATATGTCTGACTACTGCAGTGTATAACTAAAGGACTATGTGGGGCCTAAGCCCCCATCCTTTCCCAATGGCATTTTTGCAAGAGTATATAGCGCTATCGTAGCTTTCTTTACTCTTTCGTCTTTCCATATTATTAGGTTTCCAGTTTAATTTACTGTCCAAAACGAGACCCTTGCTCAATATAATTAGAAATTGTAAAAATCGCCTAATGTACTTTTAGCGTCATACAAAACCAAGCGTAAAACAAAAACTAATAAATATTTTAACATAAATGCCGTCTTACTTTGGTAAAAGTTATTCCTATCTGCACCCTGATTCTCTAAAAAATAAGAAAATGGGTAAACGTGTAAACTTGCAAAAACCTAAGCATACTTTAATAAATTCGCAATTTTTCGATTTGATTACCACTTCAAATAAAATCGAAAAATTGCAAACTAATAAAAGAAAGCTTTGCTTTTCACGAGTTTACACGTTTACCCATTATCTTATTTTTTAGAGAATCAGGGTGCTGGATAGGAATGAAATTTTGCCCAAAGTAAGAGCAATTCTTCTTCAGAATAATTTTTTTTTTAACTTTCAACAGTTGGTACCAAGCCCTAAAATATAATTTATTATTTAGAATTTTAACAAATATAAAATAATGATATCAAATTATTGAATAAGGTATAATTATTCCAAATGATAATTAATAAAATTTAATATTCTGATTTATCGAAAAATTGAAAATTGTTATTTACTACCAACTCATAAAACTAAATATATCTAATATATGTACTCTAGTGGTAAACACTACAACTACGAGAAGAAGAGAATTTTGCTATTCCTTCTTCTCAGCGGAATGAAACTCTTCATTCCGGAATGAAAATACACGGCATTGTTGTAAAATTGCCAAAGTACCTAAGACTACAAAAATTTGCCACAGATGTCTATCACAATGCTGCCAACTTACAAAAAGAATATTTATGATGTGCGGTTTACCCGCGCGATTTAAATTGAAAACTGGCTTTTCTTTTTGGACACAGTAGTATATAGGCGGGTCTGCCGCTTTAATCGTTTTTGCAGCAAGTAGTTTAGTTACTCTACAGAGTTCCTCTTAATGTTTGGTTTCTTTATCATTATACTAATCAATTTGTACTATAAAACAAATATTTTGGTCTAAATAGACCAAAGTTTTGAAATCCTGTCAAAAATGACGAAAAATTTGGTTGGTCCAAAACCACTTCTCTCGTCGTTTTGAAAGTCCCCGAGTTTGAAAAAGCAAAAAAAAAAAGTCCGTCCGTCTGTCTGTACCAGTGGTATCTCGAGAACGGCTTGTCTGATTTTGAAAGTTTTTTCGCCAATGTGTTTCTATGGCCAAGGCGGAGATTTGAAAAGCTTTTGGACACTGTACGTCAAGAGGGTGAGGTACCTGTCATAAGAATTGACACAAAATACCTGGTGTTTTAAATATTTACGATTTTTTTATATAATATGCTGGTTTGATTATTGAATTGGGAATTGATTTGAAAGTTAAGTTAGGGTCAATTTGCGGGTTGAGTTGGGGTTGGATTACGATGTAGTGAGTAGTTAACCAATTTTTTATATGATGTAAGTTGCCTATTTTTCAACCGATAAAGATGAAATTCGACATGTTCGTTGGAAATGGGATTCTAAAATGATTCATGGATGAAGTTCTGGAATATGGCCAAGCAGGGCCTTTCAGAGCTAGCAGGGGCCTGGGCCAAATTATTAAAATGGGACCCCATAAAAATAAAATAAAACAATCTTAAGTTTATATCACATGAATTCATTTTAGTATTTATTAGAATTTATTAGAAATTATTAGATTGAAGCTTTTCTCGCTTTATTATTAGAAAATTCTCTAATGATTTGCTCAAAATTAATTTTTCTTGCCATGTCGTGGTTAATGTTTAACATTGCCAATCCATTTAACCGTTGTTCTGCCATTGTTGAGCGATGAAATTTTTTTATTCTTTTAAGAACACTGAAACTCCTCTCGGCTGAAGACACGGATGCAGGAATACTTAAAAATATTCTTAAGACAATGATAAGATTCGGAAATAAACCAGCTAAGTTTTACTGAGAATATTTTCTAATAAATTTGTTGGTGTCGGATCTGTATTGAAATTAGCTGCATACATTTTTGTAAGGAATTTTACCTCAGCTAGTATCTCGTTTGATAACTCACTCGTGTAGTTTGAATGCAAACGGTTTACTGCAGCTTCAATTTTTTCATCAGTCAAATTTGGAAATGACCAAAGAAAACCGAAAAGATTGCAGATATTTTGTAAAGATTGAAATTGTCTTTGTAAGCCAGCTATTACGGAATTAACTATTACGTTAAACACATTTATCCTGAAGTATTTTTCAGCATCCGATTGTGTCCGTATCGTTTTATTAATGGCAAAATCACATGTAACTCCATATTCACGTGCTTTAGCTTTTGCTTTCGCAAATATTTCATTCCACATTCCGCTTAAATTGCGAAATCTCATTACTAGACTTTCAATATTATTTTGCTCAATATCAAGTGTAGCATTTCGAGCTTCAATTACCAAATTTGTCAGATGCAAATCTGTCAAAATTTCGAGCCATATGATAGAAAGCAAAACACATTCAAATTTATTTAAATATTTCTCAATTGAGTGTAATTCAACGATTGCGTGTGGTGGTAAATTAAAGGAATGCATTTCATTTAAAGCATCTCGAATAGATAATAGATTTTTGGCTATTGGTTTTGCTGCATCTATTCTAGCAGACCATCTAGTTTTGGAAATCGAATGAAGAGACATACGGATATGTTTCTTTAAAACCTCCCATCTCCGCGGACTACTGCTAAAAAAATTATACATTTGTTGTATAACTCCAAAAAATTGTACAGCTTCTTTACACGATTCAGCTGAATCAACTCCAACAAGATTTAATGTGTGGTTCCCACAGCTGGAAAAAATACAATTAGGATTACGCTTCGTAAGAATGGCTTGCACACCGTTTAGCTTGCCAGCCATATTTGCACCATTATCATATGCTCGGGCAATACATAAATTAAAATTTAATTCCATATCCGACAAAATTTCAAGAATTCTGGCAGCAATTTCTTCTCCGGTTTTTCCAGAGAATGAATCGAAGCAAATAAAACGCTCTTCAATGTCAAATTTTAAATTGTCACACATCTTGTTCTTGTTATAAAGACAAAATACTATCGAAGATGAAGCGCAAATGAGAAATCTATAGTAACAAAAAATTCGGGGGCCCCTAAAAATCGGGGGCTCGTGCCGTATGGCCCGGCTGGCCCACCCTCTGATTGGCCCTGTGGCCAAGTATGATGGAACTTGACTATTTCTTATCACATGTGCGTTCAAAATAGGATTCTAAAATTGTTTTGGATGAAGTTCTGCAATAAGGCCAAGTATGATGGACCTTGCCCATTTCTCAACCGATTACGATGAAATTCGACATGTGTATTCTGCCGTGATAAGAAAAAAAATCACATCTGCCTTTTTGTAGTTTTGAGTAATTTCAATTTTTCTATTTTTGTTTGCGTTATATGAAACTTGACTATTAAATAACGTGATTTTCTGATATTTGATTAACGATATTTAACTTTTTAAAAAATCAGAAATATAGGTATATGTTTGACGAATCCAAATATGCCCCTAACGCATTTTTCGACTTTTGGCGCTTATGACTTTTTTCTTAGCACGGCAGTATTGGAAATGGGATTCTAAAATGTTTTTCGGATGAAGTACTGGGATTCCAAAATTAATTTTTGAGGAAGTTCTGGAATATGGCCAAGTATGATGGAACTTGCCTATTTCTCAACCGATTATTATGAAATTTGACATGTGTGTTAGAAATGGGATTCTAAAATGAGTTTCGGATGAAGTTCTGGAATATAGCCAAGTATGATGGAACTTGGCTATTCCTTAACCGGGTATCATCAAATTTGACATGTGTGTTGGGAATGGAATTCTAAAATAATTTTTGGACAAAGCTCTGGAATATGGCCAAGTAGGATGGAACGTGGCTATTTCTTAACCGATTATTATGAAATTTGATGTCTGTTGGAAATGGGATTCTAAAATGATTTTTGGATAAAGCTCTGGAATATGGCCAAGTAGGATGGAACTTGGTTATTCCTTACTCGATTATTATTAAATTTGACATGTGCGTTGTAAATGGGATTCTAAAATGATTTTTGGATAAAGTTCTGGAATATGGTCAGTTACACGGTTAGAAATATCAGAATAATTTTGTATACTACTTTCGCTATAAAGTTCTAGAATACGATTTTTCGTGTTAAATTGGATACCTGTACCCATGTTACTGAAACTTTTGAACTGTTTAAAAATACCCATATTTGAACGCTTGTATCTTGGTGAAATAACATTTCAAAAAAAAAATTTTGTTTCTAGTTGAAGGAAATTTTGTCTTCTTTTCGATACTGTTTGAAATTTGTTTTATTTTATTTTGTTTTTTGTATGACTTTTTTTAGTAAAACAAACAAAAGGTATGTCTAAAAAAAATATGCTGCTGTTTGAAACTGTAAACGAACTTGCTCGATATTTCATTCAAAAATCCAAATCGGCCATTTTATAGAGAATTTAGAAACCTTGAAAATGATACTAAGTAAATTTCTGTGCGACCACTCCTTGTCCAGTTATTGAAGTTTTAGTGTGTTAAAGTTTTAGTGTTAAAGTGACTTAACATTTTATCGTAGAGTACTAAGTTTACAAGATAAAAAATTTACTTCTACGCTTTTTGATACGTTTTCTCTAAAACTGCAATAACTCAACAAGGAGTGGCCGCACAACTTCCATAGTATCATTTTCAAGGTTTCTAAATTCTCTATAAAATGGCCGGTTTGAATTTTTGAATGAAATATCGAGCAAATTCATTTACAGCTCAAACAGCGGCATATTTTTTTTAGTCACCTTTTGTTTTACTTTAAAAAGTCATAAAAAAACAAAATAAAATTAAATAAACGGATTCCAATATCGAAAAGAAGACAAAATTTCCTTCAACTAGAAACAAAATTTTTTTTTTGAAAGGTGTTATTTCACCAAGATACAAGTGTTCAAATATGGGTATTTTTCGAAGAAAATTTCTGTTCCGTTTTTTATTTGGCGCAGTGTACAATGTTGGTTAAAATAGAAATCAATATACTGTCAAAACTGTCCCACCAACTTTATGACACAGGTGAATGCTATCTCCATTCTCCATTGAAGATACCAAAGACCGAAATTCTGATCACCTCGTGAAGTTTCAGCCCTTTATATTTGTTATTGCATTTTAAAAAGTAATAACCGAGCCGTTTACTTTTACTTTTTAAAAAGTAATAACTGAGCCGTTTAGATTGTTCAAAGAATAGGATTAAAGAATAAGTTATTAACAACTCTCCCAGGAAACAAACGATGTTTAATTGTCCAGCATGATCCACACAATCTAAGCGTAGTTAATAAACCACTACTGATTAGTTTTCGGTTTTCACTTGGTGGGTTTTGAAATCCACTATCCTACGTGAGGCGAAAGTGAACCATATGTATATCTATATGTAAGTTAAGAGTTTAGCTCGAAGATTTATTAAAAAAAATGAATTTATTTTATCAATTTATGTTTATCTTTTACATTTCAAACTAAAACTAAACTAAAACTCAAAATATGTTAACATTTTATACATAAAAAATTGCTTAATAAGTAAATTATAATATTCTCAAATAACTAGAACATGTTTGCGCGTGTTCTTACATGTGTTTTCCTTTTAAGCTGATTTAGCGTCTTTAGGTGATGCGCGTGTTTGCAATTTATGCTGAGTTGCAATTCTAGTTGTGTTAACTCTTCCCCCCTACAAGATCCGCGTCCCGTGGGTCAAAACTTTAGGCTAATTGGTTGGACTCCGGATTGGTTGATGATGACTTCTTCTTGACATGGTTTTGGATTTGACCATTTGTTGCGTTTTGTTCTTAATAATAGGATGAGTATTATGATGAAAATTATGGATATTATACCGAAGTCTACAAAGGCTGCTTCCTTATGTTTTGTGAATAGTTTTTGTAGTTGATCTACATTATTTAGGTGCAGGTTGTGAAGGTATCCTGGGTCGACTTTTACTCCTTTATCTGTTATATTAGGTTGTAGTACTGTTGGTAGTACTTGCGATTTCCTAATATCTCTGCTGGTGAAGGTTGTATTGTTGATCTTAATTGTTTCATTGTCGTATTGTATTAGAAAGCTTCCTTCTAGGTGTTTATCCGTGTTGTTGTAAATTATGTCTCCTTTAAAGTTGCTCAGAAAAATCGTATTGTCGTTTAGCGTGTCGATTATCTGATTCTTGTTGAATTGGTAGTTACATTGGGCATCTAATCCCCTTATGAGCTGATTGATGCAGTGGTCTGCTTTTAATTCTTCCAAACTGTTTGTCTCGCAAAGTATGGTTTCGCGAAAGAGTTTGCATTGTCGAATGATCCCGTACATTTCGTCTTGGTTTACTAGAAGTTCGTTGTATTCCAGGTATATCTGTTTGTTGTTCTCAATCGTTGATCTTACCATGACGTGATTGTATTCCCGTTTACTTGTTTTTGGTAGTGATATAACATATAGTATTGTTGATTCTTTAGCCAGCATCATAGGTTCTGCGTATTCTATTGCTTCTATATCGTTAGAATATGGAAGGGTTTCGATTTCTGCAACCAGGCGACTGATTTCTTCTTTATCCAATAAATTTGTATTGATTATTTTCCCTTTTGCTAATTGCGCAGCTCGGATGATTTCTTTTATCTCCTCTTTGATTATGGTTAATCGGTTGAATAGTATTTGTTGGATTTTTTCATCTGCGTTTTCGTGTAAATGATCAACAATTTTGTTGTATTCATTGAGAATCTGCTGTGCTGTGGTCATTAAGGCATTGTTGATCTTATATTGTTGATTATTGTTATCGATGATTTGATTTTGACTTTTGATTATTTGATCCCAGTCTGTGGCGTCTGGTGATCCTGCAATCCACTTCCATGCGGAGCCGATCCAGTTGATTGATCGGCGAGATCGTGATTTTTGACCTTTGAGTTCTGATATTAGCTGCTTGGTTTGGTTTATTTGGTGAATCAGTTGAGGTCGAAGGCTGCTTTCTGGGTCAATGTGGTCAAGTGAAGTTCTAATTCTGCTGATTATTTCTTCATAATCGGTCAAGTTGATGACATGGATTAATTTGAAATTTCCATTGATGATTCGTCCATTGCCTTGTTTGAGAGTTACTATTGGTGTGGTATATTTGTAGATGGTAAGTGAGCTTGTCAAGCCCAATATCCAGAAACTGGAAAGAAGAAATTATTGCGTTAAATTTTTTATTTGAGTCTTGTGGACCCTTTTTCCGGAGGTGGTTGTAATTGTGACTCGATTATCTTTGGCCACAGTTTCTTCTCTAAATTTGGGTTTCTCTTTCCCTTGTATCTGCTTGATTGTAGTGTATACTATTTCCCCAGGTTTATATTTTTTTGGTTTATTTCTCTTCGCGTTTTCCCTAGAGATGTTTGTTTTTTGGTTTTTCCTGATTTTTTCTGCCACATCCTCGTTGATTTGATCCTTGAAGTTTACAAGATTTTGGTAATTGATTCTCTGCGTTCTCCCAAAAAATATGTCGCAAGGTTTGTGTTGGATAACGGAATGTATTGAGTTGTTATAGCGATCTACTGCGACATTAACTAGTTCCTTTATGGTTAATTCCTTATATTCCATTTGAAGGCATCTTATTATCTCGATGATAGTTGAATGCACTCTTTCGATGGCTCCATTTACTTCACTTCGCTGGGGTGGTGTTAAGTATATCTCTATCCCCAAGGTTTTCAGGTAGTCCATTACTATTGGACTTACAAAACTCCCTTCATTATCCATTACTAATAATCTGGGAATTGTGAAGTAATGCAATATTTTGATGATTTTGTCTCTGATGTGTAGAACAGATTTGTTGTTGATGTGGAAAAACTTTGTAAATTTAGAGAATTTATCCACGCATGAGATGAATTTTTCATTTTTTATCTCGATTATATCCATATGGAGTATTTCTGTTGGATATGTTGGAATTGGTGTCTCCTGGAGCTCGACTCGATTTGGGTGTCGGTCATATTTATTTGTATTACAGATGCTGCAGGTTTTGGTATATTTTTTTATTAGGCTGGTCATTCGTGGAAAATAGTATCGTTCTAGGATTTGTTCCTTGTTCTCAGCGTGATTTCTGTGTGCTCGATTATGCTCCTCTGTTATAATTTTGAATTTATTTTCCTCATTGCTAACGTCTTGAACCACTCTTTGTGTTAGACGTAACTTCAATCCCGGGAACTGTTCTTTGAAAACATCTTGTAACATTTGGATGTGTTCTTCGGGTATTTTTATTCCATTGATGATGGTTGGATGGAGATTATCCCTTAGGATTTTTGTTAGAGTGTCTTTATTTATTTCCGATAGGCTGATATAATGCCTATGATAAGTAGGATGTGGTTCTTCATGACAATCAATATCTTTACCTGTCTTGATTATCAGTTGGTTTCTGAAGACGTTTATAGGTGCTTCGCAGTACTGGATTAGATCTGTACTGTCTTCTTCAGCGCTGTGTATCGTGGAGGTTGATGATAGGGTGTTGACCTCTAGTTCTAATCTTGACAAGGCATCAGCTACTTTGTTAGTACATCCAGGTTTGTATATGAGTTCATAATTGTACTCTTCCAATCGAGCCTTCCATCTTTTTAATTTTGTGTTATTATTTTTTGTACTTAGGGCAAATGTGAGAGGCTGATGGTCCGTGAGGATTTTAATTTTTTTCGCTCCATACAGGTAACTTCGTAAGTTATCTAATGCCCAAATGATGGCTAGCATCTCTTTCTCGTTGACCGCATAGTTTTCCTCAGTTTTATTTAACGATCTGGATATATATGTGATTGGTCTATCTTTTCCAATGTCACCCTGTGATAATACGGCACCAATTGCATAATCAGAGGCATCGGTAGTAAGTATAAAAGGTTTATCAAAGTCTGGAAAGATTAGTATTTCAGTGGATGCTAACACTTCTTTGATTTGACGGAATGCTTGGAGTTCCTTTCCTGTTAAGCTGATTTTCACTTTTTTTGATTGTGTTGCCTTAATTTGCGCGTTTTCGCCTCTTGTGAGGTTGGTTAAAGGCTTGGCGATTTTCGCGAAGTCTCTAATAAAACGTCGATAATATGATGCGAGTCCAAGGAATGATTTTAACTCTTTTAAATTATCTGGGCTCTTTAGGTTCCGTATAGCCGCGACCTTTTTTAAATCTGGCCTGATTCCTTGGTTTGTTATGATGTATCCCAGGAATTCTGTTTCTGTTTTCATGAATTCCGTTTTGTCGAGGTTGACACGTAGGTTAGCTTTTTCAAGTTTCGAGAATATTCTTTTGACATTGATAAGATGTTCTTCTTCGGTTTTCCCTCCGAATATGATGATGTCGTCGATATAAACATAGCAGATGATTCCGATGAATTCTTTCAATACGTCGTCTATCATTCTTTGGAATATAGCTGGCGCATTTTTTAGTCCGAAAGGTAGTCTTAAAAATTCATATTTTCCATTCATAGTGGAAAAAGATGTTTTCGGAATATCCTTTTCTTTCATCCTGATTTGGTGAAATCCTGATGTAAGGTCGATGGTCGTAAAAAATTTTGATTTTCCAAGATTTGCCAACGTGTTTGATATATCCGGTATTGGATATGTATCTGATACTGTGACCGCGTTTATTCTTTTGAAATCGATGACTATCCTATATTTTTTGATGCCAGATGCATCCAGCTTTTTTTCGACTACCCAAATTGGTGAATTGTATGGGCTTTTAGACGGCCTTATGATTCCATCCTTTAGAAATTGGTCTATTTGCTTCTCCACTTCTTGCCTCATACTGACTGGATAAGGATAGGATTTCGTGTAAATTGGTTCATCTGTTGTTGTTTTTATTTCTGCTTTTATGTTAGTATCAATTGTTTCAGTATCGTTGACTGGGTTAAATAGTGTTTTGAATTTTGCCACAATTTCTTGGAGTTTTTTTCTGGCTTCTGTAGATAAGTGACTATCCCGAACTTCAATGTTGTTTACTTGAACTGAGTGTTTTTCCTTGAGTGGAATTTTAATATTTGGAGTTATGGTCAAAATGTTATTTTTCCGGTCGATAATTGCTCCAAGTTTTTTTAGAGTGTCGTCCCCGATTATTCCGTCGAATGTTTTTAAACCAGGTAGTACAAAAAACTCTATTACTGTGTCGATTCCAATGCATTTAAAAAATTGTCCGGATATTTTTTTACTGATCCTGATGTCACCTCCCGCTGATTTTATGTTAAACGGGACATTAGTGGGAATGGATCCTTCGGCTAGTTCAGGTTTGATGAAGTTCTTGTTGGCTCCCGTGTCGATTAAAAATTTGAGGATGTTGTTCTTTGCTGTTTTGTACTCTAGGTATGGTATGCTAGAGAGGCTTTCTCCATAAAATTTACCTCTGAGTTTATTTCCTCAGGTTCGTCTTCTAATGTCTCAATATCAGTATTTTCGTTAACTAACTGATTATATTCCTCTTCCTCCTGTGTATCCAAATGATAAATTCTTTGTTGTCTTTGGGATTCGCCATAGCTTGGATGTTCTACTTTCGGTGGATGGTTATTTTGATATGTTGGTCTGTTCATGTAATTTACGCGTTTGGTTTGAATTGACTGGTCAATTTCCATTGGTGTTGCAGGTTTCGGATAAATTGGCCTTGGTGGCATTTGTTGATTTAGATTTTGATTGTTGTACGATGTTTGGTTGTTATAATGTTGATTATTGTATACCATATTTTTCCGTTGCGGTGGTATTAAATTATGGATTACTCGTGGATTTTGTGAATTTGTATATGAAGCTTGGTTGACCGAGTTATTAATTCGTGGATTTTGTGGGTTGATATACGAAAACTGGTTGATTGGAGCTGTTACTGAGTTAGTAATGTTCTTTTTCTGGATCGTTAAATTTCTGAAATTCATGTTTTGAATCTCAAGGCAGGATGCGTATGCCTCCGGAAGTGTAGTTGGTTTTTGGATGATTAACATTCGTGACAATTCTCCGTTTAACCCTCTGACAAAAACGTCCAAAGCTCGATTCCTGTAGTTTTCGACTAGAACGCTGATGGTTTCTGTCGAGTAATCCTCTGTTTTTATTTTGTTTACTATCAATGAGAATTGATGATTCACATTGGCGTAGAATTCATCGATTGTCATATTTCTTTGAACGAGGTTATTTAATTGATGTTCTAATGTGCGAAGATCCCTTTTATCTGCGTAGTGGAGCGAAAGACATTTTTTTATAGACGCCCACTCATCATCGAAGATATTATATGATATTAATGCCGCATCTGCGTTTCCTCTAATCTTCTGCCTTATGTGTTGCAATATTGCTCTATAGATTGGTTTAGTTCGTACGATATTATAGTCTCGTAGAATGGTCTCGACATTATGTACCCAAGAGATATATTGAGTTGGATTTCCGTCGAACTGTTGCAGTTCCTTCACGCAGTCAGGTAGCTTACTTATGTCCTTAAGATCTTGTTCATTTTGTGGGGCTGCGAATATTGTTGCTGCAACTGGATTTATAGGTTTCTCCAGTACCTCGAGTCTCCGCTCGATTTGTTTTGTGAACTCAATTTGAGCATTTAGGGCTCCGGTTATTCTTGTTAATGCAGCTTGGATTTGATCTAATTTTTGTTCAACTGGTGTCGTCATTATGATGTTTCACTTATTATTATATTTAAATTATTTTTATTATTATATTTTATTATTATTTTAAATTTTGTTTTTATTATTACTGTTGGTTATTACGATCACTTTTTTATAATTAAACAAAATGTTTAGTTGATTTTATTATTATTTGTTATTATACTCACTTTTTATTATTAATTTAGTATTTTGTAATTTTTATTAATTAATACTTGTTATGAAAAAATACTTAGTTACTATTATTATTGTTATTATAATCACTTTTTATTATTAAAATTCTCGTTATTATTATAATCACTTTTTATTATTATTTTTTTACTTTGTTATTAATTTTTTACTTACATTAAAATTAAGAAGCTTTTCATGGCTTATTTGTGGATTAGTTTTGCCACAAAGATTTTTATAGTGCACAGCCGGTTATCGTACACTCGGAACCCGTACGTGTGTCTTCTAAATAACGGATATGCTGTATTTCTCCCGTTTGGCGATGTTGCGTTGATATTTGTAACCCGCCTACTAATGGTACAAACTTTATCACGGTTTATTTAGTTTCACTACTTCAGTGGAACGGCTTTAGCTATGTTCTTATGTGTATAGCCTTTAAATATTTTGGTATAAAAAACGGTTATGTTCTCGTGGGTATAACTTCTATTTTTAACCAAAACTTGTCGCTCTTTAGTTTTAGATACTTTTCAGCAGGAGTTTACTGATCTAATGATCTTCACTAATTTTTTTCACTTTTTTGTTACTTGCACTTTTTATTATTTTATTAATATTTTAACGCCAGGTCCCTGTTTCGGCGCCAGTTAAGAGTTTAGCTCGAAGATTTATTAAAAAAAATGAATTTATTTTATCAATTTATGTTTATCTTTTACATTTCAAACTAAAACTAAACTAAAACTCAAAATATGTTAACATTTTATACATAAAAAATTGCTTAATAAGTAAATTATAATATTCTCAAATAACTAGAACATGTTTGCGCGTGTTCTTACATGTGTTTTCCTTTTAAGCTGATTTAGCGTCTTTAGGTGATGCGCGTGTTTGCAATTTATGCTGAGTTGCAATTCTAGTTGTGTTAACTTGTATACATATTTCTCTGAAACAGACACAAAACAGTTATTAAACTTCACGCGACTTATACAGAAAGACTGTAATTCAGATCCAACCTTCTTTCAGATCCCTCAGACCAAATAAAGCTTGTTTCGATTTAACTTGGTTATTTTCCTTTTATCGTAAAATTATAAATAAAAGACTTTACTGCTTTATTGGGTTTTAAATAATTTGCGGTTGAATTAAATTATTTTTATTTTGCAGACACTTATTCAAAATAAAACCAAAATTTAATTTTGTTTAAATAATTTGATTTTACATTCCTTTTTCTGCAATTTATTCTATTCATGAAAAAACAATAATTTTAATAATATTTACTTCTTCCTTTTTAAAAAGGAAAACTAAAATTTACTTATCTTATAATTAAAATAGTTTTTATATCTTTTTTTAGGGGTTTAAATTAATTTTATTTTAATATATAATCACAATAATTATTATTTTTTTTTTTTTTCAAACTTCTATTTTTGGGCATAATTGCTAATAGCGTTTAGTTCACAGTAGTTTATTTACGAAAATGTTTTTCTTGCAACCTTAGTTTTAATTTTTTTTTTTTTTACATTTACAATTTTATTTAAACATATTATATATTTATAGAGAAATAAAAACAAACCAAAATTCTAATTTTATAAAAACTATAATTAAAGTGTTGTAATTTTTCCCTTTTTTTAAAAATGTATAATTTAATTTTGCCAACATATTACAACAGCGCACGCGGTTATACCTAAATACATAATGTTTAATTAAAATTTATTTTTTATTGCATTACACTCAATAAATCAGATAAAAAACAAATAAATGTTGTCATTTAATCTCAAAAAATAATTATAATCAAATAAAAACAAAATAAAAATTAACAATCACAAAAAATATAAAAAAAATATAGTTTTTAGTTTTTAAATCTCACAATCGCAGCGTTGCATATTTCAATTTTTCTTCGATTTTGTGAAATCTCGAGTCACAGGCACTTTTTATATAAAACTGGATCAATCGTAATGCAACGCGGATTTATTTCATTATTAATTAAAAATATAGGTAATTCAAGACTCATGCTGTTTTCTTTTTGTGTATTTTTTATTATTTCTTTATCTCGGGAGGAGAAGGAGTTGCAAGTGGATGTGTGAGAATAAAAATAATAAGAAAAGTAAGATAGTTATCTAAAAAGTATTTTTTCTCATTTTCTTTTTTAAATAAATTGTGTATTGTTATACGTTCTAGAATTACTTGTTGATGGATTAAAATTTGTATTTGGTATAGCCGCGACTCCTAAACGTCTTATTTCATTATTATTATTATTATTGCTACCCGTAGCTTGATTAGGATTTAACAATATCGGTAGATCATCATCCGTTTCATCGTTTATAAATGATCCTGATAGATTTTTGTTTAATAAATTATTGCTAGATGGTGCTACAGCAACCGTTACTGGATGTGATGTTAAAACTGATGGTGTCGCTGCTGGTTCCATTTCGGCGGATGAATGTACTAAGACAGATGTAGGTGTGTCGTTAGTAGAAGTATCATTTGGTTGTCGTCTATGGAACAATCTGGAAAAAATAAAGTATGTGTATTACTCGAGGCCATTTTTGAATATAACATGCTGAAGCCATTTAAAATGAATGAGTAACAAAAATAGGTATGACCGTCATCCATCCGTACGCGGCTACAGAACTTTACTTCGTGCTATCTACTCGTGACACTGGCACTGGTAAAATGAATAACACAAAAGTAATAATCAACCTATTTAAGGGTTTGGAATTTTGGATATACAATTTACACAAGGAACACACAGCCTCTGAAAGACAACATTTTTATTTCAACGAAAAATTATCCGTCGGAACACTTTGGAAAGCTTGATGTTCTAAAAGTGATATTTGAGATCATGTGTCCAAAATTATGTGATTAAATTCTGCAATGTGTGCAATACATTTGGTTTCTTTAAAGGAATTAATGGATTGTACAATCATTTTAGACCCAGGCCGTTCGGCATTGAGGAGATTTTTATTGAGAATTTGTCGCATGAGGAATTCAAAAAAGACTTTCAGAGAATCGTTCAGCTGGAGTTGTTTCCGTTGATTCGGAGCTTTTAATAATCGAAGGGGATTTAGTAGAACGGTTTTCTCGATTTATGTCGATTGTGCAATGGAGTTATTCTTCGTTGTAATCAATGGGTAGATTTTAGTATTCAAACGATTATGATTCAACAAATTCATTACATAAAATTAATTAAAATGATTCTTTTTTGGAATTGGATTTGTTTTTAAAGGATGGTAGCATTTTGAGACTTATTAATCTTATTATTGTGAAATAATATGTATAATTTTGAAGAAAATGACGAAATTGACAAGTCCATTTTTGAAAAAAATAATGTTAATGATACCAATAGCCAAATATAACGGTAAACAATTTATAGTGAAAATAAAAAAAATGAAACCCTAATACTTGTGCAATTAATAAGCAAATTCAAAATCCCGTTTCTTTTTTGCATTAATTGTTTCGATATTCTTTCATTAACTCGTTTCAACAAAATAATATGGACTTGTACCACTTTAAAAAACGGCTTATACAGTCCGTTACAGCAGATTAAATCCACTAAATAAAAAAATGAGAATTCCTGAATTCATCTCTTTTGGATTCTATCGCTATTGGTTTTTCTATACTAAAAGGTAGATAATTTCATTATTAATCAAATGACTAAAATTTTGGTTTCTAGTTGGGTTTGGAAATGTTCCTTTTTTTGTTTTTCATTTAAATATGGTAAAAAAGATTCATTTTTATTGTTACATGTGAATAAATCCAGTTCATTTTCCTTTCTTTTGTTTAGTTTATTAAAATAAAAACATTAAATAATAAATTAAATTAGTGTTGTCAATTGTTTTTTTTTTAAATGGGAAAATACAAAAGTTAAAACTAAACGATGTTGAAAAGGGCAAAATTGATGCTTACCACGATCAAAGACATCCGAGCCGGTTCATAGCCGAAAAACTAGGCCGAAGTCACACTGTT
The DNA here is from genome assembly GCA_963556165.1 of Tipula helvola. NCBI lineage: Eukaryota > Metazoa > Arthropoda > Insecta > Diptera > Tipulidae > Tipula > Tipula helvola. The sequence goes on from OY744481.1 coordinate 206,968,109, forward strand.
GTGCTAAATTATTTAAGAAATCCTGAAAACTATGGAAAAATATGAAAGGCTCTTCTGTTTCGAAATTAAAACCGGTAGATAAGCGTAAAATAATTCGTATTGCCTCCAATTCTGCTCTATCTGCTCGCAGAATCAAGGAGAAAGCCGGTGTTAATGACTGTGTACAAACCGTTAATCGCGCCATACAGAAAGCTAAACATCTTAAACGGATGAAAATTATGAAAAAGCCACCATTAAACCAAGCTCGAAAAAACAATCGGCTTCAATTTGGGAAAGAGCATATGACATGGAATAACCAGTGGTAGTAAGTCGTGTTTTCGTATGAGAAAAAATTCAATTTAGACGAGTCCAATGGTTATAACTGTTATTTCCAAGACCTACGCAAAGAGCTAGTTCTCAATCGACATCACAGCAGGGAAGGAGCGGTTATGGTCTGGGGAGCTATTTCAGTGGGATTGAGTTAGCTTTTCAAAATCAAAAAATGACAGCAAAGTCGTATTTGTCTATTTTGGATTCAATAGTTCCAAAGTTCCAACAGCTGTTCGAACCACTGAAATTGACTTATCAGCAAAATAACGCTCCTACGGAGCCGCATACGGCAAGGATTGTATGTAATGGGCTGGATTTCCGAGAAAAACGTCGATTTACTTAAATAACTCCCGTACTCTCCTGATTTAAATATTATGGAAAACGTTTGGGCATGGCTTTCTCACAAGGTTTATGAAGGGGATAAGCAGTATATTGTGGAGATAAGGAGTCGCTTAATAAAGCCATCAACATCAAAGCTGCTTGGGCTAACATTTCTTTGAATTATTTGAAGTCGCTATACGATTCAATTCCCAATAGAATATTTGAGCTGATTTCAAAAAATAGAAGCAGCACTCATTATTAAAATTAATAAAAAAATGTATTATTATAAATAAATAAACTTAAATATTAAAAAAAAATTATAATTTACTAAAAATATTTCGGGTATTTAGACAAATTCTGGCGTGGATGTATTCACATGTAACATTAAAAAAATGTTTTTTTTTTGGTATTTCCCAACAAAATAACAAAATGTACGACTTTAAAACTCAAAAAAAAATGTTCAGACTTTTTATTTTAGTGATAATGTTCTTTAAATTTTAGTAAAAATCCAACTAACACGGGGGTTAAAATTAAATCATACAAGGGTAATTCCTATATTGTTTTCATTGGATTTAATCAACTGAAACGAACTGTATATCAATATATTCAGTCTTTTTATTTAAAAAAAACATGTTCTTTATAATTTTGTAAAATTTTCTTATTTAATAAATTAATTTTGGTAAATTCTACTAATATACCTACTTATTTTATTTTTGCAATAATTTAAAAAAAATGGATTATATAATTGGATAAAAATGGATTATAAAATGTTGTTAGTTAAATTATTTAAAAAAGTACATTAGTAGAATTTAGCAAAACTAATTTATTAAATAAGCCAATTTTAGAAAATCATAAAGAAAAAATTATTTTTTAAAATGAAAAAGACTGAATCGCAACAGTCGTAAGTCGAGGATATGTTAATTTTACGGACACTTACTTTTGTTAAAATCAGCTCAGATAAGCAATCACCCCTATTATGATTGTCGAGTCGATCGACAATCGACACGACTCTGTATTGCGTTTTCGTTTATTCATTTGGCAAAAACGTAAAAAAAGGAAAAGGTAACACAGAGTCGTGTCGTTTGTCGATAGGGGTGAATGTTAACCATTTTAGTATGTACGGTAATTTTCGAAAAAAAAAAAATTGAAAGGATTTGAAAGGAAATCGAAAAAAACTTGGTTTCCCCCGTCGCAACTTCGAATTGTCGTAAGTCGAGGATAATTAGTAGAAGAAATAATAGAAAAATTGTGTTTAAAAATAATCTTTAGTAGTCATCTGATCACTGCATGAGTAGGAATATGCAATTTGCGTGAGCACCAATTTTTTTAAATCAACAATTTTAAAAATCTAATCAAAAATATTTCGGATTTTTAACATCAAATAAGTTTTAAAAAAAATTGTTAAAATTACCCATTTTTCATTATGAAAATCGTGTTTTTTAAATAAATTTTTTTAAATTTTGTAATTTTAATATCTGTTATTAAATTTTTGTTACCCTTAATTGATCCGATTTATTTTCTAATAAATTTAGGATTGTACAAAATGTAGAATTTTTTACATGTAGGCAAACATAAAAATGTTAAATATATAAAAATTTTATTTTATTATTAATTAACTTTATTTTTGTAAAAAAAAAAACAGTTACCATCTGGTTTGGTAGGAATTTTTTTTGGTAAGCTATAGCTGATTTAAAAAATAAAAGATGTACGATAAAAATGCGTTTTAGTATGATCTCCTTGTATTGAAGTCAGAAGGAATATTAAAATTTTTATTCAAAACTATGTATTTACTGCATCACACAATTTTTTTTGGTGATAAAGTATGGAAAAAATCATAAATTTCATTCATTATACAAACGAAAGTAATAGCTCTCCAACGAATTCAACTAAAGTTACACAAATATCGTAAGATTTAAAAAGTTATTTTCTGAAGTTTTTAAAAATTAATAGCATTGTAACAAGTACAAACAAGTATAAATATTTTATATGGCGCACCACCAAGCCGAATTTCTACATAAATAAATGAACCAGATTAGTAAAGCTAAGCATTTGATTTTTTTTTTTTTTAGAAAACCAAAATAACAGGAGAATTATAAAGGGAATTTCAGCTGCTTATTAAGATGGAATGGTATGGTACCCATTTTCTGAAAGGGATTGAGACAAAGCTTTTACCTGATTTTTATTTGAAGTTTCTATCTGCAGTAGTCCAGGAGTTACTCCTATTGTACAATATATTTTTATAGACACAATATATTAATAATAATGGCATTCACAACATTTTCGACTTGTCAATCAGAAAAATGAAGAGGCCAGTCATTTATAATATATCTACCAAAAAAAGAAATATCAAAATCCCCCCTGTACTTTAACCCCAGAGTTAATACAAAATGTATTTTGACTCTAAAAAAGAAAACCTTTCCTTGCGTTTTCTGTGGGTAGTTTGGTTTCGACTGATAATCTCAAAACAAAAAGTTCGATCTACTCATCAGGTAGCTACGATCAAACTACAAAAATACAATTCAAACTCCATACATTAAGTATGAGGAAAGAACGTAGTTGACTTAGCGAATTATGAATAAATTCACCAAATCAAAAAACACAAGGAAAACTTTTCATTTCTGTGTGTTTTATGCCAACACGAATAATAGAAAGAGAAGTTTAGTTGTCTGTATTAAATCAATAAGATTCAATCAATATATTGTGTCTATAAAAAGCCGAAAGAATCTTATTGATTTAATACAGACAACTAAACTTCTCTTTCTATTATTCGTGTTGGCATAAAACACACAGAAATGAAAAGTTTTCCTTGTGTTTTTTGATTTGGTGAATTTATTCATAATTCGCTAAGTCAACTACGTTCTTTCCTCATACTTAATGTATGGAGTTGGAATTGTATTTTTGTAGTTTGGTCGTAGCTACCTGATGAGTAGATCGAACTTTTTGTTTTGAGATTATCAGTACGAAACCAAACTACCCACAGAAAACGCAAGGAAAGGTTTTCTTTTTCAGAGTCAAAATACATTTTGTATTAACTCTGGGGTTAAACGTTAAAGTACGGGGGGGATTTTGATATTTCTACTTTTTTGGTAGATATATTATAAATGACTGGCCTCTTCATTTTTCTGATTGACAAGTCGAAAATGTTGTGAATGCCATTATTATTAATATATTGTGTCTATAAAAAGCCGAAAGAATCTTATTGATTTAATACAGACAACTAAACTTCTCTTTCAATATATTTTTAGTAATAACTAAGACAGCTCTGCAAGAGATATGCAAATGTGACTTGATTTGTAAGTTTTACGGTGAGGTGAGAACCATAATAGGGAATTAGGGATATTAATTTTATTACCCGATATACTGTTTTTAGTACTGTTAGTAAAAGTGATCACCTTTTAAAATCTCGATTTAGTTGATAATCACCGTTCACCTTCTATAAGTCCACCAATGTAAACGCTTGGAATATTAAATTAGATGGTACTCGCAAAAAAGTCATGTTGCAAACGAGTTTCATGTTTCCTCTGTTTCGAATTTTTTTTTCAGATTTAACTTAATTTAATTTGATTGAAAATATTACAATTATAAATAGACAAAACTACAATTTCTACAAATATTAATATTTTTTAGAATATAATTTTGTATAATAATTGGTTTACACATTTTTGTCTGTACTGTTAATTTATATTTTTATATTTAGTTATTTATAGACAAAAATATTTTAGTAAAGAAACCCTTGAATAAGATAAACATAAAAATATTAGGTACCTAATCATGATTTTGTAAAAATAGTTTACTTGCAATTCGCAATAATAGTCATTGAACGAATGTAAACAAATGAAAATTGAACTTTTTATGTGTGATTTGCTTTGTCTATCTGATTTATTATTTGAAAAGAAAACCAACATTGGACCCATTTTCCATTCGCCTGGCTGGTGCTTTTAAACTTGAATTGTTCATTTATGAAAATAAATATTTAATACATAGTTATCGTCCAAGGAATTAAAATCTGCGATGGAATAAATTTTTTAAAATAATTACACATTGCGACGGAAGTATGTAATTTATAAAGGGCATGTTTTTATTTAATATCGGAGAGACCGAGAGCGGTAGCTTAAATGTCAAAAATCATATGCGTTTTTTCCCATACCCGAGAAAAAAATTATTTCTGTGCCGTTTTATATTATGCTTGGATATTTACCGGATACAAAGCTTTTTCTCTGATAAAATACACTCTACGAATTAATTCACCGTACGATCTAAAAAATTGAATTTTCGAATTGGCTTTTGAAGCAAATAAATCCTGCTTACTGTAAATTTAAAAGGAAAAAAATACAGACAAAACTAATATAAATTTAGTTTATTAATTTACTTTTCAAGGCCGAAAATAAAAAAAACTTTACATTTGTATTCCTTTTTTTGCGAACAAATTCATCGTACGATTAGTTTAATCATTATTCAACACAAAAAAAAAATTTTATTAATAACGGGTAGGCCTCCTTCGACATCTAGAATGTGTTTTAGTCTGTTATTCATGGACGAAACTAATTTTTGGTGAATTCTGGCGGCACCCGATCTCAATCATATCTTATTGCCTCTATCAGTGTGGCCTTAGATGTAATTGTGTGTATTTTTAGTTGCCTCTCTACGTAATCCCCCAGATGCTCTATGGGATTAAGGTTCGGATTTTGTGGAGGAGAATGTAGCTGCTTAGGGGTGTTTTACAGCTACCAGTCTCGAACAATTGCCGCTATGTGCTTCGAGTTGTCATCTTGCTAGAAGACCCAATTTTGTGGCAGTTCTAATTTGTCTACCGATTCGTACAAATTGGCTTTCAAAATATTCAAATACATCCTTTTATCCATATTTCCTTCAATAACTATCAAATTTCTGACTTCCGAACCCGCCATACACCCCCAAACTGAGTACATTTCCTCCAGCGTTTTTAACCGTACCACGAAGGTTTGCTGTTTCCATTGCTGTTCCCTTCTTGCGCCATGCTTATGGTGGTCCATCATATCCAAATATATTATACTTAATTTCGCCGGCAAATATCACTTCTTTCCAGAATGAAAATTCAGCATCCAGGTGTGATTTAGCGAACTCAATGCGTTTCTTTTTAATTACCTCACTAATAAGTGTTTTTTTCTGACCATTCTGGAAAATTACCCGTACCAGTTTAATGTTCTCTGGTTTGTACATTAACATACATCTGCTCCATAGTTCTGGTGTAGCATTGTTAGCAATATTGAACTAAATATTCGCGGTTCTTTGCGTACACAACGCCATACTACCCTTTATTCCTTCTCGGTAAGAGTACGCGGACGACCAGTTCTTTTTAATTATTCAACACTACCCGTCTTTTTATATGTTTCTACAATGTGCATGACGATTTTGATTTTTTTGTTAAGGGCCCAATACACGAAAAATGCAAAAAATGCTTGAAGAAAGTGTACCTTTTCTAGAGAATTACTGATCGTATCAGCGTAAACCATATATTAAAATATTCTTTGAGGTTTTATTTAGTTAATCACGGTGGCTTTTCCGAATTTTCCGCTTAGTTTTCCTGCTATTTGATTTTAATTATGACCAGTTTTGGCCAAATTTGGCATCGAAAATGTACCTTTTCTCAAACACCAGCCGATGAAACTAAGATTTTTTTATATCAAAATGCGCAGGAGATAAAACTGAATTTATTCACGGTGGCTTTTTTCGAGTTTTTAATTATTAATCGAGAAAATTGCAAAAAATTAATAAAATCGTTTATTTTGATTATTAATGTCAATTGCGTCTAAGATAAAATTTTACCTCATCTCTTTTTGTTTAGTTCTGTAAACTGTTATTAGATATCAGTTTATTTTGTATATGTAGTAAAAACGAAGTTTGCTAAACCATTTTTTCGTCTATCCAATATAATTTTTGTTTTACTCTTCTTGCGCACTTCAATTACATACTATTATTTTACTCTTCTAGCTCACAGTTTTTATATTTATTAATTTTATTGTATTTACAACACAAATGTACATATATATTTTTTTTTTTTTGTTTTGAAACAAAAATAAATAAATCATTATTCATACATAGCTATCTACATTTTTCGTAAAACATTCGAGCCATACAAAAAAAATTAGATCGTTTATGAAAAATTTTTGGAAAGGAAAAATTATATGTATTGTGTTTCGATGTTTTATTGTGTTTTATAATTTTTGTGCAATTTGAGATCGTTCGATCAAGAGATCGGTTGACTGGACTTCGGTTGTTCTGCTATAGGGCATTGAAGGTGGAACTGATTTTCCATTTTAATTTTTTTAGTTTTAGTGGTCACGCGCTATGGTTTCTGGTTTCTGTTCTAAAACCGATATTTTTTCAGCTAACACTCTTTTAGAAGGGCCTTAAAAATACTAAATTAATCAATTAGGAGTTTTATCTAAGTAAATGGAATCACTCGATTTCATATATTTCTTAAATATATGTAGGTACCACCATTTGGAAGGGGCTTCAAACTTGCCAGTGAATATACCTTTGTGGATGTTTACGGCCTAGTTCGGCCAGCATGTTTGGTTGAATCAAAAAACTGTAATTGTTGTCGAGAAAATATATGACAGAAATGTCGAAAGGAAATTAAATTTGAAATTAAAATTTTCTTGGTAAAACCGGTCTAGTTATTATATTTTTCGACTTGCGAATTGCGATTTGCTAAATTCATTCTAGATTATTATAAGTAAAATTAGCAATGCAAATTTCTAATACCCTGAATTAAACTAAGTGAAATTATGTTATGTTCTGTATTTCATACATACATAATGTATTATATTGAAATAGTTTGCAACATCGTTTTTAATAAATTTTGTGCATTTAACCTACTATACCGATCTCTAAGAATTATGTTGCAAACTATTTTACTATATACGCAAGATTTTATATTGGAAGATTTTGTCTTGCGAGATTTTGTAAATGCGACATTTTATAATGCGAGACATTGCTTGCGATTTTTTTTTTTTTAAACCAGATTATGTAATGCAATATTTTGTAATGCGAGATTTAGTAGGGATTTTCATTTGTTGTCCGTGACTACTAGAACTAAAAAAAATTGAAATGCAAAACCTTCAATGCCGCATAATAAGACAACTGAAGCTTAAAACGCTTAAAATATATGTGTCCGATTTCGTTGCATAAGGAACACGATAAAAATTAAAAATGAATACGCCAATTATATTTTCTGAAAATTCCAAAAACACATAAACCATCATACTTTTGACTTATTACAGTGGGTGTTTTGCTAACAAACTAGGTAATTGAATTTAAAACGCAACATATCAGGGAACTGGACGAAAATCAGAGTATGCTTGTTTTATCTGATCAAAATAAAAAGGAATGCCATGATTTATCAGATGCAAATTCAACATTTGCCCTTTTTCCTGAACAAAAACCTGATTTGAATGGTAGAAATTTCATTATTGAATTTGAAACAGCTGAAAAAAATGCTCAAGAGGAAAACGTACATATGTATATTAAATGGCAAACGCATATTAGGTATGCAATATTTTTTCAACGAACTAATAAAAGTTAGCAATCACAATATGGCTTTCGGATGCTTCCTACTGAATTTAAAGTTTATAAGCGAGCGCAGAATCGGATTAAATTCAAAATATTTCGTCTGAAGATCCCAACGAAAAGATACTACATCAAAACTCAATAAATTATCAAAGTGTTTTAGCTGGCATTTCAATCGGTATTATAGAAGAATTTTTTGGTGTCATTGACATACTATATTTGGCACCAAATACATTCAATAAATTACAAAAACAAGTTCAACGTGACATTCAAAAAGGTTGCGACCGAGAAATGTTTAAAGCTGCGATGGAAAAGCAAAACAAATAGCAATTGAAGAAAAAAGCGTAGATTTCGATGGTACACGGACACAATAGTAATTATACCTCACTTAGTGTCGGAACAATTATTGCTCAATCTACAAAGAAGGTCGGTCATAAGGAGTTGTCTTCGTAATAAATATTGCATTCTTTGTCGCAGAGCAGAATTGTAAAAAGCTAAACCTGAACATCATGAATGCAATTCGAACTATGCTGGCCCATCAACTGGAACGGAACGGAATGCTTTAGTAGAAGGTTTTAGAAAAAGAGAAGAACTGTATCTGTATGGTATGCGCTACAACAAAATAATTTCAGATGGCGATGCCAGCGTATACGTAAAAATTTTAGAGGCTAAACCAAACGCAAATACACACATAGAGACAATTTAATGCCGCAATCATTTACTTCGTAATTTTCGGAAACACGCAAAGGAACTATGTACTAATCGCACTAATCTATAATTCAACGAAAACTATTACGAAATCAAATTAATCGATGTTCCAAAGACATAATCTGCGCAATTAAAAAAAGGAAACTTTCTAAAAATTCTCTTCCATACAAAAAATTGAGGAACTTGCGCTTGACATTGGAAATATCCCATTCCACGTTTTTCAAGACCACAGGAAATGTGCCTCATATTTCTGAAACCGTCAGCGTTACGAAATACCTGAAATATATCAAAGATTTATGGAAAATGAATTATTCAAAGCATTTAGTGGATTATTTAAGCGATTAAAATACCACGCTAAAAGCCTTGTATACGATGTCGACTCAAATGCCGTAGAATTTTTGAATGCAATTGTCGCAAAATCTGTTGGTGGCAAAAGAATTAATTTTTCCCGTGGGCAATCATACACATCACGAGCCAAGTTCGCTGTATTACAACACAACAGTCAAAGGGGACACTATAATCTAGCAGAGTATTCATCAAATTACAGCTGAAAATCGAGAATAGCAGAACTTGAAAAACGACGATTTCTACTAAATAAAAGAGCCACCACAAATCAACCAAAACGACAAAAAGAAAATTAAAGTTTTTTGGAGAAGACTCTGAATATGGAAATCAAACCTGTCAAAATTTGGATAAATCACCTGAAGAGTATACCGAACTTAGAAATGATTTTTTGAAAAAATTGAAAACGGAAGCTGCTGAACGTGACAGAATTGAAAGGTCAACTATAAACCAGTTCAATGAAGCGAAATGGTTTCAAGTGCGTATGAGTCGTTTAACTGCTACAAAATTTGGAGAAATAAGCCGCAATAAAAGCATAAAATTTCTGAAAAGTAAGGTTTCAAATATCTTATATACTTACTACTGTTATTTATTCTAAGTCAACAATATACGGGATGGAAAATGAAAAAAATGCGATAGAGCAATTTTCGAACGAAAATAATACAGAAGTATCGAAATGCGGTCTATTCATTTATCAAAAATATCCATGTCTTGCCGCGACTCCTGATGGATTGATTGGGCATGATGTAATAATTGAAGTAAAATGTCCATTTAACGCTAAAATCCAGAAACGGATTTTAGCAACGTCTTTAATTAAATATTATGCATTCATACATTTAATTATTGTTATTATTAATTTTAAATTATTTGTTTAGTATATAGAATTTATATAAATTTTATTTCTGTGAGCATAAATGAATAACTGAATTTTTATTTGAACAAAAATAAAATGAGTATATCGTTGCTTTTAGAGCTGTGGGGAAATTTAACAAATTTGAATTTTGTACAAAATGGGATAAGAAATGGCCAGGTTCCTTCCTAATAGGCTATATTCCAGAACTTTATCTAAAAATCATTTTAGAATCCCATGTCCATCGAGCATGCTGAATTTCATCAAAATCGGATAAGAAATGGCCAAAGGAGTGAAACCGGCTTTATTCGACCCTTTCTTTATTCATCTGACATCGGGACTCAACGGATTTTTTCTTTTTCTACGTCAAAAATACGATTAAAAAATCCTTTTGAAATATTTATTTCCTTTATAAACCCTAATTCAACTGGAATATAAAATAAAAAACGAAATCTAAGGGCTAGAAAAAGGGCCTAATATTTAATTTAAATAATTTTTGAATCGCGGTGGTAAATCATTTACTAGTCATCAAATAAAAATAATATTCAAGATTTTTCATTTCCGTATAGTCAATTCCTTTTCTAATTTTCCAAAAACTTCACTAAATACAGTATTAGATGAATGGCTTCATGAATATAAAAATTATAGACATAACCAAAATAGCCCGTAAAAAAACTTAAAATTTATCAGACTTATTTGTATGTATTTATTATTTTTTATACATGCACATTGCACATGTTCGGTAAAATTTTTATTGTCATTGAATATTTCATTCATATTTTCTTCTCTTACATTAATGAAAGTCAAACGAAATAAGCAAATGTGAATTCGACAAAAACACGAAGCATTTACAACTTTGTTTGGGTTTTTTGTTATACATGCATATATACAGTATTCTAAAATAACTACTTAGCCGTAAAAGAGAAAATCGTTTTGCATATTTTTCATAATTTAGTGTATATAACTCCATCTATCGTTAGTAAAAATATTTAATATATGTGTCTTAGGTAAAAATGCTATGACGTGTTTTCGTGTATTTGGCCCTTAACTTTGGACTTGGAAGATAACGGTTTTCCTTCCAAATGCTTATTGATAATGACTTCTTGGAAGTCAATACTGGTTTCTGTTCGTGTGGCCTTCAAAATGATAAAAGGTGTTTTGTGTGCCGGTAGTTTTAATGTCTTACAATATACTGAACTATTCTATCACAAAAATATTGAAAAAACAAAAGATGCACGGTGTTGTTAGATAAAAACAACAACCGTACGATGAATTTGTTCGCAAAAACAGGAATACAAATGTAAAGTTTTTTTATTTGCGGCCTTGAAAAGTAGATTAATAAACTAAATTTATATTAGTTTTGTCTGTATTTCTTGTCCTTTTATATTTACAGTAAGCAGGATTTATTTGCTTCAAAAGCCAATTCGAAAATTCAATTTTTTAGATCGTACGGTGAATTAATTCGTAGAGTGTATATATATATTTTTTTTTTAAATTTTCAGCGAGTATTAGTTCGTTTTAAAATCAATCAATAGAATAAAATTTATCTGATTTCTCCGACAATAAAAAAACATGCCTTATGTTATTTGTAATTAGCAGATGCGTAGAAGACCGGCGCGTCGTGCCTATCTAAGTAGAAATAAAATTCAGGTTGTTTAAAAGAAAATATAAGTTCGTTTTATACGTGAGCAGTAGTACGTACCATTAGGTGTGTTTTACTATTCGTAAACTAGTTCACGATAGCAATTTTTCCAATTAAGTTACTTTAAAATCGAATATGTAGTCTAATTTTTGAATGTAAACCTAAACGTTTTCTACAGTTAATGAAAAAATTCTACTCGAAAAATTCTGTTTTTATACAATGTGCTAGCTCTGTAAAATCTCTCCCTATCGGAGAGTTTATCCAGAACAAGAATATAAATAGAAACATATCTAATATTATATATGGATACCTTATTTAGTTCGAAAATTTGATATTTGATTTTAAGTCTCTTAATTCTAAACAATGCTATCGCAAACAAATTTACACTTAACTCGAAACATAATAAAAAATAAAAAATCACTTACCTTTTAAAACGTTCCCATTTGTTTAAAGTATTATTTTCGCTGGTTATTGCGGCATTTGGAGCCACTCGATCAAACGGATTGATCCGTGGTGGTGGCCGATATTCCATTGCACTTGTTGATGTACTGCTCACCTCGCTTAAATTATTAATCGATGAACTGTCACGTGGAGTATCGCCATTGCCCGATGAATTAAATGTTCCATGATTGGTACTATGGTCGACGGGATTTAATAGGGGCCTCCGATCATCATCGGTGTCTGACATACTATCAGATGAGGAGCGTCTCCTTCTTGATCGAGGCTCCCCCCGCGCAAAAACCTTCCGTTTACAAATTGGGCAAACGCGACGATTTTTCGTTAACCACGGATCAATACATTTTGTGTGGTAAGCATGGTCACACGGTAACACTCGAAGTTTATCACCATCCGCAAAATCATCTAAACAAATTGCACATGTCTCATAACTATCTCCCTTTGAATACTTAATCGTTGGAATTTTCTTTAAGAGATTGTTTGGTAGTCGATGACGTCTTAGTCGTCGTTGTTCACGAACGCATTTTACCACCATAAAAGCAATCTGAAATTTTATAAGTTAATCAATTAATATAAATTTCTTAAACGAAATTTGTGCATTTCTTACCATTGTAAAAAAGCAAAGGCCGACAACAATTGAAAATGGTACAATTAAATTAGTATTTATGTTAAATGGTAAATCATCATTTATAATTACAGCGTAATCATCTGTATATTTATAACTCTTGATTAAAATATGACCGGTACGTTCGCCGACAAATATTGACGGAATAACAATTCCTTCTTCGTTTTTCGCAGACATTTGCTCCAATTCATTACTGCCCACATTATAAACAATAGCTGCATCATAATTAGCAGCCTGTGCTTGTCTTACCTTCTGTTCGAAGGAACAATTATATCGTGAAATAATAACGGCCCATTTTACATAGGTTTGTGTTATATTCGGCGGTGGTGCAATTGGTTTACATGCATCTCTTGGTTCACTTTCAACTGTTAAATATCGATAGCCCGTTGCCGGCAGTGATGGCCCAAAATGTGCTGGTAAATCACGAAATTCTTCCATTACTTTTGCATTAAGCCGAGAATAAACTATAACATCACAGTATATAGTTTTTATAAATAGAAATGACAGCAAAACTGATAGGATAAATTTTATCATTTTGAATATTTAATTTCTTTAATTCTTTTCGAAAATAGCAAAATTAAATTATTTTGCCGCTATCTCTTATTTTGATTTGTAATTTTTAGTAGTTAATTTTATTACACCTTTACGGTTTCTTGACTAATGCGTATTTTTAGCGGTCATATAGAAATGGTTTATATTCAACCATTTGAAAGAGTTGTTATTTTAGTTTATAAGCCTGCAAGTAAAGGAAATTTGTTTTTTATTTTAGTATAATTTAATTTTTATTAAAAAAAGGGAAGGTTGTTTGCACCAGTGTTACGAGAAACAGTGTTACAATAATATTTGAAAAATTATTACATGATACCAAAAACCATAGAAAGAATATAAAGACTTCCTATGTCATACAAAACAAATATCCGCAGCTGGTATAACAGAAATAGCTTTTGTTTTACTATTTCGTTTTGTATACTATTTCTGTTTCCCAGCTGCAGATATTTGTTGTATGGCATAGGAAGTCATTATTTTCTTTCCAGTTTTTGATGATATTCTCATTGCGTGAGCAAACTACTCATAAGTACTTTTATCTACTCGCAGCTCGTCATACTAAATCGATGGTGTAAATGTTTTTACAAGTGGCATTAGAATTTCACAAGTGCTTTCGAGTTGCAAATTTGTCCCATTGCAAGACAGCTAATAGACCAAGATTCCAGTCACTCCAGACCTACGTCTTAGTATCAAGCCTAAGATTTTTTCTATATGTGTGTACTATAGTAGGTTAGACCGTATGGGTATTAGCTAGCTTGATTCAGAGCGGCTTTGGCATGTGACAGTCACCTGAGAGGTAAACAAATGTGGCCCAAACAAACCTTGTTTTTTGATATGTCTTACAGGACAGTATTAGTGACCTACACAATTACTATTGCCAGACGCTTTCAGAGGGGTCCTAGCTTTTGCTAGACGCTTTACAGCTCGATAAATAATCGATTAAGGCTAAATTTTATATAAGTTATTCAAAAGACTATTTAAGGGGGAAACCTACTCCAGACAACAGATTTTTCAATAATTTTTGGCTCCTAGAATTTGCGCCGTGGAACGCCCAGGTCCTTGTAGTTAACTAAAACCAACGAAACAAATTTTTTCATTAAAATAAGTCATTCCGATTTGAATGAACCTAATTTTAGCAAAAAAAAAAAATAATAATAATAATGAGGACAAAAAGATAAAACACTTTTTTTTTATAAACAAATCGTTAAAAACAACATTTATTATAACAATTTATACGAAATTTTAGGTTTGTACAAAGACCGACCGATAACCTAAATGTGGTTTTTGGGAAATTCCAATCGGTTTGCTTTGCGTGGTGCATTCAAAGGAGGTTTCTTTTGGAGTTTTTCAATTTAAGATGCGTAGCATTGTTAATCACACGTCGAACCGTAGATAAGCTAGCTTTGACCCCAGTTTTTGCCCTTATTTTTGACACTGATAAGCATGAATTTTAAGCTGATCGAATAATCGCCCGTTTATCGTGGGCGTTGTAGCCTCCGCAATGCGTCCTTTTTTTTTGCCATAATTTTTAATATTATTGATAAAGGATCCAATAACGGTTTTCTTCTCTACCAATTTTTTCCGCTGTTTGACGATTTGAGAATCCTTCTTCCTTCAAAACTTCGATCTTTGCTTTTTCGCACTCTGAAAATGTCTTTTCTCTACCCATTTTCCTAAAATCTTAATGTTCTACTGATAAATTTAATTAAAAATAATAAATCAAGACTAATTAGCAAAGTTTTTTTTACCGTACCAAGTACCGTACCTTTCATAAGCTCCAACTAATCCCTACTGGCCGTAATCAAGTGACGCATTTAAATTGCATGCTTTTTGACTAGATTACAATTACGAACAAAACAGAGGCAACTGTTTTATTGTTGTTATCTGTTTTACAGTTATTTTAAAAAGCAACAATGTACTCTCAAATGCATGTAAAAAATAATATTCTAATTGCACAAATATGGAAGTTATTGACATTTGAAATCAATATACGACAAGACAATTTTTTTCCTATTTAATTTTTTTAATTTTAATTCTTTTATATTCGCTATCAGCATGATTTGTATGTACAAGATAAATTCTATAGTAAATTTAATATTTTACAGATGCATTATTTAAGATAAGTTTGGCTGAAAAGCCGAGAGCCATGGACACAATTTGATTAATAAAAGCTATCAAAATAACGAAACTGATAGCTAACAAAAAATCAAAAGCACTGAAACGAATTTTATTTTTTAACTAGAAATATTTTTGAACATGAGGCGTTTGGTTGTAATTTTGATTTGTTGTTGTTTCATAACGTAGCTAACAAAATAAGGTTCGTTGCGTGAAATATATTTAAATTGAGTATACATACATATTAAAACACACGAAATAATTTTTATGAAAAGGTCTAATGCAAAAATAATTGTTTGGTTTTTTTTACGATTTCTACTTATAATCAAATTTAATTTCGCTATATTTGCAGACACAGAAATAAATATTGAAAAAGTTTTGTCATTACTGCACCCGAAGACAGAAAAACGATGCCATCCAAAAGACACATTTTAGTTGAACAACAAAATGAGGCAAATCTGCGATGGCGTTTTCGAAATAAGAAAAAGAAATGCAGTCAAGAACATTCAGTTGTATGCGATACGATTATTTTAAGAAGTTTAAGTTTCCTTTTAAAAGATAAATAAATTTTACTAGACATATTAATTTTTTTATTTATTATTGTTAATGTTACTAGTACATACAATTCTGTCAGATATAGCTGAGTTTAATAACATTAACAAAAATAAACTAAATTCAGAAAATTCAATAAAAAATGAAGGGACATTCAGTTGTATACTCCATGCATAATGCCTCTTAATTTCCGCGTGGAAAGAAATCAAAATTTGGTTGGAAACCCCTTATTTGTGATAACAACAGCCTAGCGATTTAGCATGGATTTTGCCAAATGTTGATAGTTTCAGGACCAATTTTTTGACAATCTTTCATAATTGCCTGTTTTTAATTGAACTTTGTTCCTGAACGTGTGGTTGGCTCTCAGTCTTAGGTTTGAAAGTTCCAAAAGTGTTCGATTGGGTAATCGTTTAGGGAAGTTATACAGTAGCCAAACTTTAACAACTGAAGCTTTATGCTTTGGATCGTTATCTTGGTAGAACGGAAACATACTTTATTTTCCCATTTTTCAAACAGAATCTTTTAAATTGCTTTTGAGCACGTTTAAGCCATCTCTTCCCATAGATAGATATTAGGCCACATTTCCCATAGATAGATATATGGCGCATTGCGCCACACACCATTTTGTTCTGACCTCCATGTTTCACGGTAGCAGTTAAATTTTGATCATAGATGCTGTTTTACTCCCCCACACTTTTTCCTGCTTTTTATCATATTAAAACAAGGTAAACTTATTTGCATAAAAAACCACTCATAGTTTTCCAAAAATTAGACGTCATATGTTTGGATTTCCTTGCGCAGTTTAACCCTTTCATTTGAAGAATTTAGAGACACAACCGATTTTCGCCTCGCAACACGTAAAAAAATTCAATTACTTTGAAATAAACATCGATCATCAGTTATTGAACTTACCTTTATACCACTAAACTCATACATCATCATTGTTAGTTCTGAAGTTTTAGAAACTTCTCGTAAACAAATCTTTCATCCGACAAAGTAATGTTTCACCGCTCTTTCTTGCTATGCAATATTTCTAATCTTTCTCTTGGTAATATCTCACAAATTTTTTGAATTATATTTTTGGATAGGTTAACTAGGAGTATTTTTCCGATTTCCGATAAACTGTAGCCTTTTTCAGATGCAATATTACCGAAGAACGAATAATTATTGAAGCATTTTAGCCTCGGGTTAGAATCATTGTATATGTCAATTTTTTTTTTTTTTTTTAAATTTCAATTGTCTGAGTTTAATGTAAACCTTAATTAAGCTGTATTATCCTTGGTTCGTAAATCCAGACTAACTCTTAAAAAAATTAGTAAGTCGTATACAACTGAATGTGCGGATGGTTTTCCTACTTTTTAAAATTTTATTATTAATGTACCGTTAGGAAAATTTGTTTTTTGTTTGTTTGATTATCTCTTTTTAAGCTAAGCAGGTACAGTTTTTTGTGAGCAGCGCGCCTAAAATAAAAACATAAAGAGAAGTAAGGTGAATTCGTAATCGTAGGAGATCTTCCGCGGTTTGAGTTTTTCTGGGGTTCATAATTATTAAAATTAGGTTATTTTGAAATACTTTACGATAGTTTCATATAAACGGCTGTTTGTTTTCCTTAACATTAAAAAATCCGACATATTTTGGCTGTCAAATAATCGATCTATTGTTTATTTTCTAAATAACATTCTGCTACTATATGCTTTCGAATTATCTTCTTACGGCCGTATGCGGATCAATTAAAAGTTGTTAAAAGTGTTAAAAATTAAAATTTTGACAACAAAAAAAATTTGTTCACTACGAAAAAAAAATTAAAAAATTTAACCCGGTAAACACCGGATCTAAATTTTAACTTTGCATAGTTAGGTAAATCTAACCTCGCACTTTAATGTTTTTGCTTTGTGAGTTGAATCGTGAATTTAACATTTTATAAGATTTATTTGGACAGACAGGTAGAATAGAAACGGGCCAAATGTAGTTATAGAATTTTTATTATTCTAGGGATCAGAATTCAGAATACCTATGAACTAATTAACAATGAATTCATGTTTGGTTTGTTTAAATATGTTTAAAAATTATGAGAAGTAATAAAACACAAAAAATGTTAACATATTATACATATATGTATGTTAAAATGTGTATAAAGTATTGTCACAGAATACCCAGAACAGAAGCAACATAACGCTGTTTTTATATGGAGAAAAATGGACTAATTTTTTTGACCTTGGTTTATATGTAGAAGGTAAGATTTTCGGTGTTAAATTATCGTTCAATGGCTGAAAATTCAAAATTAACATGTAAAATATAAGGTAAGAGCAAAAATTTCTTGGTCCACGTAATGTCGGTTCTGGTTGTTTATTATTCTGTGGTATTGTGTTGACTGTGCTAGAAGTGTATTCCAAAAAAAATACAAGTTCCATTATCACAGGCAATATTGTATATCCATTAGGGCGGATTAAATTTTTAAGTGGTCCCCTCGACCCTTAACAAATTTCATTAAAACTAATTTTCTCCTATCCAGCACCGTTCTCGAGATAAACGCCTGGCATTTTAAGAAACTCACTCTATATAAAAAAAATCTTCAAATGAAATTATGCAGGCTCGAAATTCACCGTAGCCATATGGTGTAGTGGACATTTTTGCTTCAAATACAATGAATTTACAGAAAAGTGGAGTCTCCAGACTAAAAATTTTTTCTCCATACAATTTAATCCGCTCTAATATCCATATTTGCAATTCACGGAATCAGGCTTGTTGTACATTAGTGTTGGTTTTGTTTCATACTGTTAAGCTCACACGAACAAAAAATTCGGTCTACTCATTAGGCAGCTACGACCAAACTACAAAAATAAAATTCTAACTTCATACATTAAGTATGAAAAAAGAATGTATTCACTTAGCGAATCTTATTCACTAAATCAAAAAATCAAGGAAAACCCTCATTTTTATGTGTGTTATGCCCATACAAATAATAGAAAGAGAAGCTTGTCTATATTAAAATCAATAAGATTCTTTCGGCTTTTTATAGACAAAATATATTAACAATAATGGAATTCACAACATTTTTCGACTTGTTAATCAGAAAAAATGAAGAGGCCTCTTTATTTTTCCTGATTAATAAGTCGAAAAATGTTGTGAATGCCATTATTGCGAAAGAATCTTATTGATTTTAATACAGTCAAGGTAACGTAACGTTTAAAATAATGTCCGTTGACTACTTATGCTTTTATCACAGAGAAGGATATGATTTCTGAATGATAATGAATGAAAAAGGGGTTTTATCCTTGAGAATTAGATAATTATTTTGGAACAATATAACATTAATTTTTCCAATGAAACAGCCAAGTTAGATTTAATTCGTTTTTAAAAACAGCCAGCCATTCTTCTTTAAGGATGAGTTCTTGGATTAGTGACATATCGCCATATTGTGTATACACGATTTGTAACATTGTTTTATATTTCTGGCAGGTACATTATATTGATAATAACTTTTACTATTATGCACCAACACTAAAGTATTTTATGAAAAATTCAGTTTTTTTTCTTATAAAACGCATTAAAATATAAATCCAGTGTAGAATTTGTTGTGTTAGTTTTGACTTAGCGATTTTAGACAAATATAGAGAACTCATAATATGTACATATAAGGTGAATGTAGCGTACCTAGAGTCTAACTTAAATAGTTGGAATCTACATTTCTAAAAGCGCTGAACGTAAAATAATCCAGTAAAAAAATGTACTACGTACGGCCTACGTGTTTTATTTCATGCACAGTTTCCCAAAAAAGGGAATCTCTAGTTAAATAACACTCCTTTTATGAAATTTTGTTTGTTTTATAACAAAGAAACATTTTTTTCCATGAACATTTTAACTATAGAGCTAAATATTTTACTGCCCAATTTCGTCCAACTAAATATTTCCCAATATTATTGGGGGTACAAATAAGTTTTGAGACTTTTTTTATAACTTCAAAGCTTTATTCAGAGAAATTGGTACAATGTATTTTATTCAAAGTATTGTTCATCGTTAGCTACGACTTTTTCCCCATCTTTCAGCCAGCATACGGATTCCGCATCGAAAAAATACCTCATCTTTTGCGGCGATCCAAGAATCGACCCAATTTTTGACTTCATCATAAGCAGTGAAGTTCTGCTCGGCCAGGCCATTAATCAACAACCGGAACAAATGGTAGTCGGAAGGAGCAATGTCTGGTGAATACCGCGAGTGGGGTAGAACATCGCATTGAAGCGCCTCCAAGGTTTCCTTGACGACTTTTGCAACATGTGGCCGAGCATTGTCATGTTGAAAGATCACTTTGTCATGTCTTTTGGGATATTGTGGGCGTTTGAGCTTCAATGCTGGCTTAATTGCATCAACGGTTGTTGATAACGTTCTCCAGTGATGGTTTCGTTAGACTGGAGTATCTCATAGTAGATCACTCCGAACTGATCCCACCAAATGCACAGTATTAGCTTCTTGCCATGAATATTCGGTTTAACCGTTGAAGTTGGTTGATACATGATCGGGCTTACCCCATGATTTTCTGCGCTTTGGGTTGTCGTAGAGGATCTACTTTTCGTCCTCCGTCGTGAAAAAAACGGCATTGGACGTCTATTGGCTTGAGTTCCTACGGAACCCAATTTCCTTGTTTTTGCACCATACCCATAGCCTTGAGACGGTTTGCAATCGCTTGTTGAGTCACTCCGAAAGTTTCAGCGAGCTCCTCTTGAGTTTGGCATGTATCTTGATCCAATAACCCCTCCAAAATCGATGTCAAAATCGCCACTTTAAAACGCGGGAACCAGTACTCACATGTTTTTATTGATGTAGCATGTTCTCCATATGCTTCACACAGCAATCGATGTCCATAAGCTGCACTTTTCTTCAAATTAAAACAAAAAAGCAGCGCTTCCCGCAAATTGTATTTTGTTGGCACAAAAGTTGACATGCTTAGAGCATAAAAAAATATGTTGTTTACACTTCACGGAAATTACACATACTGATTTTTAGATGACGCTTTAACATGAATATAGTTACAAGATGGTCCGATACGATTTAATACTAGTTGCGCCATCTTTTGTAAGTCCCTCAAAACTTATTTGTACCCGCACAATACCACCTAAATATGTCCAATTTCGTCCAACTAAATATAAATTTCAAATCAAATACGTAGAAGATGAGAATCAATTGTGATTAATATAATATTCACGTTCCGTGAAGTAAAAGTAGTAACCTAAGTGGTAATGGGATTCCGGACAATCATAAGTGGTAATGGGATGCCGGCCATCAAACCAGACACGAAGAAAAAACGGTGAGCTGCTGATGGAGTTTTCGAAATGGCACATAAACACATTACTCAGGTATGGTGCTAACTTGCTATCCTTACAAGTTCCAAAACTTTGTCTGTATATTTTCCCCCTGAATTGAAAATATGACTGGTCCACAATTTCTTGATAAAGACGTATTTTAGTGTCATTCACTTTCTCAGACCTCGCGTGATAATATTCGATCGCCTTGTCGACTGGTACGTTGGGATATGAGGCTGTTAAATCAAAGGATATCATAATTTAATCCTCAGTTAGACATGTTCTCTAATTTTGTTGCAAATTCCTGTGTGTTCTTTAAATACATGCTGATCGGTTGTCTTATTTTATTTAATTCATTTAAAAGCCAACTCGATAGTTTCTCAGTTGGTGTACTCGAAACTATACATAGGTCTCATTTTACCACCAATTTTATGAATTTTTGGCAATGTATACAAATATGGGATTCGTGGGTTTGGAAAATTCATCCTATAATGAAAATGTGGGGTTTCCAAAGTCCTCTCCATTCTTATCGAAATGTCTCTAACTGAGTTGATCATTTAGGGTAATGGATTTTTTACATTGCTGTTTTTGAATTTTTGTTCTTCATAAGGGCCCTCTTCTATCATTTTCTGCACTCTCCTATCATATTAACTCCTGTGCAATATTACAAGCGAATTGCCTTTGGCCGCTTTGTATATATCACATTCTATTCTTTGAGCAATTTAATACACTTTTGTACACCATTCTTCTTTGTCCTAGGAAAAATGCGAGATTTTGTATCATTCTCAAGCAAGATTTTTTGGGTATGGAAACGTATCGAGTGTTTCTCTTGAATGTTTACTCTAGATATCCCGCTTTTAAGATTGATTATGATTTCATCAAGTGGAACTCGTGATGGCTTCGGTGCAAACTTCAAACCTCTGTTTAATAGGTTCATTTCTTTTTCCGACAATGCTGCTGTTGGTTGATTTTTCTCGAAGTTTTCCACGTTGCTGAATCTTAAACACTTTACAAATTTAGTGTTTTAAGAAAGTTCAAAACAAAAGAAAACATAATACTGGCCAAAATTGGTTTAGGGATCCCAGTCGTTAAGGCATATTTCATTATTCATTAGGAACAACGCAATGGCAAGTTTCAGTAAGGCATATTTCAGTACGACATTCGGTACACTATGGCAGGTATAACAAATTTTTTAGAATGCCATTTTGTCAAATTTCAATAATATGCCATTTCGAAATTCGCGGTTTTGTGCCTTTTGCGAAATTTCTATTTGCGTGCACCGTATAAATGCTTAACCATTTTCATTCGGGAAAGTGTTTCTACTATAAAAAAATATAAAAACAAAATGTATTTTCCGTTAAAAAAAATTAGCTTCCGGGAAAATAAAATTTTTCGTAACTATAACGAAGTTATATTGAGTAAGTATTGTAATCGCGAAAAAAAATGTTGTTCCAGATTTTCACATTTCTCGACGAATTAGGTTACCAGGTCCCCGAAACATTGATTATAAAATTGTCGTGTCCGTCCTTCCAGTCACACATTTTATTATTTTTATTTTGTCTCCCATTCTCACAAATATGTATAGTTTTGGTCGAAATTTTGTACAAATATAGAGTTTAGCAATAAGCAGTTTGTGTTAACATTTAGGTCCGTTTGAGTGTAAAATAGAGAAGGTTGCAGTGGAAGAGAAAACTACCAAACAGATTTTCTCAAAAACGGGACCGACGATTTTTTTGTTATATTGATGATATTTGACAATTCATCATCTACCTGTTCACAAAATTTGAAGTTGATTAAAGCATTGCGTGGGGGTCATTTTAACAAAAAAATAATAATATAAATTTGTTGATCTGTTTACCGAGATAATGTCGAACTTTTCGAAGAAATATTTTTCTACAGTTAATACACCTTCCAAATTCCAACAATTGTTCCCTAGGTGTCTTAAAGACAAAATGAATAGATTATCGTGTAATTTTACCTAAAATACTTTGCTGATGGCAAATAATTGGCACGATTCAATGTAAATCTTCTATTTTTCCTTTTTTCTATTCTGCTATTATTTCTACGGAAACTAGATTCGATTTTCGAACAATCCATAAATTAGTGTCGATTTTTTTTTAAATCCATCGAGTTTTCTTAGAAATAATAGCAGAAAAGAAGAAAAGAAAAAGAAAAAATTTACATTGGGCACCAGTGCAGATAGATCTCACTAAAAAAAAATAGACCTCACAAATTCTATGCGCTGGATACAAATATCTCAGTAAAAAATGTAGATTAATCTCACTGTTTTAGTGAGATTAAAAATTCTTGTCTACATTTGAAAACATCTCATTTGTAAATCTAAGTGCGCTGGGTACGCCCATTGAATCGACCCCAATATCGTCAACATTTAAAAATAATTATATCTAGTGAGCTTTTAAATATAGTAGGACATTCCTGTTTCTATGACATTGGCATTTCTGTGACGTTTTATTGACATTTTAATAATTGAAATTTCAACCACATATTGATCGATACATTAGCCGCATTTCTTGACG
Source organism: Tipula helvola (assembly GCA_963556165.1). Classification (NCBI taxonomy): domain Eukaryota; kingdom Metazoa; phylum Arthropoda; class Insecta; order Diptera; family Tipulidae; genus Tipula; species Tipula helvola. The sequence continues at coordinate 206,991,960 of OY744481.1, forward strand.
CATTAGTGATCCGGATCAGATCAAAATTTACATTGAAAACAACAACAAAAATTTAATTTTTGTTGTTGTTTTCAATGTAAACTTTGATCTGATCCGGATCACTATTGCCTCAAGAAATGCGGCTATTATTTGTGAATTTTCCGCTGGCGCTACATCTCATAGAGGGATTTGGCCGCTTCATTATGAAGTTTCGTAATAATTTTTTAACGGATAATGAGTGATTAATTCATTGATCCAGCATTAACCAGCCGTGATTTTTTCATCACCCGCCGGGAATCGAACCCGGGACCTCCGGAGCTTAAGCAAGCATGCTAACCACTGTGCCACCGGGGCGGCACTTGTGAATTACATTAATAAAATCGCCTTTAAAGGTATTATTTCTTAGTAATAAATTCTTTTGGTATTAAAGGTCGTTCCTCAATCTTAATAGCAAATTACTAAGGGAGGCCTTTAAAATAATATCACGCCATTAGGTTGGAGCGTTGGTGGTTTGGCGTCTATTGGAAGGGGCTCCGTATCCTTCCTTCCACTAGGCGCAAGTGTACGTACTGCCTCCTCGTGGCAACCACCGGTAACTGTAACCATTAGGCTGAATATAGACTTTTGTGACAGGCTAAAGTACGGCGCTAAAGGAGAAAACCTTGACAAAAAATCCCTAATCTAAGGTGGAACAGCATATGCCGATGGATGAATGGCTGATAGGTTAATCAGTCTATATATGCGGACTCTGGATACCAGGCACCCTCCAGTTTTATTTAGCCTTCCTGTAGTAAACCTGGGTGACCTACAGGCGACTTTTTTTTTTATTCCCAGCAACTCGGAGAAGTCAAATCAAAACGGTAGATGAGGCACGGGAAGGAATACACTGGAGTGGGTCTGCCCTCTCAAAGTCCTTGAGTCCCAATGCTACCGCTTTTCTAGCAGAAGTAAATGTTATTACATCTAGGAGGGAGAGCAATGAGCCCAGATAGTATGTAACGCGTGTAGAAGTATTTCCTACAGTAGACATCTAGGAGGGATAGCAATGAGCCCAGATAGTATGTCCCAGCAACTCGCAAGAGTTAAATCAAAACGGTAGACGAGGCACGGATAGGAATATACGGGAGTGGGTCTGCCCTCTCGAAGTCCTTGAGTCCCAATGCTACCGCTCTTCTAACAGAAGTAAATGTTATTACATCTAGGAGGGAGAGCAATGAGCCCAGATAGTATGTATCACGTACCGGTCGGCAGTATTATCAGGTTCAGTAAGAGCCTGAATATTGGCTGGACGGATAATTAAAACATCTAGGAGGGAGAGCAATGAGCCCAGATAGTATGTATCACGTACCGTTAGGCAGTATTATCAGGTTCATTAAGAGCCTGAATATTGACTGGACGGATAATTAAGTAGGGCTTATGCACAAAAGATCTTTTAGGTCGCAGTGCGGGGTGGCTTGAGCCCCCACATGGCCCTCAAGTAATAATAATAATAATAGGTTGGAGCAGGTTTAGGAGAAAGGAGCTGGGAGATATCGCCGACGATCTGACAACACCTGCTAACCGACATTTTTGATGATAACGAGGTTTTTAATCAGTTAACATCATAATGCATGCGTACATATTGTGAGAGCCTTCTAACCGTAGAAAAAGTATTTGTTCTCGTTATTTCACTTAATAATATTCGTTATAATCTATAGCCGCACCAACTTAATTTATTCAGTTTTTTTGTTCTACTGAAAAAAAGGATAAATGAACTTAGCAGGTATTGTCAGATTGCCGGCGATATATAAAATGAATTGGTATGTGACAAGGAGGTGGGATTCGGTAACAAAAGATAATTAACGTTAATTCTGATGTTGTATTGTTTGTGTTTTATTATTTTGTATTTTCGAATGGTACACAGCGGTGCCCCGTCCAGACTAAATCACTGAGTAAAGAATTATATATGCCAATTTTCACGTTGCTCACATAATATTGTGATCTGAACAAATGGCACAAATTTTCAGAAAAGAAATTTTAAACATTGTGGAGGCTCTCTGAACTTAGTAATTTAAATTCTTAAGGATTTTCATCAGTATACTAGAGATGAATAACTGGATTTAATTGTTAAAGGTCAAAGATGAAAAATGGCGGATGCGACTTTGATTGCTGCTCTACACCTGTCAGTTCTAAATAATCTAACATTATTTGTGAGTCTGTGATTTGGCGGTATCGCAATAGAAAAAGGGTAATTCAAAAGTCAAAACAGTACACAATTTTATTTTGGAAAAAAGAAACATGGACACTATCGAACATCGAAAAAATTGGTGTTAGGACATCCCAGCACAGGGCCCATATTCTTGAAATTCACCGAAAAAAGTCACCGGTGACTTTGGTATAAAACAATTTAAATTTTCGACTGAAATGACGTATTTCACTAGAAAAATATCGGCGACTTTTTTGGGCGAATTTCAAGAATATGGGCCCTGGGCCCGTCACCCGAAAAAGTCGACGATAATTTTCTAGTGAAATGCGTCATTTCAGTCGAAAATTTAAATTGTTTTATTGATCTATTCCAGTTTTGTTTTTTTATATAAAGGTCTGAAGGAATAGATCGCTTTTAATGCTTAATTAGCTTATTTATACCATTTTTATAAGGAATAGGTTAAAACACTTTTCTTAAAATTTAGTTTATACGATAGTTTCCATTTTAAACAAGGAAACGAAATTAATAAATAACTCATTTTCTTAAAAAGTGGAATAGATCGCTTTTGAATCCAACCGAAACGTGTTTTATAAATTATAAGAGTAATAATTATTATTATCAAAATATTTTCAAAACTAAGTGTTGTCTACACTATAATTAGTTTGTTTCTATTATTCGTTTGATTGTTTTTACAGTAATTTACAACACTTGAAAACTAGTCAGTGTCATAACCCCATAATGAGAAAGAAAGCCATAATTCGGTTTTGTTATTCAAATGTCAGAAAAAATGAAAAAAAAAAATTTTGGGATGGGACAATACGTTTTTTATGAAAATGATTCGACATGGAAGTCGAAATTAAATATTATAAAATTTGATAGAATCAATCACTTCTCGAGTGAAAAAATAAAAATTTATTTGAAAGCATATCAAAGTTAATTGGACCCTTCATAGTTTCCACAATAATATTTAACTCCAATACTTGTACAAAAAACGTTACTTAAGTCGTTACAGTGTTCCGATGATATCTCATGTATTAAGTGGCCTCGACGGGTCATGAAGTGCCGTCATTGCACCTTTTTGTTAGTTTTCCTGACACCACCTTAACATTCTTAATGAGGAGTACATATCTATATCAATAACGGGTTATCCCTTTTGCTCAATATATTATTTCCGTATGTACACTCTGAATTAAACTTAAGGCACATCTATCACGTACCGTAAAATGGGGTGAATAGAAACAAAACTTTAGAAAATAATTAACTGGATAATTTTTCATAATACATAATAAAAAAAAAGCAACGTTAATTTTTTTAAGTTGGTGATGAGTGCAAAATTAAAAATAATAGGGATTTTTGGTTGAACACCTGCAGTTTTAAAGAATATATTGGTAAATATAAATCAACATTTTTTGGTTCGAAAAATACTCTAAAAAACTTTGTATGTAATTAAGCCATATTTGGAGTAATATCAGAGAAAATTCATGTAAGTTGTTCAATTATGTCTTCTTTTTACTTATGTAGTTAAAATTGTAATTAACTTTTACCGTTTTGCCTAAATATTACCATTTTTAGTTTAGTGTCAAAAATCAGGAAGTGTGGGGTGAATAGAAACACCAGAAATTAGTGTTTTTATTCACATTACCAAGTTTTCCTTAATTCCAAATTACTAAATTTCCCTAATGTTAAATTATTATAGTATATATTTCGGATTTTGATTGCTACAGAGTATTAAAATGCCCAGACAATACAAGTCGAAGAGCCAAAAACATTATAAAAAGCGTGATCCTCTGATATTGAAACAAGCAGTTGAAGATGTTAAAAATAATAAGTTATGATTAAGGAAATCATCGGAGAAATACGGTATACACCATTCCGTGATATATCGCCATTTAAAAAAGGTGATAAAATACAAAATCAGGGTGAACCAACCTGCTTAAACGAAACTGAAGAAAAATCCCTGTGGACAAATTGATCATTTGTTCAGAATGGGTTATCCCATTGATACAATAACATTACGAATGAATATTCTAGAATTGTTAAACCGCCAAGAGAGATAGGTCGAAAAATTTAAGGACAACTTACCTGGTAAAGAATTCATCTGCTCGTTTTTGAAAAGATACAAGCAAGCATTATCTCACCGCCGGTTATGCCAAAATACCAAAAGAAATCGGGCTGCTGTTTCACCAGAAATCATAAATGAATATAGGAATAGAAAGAAACCGAAATTCAATGACTGTTTCTATTCACCCCAATAGCAGGTGAATAGAAACAGTGAGGTTTTTTTTAAAAAAAATTCGCCATATTCATTTCTAATAGATCAAAGTAGTTTGAAAAGAAAAGAGTACACCAAGACCCATATTTTAAGATATTTCATTATATTAAAAACAAATATCCTCTTAGCAGTACATTCTTGAAAACTTGAAGTGTTTCTATTCACCCCATTTTACGGTACACGAATAGCATTTGTGTGCACCTCCACCCGTTCTATTTGGTCATCAATGCATGTAATCCATGTTTAAATAACATTCAAAAAACCGTACTTTAAAGTTCAACAGACTGCAACAGTACAACATGATTTACTTTAATTTGTTTAATTTAGCGAGTGTGTAACTGTGCTATTATCATTTCGAAACATTTGTCATTCGAATAACAATAATAAACAAGTTGTAATTAGTTTGCCCTTAAATAGCCATTGACCTAAATTTAAAAAACTTCTTGTTATAGAAATTTGGTTGTTATCGGTAAATTAAGATTACTTGTTGACAATATAACTTATCAAAATTATCAAGGTATTGAAAAATAACATTGTTTTAAATATTTTTTTACAAAACTTGTAAAAAAAGATTTTACCTTCCTAGGAAAAAACTGGATACTTTCGTTGGCGAATAAATTACAGAAAGTGGCGGTGGTTGTTATAACAAAAGTAAATGTTATCGTTTTCAATCAAAAAAAAAATTGTATTGTTTGATTATCAATTGAATATTTCATACATTCGTGTTTCGCCCAATTTATGATCAAATTAATTGAGTAAGCACAAGCGATTTACTAAGATTTGTAAATATGAGTCGTTTTTTTTAAATTGGTATAAGTCCATATTTTGTTGAAACGAGATAATAAAAAAATAGAGAAACAATAAATGCAAAAATATACAGGCATTTGAATATTTGGACGTCGCACGTTAAACGAGTCATTTTTACAATTTGCAGTGGAACCTCGCTAACCGACCATAATGCGTTCCAAGATCTTACTCGTTCATTTTTTTTTTTTTTTAAATAACGAAGCACATTATAGTGACATTTCATTTGCTAATTTACTACAACAATGCTATATAATGAATTCAAATTTGGAATTCATCGAATTCCTGCTGAGTTGATGGTATTGCAATTCCAATTCCATTTTGTAGTTACTGTGCTTGTCACCAGAGTTTTCGTATTTCATTTTTTTCTGTTTAAAATGTTGTCATCTTGTATATTTTTGTTAATATTTTATAAGAAAAAACTAATAATGAAATTAATTATTTTCAGCAAACAAAGAAAGTATAAATATCAAACACTACCAACTTTCCAAAATAAATCACGAGAATTGGTTGGTTATTTCTTTTGGCCAAATTTGAATTTCAATTCCAATTCCTTGGTCAAATCAAATGTCACTTATGTATGTATATTAAACCCACAATCAGGGTCTTTCCCTCTGCTCGTTACTCGTTTTGCGGAACTTCGCTCATTAAGTGAGCCATTTTTTTACAATTTGGTTTGCTCGTTATGCTAGGTGCACTCGTTAAGCGAGGTTCCACTGCATCTAAAAAAGAAACGGATGTGTAGTTTGAGCAAATAAGTTCGTTTTATAGTTTCAAAATCAAAAAGTAAATAAATAATCGACGAATAATTTTATGGTCTGATAATTTTTAATGATTAATTTCAATGGTTTATGGTTTCCTTTAATCTATGAGTTTTTTACTAAATTCACCAATAAGAACAATAAACGATATTCGATTTGAAGGGGATTACATTATTCATTCCTTTTTCTAAATATAATAGCAAAGATTATGAACCCGTTTGGTTCACTCGTTTCTGTATTTGGTATCCCACTAAACAATAAATAGCGCAATCAAGTAAAACGAAAGGTTAACACACTTACAAGGAAGGTAACCCAGATGTACTTCATCGATTGTTTCGAAGTTTTGCAATGTTAAAGAACACAAAAAATATGAGTCACGTATTTTTTTTAGTACTAACTTCTAATATAAGGGGTAAAACTACCACCAATGTTCGACCCCCTAAGTACATTTTTATAAAGGGACAATTTAAACGGGCATACAAGAAAAAAAATTTGGCGACAAACATTAGCATCAAAAATAATAAATTGGCATCACAAATAATATTTTGGCACCACATATGAAAAAACAAACAAATATTTTTGAAGGACATTATATACTGTGGCGACAAACATTGACATCAAAATTAATAAATTGGCAACAAATATAATATTTTGGAACAGAAAAAAATAATTTTTAGAGTAAAAAAAAAAAAAAATCGAGACAAAAAATTAAATTTAATCGATACAAATTATTTAATATTTGATGGGGGATCGATATAAAATATTGCAGTGTCATTAATAGATTCTATATAATCCGCTCCTACGTGCGGCACGCAGTGCGACATGTTTGCCTATCCTGGCTCCTACGTCCCTCGAAGTTTAAATCTAAGGCCCCTCGGAGGGCTAAGCGGGGGGAGCGAAGCGACCTCCCGCGTGCCCGTGAGAGTTACCGAAGCCGTTAGCCTCTACAATTCTAAGTTAAATTAGGGATCTCCATTTTCCAGAATATTTTAAAACTAATTTAATTTTTTTAATTTTTAATTTATTTATTTATAACTTTGTTGCCAGTTAATTATTTTTGTCGCCCAAAATGTTTATTTCGATGCCAAAAAATAATTTTTGTGTACCCTTCCAATAGTGCCAAAAAATTATAAATGTTGCCAAATTATTATTATGATGCCAAGAAATTTCTGTTTGTTGCTCATTAATTTGTGCCGTTTTATTATTTTTTTGTATCTCAAATATTAATTTTTTGTGTGCCGGTTTATTGCCAGCCTTTTATAAATATCTCGTATATATCATTCAAAATTATTTGATAAAATAAAATGGAAAATTTTTGTTATAAAAAGTAGAAATAATCCATAGTCAATCGGTCCTTAAGTGTTTTACATCCCCCATTTTGTTGCATCCGCTATTTTTGCACATTGGGGATATTTTTTACTCCTTATATTACCTTATCGTAAAACTTCGAAACAATCGATGAGATACACCTGGGTACCTTCCTTGTTAGTGTATTCTAAAATGGTAAGAGTAAGAGATATTCGTATTTGTGCTGTATTATTACAGGTTTAAAAAAATTCATAGCTCTATTAATTTTAATCGTAAAATATGAAATAAAAATCAACTTGATTGTAATTACAATAGCTACAACTTTAATGCCCGTCTCATGAAATAAATCGACGAGCGAGACACAACATGACGGAGTTAAAAATTCGTGATCTCGACGTCTAGTACAATGTTTCTTATTTTTGTTTTTGTAAAAATAAGTGTTTAGCCCTTTATGTTAATAATTATTAGTTTCTTCGCATTGACAACTGCGTAGAAACTATTAATTATCAACATAAAGGGCTAAAAACTTATTTTTGCAAAAACAAAAAATAAGAAACATTGTACTAGATGTCGAGATTACGAATTTTTAACTCCGTCATGTTGTGTCTCGCTTGTCGATTTATTTCATGAGACGGGCATGAGTGTTAAAAAAAAGAATAGACTGTGCACGTTAAAATCTGGAAATATGAAATTGCGTAAAACAAACTTCACTGCATTTTTATTTTGTATGTATTGTTTAATTATTATAGTAGTATACACCTTCTATAATGAAATGATCTCACACACAATACATTTCGCTCAGTTCTCGAAATGGCATCTGCAGAAGAAGATGTGAGCAAACGAATTATTTCCAAATATATACTTGGAAAATTTCGAATTGTTGGGTTTGAGTATTTCCAAAGAGTTGAAAATATCGAAATCAACAGTGTATAGTGTTTTAAAGCGATACAGAGTTACATTATCAACTGAAAGAACAAAAGTTAGGCGGTAAAAATTTTCTGGTTAAGTGAGTAAAAACGAATAAGAAGGTTGTGCGATATTTTCAGAGCAATCCCAATTTTCAGTACGTGATATAGCGTGACTCTTGCCCTTCCTTAAAAACCATGAGTATCCTGTGTATCCACTATATTTTGGCCGGATCTTGCATCATGTCATTACGCGAAAGATGTGATGAAATGGTACACTTTGAAGGCTACACGAATTAAAAAAGGCTGAATTAAAAAAGGTTGAATTAAAAATGGTGATTTTGTATGAATTTGTATGAACACCTGTTACCTTTTTTAATTCATTTTTTTCTGAAATAAAAATGGTATTCCTTTTTCATACAAAATTCGCCTTTTTTATTTCATTAATGAACACCTTTTTTAATTCAGCCTTTTTTAATTCGTGTAGCCCACTTTGAATAATGTGCATGTTGTACCGAAAAATATGAACCCACCAAATAGTCTGAAGCTTCGACCTGTGGAGACATATTGGGCTGTGGTGAAAACGGACTGAAACGGACCCAAGGGGAAGCAAAAACGCTTAATGATTTCAAGAAAAAATGGCAAAAGGCAACCAATTATGTAACTAATACCACTGTAAAAAGTATGATGAGCAGTATTAAGAGAAAAGTCCGAACATTTAAACCATAAACAAAAAATAAAATTATTGTTAAAACTGTAATTAATATATTATGTCGTTGTCGATTCGTCTTCCACCCCTCTCTGAAAAAGCACTTTATAGTTCTCTACGAATCGAACAATACAATCAAATTGTCCGTTTTTGAAAAAGGAATTTTCCTCAAATGACAGTACTGGTTGTTGGTATTAAAGAGGGGTAAATCGGCCATAAAATCGAGATTTGTAATCGAGCAAAAATGTTTTTCGATCGATTGCTTTTTGTTGATAAATCGAATGACTTGACAGAACAAAATTCACTCTTTTGACAACGGATTGCTTTTTTTGAGTGAATCGAAACGACATTAATAATTAATCTAAAATGAAAAATTGATTAAAAAAATATTGTCTATTTATAGGGCTAGTTTTTTGTTTCCCGATTTTAACGTGCGCAATCTTAAAGTGTGCCTTGTTTCAAAGCTCATCCATTTTTTTTTCAAACCCCTGTTTTTACGGGGACTGGTAAGATTATTTTGACAATGATGGCAACCATAATTTTTGTTTTGATCATTATTCTATATCAAAAGATGTATAATACATTCCAAATTTCACGTCGGCCCTACCTAAACTAAATGAAATTCATCAGAATATCCACATATTTTTTTAAAAATGGAATTTATCATTATTGATGACAAATCCCATTATCTACTTAAAAATACGCATATGCTTAAATGCGATTCATTAAAGAATTCCTAGAATTATAAAAATTTCGCACAAACAAAAATTTACAAATATGTATAAATATAAATTCTATCTGCCCCTTGTATAGATACGAATATGTAATATTAAATTAAAATATGTTTAAACAAATTTATTCATTATTCATTTAATTGATTTTTGTAGTATCGTTACAGCGCGTGCAACTGTAACAGACCTACACGCAACGTACAAAATAATTTTTTTAACAAGGAATTTTCTTAAAAATATACAATATTTAAACTATAAAATTATTCAATTGATAAAATAAATAATTTTATATACATTTATATTATGAATACTCGTATGTACATGCACAACGAGATTGCACTAACCCTAATTAACCTTTTGGAAAAAATACAAATTACTTATCAATCACAATTTAAATTTTGAATTAAAAATTAAATCAATTAAACTTTTAGTGAATATTTTGTTTGAAAATAACTAAATTCCATTTTGCTTAATAATCAAAGCCATATTTTAACTTAGTGTTATCGTATAAGAGATATCAAGCTAAAAGATAAGATATTTTTAAATTTCAGAGTGGGTTTGTCTTCGCACAATATTAATGTTGGTTTACTTTATCTTTATACCCCGTATGTTCTACAAGAAGTCTATGCTAAGTCTAGGTTATTATCAACGCAAATTGGTCATATTTACTGTTCCATTTCCGATAAACATAAACCTACAAATAATTTCCCTTATGTGTTTACACATGCATGTATATATGTATATATATCACATAAATGCATTAATATGCTCGATTCAATGCAAATCTCTTATTTTTTTTTCTTCTATTAAAATTCGATACGATTCAAAACACAATTTCCTCAAGCTTATGGATTGTTTGAAAATTGTATTTATTTCTCATAAAAATAATATCAGCATAAAAGAAAAGACAAATAGAAAATTTATATTGAAGGGCCCATTATTAAGTGAACTTCATTATTTACAATTCAAATTTATGATTAATTCCCAGTATATTTACATCAGATGCGACAGATTATCTCATGCCCGCTTAGTCCAAAATTGATTGCCTGCCAGCGGTAATCATCTTTTTAACGAGAAATCTAAATTTAATTTATTTTTGACCATCTTTGAAAACCAATACAAATGTAGCTTTTCTTATCAACACAATAAAAAGCAGCAATCACCAAAAATATTAACCTATATACATAAACTCTTATCGAATTTATAATGTTTATTTCAATGCAGATATAATTTCAACATTCGCGATAAACCCAACGGTATTTTTTACTGCAATCCACTTTCACTAATATCTATTTTACTAATTGGCGATTGTATTACAATCACGGAATACAGGAAAACATGAAATAAGTATTCGTAAAAGCATTAAACCATTAGTTTTTCAGAACATTGACCAGCAGCATCATATCATGCTTTGATGATGAAATATGCTACTAGAATAGAAAATTGATAAGAATACATTCTACTTAAATAAGCAGAAATTTATCTCCAAGCGTACAGTATAAGAAATAAATTATTGGAAATAAAATATAGGGGTAAACTTCTAAACATAATTATTAATTAAGTATGCAAATAAAAAAACAAAAAAACAATTCTCAGAAGGAAGTGGTTTAACTTTTGAACCTTACGTTTTGTTATTTGGCAAAGGAACTACATAAGTCAACGTTTGATATGGATGTAGTAGGTATCTAAGTAGTACTACTTCACTTGTATGTAGTTTAATATGGTGGCACATCTATTAGTATAAAACATTTGGTTGAAGTGTAAACATCAATTTTTTTATTTGCAGGATAACCAAGTTTTACAATGGATTGTCATTCGCTAGAATGGAAATGTTGTTAAACAGAAACCAAATGAGTTAAAATAAAATAAAAAATTTTGCATTTTCATATATTCATTACAACGGAATTCCAATATAGCGAACTAATTTCACTATAATTTTAAAAAAATTTTGCTCATCATTTACTTGGAGAAGCTTATGGTGAATTATCTCCAACATGCAGAGAATGGTTTCGATGCTTTAAAAATTGTGATTTTAGCATGAAAGACAGGGGAGGGGGGAGGGGGACGGGGAATCGTTTTGAGACGATAGAAGAGATACAGCGCTACGCGCTTTTAAGGTCATCCCGGAAGGCGACTTTAATTCTTGTTTCGAAGACTGGAAAATACGTTGGCATAAGTGTATTGTGTTGGTAGGGGATTACTTTGAAGGCGACGAATTAGATTTGGAAGAATAAATAAATATTTTTTGAAATAAATAAAACCTGGTTTTACTTTTTGGGCACAGTAGTAGTATTGATGTTCTTGAACCAACATCTCTTTTGAAGTAATTTTGACCTCCTAAATCCGAAATTGGTAATAGTTTTGTCCTATCACCTTCTCTTAGAAAAAATTAAATACCTGGAACATAACTAGATGCTTTGTGGAGACTTGAAGGTTCTCTGTATGCTTCTTGGGCAACAGTCAGGATATACTAAATATCACTGCTCATTTCCGAGTGGGACAGTCGAGCACGAGATAAACATTGGACTCAAAAGAAGAGGCCTACAAGAGAAAACCTTATGCCAGGAAGTAAAAATATAAAGCATAATACCTTAGTTGACCCTAAAAGAATTTTATTGCCACCTCTACACATTAAATTTGGTTTGATAAAGCAGTTCGTGAAAGCTCTTGACAAAAACGGAAAATGTTTTAAATATATTTGCAAAAAAAATTCTAAACTAAACTGTCTGATGCCAAATTAAAACAGGGAGTTTTTGTAGGTCCAGATATTAGGGCTTTGTGTAGAAACGAACACTTTCAGAATTCTATAACACCTATAGAAAAGGAAGCTTGGAGTTTATTTAAAGAAGTTATTGAGAAGTTCTTAGGAAACAACAAGGATCCAGACTATGAGAACATAGTCAGCAAAATGTTGGAAAATTTTCGTGTGTTAGGCTGCAACATAAGTTTGAATGAAGGTTCATTTTCTTTTCGCACATCTAGACCAGTTTCCAGAAAACCTTGGGACAGTTAGCGAGGCGCAGGGAGAACGTTTCCGCCAGGATATTAACGAAATGGAGAGGCATTACCAAGGTCGATGGAATGTATCAATGATGGCAGACTACTGCTGAACGTTACAACGTGATAACCCTCATAAAGTTTATAGTAAAAATTCCACAAAACGAAGTTTTCTGACAAAAAGACAAAGATTCCATTGAGTTAAGCACTAAAAATACGTAGGTAGTTTATTGTATTTGAAGTACTACTGATCATTTTGTAAAATAAATAAATGTACTTTTATTTTAATGTCTGAATTTATTTTTATTTTGAGATTTGCAAAAATATCTTGCGTGTTACATAAAAATTGATGAAACAATTAGAATCAGCGCATCAAAATTATATAAAATCACTTATAAAAAAAAAAACATCTCTTAAAAAGTTCGTTTTGTAGACCTGGAGTGGGATTTTGCACAAAAGGCGAGAAGCGAGTTTATGTCTTTTTTTAAAAGAATAAATTTTAACTCCATTTCATTCAGTCGATGTCGCGTTTTCTATTGCGATCTCCGTCTATCATATTATGTAAAAGAGCTATCTCTTTTTCTCCGCTTCGACCACGTACCTTCGTTGGTGAGAGACACAGACGAATGGAAGTTGAAATAGAATATCATTTTATTCTAGTTAGGTGAGATCGCATGCTTCAAATATATTTCTTCTAAGCGAAATAGTGTTCATATTCAGTGTAAGTAAAAGAGACACAAACTAGCTTCTCGCCTTTTGTGCAAAATCCACTCCTGTAATAGTGTGGCATTTAGTGTGGGAAAGATTTTTTAATTTTGTATTTTATGACGGATAATATTCTAAAAAAATAATTCTGATATGAGTATTAATAATAATTAATTGTTTTAGAGTATTTTGAAACGTGACAATAATCAAATTAACACTAATACCTAATTTTGTTTAATAAATCTTGGTTATATTTTTGTTTGCTGTCAAAATTTGTCCATCAAATTTTGGTATAAAAAAAGAACTGTTTCGGCTGATATTCTTCACTTCAGATAAATGTCAAAATAGAAATAAAACATTTATTTCAATGCGGCTTGTATTTAGAAGAAATGTTTCAAAAAAAATTTCCTGCTTTCACCGAAAATCAAATAAATTGTCATAATCGAAATTTTTATTTTCTATTTTATTATAAACATTTTTATTAAAAATTATAATTGAAATTTGTCTGTTTATTTTATTTACTGTTTTTTCAAAAGCGAAATTGTAAAAAAACATTATAAGGTAATTTATCCATAAAACGAGAAAAAAAACTAACGAAAACAAAGAAATCCTAAAAAAGAAAAACAAAACTCATCTGAAGTGACTACACGAGCAAAATGTCTCTTCAGTTAATTCAGTTGCTCAATTTTTAACTGTAAGTGAAGAGTTGTCAAACGAACAGTCTCTTCACTTCTGTTACTTTAGATACAGCTACTACTTCAGTTAATTCAGTCCAATCGAACACGCTTTTAGTAATCGCCCCGAAAAATTTTACCGTGCGACAAAATGACAGCTGCTGTCGCCCCGTTTTCTCCCGTTTTTTTTTTATGTGTCAAATTTGTGTCAACTGGAAAATGCTATCAGTCAATTATTCACAATGGAATTGAGGCAATTACCTCACAAGGAGAATAAAAAAAGAATGCATTCACAATGGAAAAACTTTTTACTTTTGACTTACAGGTTTGTATGAATTTTTAACATAACGAGCAAAAATTTTTGTTCGTCATGTTGAAAATTCATACAAACCTGTTAGTAAAAAGTGTTTTTATTGTGAATGCTCCGTAATAATTTTAATAGCATGGCGATTTGCCTTAACTTTAAAAACGTTTTCCTGAAAAATGCGAATTTTTCACTTAAGCCACTATGATTTGTGACCACAGAATTATTGGTTCTTATGGTTTTGTTTGATGTCAAAATTTACCCATAAAATTTGATATAAAAAGAAAATGCTTTATCTTTGTCACTCTATTAGTTTTTTTTTGTCTTTATTCGATTAAAAGTCAGTTCAGTCAATAATTCACAGTTACAGTGGAATACAGGTAATTTTTTTCTGTTAGTACGTTTATACACAGAGCGAGTCATTTTAGAGTTATTCTCATACTAATTTCTTATTATGTTTTTTAGGTTCGATTGAATTAAATATTGTAGAAATAATCATTTTCGATTATGTTTCATTAAAAATTATTCAAAATCTTCTATAATAAATTAATAAGGGAAAAGATAGCCCAGGTTGTACCCTAAGCATAAACGTACTACGTGAGTTAATTTTTGAAGTAGTGACTGCGACTGGCGACACTACCTCGTTGCAATTGCAAGTACTTGTGAGTTTGTGAGTAGTTTGCTCACACCAACGGAACACGCTTAATGACAAGTTGACACTGATTAAGAAGATTAATACTGGCTTTACACCGTAGATAATATGTATAATAGCAAAATAGTATTTTTTTATTTTATTTTTTTTTTGTTATAATTAGGGTGGGGTTTGCAGCCCAGAGCACTGCGACCATTGAGGCCTATTGTGCGTCCCTAGAGGTTCTTAACTGAAATGTAGGTTTTTATGCCCTTGATAAACGCCGCTACCTGATGTAAGTATATCCAGTGGGTCGGCATTAGGCCACTGGATTGTATGTGTATTTTTTTTTTAGGATAGGATGATAGCATCATATGTGAAGAGTACGTGTTTTAACAGGAGGTCATAGATGTGTTCATCGTCATCACCGATCGTAATCAGATGATGAAAAATCCCTTTTGCATCCCTCCCCGATCGGGATTCGAACCCGGTACCTCCCGATCCAACCGCCGTAGCTTTAACCACTGTGCCTGGGAGGGTTAAATAGTATAATACACTGCGCCTATTAAAAAACGGAACAGAAATTTTCTTCGAAAAAATACCCAGATTTAAACGCTTGTATCTTGGTGAAATAACACCTTTCAAAAAAAAAATTTTGTTTCTAGTTGAAGGAAATTTTGTTTTCTTTTCGATACTGGAAACCGTTTTATTTTATTTTGTTTTTTATGACTTTTATGAGTAAACCAAAAGGTGTCCAAAAAAAAAAAAATTTGCTGCTGTTTGAAACTGTAAACGAATTTGCTCGATATTCCATTCAAAAATCCAAATCAGGCATTTTATAGAGAATTTCGAAACCTTGTAAAATAATACTAGGAAAATTTCTGTGCGGCCACTCCTTGTCGAGTTATTGAAATTTTAGAGAAAACGTACCAAAAAGCGTAGAAGTAAATTTTTTTTTCTTGTAAACTTAGCATTCTACGATAAAATGTTAAGTCGCTTTAACACTAAAACTTTAACACACTAAAACTTCAATAACTAGACAAGGAGTGGCCGCACAGAAATTTTCCTAGTATCATTTTGCAAGGTTTCTAAATTCTCTATAAAATGGCCGATTTGGATTTTTGAATGAAATTTAAAGCAAGTTCCTTTACAGTTTCAAACAGCAGCAAATTTTTTTTTCTAGACACCTTTTGTTTTACTCTAAAAAGTCGTAAAAAACAAAATAAAATAAAACGGTTTTCAGTATCGAAAAGAAAACAAAATTTCCTTCAACTAGAAATAGGTCATATAAATACAGCTATAAGTGCTACTTAGTCGACCTAAGCAAACGAAAATAACAACAACAACTAGAAACAAACATTTTTTTTTGAATGGTGTTATTTCACCAAGATACAAGCGTTTAAATCTGGGTATTTTTTCGAAGAAAATTTCTGTTCCGTTTTTTAATTGGCGCAGTGTACTATTTTGGTATCCGATGTAAAACCGATGTTTTGATAGTATAATAGCAAAAATAAAATATAATATTTTGATTTGATAGCTATCAAATTTTAATACCTGTTATATTTTATTTTATTTTATTGTAGAAGGAAAATGTTGACTATTGATAAATTAGTATAGAAACATTAATGTGAATTTTGAAATTATTCTTTTTCATTGTATTTTGTTATAATTTTCTGTTTTTTATGAATATTTTATGCTTTGAAAACCCGACTACGGTAGATGGTAAAATAGTATTATACTATTTTGCTATTATGCTATCTACGGTGTAACGCCAGTATAAATTTGGTTATTAAAGAATTGTTTACTTTTAATTGGCACTGAATTTCAACATTGGCTGAAACGCATAAACAAGATAAATACTTTCCCTGTAGTACTATTCTAGTAAGTACTTGCTTTTTACTTGAAACTATGCTAGTAAAAGCGTTTCCAAACAAAACATCATTTAACCTGCAAATTTCGGAGCCAGCTCAAGCAACAATTTCGAACAACTTCTTCATTTTCTAAGTTTTGGTGGCAAAGTTAGACATTTACGGATGAAACCGAATGTTGCGATTTTCTGATGACATTAAGGGATGGGATATATGCGTGAAATTAAATTGAATAAATAAACTCTGGTTTCTCTTCAACTATCAAATAAATCTTTTATCTTTTTATGTAAATAGGCAAAGGATTGAACGGTTCGGAACGAATAATGCAATCATATTTTATCAGCTACACTTTTTAACTTTTTAGACAATGTTAGCGGAGGCGGGTCTTCGCCGTCGCGAAATACATATGTAGTAAAACACATAATAACCTCAATCAAACGTCTATTAAATTATGACTCTTCCCAACACATTAGAAATTTAGACACACTATTAAGTATATAGTACTTTTGAAAGTCCAGACGAGAACTCAATAAACAATGAGCTCGTAATTCGAACAAATAATTATGAAACTAGTTATGATCTAATCAAGACCAAAAATGAATAATTTGCACGTATAAGAATTGAACACCTTTTGTTTAAAAAATCTAATTCACAAATAAGAATAAGAAATTAATTGGTCGCCAAGGCCATCAAATTCTGAAATTTACAAGAAATGAATATGATTTTTATTCAAGTCGGGTTGATAAGTGATTTTTTCTCAATAAAAGAAATATTTACACAAATAAAAATAATTTAATGTATAGCTAGTTTTCTCGCTTTAATACTTACGACATATAAATTTAAGTTTTGCCTGGTTAAAAGCTAGTAAAGCTAAAATATACATATAAGTTATTAATCCTAAATAGGCACAAGAAATTAATAATAACAAAAACAATAGTTTTCGTATTCGGTTTTTTTAAACGTCATTTTTGATTAGAATCGGTCATCGGATCCAATTAAAATTTCTATATTTTAGTAATTTAATTAAATAGGCACGTCATTATACTATTACATATATAAATTTTTAAGTATCGAAATATTGAAATTAAAATTAATGTTGTTTAAAATGATCGTAGGTATACATTAAAAAATAGATTAGTATTTTCTATTAGTATTAGCATATTACGTACGAAAACAAACAAAGAGCAAAAATACAAAATGTCATTTCTCATTTGGTTTAATTTTATAAATCTTCTAAAATTTGTTTCATTTCGCATATTATTTTTTAATTTCATTTCATTGTGTTAAATTCACGTAAAAACTCTTACATATATCATAAAAAGAGGCTTGAAAAATTACATTTTGATGGATTTTGTTCTCTTCGTGGTACTTACGATTGATAAGGGGCCACAAAGTTTTATTGAATTTAATATTGCAATTACATAGTATTATTTTAATATTTGTGTAATTACAAAACAAAAAATTGACGCGATTGTTTATATTTTATTATCACTAATTATAAATTTTATTCTCTTTTTATAATTTAATGTAAATTAAAATAAAAATAGTTTCTTGTTTGAGAAAAAGAAAAACAAGATTTTAATAAATAGTAGAAATTGACATTTGGATTGAAGATATTTTTGAGGCCGACATCTGTCGGAGGATGAGAAACTTGCGAAAATTATTGCCATATGTACTTGCAAATAAATTATATCTATTCGCCTTTAAAGCACCGCAAGAGGTGCCACGATCGCCAAAGGTGAACAGCAATTCTATTCAGCGTATATTTTTATGTGTTATTTTTGAATTATATTGCTGCTGAATAAAGAAATATAATGTGCAATAAAAGATTGTTTTGAACCGAAATCAACAACAAAATTGTACAAATATATATTTTTTTGATTGCTGCTCACCTTTAACTCTAGTTTCAATATCGTCCACCAAGGGCTACATTCTCGATACCACATTGCAAGCAAATTAGCAACTTTGCTAGCTGAAATCGAATTTTCACATTCTCAAACATTTTTGCTAGCTATTAGCAATCAAAATAGCACAAAATCTTGCTATCAAGTTTTTGAGATGTTAAATCAAATATTAAAGTATTTTTAGGTTAGGTTAGGATATTTGTTTCATCTTTGTTCAAATTGTTCCATATTTATTTGTGACATAAACCATCTTTGTTTCAAAAATTATTCGGTTGTGAAACTGATTTGTTAAAACTTAAAATATTTGTTTAGAATTAAAAATTGAGTGGTTATTAATACGTCAAAGGTATCACTTCAATATTTATCGAAAAGTGTTTCGTGTTAGGGAGAATCCCTTTGAATGTGAAGATGCAATTTTTTTTAGATGGTACAGGTTCACTAAAGATGCCGCCAAATTTATTATTGAACTTCTTTCAGCAGACCAGGGCCCCTATTCTTGAAATTCGCCGAAAAAAGTCGCCGGTGACTTTGGTATAAAACAATTTAAATTTTCGACCGAAATGACGCATTTCACTAGAAAATTATCGGCGACTTTTTTGGGTGAATTTCAAGAATAAGGGCCCTTGGCCATCCAGAGAGGACTGAATGATGGATTCAGTTTTGGAACCAGGAATTTTGAACTTCTTCACTGATGGTTCAAAACGGGATGGAAAAGTCGAGTCCCCTTGTCCAAGGGGATGGAGAGTCGCTCGTGTCTGAAGTAACCGCGGTCCGCGATAAGAGAAGTCGTGGACTGGTTGAGGTATAATGTAATATCGACTTATGATATTCGCATATATACGGATAGTCAGACTGCCATTAAAGCGCTTCAATCACACCTCCTCACGTCGAAAGTAGTCCGGAACTGTCTCTCATCTCTTAACGAGATGACAGATCAGTTCAACATTCATATTATATGGATGCCAGGAAATTTCATTAGTACAGGGGATATAAAAGCCAATGAACTGGCTCGACGTGGTACAACGGACCAAATCTCAAGCTGCAGAAAGGATATTGAAATGCCTCTTGTGGTATGCAAACTGCTGCTTCAGGACGAAGCTAATAAATTGACGAATGACAGATGGTCAAATAGTACCTCATGCGTAATAACTCAGCAGGTCTGGCCAAAGTTGGACTTGTCGAGATCCAAACAGCTGATCTCACTTCAGCGGGGTCAGATCAGTGTGGTTGTTGGAGTGATTACGGGGCATTGTCTCATAGGCAGACATGCGAGTAGACTTGGTTTCTTCTCACATGACTACTAGCGAGGAAAAAGGGGAAGAAGAGGCAGTACTTCATGTTTTTTGCACCTGTCCTCGTCTGGCACGAAACAGACTAAAGTTTCTAGGGGCACCCCTCTTCAACGACCTAACGAACTGAGCAGAATGGACGTCAGGACTATCCAGCGCTTCGTACCAAGCTCAAAGTGGTTTCAATGAGTTGGAGGAACAATTTTTAAGTTGTGGTACCGCTACGAATCTTTTTGTTTCTATGCCTGGTCCTAGTGAACCGCCACCTAACCCTAAAGAATTAGGGCCATGTGGGCGTTTAGCCACCTCGCACTGCGACCTTTAAGATCTTTTGTGCTCCAAGCCCTACTTAATTATCCGTCCAGTTAATACTCAGACTCTTAATGAACCTGATAATATTGCCGGCCGGTACGTGATACATACTATCTGGGCTCATTGCTCTCCCTCCTAGATGTTTACTGTTGGAAGTACTTCTACACGCGATACATACTATCTGGGCTCGTTGCTGTCCCTCCTAGATGTTTACTGTAGGAAGTACTTCTACACGCGATACATACTATCTGGGCTCATTGCTCTCTCTCTCCTAGATGTTTACTATATTATTTACTTCTGCTAGGAAAGCGGTAGCATTGGGACTCAAGGACTTCGAGAGGGCAGTCCCACTCCCGTATATTCCTACCCGTGCCTCGTCTACCGTTTTGATTTTACTCTTGCGAGTTGCTGGGAATAGAAAGTCTCCTGTAGATCACCCAGCTTACGTGATGCGCATCCTACTGGAAGGTTACGGAGCTGATAGAATAATCTACCAACTTTGGTACCCCGCCCTCCAATAGACGCCAAACCCCCACCTAAACTTAACCTAACAATGTTTTCACGTATTAAATAATACTGCGTTATCGATAAATCTGCCTATATCTTTGACCTCTAGTATACTATGGAAAAGTATTAATAAATTATGTCCTTTATAGATTATTATAATTTATTTGACTAGAGCAAATAAATTATAAGAAAAGTGGATTGACTAATAATTGTTGTCCTACATCAAGCCTGATATCGCTTTTATTTTCTTTCAACAATAATTGTTTTGCGGAATACCATTTTAGGACTCGTTTGCCGATATGCTTTGTAGATTCATACAAACGTGTTTGTTTATTCCAGTTCTCCGAATTTTCGATACCATCTGGGTTTTCTTCTGAATTGTTTGATTGAAAATTTTTTTTTTTGTGATTTGGGGATCGGTTTTAATGCTTCCGAAACCGCTATAGAATTTACTAAAAGTTCGGTTTTGGTTTTCAATAAACCTACGAATCAGCCAACTCTTAAAATTTTTTTTGCATATAATTATTTTTCACGTGGCTAAACCAGAGTTTAACATTAGAGTTCGACAAACGTTTTTCTGTATTAAGAAATTTAGAAAAGCATGTACTCCATAGCGGAAGGTAAGCAAAATACCGTTGTATTTCAAATAATACGAATTTTGGGCAGTAAAACATATTTATTTCTAAATTACTTTGCTCATCACTACCAGAATTTTCGAATTTTTCATTCTCGTATAAAAGCATGAATGTTTTGTAGAAGATGCTTTTTGAATAGTGAGCTCTGTTGTTTTCAAATAAAAGATTCTCACTCTCGAGTATCATGGCAGTATAAAAATTTCAAAAAAGTTGGAAATTGTTTATAAGCCTCAACTACAGCTTCAGTTTTGTATTGGCTTGTACACATAATGCAGTAAACTTTAAATATAGCGTATACTTGCTCCAATGTATCGCAATTCAATATTACACAAAATAAAAAAAATTGACATAATATTTATAAAGTGAGTGCAGCATATAAAAACCGATACAATACCTTCGTTAGGCCCTGTGTTAGTATTCATACAATTAAAGAGGTAAAAACCGATACAATACCTTCGTTAGGCTCTGTGTTAGTATTCATACAATTAAAGATGTTATTGTACATACTCTAATACACTCATTTGATTAAAAGTATGGAGAATGGCTTGAATATAGGCCTAAGTCCAATCTACTACATAAACCAACGGCAAAATCATTTTTGGAATTAGCACCATTTCTGATTTAAATTTCATCAAAAATATCGCTATCGTAGTCGTATCATGCTTGCTTGAAATTAATTCGGCAACTGGTACAATTGTTGTACTGATTTTTACAACACAAGCGTAGTATACTATTTTGTTACTGCTGTGCTCGGGGTGACATTTTGGTTTCTTCACAACGCTACATGTAGCGTCTAAATACATAATTAACGGTCTGTATTTCGTAATAAGCTCTAATTGCGATCTTTTTAATAAAGTTAAACTATGTAAAGGTAAAGAAACGTAAATTATGTATTTGTTTCCTACTTTCAGCTGTTCCATATCCCACCGCCGAATCATATCGTAAACGTCACAATCCTGCACTAAATCGTCTTTTTAAATATAGTTTTTCCTAAAGAAGCCAAAATAAATTCTGCATTGGCATGCATCGGACAGACACAAACATTATGAGACATTTTAGATACAATAAATACCTCTGGAGGACGTAGTTTGAAAAATTTTAATATTTCAATTGTAAAATTTGGATTAACTTCTTTAAATAATGCGAAAGCGTCTTTTACGCTAAACATCATGTGTCTGATAGGTTTAAGAATTCTGTTTCCTTCAGTGGGTTTTACCGATTTTAGGTCGTTTTTTGATGGCGACACACGACTTATGTCATCTCTATTATAAAATTCACAAACATCTTCTTTAGTTTGTGCAAATAAACCTGTGTTACGTTCGGATTGCTGATTATATCACGTGGAACACCATTTGGAAATACTTCTGCTGCAATCTTTGAAACTACACTTTCTCGTTGGATCTGTATCGCTCGTAAGGCCTTTCTTACTATTGCAAGTGGTTATTAGGTTATTTTACCTAAAGTTTGGGGACACTTGTAGTTTGCTTATCGATAATCTGCAACAAGCTGCTTCCTTTTTCTTAAATTTTCCATGTACTTCTGTTTTCTCTCCCTATCATTTTTACGTATAACAGTCAATAACGCCGAATTATTGGCTATTTTCTCAGATTTTCGAGCTCTTCTTTTTTTTCTAAATATATTTTATATTTTTACTTTGTCTTCCTTTCTTTTTAGATAGCATTTTTGAGAACGATTCCGTGCCATTTTGAAGCTAAAAATGTTTAATGTTATTATCTTGTAGAAAATGTTGTCCCAATGACTAACGTTTATTTATTGTCCATCTTTATTTATTATCAAATTATTTTGTTAAAAAGAAAGATATCGTCAGTCGTCACTAATTGCAAGTTTCGTTAATCTGTACAAATATTTGAAATAGTTAAATTACCGTAATATCAAAAATAGTAATATTTTGTTAGTCATCGGGACAAAAATTTGAAACTAAAATAAAGGATATATAAAAGCAAGGGACCTGCCTTATCTATTTGAAATATAATTTAAAACTAACTTGGATCTCTTTATTATTCGGTAAATCATACCTAACTTAACAAATGAACAGTGAAAATCGAAACAATTGGTTATAAATATTTTAATTGCAGAGAAAGGGGTTTACATTTTTCTATTTTACTCCCACAAGGCCAAATAGATTTAATTAATTTGCATTTAATAATGGATTTGAAATATTAAGGGGTCGGATAAAAGTAGCTTAAAAATTATACAGGTATTTCAAAAATTATGGTTTTGGTTTCATTTTACGTGGAATTCCCCATATATGTCAACTTTAATTTTGAAAAACTCCTTTATGTACTAGCAAACGGTAACCAGCAAAGTTAAGAAAATTCGTTTAATAAAAAATTTGGTAGAGAAGATGTAAGATAATGCTACAATAAACTCTAGAATATCTAATGGAGTGTTGATAACACAATTGAGAAAATCATGTAAAAACTTTGCTTCATCAAATAACTCAGGGGCGGAATCTTGAAATCCGATCGGTAAATTTTAGCGGTAGTCAACAATTCTTTGAAAAGTTTAGAATAAATCAAATAAATGGTCAAAGTTACCCAAGTTATGGGAGTGGGACAACTCTCTCGAAGTCCTTGAGTACCAATCCACTCATGACCCTTCAAAAATAATAATAATAATACCCAAGTTATTTTGTATCAAATCGCAATTAAATGAAGGTTTAACAACAAGTTTCTGATCGAAAAAATGAAATAATTGTCGCATAAAAATTTTTCGATAAACTTTTATATAGTACATATTTACAATTTCATACAAAATAACTTTGACCATTTTTTGAATTTATTCTAAATATTTCATAGAATAATTTACTACCGCTAAAATTAACCGAATGAATTACATGAAATCGCCCCAATTCCGCATATTATGACCTTTTGAGTACTATCACTTAAAAAATTATCAATATCCGCACATTTTGTCATTTATTTTACTGAAAATGTTGTGCTAAATTCGAAGTGTTTGCTATCGGTTATGGTAACTTCAATTCGATTTTCTATCGTCTCAATCATGTTATCTAAGATTGAATAAAAAAATTCACTTTGAAATTACATATACATACAATTTATTTATATAAAATTTATGTATAAAGTTCAACAATGTACGATTTATCAATTTAATAATAATTCGTTAACTATGAAGTAATATTCATGCTAAAATTATTTATCATTGTAAATGTATTATTAGAGTAGACTGAATATAGTAGACGGTGGGTCTATTTTTTAATTCAACCTGAGCGAGCAGTGCGTTGTCAAAATAACACACTGCGTTTTTTTATTCAACCAGACTAATTTTACTCTATACACTGTATTTTTTAATGTGAACTGAACATACTCTGAGCTTACTCCGTTTGTAAATTTTTGCTCTGAAATGAATGTAAGTGTAGAGAAAAAGCAAAACATTTAAAAACAAATATTTTAATAAAAATAGATTATACCAAATTTATTTTTATAGAAACATATACGCTCGGGGTACACTGGACAATTTGACACTGTCCGTACTCTGTACTCTGTTTACACCGGTTGAGTGAGTATGCTCGCTCGGGGTGAATTAAAAAATAGACCCGGTATATTTCTTTCAGTGTACTCAAAATTATTATTTTGATTTCTTTTTGCTAAAATAGCAAGCCTGTTAAATCAGTCTATTTTGAGTCACGTGTACGAAATAAACCAATCAAAATAACATTACACTGATAATTTCGCTAGGGAAGTTATCAGTCTAACGTTATTTTAATTGGTATATTTTACACACTTGACTCGAAATTGACCGATTTAATAGGCTTGCTATTTTAGAAAAACATACTCTGGCTACTAGATGAAAAGAATTTATAGCCCTTGATTGGTTGAAATTGTTTCCCCTAAATAAGAAAGAAACGTCCAAAATAAACACGCTCACAGGCAGATATCAAGCAAGATTTAAAAATTATATTTTTTTATTTGAATAGTTGTCTATGTTTAAATTACAAATTTTAACTAATGTAAGGGACGATGAATCATTTGTGGGAGAAATACGAAGTGTTCGCATGTTTGTTTGCTGAATCCTTGAATCAGAATTCAAAAATTTTAATTTATATATTTATAAAAAATAATTAAATTAAAATTAAAAACAAATTTCATTCATTAAATTAATAATTATAAAAAATAATCTGCTTGCGGTGTTTTTGATGATATACCACGACTTTCCTGAGCAGCCGCTTCGAATATTGTAAAATCACGATTCAAATATTCGTTTAATTCAAGTATTGCAGCTACATTTCCACAGCGGTAACAATAATTTTGTGCTGACCACACAGTCAAAACATTCTCATTAAAATGCCATTTATAACCTTGTATTACTAATTGATGGGCCCGACAAATCATATCAATATCGTTGGATGTGTTAAATTGTAGTACTACATCGGAACCAAATAAATAGCCGGCACCCCTTGGTGATACACCCCAACCTTGGAGTGTCTTCGGGATCACTTCATAACAAATCGCACATTTGGCCGTCATGTGGCACCTCCTGTTTACGATCGATGGAACGGATTTGGTCTAAATACTGTATTGATGGACTTAAACCACCGTGCACACAAAATATTTTGCCATCGATTATGGCCGATAGGCTAAGATAGTCGAAAATCTCAGTGCAATGACGCCATACCGTGTTCGAGCCGTATTTTCTTACACATTCATCATAAAACCCATATATCTGTGTTATTTGACGTGATTCATGATTACCACGTATCAGGGTTATTCGATCGGGATAACGTACTTAAACAAGAAAAATATAAATATTAGTAAGAAGTTTGAATCGGAATCAATAAACTCACCTTTAGCGCCAAAAGCAGCAAGATTGTTTCAACACTGTAGTAGCCGCGATCAACAAAATCGCCCATAAATAAATAATTTGTCTCGAGAACATCACCGCCCACCTTGAATAACTCTTTCAAATCATAAAATTGCCAATGAATATCGCCACAAGCTGTAACAGGTGAATCGTGAATCAACTCTTTGCACATTGCTTTCTTCCACCAAAACCTCTCGTGCCTTAGCACATAATGCCTTCACTTCATTCTCTTTAATTTCACATCGTTTTAAGGCTACTTTTCTTCAGCGTATTTTGACAATTGTGATTACTTATGATTTTTAATAAATAATATTGATCAAAATATTAAAAAACGGGCAAGAATACCCAAAAATGGGAAGAAGAGGAAGAGATGGATATATTGAATTATTTTAAGAAAATATGTAATTCAAAATAATTTAGAAATAGAGGTTTGTTTTATAAGTAGTGCCTACATTTATATGTAAATATTTATGTGATTTTTACTTTGATCCATATTATTTATTTTTACTTATTAAAAATCACAAGTAATCACAATTGTCAAAATACGCTGAAGAAAAGTAGCCTGTGAGCGTGTTTATTTTTGACGTTTCTTGCTTATTTAGGGGAAACAATTTCAACCAATCAGAAGAAACGTCAAATTTACGAAGTTACGAAATACGCAAATACGCAAGCTCATGACGAGGGCTTTATTTTACAATAAATACTGTTTCAAAATGACACTTTCATAGAACAATTTATAATCTACCCAGCAAACGTAGAAGTACTTCCAGAAGTGGTGTAAAAGTTGTGAATAAAAGTACTTTTTTTCCACTGAAAAAACATAGGACGTCGGGAAAAAATTCACCAGTTAAAAAAAAAAAAAAATCTATCTTTCTCTTTTCCACTTATTATAAAAAAAATCAAGCTATCTCTTTCACACTCTTAGCTAATTCCATATATAAAAAGTACTTTTAAACTACTTCGATGGTATTACTTTTAAAGTAGTTTTTTATAAGCAGTTTTTAGAGTAAACACTTTTAAAGTATTTTTACTCTTTCATTAAATAAAACGCAATGGTACAGTTTAATAAAATATTTTTATTTTATAAAAATTTTAAATTTGATCACAAAAATCAGGAAGTTTAAATTAATTCGTTATCAAATTAAATCCGTGGTACAATTCATCCGTTGCTATAAAGCGGAAAACACTTTCCAGTATGGAAGGAAGATTAGCTTCCTACTAACAAAACTTCAATAAGTACAGAGATTATATATGCTTAAAGTTATTACATTGAAACTTACTGATTTTGTGATATATTTGGAATCTCCTAAGCGCCATTACATATTACTTAAGTATTCCGCAATTGTCCTTATCGGAAAGGTGGTCTCAAACTCAACCGCATTATTTTGTTCTTCACCAGCCAGTTTTTCAATAGATCGGTTAATTTTTTTGACGTCGACTAAAGTCTCTAATATAATTTTATTTTGAACAAACCTGTGGTTATCATTTTCCTTTTTGTAATTGATTTATCATTTTTATAATTGTCAAAAAATCTTTTGAAAAATCTAGAAGTCTACGGTAGTATTCTTTTTAAATGACTAGTTAAAATCAAATATGTACACTTTTATAAAAATTTTAGTTACACACTATATACAACACAACAATAATTTTATTTCAAAACTAAAAGCAAATTTAATTAATCACAAGAATATTTTAACAACAAGAATGACAATGCTAACATAATAATGACAAAAACAAAAACAATTAAATCTTTATTATTTTTATAAAGGAGGCTATAGAATGAGATGCAAGTACATTTTACATAGTTTCGTTTCGCATTAATGCGAAAAAAGTTGGTTGCAAACAAAAAAATGTTAAAACTAGTGAACTCACGTTCGCTGGGTAGTAGCCTTACTACTAGAATAAAATAAAATTGCAAAACATTTTCTCGTCGAATACTCCTCGAGCATTGATAAATACCTCATAATTTTATTTTATTTTCCTCAAGCACGTTGCTTTTAGGTAACAGCCCAAGCAACGTGCTTTCGAAAAATATAATAAAATTATTTCGGGAAATTATCAATGCTCTTGGGATATTACTGCTGATAATTTAATTTTAAATTCAAAGGAAATTAAGAAAGAAATCATTATCAAGAAAAGAATATTTTATTTTCAAAATGAATCGAATATTATACCTATACCATTACTTAGTAGGTATAACCAGAACAGAAAATCTCACTTTAGGATATTAACTAGATATGTAGCGGCCATCGTAAGATATAATATGTAGTTATAAAACTCCAGCATATTAAGCCTTTAAGGAATTTATTTATTTGGGAAACCGAATTGTGGTACTAACTCAGAGCGTGTCCAAAAGCATGCTTATAGGTTAGTCCAATATTTCATGATATTTAGCCAAAAACATTTCTATAATTTGTAAGGTTGTCAAAGACCAACAATTTGCTATAATTTAGAAAATAAAAAAAATCCTTGGATCAGGAAAACATTACATAATATTTAAGAAAAACATTTATCAGTTTGAGTATATTTTATGTATAATACAATTCTATAATATTTCATTAGTTGATTTTTTTGATATTATCATATCAATAATTTATTTGGCTTATAATTATAACGAAATGCTTTGAATTTTATTATATCGACTAAATATTATCATATCAACGAAAAGACAGACTTTAAAAACAATTGTTATAATAATATTACATATTATCAAATTTATCATTAATTTTAAAATTTAAAATTTTTATTTAATTATTCAAGGACAAAAAAATTTATCATTTGGATAATTTTATTTTAATTATATTATGCAACTGATAAGATATGTAACTTCATTTCGAAAATACTTGTAGATTTTACGAAGCTCAACAAATACATTAGGCGCATTCAGCACATAGAGATATTTAGTTTAATCTAAAAATAATATTATACATGGTAGAATTATTATTCACTATAATAATGAAAAGTATTATTATCAAGATTTAAACGTACATTCATTATCAAAACGAATGAAATTTATTTTTCAGTGTAGTTGTAAAAACAATAAATATAGGGTGAGGAAAAAGTATGGAAACCCCTAAAAATCTCACGGATTTCGGTCAAAAAAAAATGAGCAAGGGTTATTCTTAGGTAATTTTCAACAAGGAATTTAATGCTGAGCTTGGTTGTGACCTTCGCCGTTTTCTTCAAGGTCTTCAACAGGGGTTGTTCTATAAAAAATTACCTTGACCTCAAAATGACCTTAAAGATGACGGCCAAGGTCACAACCAAGTTCACCATTAAATTCCTTGCTGAAAATTACCTAAGAATAAAACTTGCTCTTTTTTTTGACCGAACTCCGCTAGATTTTTAAGGGTTTCCATAATTTTTGCCTCACCCTGTGTCCCTGTATATATAACACACTAGTTTATAGTACACTTTTCCTCCAAACACAAATACGTATTGCCAAATTTATATTATCTCGACCTCTTAAAATAGAATAAAAATTAGATCATCAGTTCTATTTCATAATTCCACGAGTTAAAATGGCAAATTTCCACGTGCCCGATATACTACGTCCGATGTATCAGGATGAAATCGAGAAAATGATTGAGATTTGTGGCCGAAATCTACCGATGAGCATACGGGGTTTTAATTTTCTACGAATGACTCTTAAGTTGAACAAGCTTTTCGATGATAATCCAGCTGAATACGAGAAACTTGTCGTATCGGATTATATGCGACGAAAAATCTATACAAAACGGGATGGCAACTTGGAAAATTGTACGTTTATATCGATTTCGCGGGCTAATACGGATTACAACGTATACGTATTTTCGACCGATTTGGATGAATTACGCGAGTGTTTGATGCACACGAATTTAATCGAATATGCAAAGGGTCCATTTTTTACATCGTTCGAGGGACGTTATCGTAAAATGTTGTCTGAAGTGTTTGAGGCTCGAAATTTGCTATTCGATTTTGACGTCATAGCTTCGGGATACGTTTTAGCCAAAGAGGATGCGCTAAAATTTGAATACGAAAATGAAATTCCCGATGATGTCGTAGTGAAAAGTTTACGTTTGAACGATGCGGTCTTGGTCAAAAAGTGGTATGAATATTCGGTTTCTGTTGAATTTTTTCAAACTTTGATTGGTATCAATGACACGATTGGGATTTTTTCAAAAGATACACATGAGCTTCGCGCTTGGATGCTGATTAATGAACAGCTTAGTTTAGGGTACGTTTTTCATAAATTATATCATGATGATTTAATTGAATGTTTATTAATTTTAGCATGACGCATGTACTTAAGGAGCATCGTGGTA
Source organism: Tipula helvola (assembly GCA_963556165.1). NCBI lineage: Eukaryota > Metazoa > Arthropoda > Insecta > Diptera > Tipulidae > Tipula > Tipula helvola. The sequence goes on from OY744481.1 coordinate 207,022,586, forward strand.
AAGGATATGCCAACATTATGGTTAAAGCGTTGTCGAAAATAATTGCGACCAAATATGATATAGATGTGCTCTCTTTCGTAGCGCCAGGGAACAAGGCGTCGGAACATATGATTACGAAACTAGGATTTGTTCTAATTCCAATGGAGAATAACTACAGCAGGACGTATATGAAGAAGCTGAAATTATAAACAAGTTTCAACATGTACAAACACAAATTAAACAAAGACCATCAAAATAATTGTAAATTCTGATGATTTGGGTTCAATCCTTTATGCCTCAATTCCATGGAAAATTTGACTGACAGTCAAAAAAATCGAAAAGAGAAAAATAATTTGAAATGTTTTCGGCTTTTTATAGACAACATGCTATTTGTAATGACATACTCATTATTTTCGATTTGGCAAATCAGAAAAATAATGGAGTCATACTCCTAATATATCTACCCAGCAAAAGTAGAAAATATTAATCCCCTCCCCCTTTTTCTTTCCCGCAGAGTCAATACAAAGTGTATCAACTCTCAAAAATGAGAAATCTCTTTGAGATTTTGTGTTGGTAATTCGGTTTCGTACAGAAAAGTAAGGTCTACTCATCAGGTAGCTACGACCGAACTACAAAAATTTAACTCTCGCAAAATACATTAAGTATTTAGCCAGAGGGTATAGAGAATAGAGTTAGCGAATTAAACGAGAGTTAAATTTTTGTAGTTCGGTCGTAGCTACCTGATGAGTAGTTGCCAAATCGAAAATAATGAGTATGTCATTACAAATAGTATGTTGTCTATAAAAAGCCGAAAACATTTTATATTAACCGTGCGATTCTGACGTTAAGACTGTTAAGAGAATCACAGCTAAGAGAAATTTTGATAAGAGGTTTTTTTTAAGAGAATCTCTTAATTGGTATTCTGTCGGTAGTACTCTAAAAATATCTCTTAAAAACTCTCCAAATATATTGGAAAATATTTGGAGACCTGTCAATTTGATTTTTTACATTTTTGCGATATACATTTTTGGCGATTGATAAAAAAATAAAAACAATTTTGGTAATTTTTATTTAAATACGTTTATTTTTTTAATAATCTGGAATATCTGGAAAATGTACACTAAATATAGGGACTCTAGGACAAGCGTAGAACAACACGCCGTTTCTAATAATAAAAAAATAAAATCACTGGAAAATAAAAAAAAATTATTTTAAGTTTATAATTAAAGTTTTATAAAAATTAATAATTTATAAGAATAAAATATTTTATAATTTTTTGTTTATCTAATTTTAAGTTATGCTTATTTTTAAAACAAACAATACATCAATATAATATTTCTCGAGTACAACATTAAATGTTATTTTGAAATTTACTAGGCACGATTATTTATTCACTCAGATACAAACACAATTTATTAAATTGTTTCTCTTTAATATGACTTCAAGAAACGTCAAAGTTGTGATGCTTATGACCACCTATTTCATATGTCTTAGTTAAGAGATTTTTTAAGAGATTCTCATAACTAAAAGAACGGACAGAATCGCAAAATAGTCTTAGGTAAGAGAAATCTCTTAACTAATGAAAATTCCTTAGTTAAGACCTCTGTGACTGTACGTCAGAATCGCACGGTTAATCAGACAATTTTTAACTTCGTAAAAATAATTTGGTACCCCATGTCCCCATATAAGAGACAAAGCCAACGTGTTTTCTATTTTATAGCAAAATTGTTTTTCTATAAAATAAAAAACAAAAAAAAAACGTTGTCTTTGTCTCTTATATGGAGTATCAGATTATTTTTCTCCTTTCGATTTTTTTGGCTGTCAGTCAATTTTTCCCATGGAATTGAGGCATTATGTCCGATTTAAGGTTGATTTATACTATCCTTTCAGCGCAGCGCAGTATCGTTCAGTATCATACATCGAGTATTTATACTATACGCGCGTTTCAGCTCATACATTTGGTTCGTATTTTCTCGCTGGATGTTTCGTGTTTATTCGATGTGTTTACAATTACAATTTACACCACAAGATAAAAAGTAAAAACTTGTTTCAGTCTGTTTTATACATCTGTTTTATTCATAATATTATTATAATTACAAAGTAATATTGGATTATATATACATACATAAGTACTAGTACTTAGGATTTCCCTTAATTATCGAATTTTTTTTATGGCTTTGCCGCCCCTTAGCTCTCTTTATTATCACCAAAAATGAAGGTTGAACTAAAATTTTTTTTTTAATTTTTAAATGACGGGGAAAAATAAAATCTATTTTAACCTAGTTACATGAACCTAGTATATAAAAACTATTAAAATTTGTTTAACTATTGTAGTCTTACTTTGGCAATTTTACAACAACAATGCCGTGTATTTTCATTCCGGAATGAAGAGATTTATTCCGCTGAGAAGTAGGAATATCAAAATTCTCTTCTTCTCGTAGTTGTAGTGTTTACTACTAGAGTACATATTTAGATACATATATAGTGAAAATAATATCTCAGCGAAATTCTGACAGCTCCCGCGCATCAAAACAAATGGCATAAACACAGCGATGTATTTAGGCTAATTTGTTTACATTTTGAGGTTAGAATTTGTCTATTTTGAATTATGTTTTTCCTCAAATTTATTCACAATAATTAATGTAATTTTAATTTAGATAACACACTAGCACTAGAACTTTTGATAACATTTAAGATAATTGTTAATGTCCCTCGAACAAATTGAAATTTAAAATCGAGTTTTTTTATTGTTTTGCTTGAACACGAAAATGACATTTCTTTCTAAATATGCCTAGTACGTACCTTGAATGGGTATAACTTAGACAATAGAATTAGAATGGACCGCTAATACAATGACAGTTCAATATAATTTTCAAATAAATGATGATGCCAACATACAACTAGCGGTCAAGAGGCAAATTGCGGCAAAAACGAAAACTAAAGATTTGTCAAAGTTGTCAACATCAATAAATTTTTATTTAATTTTTGGTTCCTTTTCGTGTGTTTTCTATTTTGTCACCGTTTTATAGTTTTAAATTCAATTTAATTTGATTTGAGATATTTTAATTGTGATTTTTACACAAAATTTTTCCTCGGTTTCTTTTATTTTTACTGAAAATGGGGAGAAAGTGTGTCGTAGTTGGTTGTGAGTGATACCAGTTTGCCATTGACAGATAAAGCCGCGTCCACACGGGGTGTGAAATGTACACTTATGCGCGCATTTAGCGAATGTAAACGTCGTGTGGATGGTTTTCACATGACGAATGTGATTGAATATTTTCATTAAAAATTGTATGATCAAGGTACTAAAAATATATACCAGAGTAGAAATGTTCATTAACATTCGCCTACATGTGATCAATGAACATATTTTAACGAATCGTGTGTACTGAAATGTGATAAATATACACATCCCGCATAACCGCCTACATTCGCTAAATAAGCGAACACGCACGCATAAGTGTACATTTCACACCCCGTGTGGAGGCGGCTTAAGACTGTTTCTTTGCATCTGTGAATACAAAAATAAATGTTTATTTTAATATTCAGTGCTTGCAACTGCTTATAATTTCAAATATTAATGAGGTTTTCTTTTATAAAATTTAATCTTAATGTTGATTTTTCGATTATTCCTAATAAATTAAATGGTAACGAACTTTTTAGTTAGCGAATTCGCCACGATTTGCCTCTTGACCGCCACTGTATGTTGGATCGCATATGAAGTAAGCAACTAGCAGTCCATTTAAAAATATATAGTCAAAGGGGTATAACGTTACATATCCAGTGGTGTTGTTAATATTTATTATATTTTTTAATTTCTCATGTTATTTTAGGATTTACCTATAAAATAATGAGAATTTTTAATATTTTCCAATATAAATTACATTATGTAATGGAATCAAATTTCACATATCTTTATTTATAATTTTTTTTGTTTTTAAAAATATTACTCAGCCGACCCTTCTCTGAATTTTTAATTTTTTTTAACTACTTCACTGTTGGCTGCGCACAACGATGAAAAAATGAGTTTCGCTGAGATATTATTTTCACTATACATATTTAGTTTTATGAGTTGGTTAAATAACAATTTTCAATTTTTCGATAAATCAGAATATTAAATTTTATTAATTATCATTTGGAATAATTATACCTTATTCCATAATTTGATATCATTATTTTATATTTGTTAAAATTCTAAATAATAAATTATAGTTTAGAGCTTGGTGCCAACTGTTGAAAGTAAGAAAAAAAATGATTCTGAAGAAGAATTGTTCTTACTTTGGGCAAAATTTCATTCCTATCCGGATAGGAATAACTTTTACCAAAGTAAAGCGAGAACCATAGTTAGAATAAGAAAAATAAAAAAAATAACTTAAGAGAGCGGGAAAGGGAATTTGTGTGCATTTGACCATATTTGAAATAAAAAACTTAAAAATTGTTTCGATGGGTTCGTTAAATTTTAGCCGTCACTTAAAAAACTTAAAACGAGCGAAATTTTTCGTGTAAACTTAAGAAAAATAAAAAAAAGACAAAAAGCAACAACAAACAAATAATAATTTTTGACGTGAACAGAAGCTTGTCTGCTTGTAATAATTTTTTTTCTTAATTTAACAAGTTTTAAATAAAAATAAATCAAAAATACAATTTATAAATTAATCAAATAGATAAGAACTAAATTTACCAATTCATATATTATGCATGTACACAAATCTAACACTAAAATACCGCAAATATTATAAATTAAACTCGTAAAAAAATTAAATTAATCTACCAAACTATCTGATCCTATCTTTAAATTAATAATCCTAAGTAATTCTAGTATTTTAATTTATAAATTAACTTATTAACTATTTATCCAAAAACCCAAACATAACCTATAAAAAATTGAATATACATAAGAATTAAACTTTAACTAAAAATAACTGAATTTGAAAAAACTATATACATATATTTTTACTAAGTATCCTATCTATCGTTATTAATAAAATCTAAACTTTTAATTAATCTAATTAATTTTCCACAAAAATAAAATCGCTGTAAACTTAAGAACTTAAGCAAACTATGGTCGAACTGTCAAAATGAAATAAAAAAATTAGGTTTCGTTCAGTTTCTTATTTTTTTTATTTTTTTTATTCCAAGTATGGTTAGGCCTTTAGACGGCTTATAATATAGGGGAAAATATTTCAATGTAGGAACATCCTATTTGGCGAGTAGATCTACTTATATGTGTGAATGCTTGACTATTTATCAAAATTTAAACAATTTTAACTTATAAACCTTTATAAATATCTTAAAAAAAGCAAAACCTCGTTTTGATATAAATCATATTCCATTCATCATACATCACATGCTAACAACCTAACTGAGTGTTCAGTGTAGAGTTGTAGACTAAATAATTTCTGAAAATACATAAATACATTAATAATATAATACAAAACATGAAGAGATACAAAAAAAAATGTAATCGTTTTGATTCGCATTTGTTCGGAGCAGTTTCGCTTCCGCGCGTTTCCTACAAAGTTACAAACATTCTTTTTTACAATTGTAGTGTTCCATTCAGTGTTACCACTTTACTACAATAGTAGTAGATCTGCTACATTTCTAACCTTGTAAAATTTCAGTACGTCCCAAGTATAACAAAGCTGAAAATATGAATTTTTTTTCAGCATATTGGTACAAAAAATCGGAAAATGATGAAATTGGGTTGGGTTTCCAAATTCCAACTTTTGACACAGCAAAGATGCTGGCGTTGGTGTGTACTTTTTTATTTTGTGTTTACAAATTTTACAACTTTAGTTTTGTGTGAGACGCCATTATGAATGGTTGGGTTTTGTTTTTACTTTAACTAAAATTTTATTTTTTGTGTTGTGCGATTATTTTTGGGTTTGTAGAATTTTTATTTTTGTGTGTACGAATTAATAATAATAATAAAATCGATTTTTATTATAGATGAACGCGAATTGGATTATTTAAAATAATAAAAAAAAAAAAAATATTGTGTAAATAAAAAAAAAAAAATATTGTGTTAATAAAATTTTAAAATAAAAAAAAAAAATTGTTTTTATTTAAGTAGCCATGTTTGATTGTTTGTATGTATGTATGTAAAAGCGAAATTTCCCCGCCAAATTTTATATTGTAAGCCCCGCCCATTTTTGTGCGACATAACCTCACTTTTTTTGTCATCATTTTCCGATTTTTGTGGCGAACTTTCATAGTAAATCTTAGAATAAGTCGGACATTATTTCGGAAAAAAATCGGTGATGAAATCAGCAAAGTGTCAGAAAAATCCAAAAATTGTCGGATATAAAAATTCTTGGGGTACTATTTGATTTCTGCTACATTTAATGTACTTTTTAATTCAATCAGATTTTTCTATATTTCGATGATTGGGAATAAAGAAATCCTAACCAGAATTGATTTTTCCAATTCGAATACAATTGAGAACTGGCAAAACATTAAATATTTGAAAAGTCATTTAGGTTGTCTAATGTTTGCTGAATTAGCAGATTATTTCTGTATCTACTTTCTTTGCCGGACAGCAGTGCAGTCGCAGAAAGAGCGTTTTCCCATTTGAATTTAATAAAAAACCAAAAAACTAATAGACTTGCAAACAGAACAATTGAAAATATAATGTTTTCAAGAATACTAATTAGAGAACTTTGCGATACAGATATATATTGTCCTGAAGAAGGATCATTGAAATTTGCATCAAAATATAAATTTGTAGACGGGGTGTTTCAACTCATTTAAAAATTAATCTAGTTTTTAAAGTGATAATTTGTGATTTGATTGACTGAATTCCTAAGACTAAAAATATTTATTTTTCGTGTACTTAATGGCATACAATGTCATTTCTTGGCTGAAAATAGTAAAGAAAACTGCTACTTTTCTCCTTAGCAACATATTTCTCACTATAAACACGTTTCTTCATAGAAACGCTTTTTTCCAAATGATTTTTGAATTTTTGGCTTGTTTCTTTTATTTTTACCTGATTTGTCATCAAATAAACGAAAAAATAGCATGTTCTACACGTAAGAAAAGTGGTTTTCCATGCTCGTAAAATTGTTAATCCACTCGCTCGCTAGCGCTCGCTGGAAAACTATCACTTTTCTTTACTTGTAGAACAATGCACTATTATTTTATTACTATTCATACATAAAGTTACTGACAACCCAAGTATAACAAAGCTGAAAACATGAATTTTTTTTCCGCACATTGGTTCAAAAAATCGGTAAATGATGAAATTGGGTTGGGTTTCCAAATTCCAACTTTTAACACAGCTAAGATGCTGGCGTTGGTGTGTACTTTTTTATTTTGTGTTTACAAATTTTACAACTTTAGTTTTGTGTGAGACGCCATTATGAATGGTTGTGTTTTTACTTGTAATTAAATTTTATTTTTATTTCTGCTGTGGCCCTGGCCAGTGTTGTTTGATCAGTTTTTAGTTTGTAGAATTTTAATTATGTATTGTGTTTGTGTGTGCGACCTATTAATTATGTATAATAAAATCAATTTATATGGATGGACGTAGGCCGAATTTGGAGAAAATACAAAATTATTTTGCAAACATGCACGCACGGCGATATGATGACGTGTTTTTGAGTTGGGGATATATCATTTGGTTTTGAATTCGTTTTTTTTTACTATATAACTTAAAAAATATATAATTGTAATATGTAGTTAATAAAATAAAAATTATATAAAATTTTAAAATAAAAAAAAATATTTTTATTTAAATATGAATGGATGTTGTATGTATGTATGTAAAGGTAAAGTGAAATTTCCCCGCCAAAAATTTATATTGTAAGCCCCGCCCATTTTTTTGTGCGACATAACCTCACTTTTTTTGTCATCATTTTCCGATTTTTGTGGCCAACTTTCATAGTAAATCTTATAATAAGTCGGACATTATTTCGGGAAAAAGTCGGTGATGAAATCAGCAAAATGTCAGAAAAAAACAAAATTTGTCGGATATAAAAATACTTGGGAAATGAATAAAAGTGTACATTTTTATGTGAAATTAGTTGTTTTATTATCTACTACTTTTGATTTTCAAAATGTAGTGATCTACTACATACCCAAGTATTTTTATATCCGACAATTTTTGGATTTTTCTGACACTTTGCTGATTTCATCACCGATTTTTTTCCGAAATAATGTCCGACTTATTCTAAGATTTACTATGAAAGTTGGCCACAAAAATCGGAAAATGATGACAAAAAAAGTGAGGTTATGTCGCACAAAAATGGGCGGGGCTTACAATATAAAATTTGGCGGGGAAATTTCGCTTTTACATACATACATACAAACAATCAAACATGGCTACTTAAATAAAAACAATTTTTTTTTTATTTTAAAATTTTATTAACACAATATTTTTTATTTTTTTATTTACACAATATTTTTTTTTTTTATTTGTTTAAATAATCCAATTCGCGTTCATCTATAAATAAAAATCGATTTTATTATTATTATTAATTCGTACACACAAAAATAAAAATTCTACAAACCCAAAAATAATCGCACAACACAAAAAATAAAATTTAAGTTAAAGTAAAAACAAAACCCAACCATTCATAATGGATGGCGTCTCACACAAAACTAAAGTTGTAAAATTTGTAAACACAAAATAAAAAAGTACACACCAACGCCAGCATCTTTGCTGTGTCAAAAGTTGGAATTTGGAAACCCAACCCAATTTCATCATTTTCCGATTTTTTGTACCAATATGCTGAAAAAAAATTCATATTTTCAGCTTTGTTATACTTGGGTACCCAAGTATAACAAAGCTGAAAACATGAATTTTTTTTCAGCATATTGGTACAAAAAATCGGAAAATGATGAAATTGGGTTGGGTTTCCAAATTCAAACTTTTAACACAGCAAAGATGCTGGCGTTGGTGTGTACTTTTTATTTTGTGTTTACAAATTTTACAACTTTAGTTTTGTGTGAGACGCCATTATGGTTGGTGTATTTTTATTTACGTTTAATTAAATTTTATTTTTATTTTTGCTGTGGCCGGTGTTGTGCGATCAGTTTTTAGTTGGTATAATTTTTATTTTTGTGTTTACGAATAATTCATTAATATAAAATTTTTTAATATCGATTACAGTTTGTTCGTATGGAAGTATAGCGATAATTGTTACTTGGGGAATTTGCAAAATGCAGGGCGACGTTTTTTCGTTATTTTAGTTCGGGTATATCATTGTATTTTGTTTAAAATCGTTGTGTTTTTTTATCAATTAATTTAAAAATGTATAATTATTTTTAATATGTATGTTAATAAAAAAAATTTTATAAAATTTTAAAATAAAAAAAAAAATGTTTTTATTTAAGTAGATATGTTTGTATGTATGTACGTAAAAGTGAAATTTCCCCGCCAAAATTTATATTATAAGCCCCGCCCATTTTTTTTGTGCGACAACCTTACTTTTTTTGTCATCATTTTCCGATTTTTGTGGCCAACTTTCATAGTAAATCTTAGAATGAGTCGGACATTATTTCGGAAAAAGGTCGGTGATGAAATCAGCAAAGTGTCAGAAAAATCCAAAAATTGTTGGATATAAAAATACTTGGGTAGTTTAAAAAAAATGTAGCAGATTTGCTACACTACCCAAGTATAACAAAGCTGAAAACATGAATTTTTTTTCCGCACATTGGTACAAAAAATCGGAAAATGATGAAATTGGGTTGGGTTTCCAAATTCCAACTTTTAACACAGCAAAGATGCTGGCGTTGGTGTGTACTTTTTTATTTTGTGTTTACATTTTCAACTTTAGTTTTGTGAGAGACGCCATTATGGTTGTTGTATTTTAGCGTTTTCTTAAATTTTATTTTTATTTTTACTACGGCCGGTGTTGTGCGATTAAATTTAATTTGTAAAATTTGTATTTTTGTGTTTGTGTGTGCGAATATTTATACATATTATTAAAATCAATTTATACATATGGATGTCCGAGTAGCGCGAATTGGGACTTTGGAGAAAATTATGTTTATAAAGCAAAATTCACGGCGGTATGATGGCGACGTCTTTTTGAGTTGGATTGTATCGGCTATTTGGTTTTAAATTCGATTTTTGTTATTATTAAATTAATTAAAAAATTGTAATTATGTATAATATATTAATAAAAAAAAATTATTATGTTAACTAATTTTTAAAATGAAAAAAAAATTTTTTATTTATTTAAGTATGTATGTATGTATGTTGCAAAGTGAAATTTCCCCGCCAAAAATTTCTATTATAAGCCCCGCCCATTTTTCAACCTCACTTTTTTTGTCATCATTTTCCGATTTTTGTGGCCAACTTTCATAGTAAATCTTAGAATAAGTCGGACATTATTTCGGAAAAATGTCGGTGATGAAATCAGCAAAATGTCAGAAAAATACAAAATTTGTCGGATATAAAAATACTTGGGTATTCGAACCAAGAAGTGGTAACACTGTTCCATTGGAAACAATTTGCTACTTGCAACTTGCAAGTACTTGTGAGTAGATGTCCAATGGAACGCGAATTTTCGTGACAGTAGTAAAATATAACCTCAATTTAAATAAAATTGGTAGATTTTGATAAAAAATACATTATTCCATTAATAATAATACGTAATAAAACATTAAACAACAAAATAATTAAAATATTTGTCGCATCACAAACATAAACAAATTTTTTTTTTTAACCCTAATCCAACCAGCATATTTTTGTTACGTCAGTACATTCAAATTCTAATCAAATAACTTCCTAAATTTTTGCAAAGGATGCCAAGTACGTTGTATGAAATGTATGGAAATGTTTTAAAATAAAATACATACAAGTTTATAACTAAATTAACATTATTTTGCAAATCGATGCATTTATCAAATGAACCAAAAAGCACACTTTTGTTGGATTAGGGTTAAAAAAATGACATTCCCCACAAACAAAATGGGTATAGAGCCATCTATTAGAATTTTTTAAACTAAAATCCCTCTTCCGTTAATTTTGTGCGTAACTACTTCTCAACTACACCATCGTTTGAGCATGAGTAGTTGCAAGTAGATACAAGTACTTGTGAGTAGTTTACTCAGGCCAATGGAACACAGCAAATGTCTGTAGGATTCGGAACGATAACACAGCATTCACAATGCAAAAACTTTTTACTTTTGACTTACAGGTTTGTATGAATTTCCAACATAACGAGCAAAAATGTTTATTCGTCAAGTTGGAAATTCATACAAACCTTTAAGTAAAAAGTAAAAAGTTTTTGCATTGTGAATGCACGGTAAGGAAAGGAAACGAAACGATAGTATAAATACTCTTATAGTAAAAACATGTAACAATGTTTTTTTTGTAGGAAACGAAACGATACTGCGCTGTGCTGAAAGGATAGTATAAGTCAACCTTTAGACGTACCAACATTTTTTTCCAACAATTTTTTAGTTCCAACAAATTTTATTTTATTTTTAAAATTTTAGTAAACTATAATAAAGCGCTATAAAAATTTCACAAATCCCCATTTTTATTGTGTTTGTTGCTATAAAATATCAAAAATATACTCGGGTCAAGTATATTTTATAGTCAAATTTATTTTTATAGTAGGTAACAAATGGTAAATTAGTTTATAGTAACAATTGAAGAAAAAACTCAACATAATTTTTGTTGGTTTATATTTTGTTCTTGTCTTACAAATGAAAATCATAATGTACTAATATCTTCATTTTTTGTTGGGAAAAAAATGTTGGTACGTCTAAATCGGACATTATATTTTTGTTCTTGTCTTACAAATGAAAATTATAATGTACTAATATCTTAATTTTTTGTTATGAAAAAAATGTTGGTATGTCTAAATCGAACTTAGCTATACTTTTCTGTATAGGAATTAAGCGCAATTTTTAGTGGAAAAATAAAATCAATAAAATTTCTTGTAAATTGCTATTAAAACGTTAATTGAATTAATTGTTTCTTTGCAGCAGACGTATGTCGCTGCTTATTCGCCTTTTAACGCGAAGTAACTGACATCTGGCAGATTATTCAAGCACTAGAGCCAAAGGGGGCCAAACGTCAAAAAAAAAGTTCACATGTAGCTCAGTGATTTTGTTTCTTTAAGCCTCAATTACATTGTGAAACAAAGTTTGTCAGTCAAAATAACTTGAGATAAAAATATAAAATCGATGGTTGCGTGAACGAGATGCCCAACGGAGTCAGTCAAAATTTTACTTATAAAAAAGATGTGTCTGTGTTAGTGGACTGATATCAAAATTTAAAAAAAGTTCAAATCGAGAACTATTTATGGCAGTCCAACTAATACAAGGACATAAATATTGTGTACCGATGAGAAATATTTCTCGCACACATTATTAATTTTAATAGTATGGCACCTTTATGGGAATGATTTTTTTTAATTTTGTATTTTAAGACAGAAAATATTCGAAAATAATAATTCTGATATGAGTAATAATAATAATTAATTTTTTAGATAATTTTGAGACTAGAAATAATTGAATTAACACATAATACTTAATTTGTTAATTAATTCTAGGTTATGTTGTTGTTTGCTGTCAAAACATATAAAATAATAGTGTGGCATTGTTATGGGAAAGATTTTTTTAATTTTGTATTTTATGATGGATAATGTTCGAAAAAAATAATCCTGATATGAGTAATAATAATAATTAATTTTTTAGATAATTATGAAACTTAAAATAATTGAATTAACACATAATACTTAATTTGTTAATTAATTGTAGGTTATGTGTTTGTTTGCTGTCAAAATACTAATAAACAATAGTGTGGCATTGTTACGGGAAAGATTTTTTTCATTTTGTATTTTATGACGGATAATCTTCAAAAAAAATAATTCTGATGTGGGTAATAATGATAATTAATTTTTTAGATTATTTTGAAACGTGAAAATAATAGAATTTACACTAATACCTAATTTTGTATAATAATTTTTGGTTATGTTTTTGTTTGCTGTCAAAATGTGTCAATCAAATTTTGCTATAAAAAAAACAATAACAACATACTTTGTCTTTGTCACTCTGCTGGATTATTTTTTTTTGTCTTTTTCCAACTGAAGTCAGCTCAGTCAATTTTTCACAATGGAATTGAGGCATTATTTGTATTTTAAGATAAGGTTTTATTAGTAAAAATGAAATTTATCGAGTATGAGCAACCGCAAAAGTAAAAAAAAAAGTGTAGTGTACCAAAGTTCAGTACTTATTGTGACAAATTACGCACACATTGCAAACGCACCTTTTCTTTTGAACAAATTTAATTGATCTGAAATAAACAAAATTATATTATTATAATATACATTTGAACGCATATAAAATAGGTTTTACGTATTAAATTATTGTAAAATAAAAATAGTTTATCAATAATACTTACATTACACCATTTACCAAAGCATTTTGACATATGAGCCCCTTTGGCTCAGATTTATTGTAGCGCCTCTTGCGGCGCTTTAAAGGCGAGTATATTTTGTATTTATATTTGAAATTTCGAGTTTTTAACAGTGTCGTATTGTTTGACAAACAAAATTTAAAATTTGTGTACAATAATGTTTGAAATTAAGAGGTTTTGATTTTTAATAAAGTGAAATAAATTTAATAATATGACTAATTTTCTATTTTCGTTAATTTAAGGATTTTGATGTTCTGATTTTTATTTGTTTCTTCTTGAAGCCGAATTGATTTTTGGGTGATTTCTATTTTTGGTGTCATTGTTTATTGCAGGAGTAGAAAAAATGTTAAAGAACTAAATCCATTACATTTAAAAAAAATAATTCCATGTTTTATTAAACGCATTTTAAGTTATAGCAGTCTTTGAAATCGGTCCAACCACGTTGACTGAATCTGCTATTATGAATACGTTGTACCATATTTTGTACTTATATCTTCAACAATATAACTATGTATTAAATGTAATTATTGTAAATAATTTGTTTCATTTTACTTGTAATGGGTAAAAACTTCCAAATAAAATTATTTTTATATTACAAATAGTTTTAAATTTTCAAAAAAATATCCACTAAAATACTCAACGGCTACGTATTTCTATTTAGAGATACCTTCGTATGTTACACTAAAAAAAAATTTCGTATGACGAATTTTTTTTCGCGCGAGAAATGTTTCTACCAGTTTTGGCTGCGTACAATTTTTCTCTTAAAATTTTTTTTCTTATGACGACTTTTTTTTCCACTAAAATTTGCGCTTAATTCCTATGCTGTATAGTTATATGTCCCTCAAATAAATTATAGTAAACTTGCGATCAATTGGGCGTATCCAGCACACAGATATCTACTTTTGAGATATTCTCAAATGTAGAATAGTCTCAATTGTAGACTGCAAAATGTGCTGGACGTAAAATCTACATATTAGTATTGGTTTGCGTCTTAGATTATGTGTATAATTACCTTCATTGTTATAATAATCCATTATTATTTATTATCTAATTTCAATTTAATTAAATTGATTCGAAAGATTTCAAATGTGCATAATGTGCCGTTGTCTTTCTAATATGTACTCGTATAACAAAATTTTCCATTAAAACTAAAAAAAAAGCGAAGATACAAACCAAGAAATATCTACTCAAATGTAGATTACATTTTTTTGCCTCACTAAATAGTGAGAATATCTACATTTTTCTAGTGAGATATTTTGCATCCAGCACATCAGATGTGAGATATCTACTTTTTTTAGTGAGAAATCTATGTGCTGGATGCGCCCTGATTCGAAAGTTATACTTATTTATTTAGATATTCTTATTTGCCGCCATCTTAAATAAGTATGTTGGCGAGGTAACTTATTAAAATAAGTATGTTGCTACCTCTTTCTTACAAAAAAATAAAAAATGAAAACTAAAATTCTGTCAAAATTTTCATCCTCGTCACCATCGATTAATTTCACACATAATTTGATATTTTTATTTATTAAATAAGTAAGAAGCAAGAATTTCTTAGCTTCAGTCAGTTTTCTAATGCGGGCCTCAGATGATCAATATCTATTGCCAATATTTCAGTATTGGCAATACTATTGAACGTGTGAGGACCCTAATTGACGGATTGTCAATATACAAAATATGTATTGTGGGGATGGTTTGATTAAAATGAAAATATTTTTAATATTGATAAAATATTTACAATACTATTGATCTTCTGAGTTACTTTATTGACAAAATATCAATGCGAAGAGCTGTCAACATTTGAGTTTTGTATTTAAAACCAAGAAAACATAACAATTACCTACATTTAGCGTTGCATTTATACAAACATAAATATAAAGTTGAATTTATATAAGTATTTGGATTTTTATTCACTCCCTAGACCATATTCTTTTCTTTTTATTTTAAATTTATTTCAAATTTTTTCATTTACAAAGCAAAATAATAGCTGCATAAGCCGTACTTTTATCTAACATGGTTCAAAGTGCAGTATTAACCTGAAAATAAATATTTTTTATTGTTTGACATTTAAGTATATTGTCAATAGCATTGATCGTCTGAGCCAATTGCTGTGTGTCAATAGTTTTTTTCAACATTGACTATAATATATTGACAATACTTATTGAACATCTGAGGCCCGCATAACACAATAATTTATTTGTTATGGTTTTGCCAAATAAATTATAATACCTATAAAGGTCTTCGCTGTCAAAAAACGGCGATAGATAGATTAAATCTTAAGATGGCACTAGTAGTTTTTTTTAAATTTTTTTTTTGTTGTTTCGAAACAAAAATATAAACAAAAGCAGAAAACACGAATAAAAGTTACAACTAGACATCAATTATAAAAAAAATTAATTTTATTTTTGATTTATTTACCAAAAATTAAAAATTGTTAAAGCCGACATCTTTAGAAGTTATCCCGAACTATGCTTTCACGTATTAAATAATACTGCATTATCGATAAATCTGCCAATATCATTGACCGCAAGTTTACTATGGAAAGTGTCATTATGTCCTTTATTGACGATTGTAAAAGTAGAGAAAGCGCCTCTCGAGGACAATAGTTAAAATGACGCACCTGATAAATTGACATTTGTCACAAATGCGACGAAAGAAAATTTAGCAATGCGGTAATTAAATATTGTTTTTATAGTCCGAACTTGGAATAATTTACAATTATTAGCAATCCGGTAAGTAAACATTGTGTTTACAGTTCAAAATTGGAATTGTTTACAATAATTTCGAACGTCAAATTATCAGGTACCTCAGTTTAAAAATTTTCCACTAGGTGGAATCCGTGATGCTCCAATCGTCAATAGGGTATTATAATTTATTTGGGTTTTGCCGTTGCTGTCAAAATATTAACACTAGAACTACCAACCCGTCAAAATGACTGATTTACATTTATTGAATTAATTTTTTTTATGATTTATATGTTAGAGTTATTTTAGAAAGTTTTGTTGAGTTTTAATATGACAATAAAGTAATTAAATTAAAAATCATCAAAAATTTACAAAACAATTCTAACATAATAATTAAAAAAATGAATAGCAAAAAACACGAATAAAACTTACAACTAAACATGAATTATTAAAAAATTAATTTTATTTTTTATTTATATTTACCAAAAATTAAAAATTGGTAAAGCTGACATCTTTAGAAGTATTCCCGTACTCAGATTTTACGCAAATAAATTATAATACCTATAAAGGACATAACTATACTTTTCCATAGTAAACTTGCGGTCAATGATATAGGCAGATTTACCGATAATGCAGTATTATTTAATACGTGAAAACATAGTACGGGATAACTTCTAAAGATGTCAGCTTTAACAACTTTTAATTTTTGGTAAATAAATAAAAAATAAATTTTTTTTTTTTTATAATTCCCCAAGTATTTTTATATCCGATAATTTTTGTGTTTTTCTGACATTTTGCTGATTTCATCACCGACTTTTTTCAGCAATAATGTCCGACTTATTATAAGATTTACTATGAAAGTTGGCCACAAAAATCGGAAAATAATGGCAAAAAAAGTTAGGTTATGTCGCACAAAAAATGGGCGGGGCTTATAATATAAATTTTGGCGGGGAAATTTCTTTATATACATACATAATACATACATATTTACAAACATATTTAAATAGACATATTTTGATTTTAAAATTTTATTAAGAATTTTTTATTTTTTATTTTCATATATATTATGATTTACAATTTTTAAATTTATTTAGAAGTAAAATAAAAGCAAAACCAATTTAAAACCAATCACAGGCACAGCTGCTCCGAAGCCGAAATCAAAGAAACGTCGCCATTACGTCGCCATTCATTTTGCAAAATTATGTAAATATGATTTTGCAAAATAATCTCCCAAGTCGCGCTACATCTATAAAAACAAATTGATTATTTTTAATTAATAATTTGAAAACACAAACACAAAAATAAAAATTCTACAAGCTAAGAAATAATACCAAAACACAATAAAACATAAAATTTACGCAAACTTACAAAAATATAAACAACCTTAATGGCGTCTCTCACAAAAGACAAAAGTAAACTAAACACATAGTACAATGTAAATGTGTAGTACACACCAACGCCATCCTTCACTGCTGTGTTAAAAGTTAGAAACCAAATTTCATCATTTTCCGATTTTTTGTACCAATGTGCGGAAAAAAATTCTTGTTTTCAGCTTTGTTATATTTGGGATCATGTCTAGTTGTAAGTTTTATCGAGTTTTTGCTTTTGTTTACATTTTTGTTTCGATACAACAAAAAAATTTTTTTTTTAAAAACTAATAGTGCCATCTTTAGATTTAATCCATCTATCGCCGGTTTTTGACGGTTAATGTCCTTTATAGGTTATTATAATTTATTTGTTTTCACGTCAAACAAATAAATTATAATATGTAACATATAAGGGACATAGCTATACTTTTCCATAGTATATAGGCAGATTTATTTTATTTTTCATTTTAATTTTTGACGTTTTTTTATGTTTCTGTTTTAATTCATAAAAATTCTAATTTAAAAAAAATGCGCATTTAGTTGAAAAAAAATCGGATTTTTAAAAATTGGCGCTGAATTTCATTTGGCATTGAAATGCTATACCGTAGCGAAAAAAAAAATTCTCCTGTTTATCGTCGTTCATAAAATGCAAATGACGATTAATCAGCGGTGACATGTTGTACCATCACTTTCGATTCGTTTCGATTGTGTTTTGTATCTTGTAACAAGAACAAAATTGTACGCTACTTTCTCCTGTTAAATCAATTTTTCTAATGCGATCTCCGCCTTCTGTATACTTTTTCTTTTCTTCACATCCATAAAATATCGCAAACAAAATTTTTTTTGATAAAGAGTGATGAATGAAAGTAGAAATAGAATATTGTTTTATTTGAGCAAGCTGAGACAGCTTTAGAAAAATCATAATTGAAAAAGCGAAATAGAGCGCAATTTTGTTCTTGTTACAAGAGACAAAACACTATCGAAAACGAATCGAAAGTGATGGTACGTCACCCCTGCTATCGGCGTTCATAAAATCTGGCCATATCATAGACTTGGAACTAAAGTAGATCTTGAACTAATTAAATAACGATAAATTCCCAGTAATTTTCGCTGTCGCGTACATTTGATTTGAGTAATACAACACGCACCTAAATTAAAAATATAACGCACCTAAAATAAATATATAACGCACCTAAAACAAAAATATAAGGCACCGTCGCCGTAATTGTATTCTTAGCTAGGTAGGTACATAGTTATATAGACGAAAACGAAACGAAAACGAAACGGACCAAAACGAAAGACGGAGGAGACATGGTTTGACGAATTCGTTTTTTGACGTTTGGAAATTTGGTTATATGTACATATTTTATTTCAAGAATTTACTTTCGTGCAATTATAAAATTATTCAAATAAAATAAGTTTTGAAAAAAAATTGACACCGATTTTTATTTATATTAGTATTATTACTAATAAAAAGAATAAAGGTTGATTTACATATGCGACGTGCGACGTGTGGCAAGTGGAAATAAACGTGACGTTTTTTTTTACAACAATTTACATTTGTGACGAGTTCCGCCACGCATACTTTATACAATTTTTTATATTTTAATTTTTGTTCTTCAATAAAGCTTCGTCAAAGCCTACTACTTCGTTTTATACATACAAAAAATTTGTATGTGTTTGTGCTACCGTGACGGAAAAGATAAAATTAAACCATCTCTCGACGTGTGCCGTGTGACGAATGTCAAAATATTCGTCTCTGATTGGCTAGAAGCTCCCGTCACACGTCGCACGTCGCATATGTAAATCAACCTTAATGCCTCAATTCCATTGTGAAAAATTGACTGAGCTGACTTGAAGTTGGAAAAAGACAAAAAAATATAATCCATCAGAGTGACAAAGACGAAGTATTTTGTTATTGTTTTTTTATAGCAAAATTTGATTGACACATTTTGACAGCAAACAAACACATAACCAAAAATTATTAAATAAAATTTGGTATTAGTGTTAATTCGATTATTTTCTTGTTTCAAAATAATCTAAAAAATTAATTATTATTTTTACTCAAATCAAAATTATTTTTTCGAAGATTATCCATCATAAAATACAAAATTAAAAAAAAAATTCCCGTAACAATGCCACACTATTGTTTAATAGTATTTTGACAGCAAACAAACACATAACCTACAATTAATTAACAAATTAAGTATTATGTGTTAATTTAATTATTTCAAGTCTCAAAATTATCTAAAAAATTAATTATTATTTTTACTCATATCAGAATTATTTTATTCGACGATTATCCATCATAAAATACAAAATTAAATAAATCTTTCCCATAACAATGCCACGCTATTGTTTATTAGTGTTTTGACAGCAAACAAACACATAACCTACGGTTAATTAACAAATTTAGTAGTTTATTTCAATTATTTCAAGTCTCAAAATTATCTAAAAAATTAATTATTTTATTACTCATATAATTATTATTTTTTGATTATTTTCTGTCTTAAAATACAAAATTAAAAAAATCTTTCATAAAGCTGAATTCACCAGATTTGTCCATTGAGCTCGTCAAGAAAATGACAACTTGACGGAGTTAAAAACCGAGATAAAAATATATTATCTCGCTTTTTTTTAGAAATGTCAGAAATAACAAAACCTAAAACGAAGAATGGCAAAAGAAAAAACAATGTTAGTATGCCTAAAATTTTGTGTCCAGCGAGATAACATATTTTTAAATCGGTTTTTAGCTCCGTCAAGTTGTCATTTTCTTGACGAGCTCAATGGACCAATCTGGTGAATTCAGCTTAAAGTACTTTTCATACCAGGCGCCTCGGCTTTGAGCTTCAAAAATAAAAATTCTTTATTTCATTTTTCAATTATGCAAATTAGTTTTATTTGATTGATATCGTTTAATTTTATAGAAATAAATTCAATTTGTTGAGAAATAATTTATTTTTAAGTGATAATTTAAAAAAAATCAAAATATATTGCAATGAAGTTATCTACAAAGCCAAGGCAATGCGTTCCACACTCGACTGCGAAATTTTAAAGTAGTACAAAGCGAAGCGCTTTGTCAACATAACCTACAAATAACATTTTTGGTACAACTGTTTTATATTTACCGAAAAATCTAGCACATATGTCGCTTACAAATTCATAATATCTCATTTCTTGCTATAATTTATGTGTAAAATGGACCTATATAAAATATTTCATAACAACAAAATGTGCAAGGCCAACGCCACCAGTATGAAAGGGTCTCAGCTTCGCATTTGTGGTAACTAAAAATTTCGAGGCGAGGCGTCTGGTATGAAAAGTACTTAAAAGTGCCATACTATTAAAATTAATAATGTGTGCGAGAAATATTTTTCATCGGGACACAACATTTATGTGCTTGTATTAGTTGGACTGCCATAAAATGTTCTCGATTTGAACTTTTTTTAAATTTTGATATCAGTCCACTAACACAGACACACCTTTTTTGTAAGTAAAATTTTGACTGACTCCGTTGGGCATCTCGTTCATACAACCACCGATTTTATATTTTTATCTCAAGTTATTTTGACTGACAAACTTTGAATAAGCTTTGAGGCTTACAAATAACAAAATTTAAGGGTTAGTAAAAAAAACAGAACCGATAGTGAATTACCGGAAGCACGAAACGAAAGCAAATTGAATGGGCCTATTTTCACGTGTATTTTTTCAGCACCTAGATGTGTTGAGCCAACAACAGTGCTGATTTTCACGTATATTTTTGCATTACATTACTTGTCGATGTATGTGTAAAATGATTTTTATTTTCCTGTAGAGTGAAGAGTAGTGTAGAGTGAAATGAGAATATATTTGTATGTGTTAATGTGTAACAACACGATAGACAAAAATATATTATGTCGAACATGTGCATCACAAATTTCCCCTCTTCAGAATTAGTTTATAGGTAAAAGTGTAAAAAAGGAGGAAAAAAAGTGACGAAAAAATACACGTGAAAATAGGCCCAATTGAATCAATTCCACCGACCGTCTTCGTTTCGTTTCGTCTATATAATTGGTCTCATACTCATATCTCATATGCTTTCATGCATTCAATTCATTCATTCCGTTTCGTTTTCGTCTATATCAGCTAATCCACACTAGGTCTCATGAGTCCGGTATCATTCCTCGTATTTTCCCCCTTTACCTATAAAACCGATTTTGTTTCGGATTCATTTTTCAACCAAAATTTTTTTGGTTTCTATAGTCTCACCATACTCACACAAACAAAAATGAAATAAAAAAAAATTTCAAGGACATTTTTGACTTGTATTTTTTTGTTTCATATTGTGTTTCGACCAATGCCGTCTTGAATATATCTAGTAGGCATTGGTATATCTAGTAGGCATTGGTTTTCGACATACACATACATATAAATCTATTGAAGAATCCCACAGTACACATAATACAGGTAATATATTGCGCATCTGCCAAAAATTACAAAAACAACAAATTGAAAAAATGGCGGAATATAGAGACCTTTTTATAATAATATGTATACGTATGCATATGTACATGCCTAGTAAAGTTTTAAAAATAGAACTTATTTTCAATAAATAAATAAAAAAGTTATTTAAATAAATAAAAAACTTATTTAATTCAAATAATTTTATTTATATAATTATTTTATTTAGTATATTCAGGTCTCAAACATTCGCCATATTGGCATTTTTTGACAGCTGCGCGAAAATGAACGAAAATAGAACCAGTGAATATATTACCTCTATTTTGTGTACTGTGGAAGAATCCGGATTCATTTGAGGCTGTGTGTGGATGCAATGCCTTCTAGAAACTAGAATATACAAGCCATACTACTGCATCTGCAAGCAAAAATTTTTTTTTTTTATTTCATCGACATAGAACAGATGGCGATGAACGTTCGAAAAATGAAAGAGTAGAGAGAAATAGATAATAAAATATTTGAAATATAAAAAAATAATTCAGTATTATCTCATGCGAACGAAAGGAAGGTTGTATATATTTTTATTTCCGGCAATTTTCTGCAAAATTCAAAACTAATAAAATTTTTAATAAAATAATCATTTAAATATAAATAAATATGTATTAACTAAAAATGGAAAATAAGTTAGAAAAATATATTTAAACTATAATCCCATTAATAATTTCAAATTATGAAAAAAAAAAACACACGACGTACATCCTCCCTTCCTTGCGCTTGGTTTAATACTAGTCGTGTTCCAGTCGACCACTTCAAGTACTTATGAGTAGTTAGGTTTGTGTCTTTGCTTAAATTTAACTACTCGTAACTGCTCTTGCATTCTGGCAAGAGCAGTTACGAGTAGTTAAATTTAAGCAAAGACACAAACCTAACTACTCATAAGTACTTGTGAGTGGTTGACTGGAACACGACTACTAATTTATTTCCTATTATAGCTATACCCCCTAAACACATAGACGCCGTTCGATGCGCCGCTAAAATTAAAATACGAGTTTCATATTAGCGAATACTACGCTCAAAAACATATTATAATTTCTATTTTTGTACGCTTCAAATGACATTTAGACAAAAATACGAACCTTAAAGTAAGTTGTGAAATTTTATTTTAAGAATTTGCTAAAAATATTTTCCCGCTGAATTAAATATTTAATAGGTTAATCAGTCTTTGGCGACATTAAATGAATTAGATGAGGTGATATATATAATATATATAAATTTGTTAGAATATTATAAATATTATACACTAATGCTATTAAATGTTTTATTCCAGGATGCATAGCTAATAGGCAGCATAAATGTTTGTAGCTGTCCCGCGACATTCGTGTATGCATTCAAAATATTCATGATCCACAGATTTTACACATTTAACACCATATTAAAATACCCATTTCTAAAATTAAATTAATGTAGTAAATTAAAAAAGCACTCAAACAAATTGTTTTCTAAAAATATATAAATGTATACCGTAAAATGGGGTGAATAGAAACACTTTTCAAGTTTACAAGCATGTACTGCTAAGAGTATATTTGTTTTTAATATAATGAAATATCTTAAAATATGGGTCTTGGTGTACTCCACTGAGATATATACATGGATACGGCATAGGCAAAAATTCATGGTACAAGAAAAAAAACGAAGAAGAAGAAAAAAAGCTTGCGTCTGTGTGACAGAGAACGTATTTATTTTCCTTCTCTTGAATTAGTTTCGAATTTTCCTAACCTTCGTACCACGATAATTACATAGTAGGCTATGAATCAATAAATGCGCGGTTTTTTTTTCAATACACTAAATTGTTCTTTCACATTTTTGTTTTTACAAATGTTTAGTAAACAAGTTTGTTTATGTTCGAAAGTTTGACGTTTCAAAATAATTTTTTTTTTGTTTTTATTTATTTTCCAGGTGTGTATTGAAAATTTCAAGGAAAAATAGTAAGAAATAATTTAAATATTTTCCGAAGATAAGTAGTGCAATGTGTGAATAGTTCAAATAATGCTTCAATTAGTTAATCAGTCTCAAATACTATGTATGTTTAATGAGTCAAGTGCAAGTTTAATGTTAACAAAATTATAATCGAATCCAGTACGGCCCTTTTTCGGAATTAGCTTTTTAGAGTGTGAGGCATATATAAAATGAGCGGTACAACTAAAAAAAAACTTGTACCATTCGTTTTTGCTGTTTACTATGATAAATATTTTGCATGCCGTCTCCATGTATATATCTCAGTGGTGTACTCTTTCCTTTTCAAACTACTTTGATCTATTAGAAATGAATATGGCGGATTTTTTTTAAAAAAAAAATCCACTTTCTATTCACCTGCTATTGGGGTGAATAGAAACAGTCATTGAATTTCGGTTTCTTTCTATTCCTATATTCATTTAAGATTTCTGGTAAAACAGCAGCCCGATTTCTTTTGGTATTTTGGCATAACCGGCTGTGAGATAATGCTTGCTTGTATCGTTTCAGAAACGAGCAGATGAATTCTTTACCGGGTAAGTTGTCCTTAAATTTTTCGACCTATCTCTCTTGCCGGTTTAACAATTCTTGAATATTCATTCGTAATGTTATTGTATCAATGGGATAACCCACTTTGAACAAATGATCAATTTGTCCACAGGGATTTTTTCTTCAGTTTCGTTTAAGCAGGTTGGTCCCCCCCTGATTTTGTATTTTATCACTTTTTTTAAATGGCGATATATCACGGAATGGTGTATACCGTATTTCTCCGATGATTTCTTTAATTATAACTTATTATTTTTAACATCTTCAACTGCTTGTTTCAATATCAGAGGATCACGCTTTTTATAATGTTTTTGGCTCTTCGACTTGTATTTTCTGGGCATTTTAATACTCTGTAGCAATCAAAAACCGAAATATATACTATAATAATTTAACATTAGGGAAATTTTGTAATTTGGAATTAAGGAAAACTTGGTAATGTGAATAAAAACACTAATTTCTGGTGTTTCTATTCACCCCACACTTCCTAATTTTTGACACTAAACTACAAAATGGTAAAATTTAGGAAAAACGGTAAAAGTTAATTACAATTTTAACTACACAAGTAAAAAGAAGACATAATTGATCAACTTACATGAATTTTCTCTGATATTACTCCAACGATGGCTCAATTACATACAAAGTTTTTTAGAGTATTTTTCGAACCAAAAAATGATGGTTTATATTTACCAATATATTCTTTAAAACTGCCGGTGTTCCACCAAAAATCCCTATTATTTCTATTTTTGCACTCATCACCAACTTAAAAAATTAACGTTGCCTTTTTTTTATTATGTATTATGAAAAATTATCAAGTTAATTATTTTTTAAAGTTTTGTTTCTATTCACTCTGCTGTTTCTATTCACCCCATTTTACGGTACATACCTAGATCTATCCCGGAATATTGGTCGAACCCACCATGTTCCCGTTGATCTTTTTGATCGATTTGTTCCAAAATTTCGATTTGGGTCAATAAATTAGTCATGGTAACATCATTACCGTTTTCAAGTGCTTTATTACATTATTTGAAATATTATTCATTTTTAAATTCAAATTTCGGTTTAATCGCTCACAAACAGGTTGTCAAACAATGTTTTTTAGAATGTAAATAAACGTCAAACTGCGGCGTCTATGTGTTTGGTTAATCTTGTATAAGCGAAGAGCGACGGCGAAAGTCGCTGTGCGGCGTCTATGTGCTTGGGGCAATACTTTTCACATTCACACATGCTGCCGTGCTAAACATGTTTTACTGATCTGCAAAAATGGCATTTGGAGAAAATTAATGTTAAAGTTTTTCGAAATATTTGGGGAATAATTTACTTAAATGCGGATTTAATTTACTTTCAAAGACTTCAAATTATGTATTAGATCATAAATAATATGTTTCTTGAGAAAATAAAAATAAATTACACATAATTTATGAATTATTTGCAGAATTAGTCTTTTACTTTAAATACGCTTTATAAATAATCGATTGGTACTAAACAAAAATAACTTAAATGCCATTAAGCCATTTATATCACATAATAGATGCTGAAATCCTGTGTTAATAAGAAGAATATATACCTTATCTGCGATTTAAGGTATTTATGTTTAGTTTATCGTTAAATTTATTTTCAAATAAACTATAGAATACAACCTTAAATGACCAATTTCCATAGGTCACATGGTGTATAGTTACCCAAATTTGGTTAGGCAAGTAAAATGGGTGACCTGACCTAAAATAGGTCAACTAGAAATATGGTGTAAACGGTTCGACCTAAGGATTTTCGAATTTTTCAATAGATGCAATTTGTTAATTATCATTTTTATAGCACAAATAATGATTAAAAATAAAAATATTAGAATTAAAATCAATAAATGCCAAAATGATATAATATTAAATACAAACACATTTATTGGAATATTTTAATTGTAAACATATGGCCCAAATGGAACCTATATTTCTTGTGATGTAAACGGTCGGTAAGTGGACTAGAATTATTCTATTATAGGGCGCCATTTAGGCTAGTCCACTAAATATTTCGTGGTGTAAATTACCTCATTATTTATAGGTAAGTGGTTCATTTGTAGTACTAATTAACATTACATTAAGATAAGTTAAAAGTCCTTGTATATAAGTTGTTATTGTTTCAATTCGCGAATAGAAAATTTCAAATAAGTCAATTTTGCTATTGGAAATGAAAATTCTTAAATTGCCATAAATGCAATTTCAATTATGGAAATAAGCAAAAGTAACTTAACTTACATATTTGAAAGAAAAGTACCTTATTTGTGCCACAGATGAGGCGTTCATGTTTAATATCAAGTAGTTTAGTCGGTGTTACTTCAAATTTGCTGTTTTTTTCGATTAGAACGAAATTTATTTTGGTTAATAACGCATTTATTAAAGTCGATTTAATTATATTTATTTATGTAAAATATAAAGGACATTAATACCTTTCAATTGGCATCAATTGCTGTGTTCCATTGGCCTGAGTAAACTACTCACAAGTACTTGTATCTACTCGCAACTACCATAGAGAAAAATAGAATAAGAGAGATTACGGTGAATTAGTTATTTATTCTTTAACGAAACTAGCGACAAAGCATATATCCTATTTTTTGTACTCGATTCAAGATCGGAAAAAACAAAAACAACAAGCAAAATAATTGTTGTATTAATTCTATTCTATAAACATGATACATTTGTGTTGGTGTACTACCTACTATGTTATATTCGCATGAAAATGTGATTTACTAAATCGCATGCTTGACTGTATGCTAAATTTGTATATTCGTATTTATCAAGCTTTGCTATTGGCTTTGTTTGTGTATAAAAAAAATCAAAAACCTAAACAATTTACAAGGAGAAAATAAAAATAAAATCTATTTGTGCCTTCTGCGTTAGTATTTGTAATCTTTATGAATGAAAAAGGCGTAGCTATTGGCGGATTGTTGTTGTTTATTGTAGATTTAAGCGAATGTATAATAAAATTACCGAAATAATACGTTGTTCATTTTCTTCTTTTACAAGAATTTAATTGAAATTTTTAGAACGGCCTGCCTAAATCAAATGAAATCTTACACAAAAGCAATATAAGTAAAATTGTGTGTATGTTGAAATACATTAGCGAATTTAATAAAAATTTGGTTTTAAAAATTTTGGTTCTACAAAATTTCGGTTTTTCAAAAATCATAACTTTAAAAATCTCGGTTTTCAAAAGCTCGGTTTTCAAAATCTCGGTTCTAATCGCGGATTTGTTTTAGTTTTTAAAATTAAATTCCCCATTTTCTAGAATTTATAATTTTCAGTTATTTTCGTTTTAAAATGAAAATCCCCATTTTCAAGAATTTATAAAAACCGAAATTTTGTAGCACCGAGATTTTGAAAACCGAGATATTATAGCCAACCTGATCTCAAAAGCTCGGTTTTGAAAAATTCATTTTTATTAATTCGGGCTTTTGATGATGATTCCGGCTCGAATTAATAAAAATTTATTTTTCAAAACCATAGCGTTTGAGAACGGAGATTTTCAAAATCGAGATTTTGAAAACCGAAATTTTGAAAACCAAGATTTTGTAAACCAAGATTTCGTACCCAACCCAGCAAAAATAGTAAAATATTCTAAATAAATTTAGAAGTAAAGAGTGTAAATAGGATAAAGCTATGTATGTACTTATGTATATCATAGTTCGAATATCTCATTTGAACATATGGATGCTAATTTACTGACACACTATAACAAAATGATTTATAAAAAAAGTACCTACATCAGCTGACTTTCTTTACAAAATATCATTGTGTTGAGAATGTTTTTATTAGGGTTTTTCAGATATTACACACATGAACAGAATTACACATACTACGATCCTTCGTGAAAATAAATAACTAGTTTCAAGAGAAAAAAAACTTATAATGTACTTTTGAATTTTTGTATCAATGAAGCGATATTTTCCTATTGTAGTCGCTGTATAATTCTGTGGAATTAAACAAAAACATGATATCTGCAAACAACAGCCTGATAAGCCATATTTGGAAAGTAACGATAGGAAATTTTTTGCTCAATATGATGTACGCTTTCTATAATTAGCCTTACTATTATTTCAATCGCTGGATCAATTTTTACCTGCACCTATTAACCGCAACAAATGGTTTATTAAAAAAAAAGTGTAACACTTAATTCATTCAATATAAATATAACCAAACAATTCTTTTATTCAGTATAAGATAGGTAGACACAGAAATTTTATATAAACAAAAACGAATTAACATTTTCCAAATGGACAATTTTACTTTCTTATGTACGATATTTCAAACAACCTGTTATTAACAACAATAATTACACAAAATTGCATTTGGCATTTATGAAGACAAAATAGGATAATATGATAGTCCAAACATAGGTTTGCCATTTCATTTGCCAAGCCGTTGAAGGTGAAGCCCCTATGCAAACACCTCTATGATTACCTGTTAATGGGTAACACTACAACAGAATTAAATGCACTATTTAGGTATTTCAGATATGTAAATCGGCAGCTCATTCCCAGAGGGTCGCATGGCAAATTTGGTTTGCTTAAGAAATAGGAGTAGACTATGCTTCTGAATTAGTTGTTTCATTTTCGTGTTGATAAATAGATAATGAAAAAATGTAGTATCCGAGAACATACAGTAAAAATCTAAGGTAGGGACTCGGTTGTTTCTTAACCGATTATGATGAAATATGTTCCTTGAAATTGGCCATATGCCAGAACTTCTTCTAAATATAATTTTAGAATTCCATTTCTACACAATCAGATCAAATTTCACCATAATCAGATAAGGAACTGTAAATTGGTCATATTTGGCCATTGCTTATATGATCAACCACATAACCAGCACCAAAACGCCAGTGGAAAGATATATAAAAATAAAATAAAGCACTTTTCCGTGAGCATACTATGCCCACTATAAGGAAATAGATACATTAATAACCGCATTCTAATATCATCCTCAATTACTACTTAGCAGTTTATTTAAATGAGTTCTTTAAACACCAAAATCGAAAACGTCAACAAATTGAAATAGGGTTACGACGAAATTTCGTATGATTACACGGAAAAAACTAGAGTTGTTTCCACGAAGAAAACGGAATTTTAATTGAAGAAAATGTACTTTTTCTTCATTTAATAGCTCATTTTCTTATTTCTTTCGCGTTTTTCTTCATGTAAGATTTGTGTTTCTTGAAATGATAAAAAAATTCTTGAGTTAAAATTTGTTGCTTAATTGTAATTTGAGATTTAGTTTCTTGTATCTATAACTGCTCAAAATTCTTGATTGAAGAAAAAAAAACAACGAAAGGAGAAAAATACGATTGTTTTGTTTTCAATTTTTCTTGTAAGTAGAAATTGACTGTTTTCTCAAACTATATTGTCCAATTTTCTTGGAATTGGTTATTTTAAAAATAAAACAATTTCTTGATCAACACAAATGCAATTTCTTGATTCAAGAAACTATTGAAATGTTAATGATAAGATTGAATTTTTCTTAAATCTAGAAATAGAACCTTTTCTCAAAATGTAGGTATTATCCAATTTGCTTCA
Organism: Tipula helvola; assembly: GCA_963556165.1. Lineage (NCBI taxonomy): Eukaryota > Metazoa > Arthropoda > Insecta > Diptera > Tipulidae > Tipula > Tipula helvola. The sequence goes on from OY744481.1 coordinate 207,052,547, forward strand.
AATCATCCATTTAAAAATTTAATATGTTCAAATAAATAAATGAATTTCGTAAAAACATTTTTATTTTTTTATTCAAATTTAATTATTTATGGTTTGCAGACATTTGTGGAGAGTATGCAATGACACATTAGGGTATTTTGTACACATTCTGCTAACTTTTTCATTTTTATAGCTGAAATAATTGGGTTACAATACACAACTAAGTTGGGTGTCTAGAAATTTTATTAGCCGGTGTAATAGTGTGGTTCAGAATATGGAATAATTTGGACAAATATAGTACAGTATTCCCAATAATTTAGATTATTTTTAATTAGGAAAAGTTTACTCTCTCTTCGAAACAACCAATTTTTTTATGTTATTCTTGAACTAAGAAAAAAATCTTCAATTGAAGAAACTATTCTTTAATAAATTCTCTTAACAAGAAAACTATTATTTTACGTCTCTCAGAACAAGAAAACATTTTCTTCTCTTAAACGATCTTATTTAAAAATCGCATTTTTCATTTGAACAAAAATTTCTTAATCTGAGAAAATATTTTTAATTCAAGAAATTATTTCATAATATGAAAAGCTTGTTTCTCATATCAATAGAATAAAGTATTTCAACTAAGTAAGCCTTTCTTGAGACGAGAAAATTATCGTTAAATTGTTATAATTGTACGTATATAAATACCATTATATAATGGATGTTCGTACCGAAAAAAAGCATTCTATCGCGAACCTTCAACAGTGAGAAGCGTGAAAAAGTTATGTGATTTTGAAAGTAGGATTTTGTGAAAATTTTCTTTTGTTAAAAATGAAAAACTTAGATTTTTTAAACGGTGGTGTTTCCGCCTCAAAGTGGTGTAAAGTGACAAAAGAAAATGGATTTCTTAAACTAGACACATTTAAAAATGTTTTTAATATTTTCTCTCGCCTTGCTCGATATTCAAAGGTCTCAGATGTTGAAAACATATGTAAGTATTTCTGTTATTAAATACAATATAAATAAATACTTAAAAAAAATCATATTTCCTTTATTTTACAGAAATAAGAAACTGCAAAAAATTACTGGCACACTAAACACTACTATCAATTTTTTCTTATTAGTACAAAGTTTTTGAATAGTCAAGTAATTATGTTGGCACAGGAGAAAGGCATATATGAATTTATTATATGTAAAGACAACATACATTTAAATCATTTGTTTTACACTTCCAAATGGAATTAAAATATTTAAACTAAAATTATTATCTATTTAAAATCTACAAATTTTTTTCATATATTGATACTTTTTCTAATAATGATTGATAATTAGATTCATAGTTAAAAAACAAAAATTGAAAGTCTAAACTTAATATTAAATTACAACGATCATAATATTAGTTCTAAGTGAAAATTATTTATAAAATTATAATTATTTATATTTAAATTTAATGAAACAAATAACAATCGAAATTATTAAATTTGTGAAATAAAAAACACAAAAATAAATTGTCATATAATTGTATTATTTTATAACCAACCATTTCACAAATTGAAGAAATATTTCTGAAACCAAGAAATATTGCGTAACCATACCTGAAAAAATATTGCTTTGTCACAAGAAAAGCGTTTCTCTAGTGAAGAATATTCAAGTTCCCTGGAAGAAAAAAACCGATGCATACAAGAAAACGCAAACAATAGATTGGTAAATGTTCACTCTACTCAAGAAAATATGTGTTTTCCAGCAAGAAAATATCTGTTTATTTACAGAAAATGCTACTTAAATAAAGAAACGAGATTTCTCACCATAAAATTTCTAGTTTTCAATCAAAAGAATCGGTTTCTACAATCAAACCGATTTTGTTAAACTTAAGAAATAAGAATTAACCATGAAGAAAAACCATATTCTCGATGTAATCACGTTTTCTTGTATCAAGAAATTAGTTTTCTCATATCAAACAAATAAAGATTATTTTAATATTTTAGCAGAATTTCAAATTGAGAAACGTAAAGTTTGTGGTGAGAAAAATTTCGTTTAGCTGAAAAATGATGTACAAATTTTCTTGAACTAATCGATTTTTTCTTCATATTAGAAATTATTTTTTTCCGTGTACGGCAAGTGTGATTTGGAAATCCAGAGAATTATTTTCCTCATTTGAAAATGTATTTATTATAGGTAGGTCAATAACCCACATAAATAAATAAAACAACAACTATAAGAAAATCGTGTGACTAATTAATGATTATGATTTTCCCTTAAATCAAAAAATTAAAGTCATTCAAGTAAAGATGATAAGAAATGAAAAGCAAATCAAAAATAAAATGGGTATTTTAATAATCAGAAGAAACTTTTGTAAGTTACCCCGATTTACGGACGCTCGATTTATAGATAATCAAAGTTACGGACATGACAAATATATGATCAACATTTCGGTATACGGATGAAATATTCGCAATTACGGACTGAATATTTTTTTCTCATTTTCTTTATGCATGACTTTCAGGGACTCTCAAAAATAGATTATACGGGGGATAAATTAAACTTGTACTGAACTTATATGAAAATGTCTGAAAAGCGAACAGCGAGTTATGATGGAAAGCGCGTGAAAAATGCACGCAAAGCAATAACTTTAGAATTAAAACTTGGTATTTTAAAGCGGTTTAATGCGGGCGATAGAGGTACAATTTGTCAATTGTACAAAGAGATACCTTTAACCGCAATAATATTTCAAAGTAAGTAACTAAGGTTATGGAAGAGATGGAGCAGTTACTTAGTGCGTGGATAGACCATCAAACTACTGGAACATACCATTAAGCACCATGATAATTCAGCAAAAAGCAAAGCGCTATCCAGAGGAGTTTTTAAAAATTGTACAAGCCGGTGGATGGATACATATTACAGCAGGTGTATAATGTCGATGAGACAGGTAACGCCAAAGATGAAAAAACATCTCAGGATTCAAGGCAGCTAAAGATCGAATTGCAATTTTGATTGGAGGAAATGATGCCGCGGGTCATCAGAATTTAAAACCGGTTCTAATCTGTTATTCAAAAACTCCCCAGGATTTCAAAAATATTAATAAGTAACAACTTGGAATTATTTGGCACTCAAATAAAAAAGGCTGGATGACTACACGAATTTTTGAGGAATGGTTAAATAATGATTTTACAAATTCAGTTACAAAATCCAACACTGATCAAAATATTTCAAACAGGGCTCTGTTAATCGTTGACAATGCCCGTAAATGCGGTAGATATTTTTGAACTCTTGGAATATGATAATGAGCATATTTTCACTGAAGAGTAGTTCACGCTAGTTAAAGAAACCACCGATGCACGATAGACGGTAAACTCAACTTCAACATGATTTGTGCAAGTAAAATGTCAAAAGCTTTTCCATTTTTTTCTAAAACTACTGAAGCAAATGCTATTGAAAAATGTGTTGGTGCAAATTTTAGTGGCAGTTCGGATGAACAGTTCAGCAGTTCAGACAATTAATTGTAAACTTCGTTAGATTTATAATTTAGATTTAATAAAAGTAAAAATAAATTATGATTTTTATGAATTTATTTGATTATTTTAAAATGAAAAAATGGTTTGTGTTTCGTTTCAATTTACTATAACTTTTGTATTTTTTACAGTTCCCTTTATAAAAGTACTAGATGAAAAACACGAATTTTTTCATTATTTGTGCTAATTTATGGTAAAATTGGTTTCGTTTTTCGGATTTTATTCACTAGTTACAACGCATTTATAAGTTTTCAATAAGATATAGTAATAAACGTTTCCTTTTACGGATTTTCGGTTTACAGACAGTTTTTGGGGAAAGCATATTGTCCGTAAACCGGGGGATTTGTATATGCATTTCCTTAAAAACAAAATAAAAGTCTACCTGACATTCTTTGAAAAAATCTTAATTGTTTTTATTAATTAAAAATTTATTTGTTAATTCCTCAAAATTCAAAATCGAACAATTTATTTTAGCAAAATAATAAAGTTTATGTCGAATTTGTAAGCACACTGGGAAAGTGATAAAAAATGCATACATCTATTTTCCATACCAAACATTAGCATGGATAAATTCTGTGGAATTAACCAAATCTGGATATTTGCAAAAAACATTTTTTTTATTTTTTCATGCAATTCGTTTTAAAATTTGAAGCTGTTTGAAGTCATTTTACATAATTTTTTATATTTTTCGAGAAAATTTTCATTAAAACTAGTTATCTGAAATCTAAAAAAAAATAATCAGAAAACACTGCGTTTATAAATCAGAACGATGTGAGTTTGAAAAAAAACTAATTTTTTAACTTATTCAGTTTTACGCAATTAATAAAGTTGTAAATAAAATATCAAAAATGCGGTATCTAGATATGTCCCATTATTTCAGAAATAGTAAAATAAATTAGCATCCATTTATGTTGAAATGAGATATCCGAACTATGATATACATCGCTTTATCCTATTTACACTCTTTACTTCTAAATTTATTTAGAATATGTATTTTACTATTTTTGCTTTATGTACAAAAGAGATGTTTACAATATGTACAATACATACATATATCTTATTATTTTCGTGTTAGTTACTTAGGTAATTTTCTACAATTCATTTGTATCCTCTCTAAATTAAATCTGTTCAATCATAACTATTCGTTCAATTTCGTTATATTTTGTTTATCTAGTACATCAGTTGTATTAAATAAGGTAAATGGGGATTTTCCATTTTAAAACGAAAATAACCAAAAATTATAAATTCTAGAAAATGGGGAATTTAATTTTAAAAACTAAAACAAATCCGCGATTAGAACCGAGATTTTGAAAACCGAGCTTTTGAAAACCGAGATTTTTAAAGTTATGATTTTTGAAAAACCGAAATTTTGTAGAACCAAAATTTTTAAAACCAAATTATTAAATTCGCTAATGTATTTCAACATACACACAATTTTACTTATATTGCTTTTGTGTAAGATTTCATTTGATTTAGGCAGGCCGTTCTAAAAATTTCAATTAAATTCTTGTAAAAGAAGAAAATGAACAACGTATTATTTCGGTGATTTTATTATACATTCGCTTATCTACAATAAACAACAACAATCCGCCAATAGCTACGCCTTTTTCATTCATAAAGATTACAAATACTAACGCAGAAGGCACAAATAGATTTTATTTTTATTTTCTCCTTGTAAATTGTTTAGGTTTTTGATTTTTTTTATACACAAACAAAGCCAATAGCAAAGCTTGATAAATACGAATATAAAAATTTAGCATACAGACAAAGTAAATTGCTTTGTGTTTGTTTGATTGCTTGGATTCATTTCTATAAAAGATCTTGAATAAGGTTCAATGTAAAAAACTACGTGCGCTGGCATCATTAGAGAGATTTGGCCTACGTAGTTTCTCTTATTCTATTTTTCTTTATGCAACTACTCATGCTCAAACGATGGTGTAGTTGAGAAGTAGTTACGCACAAAATTTACGGCAGATGGATTTTAGTTTACAAAATTCTAATAGATGACTCTATACCCATTTTGCTTGCGGGGAATGTCATTTCTTTTAACCCAAATCAACCAAGGTGTGCCTATTGGCTCATTTGATAAATGCATTGATTTTCAAAATAATGTTAATTTAGTTATAAACTTGTATGTATTTTATTTTGAATCATTTGCATACAACGTACTTGGCATTCTTTGCAAAAATTTATTAAGTTATTTGATTAAAATTTGAATTTACTGAAAACAAAAATATGCTGGTTGGATTAGGGTTAAAAAAAAATTTTTGTTTATGTTTGTGATACGTCACGGCAATTTTTAAATAGCAAAAATATTTTAATTATTTTGTTGTTTAATGTTTTATTACTTATTATTATTAATTATTATTAATGGAACAACGTGTTTTTTATCAAAATCTACCAATTTTATTTAAATTGAGGTTATGTTTTACTACTATCACGAAAATTTGCGTTCCATTGGACATCTACTCACAAGTACTTGCAAGTAGCAAATTGTTTCCAATGGAACACTACAAATAACTCAATTTGGCCAAAAATGTAGATCAGTAAACATGTTTAGCACGGCAGCATGGGCCTCTTTGTTTTCATGTTTCATTTTCTTTCATTTTTCTAACATTACTGCCATCTACAGAAGAATAATGGAACTGTCGACATAAATTGAGTGACGTAGCCAGCAGTATATGGCTTGTATATTCTAGAAGGCATTGGTGGATGCGACTGGTATTTTGATACCAGAAACCGGTATCAAATGAGACCCAGTGTGGATTGGCAATATAAACAGCGCTTTAATCGTTCGCACCCCTATAATAAAAAATTTCAATTATTGACGATTGGAGCATCACGGATTCCACCTAGTGGAAAAACTTTAAACTGAGCTACCTGATAATTTGACGTTCCATATTAATGTAAATAATTCCAATTTTGAACTGTAAACACAATTTTTACTTACCAGATTGCTAATAATTGTAAATAATTCCAATTTTGGACTATAAAAATAATTTTTAATTACCGCATTGCTAAATTTTCTTTCGTCGCAATGGTGACAAATGTCATTTTATCAGGTGCATCATTTTAACTTTTTTCGTCGAGAGGCGCTTTCTCTAGTTTTACAATCGTCAATAGATCATGTTCAAATGTCAAATTTTCTTTAACCGTCAGAGCTACCATCTTCCAGAAAACTCCGAAAGTATAAGCAACTTTCACATAATACCACTAGGTGTTACTAAATATATGCTGTCAAAAATTGTTTGACATTTTTATGTGTGCATTTTGTAAACATAAACAAAAATGTTTGAGTGCTATAAAAGTGATTATTATTAACACGAAGAAAGAACGAAATATATGACATTATCGTAAAAAGTGGTATAAATAGAACAGTTTCAAATAATTCAAATTAGAATAGTTTTAAAAGTTGACAAAGCGCGATACGCGCGAAACTAGTACTTTTCAAAAAATGTTAATTTAAAGAATATCACTAAAAAGAAAATTATAACTATACATTTTTTATAAATAAAATTTAATAAAGAATAAAGTTATTTAAGAAAAAATCATTTTCTAATAAAGTAAATTAATAATTAAAGTGATATTAGATCGCATAATGGCAAAACAACATTATTAATACGTGATAATTAAATTGATTTTGGCTGTCCCCTTTTCAAAAACGTCGGAATATATTTTTGATTGTGTATAGTCATCTAGTGGCAAAGGGCCTATTTTCACGTGTATTTTATCAGCACCGAGATGTGTTGTCACAACAACAGTGCTGATTTTCACGTGTATTTTTGCATTACATTGTTTATCGATGTATGTGTAAAATGATTTTTATTTTCCTGTAGAGTGAAGAGTAGTGTAGAGTGAAATGAGAACATATTTGTATGTGTTAGTGTGTAACAACGCGATAGACAAAAATAAATTTTGTCGAACATGTGCATCACAAATTTACCCTCTTCATAATTAGTTTGTAGGTAAAAGAGTAAAAGAGGAGGAAAAAAAGTGACGAAAAAATACACGTGAAAATAGGCCCATACGCTTTATACTTTTTCTTTGATCGTGCTGCCTCTTTCGGTAAACGATCTGTACTATTTCTTTGATCGTGCTGCCTCTTTCGGAAAACTTTCTGTACTTTTTCTTTGATCGTGCTGCCTCTTTCGGAAAACATGATCTATACGTATGTATGGCTACTTAAGTAGTAATTATTAGTAATTAAATTAATTATTAGTAATTAGTCTATGCGTACATACCACTACATACATAATATCTTGATTTTAATTTAAATATTTACTCGTTTTAATTATTCTAGACTACCTTATTATTAAAACAAAACAATAATTATTATAAATTTAAAAAAGTAGTATCCCGACTAACCACATGTCACAAAAAAGCGACAAAAATTTCACATAAAATGGTGATAGGAGGATTTTTCAATTAGTAAGAGAGTTCGCATATAGATGGTGTGTCTGGGATTTAGTATTAAAAAAATTAAATAAATATTAATAGGACTAATTTGTAATAATGCAGATACAAACGTCTCATCACAAAAACTAATAAATTATCTTTATAAAAGAACAATATTCGCATCTTTACATGTTTTACTTAGAAATACAACTCGAAATTTATTTTAAATTAAATAGAAAAATATGTTCCAAATAAAGTTAAAATGTATTCATTAACACTTTATAAATAAAAACCTCTTACAAAATTCCAATAAATCAAGAAATATCATTCATAAAAAACAATTTAATCGCGCTTGTGTTGCATAGTAATTCCTATGTAAATGTTTGACATTTGCAGTTTTATCCCAGGACAACGACGCACCATACAGCAAACACTCGAAATAAAAACTCGGTCTATTGGTGGAAAAAAATGTGACAAAAAATTGTCACAATATGGATGAAAAATGGTTGATGGGGTTGACGCCGATTGTCACGCGTAAACGAACATTTTGTAAATCAAATTTGTCGATTTCTGGTGGAATGGTAATAAAGTCAAATATTTCTCGATATTTTTTGAATAATTGGTGGTTTAACTGTGGAACTAATTATTTATTTATTTACCCGAGTAACCACATGTCACAAAAAAGCGACAAAAATTTCACATAAAATGGTGATTGGTGGAAAAAAATGTGACAAAAAATTGTCACAATATGGATGAAAAATGGTGGATGGGGTTGACGCCGATTGTCACGCGTAAACGAACATTTGGTAAATCAAATTTGCCGGTTTTTGGTGGAATATTTTTGAAATATTTGTTGAAAATTTAGTCACAGATTCGACAGTTTTTTTATGATAAAAGTGTCACCTAATTATCAACAATTTTGTGGATATTTGTTGGTTTATTGATGCAATTATGCGTAAAAAAAGTTTTTATGACCCTACTTAAATAATTTTGTAAAAAATACTCCATGTCCATTGTATGGTTTATTTGATATTTTTATTGTTATTTATTTTAAAAAAATATCTACCAAAAATGTAGAAATATCTAAATCCCCCCGTACTTTAACCCGAGCCGAGAGTCAATACAAACTGTATCGACTCTAAAAAAATGAAAACTTTCCTTGAGTTTTCTATGTGGTAGTTTGGTTTCGTGCAGTGAAACTCGCACAAACAAAAAGTTCGGTCTACTCATCAGGTACTCAGGTAGTTACTTACGACCAAACACAAACTACAAAAATAAAATTCCAACTTCATACATTAAGTATGAGGAAAGAACGTAGTGACTTAGCGAATTACATATAAATTCACCAAATCAAAAATGATCAAAATCTTTTTTTTTTTTTGTGGGGAGTAAAATGAACATATATTTTGTCACAAAATACCCGCATAAATAAGTTCCAAATTGTCAACTTTTTTTGTGGCAAAAAGGAACTTACATTTTGTGACAAATTGGTGACTAAAATTTTTTTTTTTTGTTTGGAAAAATCAACATACATTTTGTCACAAAATACCCGCATAAATATGTTCCAAATTGTCAACTTTTTTTTGTGACAAAAAGGAACTTACTTTTTGTGACAAATTGGTGACTAATTTTTTTTTTTTGGGTGGTAAAATCAACATTCATTTTGTCACAAAATATCCGCATAAATAAGTTCCAAATTGTCAACTTATTTTGTGACAAAAAGGAACTTACATTTTGTGACAAATTGATGACTAATATTTTTGTATTTTGGGTGGTAAATTCAACCTACATTTTGTCACAAAATACCCGCATAAATATGCTCCAAATTGTCAACTTTTTTTGTGACAAAAAGGAACTTACATTTTGTGACAAATTGGTCTAAAATTTTGTGATCACCATTTTTGGTTACTCGGGTATTTATTTACATAGAAATTACTAATATTTTAGCTCACTCTATTTTGAGCTAAAGCTCATTCACAACACAGCGTGCCAAAACGTATAATTTATTTATTTAAAAAAACAGTAAATTTATCAGCTATGCTTAATTTCCGTCCAGCAATTGGTGAACTTCGCCTCGGGTTTGTTTTGGTATCAATTGATCAGCAGGGGCCGTCCGATCACGAAATAATTATGAACTATTTGTTGAAATTATCACCACAAATTCGATAGATTTTTTATAATATCACTTAATTATCAACAATTTTGTGGATATTTGTTGGTTTATTGATGCAATTATGCGTAAGAAATTTTTTTTGACCCTACTTAAATAATTTTGTAAAAAATACTCCATTGTACGGTTTATTTGATATTTTTATTATTATTTATTTTAAAAAAAATATCTACCAAAAATGTAGAAATATCATAATCCAAGCCGAGAGTCAATACAAAATGTCTCGACTCTAAAAAATGAAAACTTTTCTTGAGTTTTCTATGCGGTAGTTTGGTTTCGTACAGATAAGCTCGCACAAATAAAAAGTTCGGTCTACGCATCAGGTACTCAGGTAGCTACGACCAAACACAAACTACAAAAATAAAATTTCAACTTCATACATTAAGTATGAGGCAAGAACGTAGTGACTTAGCGAATTATAAATTCACCAAATCAAAAATGATCAAAATCTTTTTTTTTTTTTTTGGAGTAAAATGAACAAATATTTTGTCACAAAATACCCGCATAAATATGTCCCAAATTGTCAACTTTTATGTGGCAAAAAGGAACTTACATTTTGTGACAAATTGATGATTACAATTTTTTTTTTTTTCGGTGGTAAAATCAACATTCATTTTGTCACAAAATACCCGCATAAATATGTTCCAAATTGTTAACTTATTTTGTGACTAAAAGGAACTTACATTTTGTGAAAAATTGGTGACTAAAATTTATTTTTTTTGTGTGGAAAAATAAACGTACATTTTGTCACAAAATACCCGCATAAATATGTTCCAAATTGTCAACTTTTTTTGTGACATAAAGGAACTTATATTTTGTGATAAATTGGTGATTAAAATGTTTTTTTTTTTATGGTAAAATCACAGAATACCCAGAAGCGACATAACGCTGTTTTTATATGGAGAAAAGTGGACTCATTTTTTTGACCTTGGTTTACCGAAGGTAAGATTTTCGGTGTCAAATTATCGTTCAGTGGCTGAAAAATCAAAATTAACATGTAAAATATAAGGTAAGAGCAAAAATTTCTTGGTCCACGTAATGTCGGTTCTGGTTGTTTATTATTCTGTGGTAAAATCAACATTCATTTTGTCACAAAATACCCGCATAAATAAGTTCCAAATTGTCAACTTATTTTGTGACAAAAACGAACTTACATTTTGTGACAAATTGGTGACTAATATTTTTTTTTTTTTTTGGGTGGTAAATTCAACGTACATTTTGTCACAAAATACCCGCATAAATATGTTCCAAATTGTCAACTTTTTTTGTGACAAAAAGGAACTTAAATTTAGTGACAAATTGGTCTAAAATTTTGTGATCACCATTTTTGGTTAATCGGGATATCGGCGTTCATAAAATCTGGCCATACATAGTCGCTTTCACACGCACATAATCCACTACCGAAGTGGATTTGATAATCCGCTCTCATATGTCTTTTCACACGCATCGAAGATTACTAATTTGACAGAAACGTAACTAATGTTACAAATTGGTTGTCAAAAATATATTTGTAAACAAGATAAAAATCAATTACATATTTTTAAAATATTAATTTAATTAAACAAAATATAAATAATTTTCGATAAACTTTCCAAATTCAACTAAAAAAAATATTAATTTAGATATTAATTAATAAAAATTCATAAAACATCTATTCAGTTTTGAGATTAATATCTGTCATTCTTTTCACACGGTAATTCAGTACCGCAGTGGATTACAAAATACCGAATTATAAAGTGTATTTGATAATCCACTTCGGTATCAGATTTGCACATTTCACACGACCATTTTTCGGATTATGTAATCCAGTTCGGTATTGGATTATGGTACGTGTGAAAGCGACTATAGACTTGGAAGTAAAGTAGGTCTTGAACTAATTAAATAACGATAAATTCCCAGTAATTTTCGCTGTCGCGGACACTTTATTTGAGTAATACAACACGCACCTAAATTAAAAATATAACGCACCTAAAATATATAACGCACCTAAAACAAAAATATAACGCATTCATATAACGCATATATGTAAATTGTATTCATAACCGTTCGCATAAAAAATTTCAATTATACGTACGTATGCCTACTGGTAGTCTATGCGTACATACCATTCCATACATAATATCTTGATTTTAATTTAAATATTTACTAGCTTTAATTATTCTAGACTACCTATTATTAAAACAAAAAAGTAATTATTATAATAAATTTAAAAAAGTAGTAAAATGAATTATGCTGTCCTACTCCCGCACTCTCTTCCACTCAGTTTATTTCGTTGGGCACTCGCAATTGTTGATTTCTCTATTAGACCGCTAGATGTCTTTCATGCGGTGTCAAATCGCGATGTGTTTATAAACTGGTTAAATAAGAAAAGAGAGAAAAAGCGAAATATTAAGAAAAAAATAGTTTTTTTGTTTTATAATTTTAAACATTTTTATTTTTTAATTTAACTATTTAAACTAATATAAAAGTTGTATTTTGTAGTTTAATAAACCAATTGTGCAATAATAAGTTTAATTATATTGTTTATTTATTCAATAAAAATACAATAATAATAATAAAGTGATTATGTTTTAAAACTTAACGTCAAAATAAAATCGTAGAAACGAAAAAAAAAAAAAATTGTGAAGAAAGGAGGGTTAGAAATTTTAAATTCTGTTTATCCCGTTCTAATTTGACTCGATATTTGCAAGTGCTAGACAAAGACAAACCTATAAAAAATACATGGCCGTCCCTATGACATTTTTATTTGAGGTTCGATTTACTTTTTTAATTTTTTTCAATACAAAATATTTATAATTTTTATCTAAATATGAAAGAAAACTTCAATTAATCGTAATTTTATTTAATAATACAGTTTCGCGTAATTTTAAAACCTTACTTTTGACAAAAAAATGAAAAAACGCACACAGTCTTAAACAAAATAGAAAATAAAAAAAATTTCTATCGACATCTGTCAAAACATGTCAAAAAAGCTTTTTCATTCATAACTAAAAATTTGTTGATTTTTTTTATTTATAATTGAAAATATATTGTTTTGATGTATCCTTAGTGTAATTATAATAATCAGATTCATAAGAATATAGTGTATTTAAGATAATAATATTTAAATTTTAAGATTAAAATGTGAGCATACTTATAATACAAAAAAAAAAAAAATATCCTTCAATTTTTTTTTCTAAATAACAAAAAAAAAAATGTGCAAATGTGTTTGTGATCTTGTTCATCGTACAAAAATCTTATTATTCTATTATTTTAGGTGTCAAAAAAATCCTGGCCAAAGAGTGCTAGGGTTCATTGAATGGTAATTTCTAGGTTCTTAAATCACAATGCAAAGTTTGAATTCAACATGTCAAGAAGCTGACGTAAGAATAACATGAGATATATTTTTGGATAATCCAAATATTTCTCAACAACTCAACACACAATAGTAAATGTCGTTGCTAAATGTATCTTTATTTTCCTCTTTTTTTTATTTCAACAAAAAACAACAACGTAAAATACATGAGTAGTATTTATTGGGCGATGGATTTTGTACATTTAAAAAACCTGCATTAAAACCACAATCAAAACTATTAGTAAAGCGATATTCCAATGTTTCTAGTCTTCCACCTCCTTCTATTCCTTCATCATCTTCGTTACAGTCATCTTCATTATATCAACAGCAAACATCATCGTCGTCTTCACTATACGGATCGAGTAGTAGTAAAAGTAGTAGTCATAGTAGTCGAAGCTCAACCAGTAGTAAAAATGGAAAGAAGGGTGGTTCAAGAACTAGCATAGTTGATGGATCCCCACCAAAGAAATCGAAATTTTCCTGTTCAACGTCTACTTCAGCTACTTTGCCGTTATACTCGTCCTCAGCATCTTCCTCTACAAATGGAGGTGGTAGTAGTAGTTCTACACAGACATCAACACCGTCATATGATATCCATGACAGACTTAAAACACTGCATTTGGAATTATTGCGCGAGGATAACAGTCTAAAGAATATGGTAAGTTAACTATTTTACTTTCGACAAAGCTGTATTAAGCTTAAATTGAACAGCTTTATCGATTGGTTAAAAAAATATGAAGCTTATAATTCAAATACATTTGGCATATTTTTAATTACCTAAGAAAATTGAACTTTTGAATTTTAACTACTTAAATCTAAAATATTCTTAACATTAAACTTTTTCCTGGTTTATTGCTTAAATATTTCTCTTGCTGTTTATCACCAACCTCTGTTTTGCCCTGTTGTTGCCTCCTGTATTTTCTGCAGTTTTAAATTTTATAAAGTCGCATATGAGGTACAGATTCTATTTTGGATCAAAATTAATAGGAGTCAGATATTCGTACGTGATTAGCAAATTTATGGAATATCGAATTTAAGCAATGGACAATAAACATTTGAAAAACAAATTTAAAGTCTTATTTTTGCTGTGTATAAGTTTTTTGGGTTCTATCAAGATGAATGAGGAAGTAATATGTGCTTCTAAATTTACACAATTGAACATTTAAAAAATTTAATTACTTAGGTATTCTTTATACGAATAACTATTTAATTTTTTTTAAATGTTTCTGAATAATTTCGATAAACACAACTGGTTAGGTTTCTGATTTACACAATTTAGGTTTCTGAATGATTCAGGTAAACTCCAGAAGATCCAAAAAGTAATTTTGTGTTTTATTTAAGTTATAGTCAAAACCTTTTTTTACCAATGTGACGACTGACGAGAAATACGTCTTTTGGTCATTTTTTAATTAATTCATTTTTAATAACTATAATGATCAGATATTGACGGTACTTATTCTTTCTTTCGGTTTTACCTTCTGTATCTGGTTTCAGTTGTTGTCATATTTTAAAAAATACAACGAATTACAACGCAGATTTAAAGGTTTATAGTTTAAAGTTTTATATAGCTATTTGCCTTATGTTTTTCTTTTATTCACGATAATTTAATGATTTAATTTAAAAAGAAGTTCGTAAATGTTCATAAAAGAATGTAAGGATAACCTTACAGAAGTTCCTATATCACAAGAAATTAAGTAAAATAAAGCGTTACATAATTGATTAATAAATATTTTACGTCAAATTTTAAATGATTTTCTTGGCAAAATTGCAAAAACTTCGGATTCGGAAAGAATAAATTACCAAAATTCAGAATCTTTTAATCGAATTCGAAATTTAACAAAAAACAGTTCCAAATCTCACACCAGTGAGAACAACGCCAGTACTCAAAAAATTATGTTACATTGCCCAGAAGCTGTTTTAGTTAAAATTGTCATCATCATTTCGGGCGTTCTTTGTGGCCGTTAATAAGCGATTTTGTAAGTTGTGACATCTGTTTCTAGGTGTAAATATGTACAGTCGTTACCATGAAAAGAGTTAAGGCACTAAGTTTTTCGAAACCATAGCAATTCATCAAAATATGTATTTTAATTTTTAACCCGGGTGTTTCATTTAATCAAAAATTATATACATATACCCAGGGCCAATCAGAGGGTGGGCCAGCCGGGCCATACGGCACGGGCCCCCGATTTTAAGGGGCCCCCGAATTTTTTGTTACTATAGATTTCTCATTTGCGCTTGATCTTCGATAGTATTTTGTCGTTATAACAAGAACAAGATGTGTGACAATTTAAAATTTGACATTGAAGAGCGTTTTATTTGCTTCAATTCATTCTCTGGAAAAACCGGAGAAGAAATTGCTGCCAGAATTCTTGAAATTTTGTCGGATATGGAATTAAATTTTAATTTATGTATTGCCCGAGCATATGATAATGGTGCAAATATGGCTGGCAAGCTAAACGGTGTGCAAGCCATTCTTACGAAGCGTAATCCTAATTGTATTTTTTCCAGCTGTGGGAACCACACATTAAATCTTGTTGGAGTTGATTCAGCTGAATCGTGTAAAGAAGCTGTACAATTTTTTGGAGTTATACAACAAATGTATAATTTTTTTAGCAGTAGTCCGCGGAGATGGGAGGTTTTAAAGAAACATATCCGTATATCTCTCCATTCGATTTCCAAAACTAGATGGTCTGCTAGAATAGATGCAGTAAAACCAATAGCCAAAAATCTATTATCTATTCGAGATGCTTTAAATGAAATGCATTCCTTTAATTTACCACCACACGCAATCGTTGAATTACACTCAATTGAGAAATATTTAAATAAATTTGAATGTGTTTTGCTTTCTATCATATGGCTCGAAATTTTGACAGATTTGCATCAGACAAATTTGGTAATTGAAGCTCGAAATGCTACACTTGATATTGAGCAAAATAATATTGAAAGTCTAGTAATGAGATTTCGCAATTTAAGCGGAATATGGAATGAAATATTTGCGAAAGCAAAAGCTAAAGCACGTGAATATGGAGTTACATGTGATTTTGCCATTAATAGAACGATACGGACACAATCGGATGCTGAAAAATACTACAGGATAAATGTGTTTAACGTAATAGTTAATTCCGTAATAGCTGGCTTACAAAGACAATTTCAATCTGTACACAATATCTGCAATCTTTTGGTTTTCTTTGGTCATTTCCAAATTTGACTGATGAAAAAATTGAAGCTGCAGTAAACCGTTTGCATTCAAAATACACGAGTGAGTTATCAAACGAGATACTAGATGAGGTAAAATTCCTTAAAAAAATGTATGCAGCTAATTTCAATGCAGATCCGACACCAACAAATTTATTAGAAAATATTCTCAGTAAAACTTAGTTGGTTTATTTCCGAATCTTCTCATTGTCTTAAGAATATTTTTAAGTATTCCTGCATCTATGTCTTCAGCCGAGAGGAGTTTCAGTGTTCTTAAAAGAATAAAACATTTTCATCGCTCAACAATGGCAGAACAACGGTTAAATGGATTGGCAATGTTAAACATTAACCACGACATGGCAAGAAAAATTAATTTTGAGCAAATCATTAGAGAATTTTCTAATAATAAAGCGAGAAAAGCTTCAGTCTAATAATTTCTAATAAATTCTAATAAATATTAAAATGAATTCATGTGATATAAACTTAAGATTGTTTTATTTTATTTTTATGGGGTCCCATTTTAATAATTTGGCCCAGGCCCCCTGCTAGCTCTGAAAGGCCCTGCATATACCTAATTAAAATGTGATGCACTCGAACTATAAAAAAGCTGTTATAAAAATTCCGTCCAAATTATTTATTACCAAAAATTTATATAAATTATAGCAATATTTTGTCCAAAATCGTTATCAACACGCAGTGCCTCCCACTTCTCAAAAATTTAGCGCAATAAATAGTCTTTGTTCCGTCGAGCTAGCCCCAATTTCTCACTATTTTAACCCACACAAGCTCAATGAGGTTTAGTTCGGGGCTATAGGGTGGCCACTCCAAGAGTTCAATCCCGGGATGATCGGCGAACCAATTAATTTTATACGCAGACATGAGCACTGGCGAGTTATCCTGCATGAATTCGAATAGACTATCTGGATAGTATTCTTGCGCTCGGTAACATCACTTCATCGAAAATTGTTGGATTTTCTGTACTATTTAATCGGCCACTTATTTGACATATTATTTTGCCAATACCTCCTCCACTAATCCACCCCCACAACCCAAAACTGATTCGACCACTTTTTTGAACAGTTTGTCGAATTATTTGGTTAAACCTTGGGGTTTTGAGCCGTTATAAATGGAGCAGGTTCGATTGAAATACGTTTTCATCTGAGAATAAAATATTGCTGAAATCATTATTTTGATGAGTCTCCGCAAACGTCATCCTCTATCTGTGCTCATCGGTCAGTTTTACTTTCACTGCCGATCTGGGATAAGATATACTATTTCTGGTATTACATTGCTCTATTAAACAAGCTGGCTACAATAATTCCCATATAATCGAATCTTGGCGCCCGCCGCGTCATCTTTAAAGTCAGAAATATCGCAATTATCCAAAAAATACGGTGACATCAAAATGATTTCATCTTTATGAATACTTAGTATGGACGACCCAAGCCACGGTTCGAGCGCCAATATGCTGTCACCACCGGACGGAGTTTGAAGGCTTAGCTGATAATTTTATTAATCTTGGTATTAATTTCTATACACGCTCTATTATGAATGAGCTTATGCTCAAAATAGGGTGTCCAAAATTTAAAAATCAAATAAATAAATAAAATAAAATAAAATTTTTTTCCAGTGCTGAGATGTTCTAACATCACTTTTTTCGATGTTCGATAGTATTCATGTCTCTCTTTTCAAGAATAAAATTGTATACTATTTCGACTTTTGAATTAAGCTTTTTCTATTGCGATCTCAGCATGCTCGCATAAAACATCATTCTATTTCTACTTTCATTCATCACTTTTTATCATTCAAATTTTTGTTTATGATATTTTATCGACGTGAAGAAAAGAGAAAATAGGCTGAGATCGCATTAGAAAAATCGTAATGAAAAAAGGAAATAGAGTACAATTTTGTTCTTGTTACAAGAGACAAAATACTATCGAAAACGAATCGAAAGTGATGTTAGAACATCTCAGCACAGATCATGCTAACGGTTTTATTATTAATTTCATAATTTCGCGCAACGTCTGTTGCTGTGCTAAGTGTGGGCTGCTTAATTACATTTACAATGCTTTTTGGCCGCATTGAGATAATTTTTGAGGAGCTCCAAGATTAGGCGGCCTAATGTGGCCTCTCAAATGAATTTATGTTGGTTATGCCTATTTACCCAACCGCACACAGTAGTTTTCTTTAAAAGTAATCAATTAAAGTTTGAAAATCAAAATAATCAAAAAATACCGATTTATTATAAATGCGACTTGATTTTCCGCTTTGACGAAGAGCAACTATGGCGTCACGAACCTCTTTGTTTAATGTTTTCTTTTATTTTCCCGCTGCATTTTGATAGATTAATAGAAAATAGTATGCCACATTGTATGTAGTCTATTTTATTTGAAATGTTGTGAATTAAAGCATACGTTAAATTTTAACTAATTTTCAAATTCAAGTCAAAAATATACTCAATGAGTTTACATAATGTTAACTTCTTCAAATTTCCAATTAGCTTGTCGCCGAATTTCATACTGCCACTTTGAGCTTTTACAATAGGCAGAGTTCTTTTTATCTTCGTTATCAACAAACCGTAAAAATCTGTAAACTGAATATTAGAAAGTAAACTGAATCCAATCAATTCCATTCTCAATTTTGTATTTTGTGAATGTGAGTCCTTTTAATAATATTTTAAATTTAGTATGAATTTTCGCAAAAGACGATTGTCATTCTTGGAAAAGCTTTCTTGTAACAAATACAATATTTCTTTAAAATAAAATTTGTCTCGTAATTTAACTACATATGTAATAACACTTTATTAAATTTATTATGCGTTTGGTCTCCACATATACAGGGTATTCCAAATTTAATTCCTTATTAACCCTTTCAAACGCCATTTAAAATTGACTTTCTTTCAAAAATAAAATACGTAGCACAATTATGCACTGCGATTGGTCGAAGCGATGAAAGTTGATGTACAATATATTGTACAAGGCGTTTGAGAGGGTTAAATATATACATATTTTATATTGATGTTCCCTACAACTTTTGTTTATGTTTTAATGCAATTTATACTATGTTTTTTTTGTATATTTCAATAAAAGTTTTTTAAAATTGTTTTTAAACAAACTACCAAAAAGTGTTCATTTCTCAAACTTTTACATTCCTTCAATTATTTTATGGCAGATATGGGCTGTTAGAGTTTTGCTGTATTTTTAAAAACGAGCGGAAATAATTAGAAAGTCGTTAGTACATTTTTTGTTAGTTTTTAAATTTATTGCAACCATAATGTAGGATAATGGTAATAATGTTTAACAGGATGTTGGTAAAATGGGTTTGTTTTTCACAAATTAATTCGAACTGAGAAAAAGTTACATGGGTTTGAAGTTTAGTTTTTTGATGACCGAAATTTTTCCCGTTAGATCCTTTCAATGGAATGGATGTTGCTTGCCTGGGAATTGATTGTTATCTTCGTTATAATATTAAGGAATATAAAATATCGGGCGTGAGATACATACCGCTAGCACCAAAATTACTTTCAAATTGATTTTTTTTAACTATGTACATGCAGGCGAAATACTGGTATTGAATGAATAATTTCGCTATATTATGAAATTTCCAATTCCTGTATGAGATATTTTGCAACCTAGATATGATTCAAAATTATTTGTAGTTTAGAGAATCTAACAGTTACTGTGTCGGCTCACACATGTCAGAGGTAGTAAAAATTGTTCACCACTTATATTTTAAAGGGGTGCCTGTGATGTGCGAAATAATACAGTCCTTTTCAAAACCATAGACGCACTCTAGTGATAGTTCTCAGAAAATTTGAGAGCAAATGAAAAAACGAATGTTACCAGGACTGACACTCTTGTTTATTGTTTTAATTTCTGAAATAAATTTTGTTTTCATAGCGGTAGTTTTGTTATTGTTGGGCGAAAACTGCAAAAAGTGATTTTGTTAAGTGTTTCATTTCTATAGACGCACCGGATTTTTTGAACTGGAATAAAAAAAATGTTTAAAATTTAAAATAATTAATAATTTATCTGTCTTCCATGGCATTTTATGACGTCAAAAATTCTGTTTTGTATGGACGCAATATATGGCTGTAGCCGTTCCAGCGTCAAGGAAAGCCAAGCATTTTCTATTGCCATTTTAAGCTCCTGCGGTGAACGCGTCGGCCAACCTAGTAACTCTACATTAAGTTGCGCACACCAAGCCGTTGTGGAAGCATTCACATGTATTCGGGCGTTATCCTGTTGAAAAATAAAATTTTCTTCAGGAAAACTACCCAAATACGGTATGAATTGCGCTTCCAAAATGGTTTGGTACCCTACCCAGTACTGTTCATTCGGCACGATGGAAATGCCAAAGGAAGGGTACCGAGTGTGCTGAACGCGCCCCACACCATTAAAGATCCGCCACCGAAATCTCTCTTGGAGAAACATCGAGGCTCTTTTCGCAGACCTCTCCAGTAGCTGTTCAGGCCACCTGGCCCATGTAAATTAAACTTTTTCTCATCAGCAAAAATCACCTAGAATGCAAAATTTCGTTAGACAGATAACGTTTTAAAGTAATGACTTGTTTTACCAGATTCCAGTTGCGATTCATGTTAGCACGCGCGAAGGAGAGCCTTACTTCTTTGAGGTGAGCTTCCAGGCGAGGTTGAGGCTTCATCCTGGATCGGACAATATTGGGATTTTCCTTAATTGCCCGCCACACGGTTGATACGGATGCTAAAATATTGCCATCTCGCTTGATTCTCCTTACCGAAAACGTTGAATTCGACGCTAGTCGACTATTTTTCCTTATTTCTCGGTTATTTATAACCTTTTTGCATTCTTGCTGTTTTTTTTGTCCATAATTATTGCGATCTTTCAGATAATTGCGGACAACGTGATTCGATTTCCCAATTTTTCTCCCTATTTCCCGTTTGGACAAACTCTGACCCCATAACGCGTCTATTTGTCCTTTTTCGTTTTCTGTCAGGATTTACCGCGTGGCATCTTTGCGAAATTCTACAATTAGTGCACTAACTTTATTCCGCAAGACCATTATTCCTTCGCCTTTATAGAAGTATGTTTCGGATCATTGTCTTGTTGCAAGACCCATTTAACAGGAACGCCCCGAAATCTTGCATTACAAAATCTTGCAAGTACAAAATCGTGCAATCCAAAAATTTGCATTCCAAAGTTTTAGTATCTGTACCTGTCTTTAGTATCTAACATAATATTGCGTATTCATAAAATTTCATTTATCAATTGAAAATTCAAATAAGTCAGTTTTGAGTTTACATAGATTAAATTATCGCAATTTTATTCACAAAAATAAAAAACTTAAGAAAAGTTATAATTGTACAATATAATATAATTAAAAAAAATAAAATAAAATAAATTGTGATCCGGATCACTATGAGTCAAGAATTACGGCTAATATTAGAGTTAGAATGGAAATCTCCATTTTCCAGAATATTTCAACAATGTTTACTTTCAATTTCAAACAACTTAAAATTGATGATCCTATTGAGTTTAGAAATTATTTACCTATGTATGAATTATTTACACAAGTTTTTAATTTGCTACTTAGGCTGCGCACCTATATTCGGGCTAAATATCGGTAAATGTGTTTACCTTCCTCAAAATGAGAGTAAACGGAATACAAAATAGTAAATCTTATAATGTTTAGATTATCATTTTTTATTATTCTACGAATTGAGAGGCGATAAATTAAAAAAATGTTTTTTTAAAAACAACTTGGATGCATAAAGACGACTTTTACCGTAGTAAGTAGGTACATAATTGATTTACCCGATAATTGGCCCGTAGCGTAGAAAATAGTCAATCTTTTATGTTTAGATTATCGATTTTTTATTATAGCCGATTGACATTCAATGACATTCGACATCCGAAAAAGAGAGACAACATTGAAAGAACTATAAAGTGAAAAAAGGAAAATTAATCGTATGCTTAACCCATCAACACCCAAAAATAAGTACCTATAAAAAATTTTCAAACTGCAATCACAGGGTGCAATCACACTTATTATAAGTAACGAACATAAATAAAACAATAATTTCAAAGAAAAACTATTTATTTTCGCGAAAAAAATGGGCGTCCTTAATCCTGATTCGTCTACTGGTTTTCCACAATAAACGTCGAAAGCGTAACAATAACCACTCGAATTGCTTATGTTATGATCCAATTTTTGTAACCGTGTCTCACACTGGCTTACTGCTGGGATTCGTCAATTGAATCATCCTTGTGGAAAAAACGCCACTGTCAAAAGGCAAAACTATTTCCTAAGCATAAGCGTTCTTACTTTGAACATCCGATCTTTTGAAATTTCAGTTTCATCATTGTTGGTCAAATGAAAATATTTTTGTGATTTCAAGGCAACGATTCTTTTATCGAACGACAAATAATCGAGAAACAAAAATATTTTAAATCCATTAGATTCGAAGAATTTAAGTTATAAGGTGGCGTACTCAAGCGAGTACGGCGGGCGGTAATGGGTTAAAAAAGTCAATTGAAACCTGAGAAACAAACCCAAAAATCTTCGTCTGTGTTTTTGTAGATGTTTCTTTTTTTCTGTAAAATACTCGGTACACCATAATAACTATAAGCCACACATACAAGAAAACCAAACATTTATTATGGTATAAGACATTTTTTATTTAAATTTAGCTTTTGTTTATTCACTTTTAAAGCGCCGCAAGATGCGCCAGGATCGCTACTAGTTAAAGGTGAACAACAATTTAGCGTTTATTTGTATGTGTTATTTTTTAATTATTTTGTCGCTGAATAAATAAATATATCTTGCATGTGCAATAAAAGATTGTTTTGAACCGAAATCAATAACAAAATTGTCCAATTATGTATTTTTCTGATTGCTGTCCTTCTTTAACTCTAATTTAAATATCGCCCACCAGATGTCAGTCAATTTGCGTTAACAGGGGAATAAAGAAACCGAAATTTTAATTTGACATCTGCATCTGCGAAAATATTTGAATGCATGCTTATAATAACAATATTCGCCGCTGTTTTTAAATGCAGCACTCTCGGTACAGGTTAAAATGTCAAATGGCGTTAAGGCATTTCCCCATGCAAAACGGCAAACCGGCATTTAAAACCGTCAAACCCAATTTTTGGCTAAGTTGCTTCACTTTGCAATATGAAAATTATTAACAAATAGTTGTAATCTATAAATTCCACCTTATTCGTTACAAATTTTATTGAAATTGATTCAATTTCATTCAAAAATTCCCAATTTTATGTTTTGCCGGCCGTCAAGCAAAAATCCGTCCGTCAAAATATAAAATTGGAGTTTTTTGAATGAAATTAAATCAATTTTAATAAAATTTGTAACGAATCAGGTGGAACTTATAGATTCAAACTATTTTTTAATAATTTTCATAGTGAAAAATAAACAATTTTGTCAATAATTGGATTTGACGGTTTGAAATGCCGGTTTGCCGTTTGGGCATGGGGCAATGCCTTTAGTGTTTTGTATCAACTGTATGGTGAATTTAATAACACAAAAGAATTTTTATATTTTAAAATGTTTATAAGTCCTTTATCGACGCGGTCGAACTTCGTGTAGCCATAAAACTAAACGTCAAACATTATTGTAACCTTTATCACGACGGTAATGACATCTGATGTGCGGAAACAAAAACAAACTCTTTTTGCATGCCCCATAGCCGATTTAAGGTGGATTTATATTATCAGTTCCTTTCAGTTCCTACACGTATCGTGTCAGATAAACAAAAATATTGTTACATGTATTTTCTATATGAGTACATTATTTATATTATCCGTTCCTTTCCGTTCCTACACGAACCGACACAGACAAATATTGTTCAAAAAATGGATGTCTGACGGATAGTATAAATTGATTATGTCTGACACGATACATGTAGGAACTGAAAGGAACGGATAATATAAATCCACTTTTATATTCAATGACATTCGAGGTTCGCAAAAATATTGAAATATGTATGTACAACATAGAAAAAACTATAAAGACAAAAATAAAATCCAAACAATTATAATGTTTTATGACATTTTTTGTTTAAATTTGGTTTTTATGTTTAAAGAAAACGAAATTTTGGTTTGACATCTGCATCTGCGGAAGTCTGTATTTGAATTTAAATTATCGAATAGGCGACAAATTGAAAAAATGTAAAATGCGTATTTTAAAAACAACATACAGGGTATCCCACTGGGACGAGTCCAAACGAGTAGGGCGTATAGCTGGATCAATATCATAAAAAAAGTCCACTACGCATATGCCCGGAAAGGAACCGTTACCCACTTCAATTGCATTTCAAAATGTTTAGCATGGCACACCACCTTGAATGATGTAATACAGCCAATTTACACATGCTTTCTTGCATCAGGGTTGACATGTTGTACCAATGGCTGGTCTCCACTTGTGTATTTTTCTCTTGACAAAAAATAAATGACATTCGGCTCATGACATTTTTTTTACAACTACTAACATAAAGAATATAACAAATTTCTCTTTTTCAAAATTCTCTTTGAGAATAAGAAACAAAATTTATTTTGGTAAATTCGATTAAAATAATTTTTGGAAATTTTTTCGATAAAATAATTTTTGGAATATTAAATTTATATTCCACAATTTATTATTTATGTTTTAATTTAATAACACAATTTCTATTTTATTTTATTTTATTTTCACATTTCACCTAAAATTTATTAAAAGGCTAAAATTTTCCGACATTTTGGTTGTCAAAATATTCAACATAAAATGACAAGAAATTGAGCATAATAAACAATTTATGCTCAATTGGCACAATGTCATAACCAGTGATATAAATACATGGATAGGGGATAGAACAAATTTTATGGAGCAACTGAGAAAGTATTAAGTGTGTGATAGGGAAAGAAAAAACCTTCGTCCTTGTCTTTAAATTCGAATTTTCGAATACCAAATTCAAATTTATGTGTAGGAGGCGATAAAGCAAAGTAGCTGTCGCCTAGAGACGGAAAAAACAAACGTTGCAAATTCAAAATATGCCAGATACAATAATATAAAAGTTGTAGTAACCATGGTAACAAATTTAAAACACATCTTAAAAATAAAAAACGAAAATTCAATTGAATGTTTGTTTATGCTAGATTTTTGACGTTTTACTCGATTTGTTGTTGTTGTTGTTTATTTTTCAGGGATGTATTTGAATTTTAAAGGAATAAATGGTTATTAATTCTTTAATTAGTGTACGAAAACTGGTAGCGTAATGTTTAACTATTCAAATTTGATATAATTAATTAATTATTTTCAATATAATTAAATATTATCCAATATTTGTCCCACTCAATTTAATCTGTTTCAAAAAATTTCGAAATGAAATTTATTCAAGTACGGCACTTATTCGGAAATACTTTTTTTGATAAAGAGGAGTATATAAAAGAGTAGTAAGACTATACAATAAAATTTGCTCCATTTTTAGTGACGTAAATCAATGTGATTTTTGATCAATCCCCTATCCATGTATTTATATCGCTGGTCATAACAAAATTTTTGAATATTCTGATGTTTTCTCCCTTGACAAAATTTCAATGCGCATGCTCAAAACCATTTTTGTATATGTATTTTGCATAATGTACTAAAAATTGTCACGAGAAAAATAATGGACTAGATTTTTTTTTGTCAAGAGAAAAATACACAAGTGGAGACCAGCCATGACTTTCGATTCGTTTTCGATTGTGTTTTGTCTCTTGTAACAAGAACAAAATTGTACGCTATTTTCTTCTTTCATTACAATTTTTCTAATGCGACCTTATGGCCGGTCTCCACTTGTGTATTTTTCTCTTGACAAAAAGAAAATCTAGTCCATTATTTTTCTCGTGACAATTTTTAGTACATTTTGCAAAATACATACACAAAAATGGTTTTGAGCATGCGCATTGAAATTTTGTCAAGGGAGAAAAAGATCAGAATATTCAAAAATTTTGTCATGACGTTGTGCCAATTGAGCATAAATTGTTTTTTATGCTCAATTTCTTGTCATTTTATGTTGAATATTTTGACAACCAAAATGAAATTTTCATGTTTTTTCGGAAAATTTTAGCCTTTTAATAAATTTTAGGTGAAAATAAAATAAAATAAAATAGAAATTGTGTTATTAAATTAAAACATAAATAATAAATTGTGGAATATAAATTTAATATTCCAAAAATTATTTTAAACGAAAAAGGAACCAAAATCAAATTTTTTTCTTATTCTCAAAGAGAGAAATTTGTTATATTCTTTATGTTAGTAGTTGTAAAAAAAATGTCATGAGCCGAATGTCATTTATTTTTTGTCAAGAGAAAAATACACAAGTGGAGACCAGCCATCAGCCTTCTGTATACTTTTCCTTTACTTCACATCGAAAAATATCGCAATCAAACTTTTTTGTGATTAATACTGGCTTTACACCGTAGATAGTATAATAGCAAAATAATATAATACTATTTTACTATCTACCGTAGTCGGTTTTACACCGCATAAAATATTTATGAAAAACAGAAAATTATAACAAAATAATGAAAAAGAATAATTTCAAAATACACAAAAACGTTTCTAGACTAATTTATCAATAATCCACTATCAAAATTTTCCTTCTACAATAAAATAAAATAAAATATAATAGGTATTAAAATTTGATAGCTATCAAATCAAAATATTATATTTTATTTTTGCTATTATACTATCAAACATCGGTTTTACACCGGATAACAAAATAGTATTATACTATTTTGCTATTATACTATCTACGGTGTAAAGCCAGTATAAGAGTGATGAATGAAAGTAGAAATAGAATGTTGTTTTATTTGAGCAAGCTGAGAAAGCTTTAGAAATAGCATAATTGAAAAAGCGAAATAGAGTGCAATTTTGTTCTTGTTACAAGAGACAAAACACTATCGAAAACCAATCGAAAGTGATGGTACAACATGTCACTCCAGTTTCTTTCCTCGCTTCTTTACCCCTCTGTCTATAAACTAATTTCGAACGTCATATTTTTCTGATTCTTTTTTCAGCAAACATTTTTTGTGATTCTTGTGTTTCTTTGCACTACTACAATCAAAAAAGATCAAGGTCGCGTTGTTTGTTTTCGTTTACAATTTTAGTTTAAATTTGTCTTTCCTTACGATCAGATGTTTTTGAGTATTCGCGACTTTCAACAAAGTAGCTGACATCTGGTGAAAACAATATGAACAAAATTTAACCATACAACAAAGGGGATTAGAACTGTCAAATAGTTGAATTTGACAATACTCGTCCCCTTTGCTTACATAGAAACCAGCGCCGACTACAGTTGATGGGAGTCGCCAATAGCGTTATAATATTAATTCTAAAAAGCGAAAGTGGAGAAATAAAAACAAATAATATTTTGTTAATAGTTTATATGTATTTGAATATTTATCTAAAATAAAACAAAAAAATTTTTGCAATAGTTTATTTAAAAACAATACATTAACAATTCAATTCCATTACAATATACATAACTAAATTAAATACATAATAAAATCCCCATGGCAGAAAGTGACAATTGGAGTCGGGAGCAGACCCTCTTATTGATTAGGGAGCTTGAAAAGCATCTCTGTTTATACATCCCATTCAATAATAATTTTTTAAATAAAATAATCAGGAGTGACAAATTAAATTTAATTTTAAATGAAATTAAAAAAAATAAACCGAATGTCACAATCGAAACGATAAAACGTAAGATTACTACTGTACAAAGCCAGCTCTGGAAAGAGAAGCAAAAAAAAATTTAATTCGAAAATAAGTGGATCAGGCCGAGACGAAATTCGCGACCTTAGAATAAAACTGTTGCATCTACTAGATGCATGGTTTTAAGAAAAAGAAGTTTAAAAATTTGAAGTGTTATAACTTTTCCATTTTATGGATAATTTTCATAGAATTGTGGTAGTATACTCTTTTGATTAATTTTTTTAAAAAAGTAGTTATTACATCAAAATTGTACATAATTATTGAACTAATTGAAGCTCCAAAAGTAGATACAACTATGTAACTGAACTATGACACGTTTAGTCTTGGAATAACAACAATGTATCTGGCAGATACAACATTGTTATTTTGAATGAACCACAATACTTATATCACTTTTGTAAATACAACTTTTTAATTATGGAAAATTAAATAAAATAATTTTATTTTACACGGAAAATTCAAATTACATATTGAAATAAAACTAAACTGTTATCATGTTTTCATTAAAATATAAAAGATATCGGTCGTTTTAGTTTTTATAACAAAGCTTAAAAAGGTATAAAAATAAAAAAAAATTGTTTAGTTTATACAGTCGCGAACAAAACATTTGCAACTATTGGATAACAAACACATGTACTTTCATTAAGTAATTTATAAATAATTTGAGTGTTATTATGTAATTTATAAGTATGTAATAGGTTAGGTTAGGTTTGGGTGGCGGGCCACTAGGACCAGCACCCGAATTCCGGTTCTATGGCAAATGATAATGAGAAATGATTTAATTTTTTTTTCGACTAGTCAGTTCACATACTCATCAAAATTCCGATTCCCGTTTTGCAGACGAGTTTCAATTATAGTAAACTATTATAGCATGCGTTATTTGGTTTACTGTATTATATTTTGACATTATTTTGTTGTAAAAACAAAATTTTCTATCAAAATATGTTTTTTTTTCAGACTGATGTTGATATTGTTGTGCTTTTCATATAATTATAAAGGTGTACCAAAAATGTATGGAAAAAAAATCAAATTAAGAAAACTATGTTCGTGATTTATTGTGTTGTGTTTCTGTTTACAAAATTCATGCAATTGCTTTCGCTACCCGCGTTCCATATTTGTGTGTGTTTAGTCTATCTACAGTTGAGAATTTATTACGACGGCCCTTATTTATATTCGGCCCATTTTTACCTACTCGTATAAATAATGCAAATTGGTGTAATTTGTTATCTTGTGTGATAAGTTTTGGAAACAACATATAAAAAATTGAGTCCCTTTCGGGCCAAATAATTTTTTTTTGATAAGTTTGACAAACAACGCACAATAATTTTAGGTTCCTAAATTTTCTTTCTGGGTTCTAATTAAAACCTACAAACAATTTGTTACTCATTGTCCATCAACTAATGTTATATCATCTACATAACACATTTCTCATAGAAAAATATTTCCTGGGTTTTTTGACATTCTTTATGGGTTTTATTTTCTCAGTGATCAAACCGGAATCGCATTTCCTGAGTTTTTATACCTTTAGGTTTTTTTATACGAATAAAACCCATATGAGAAATTTGTCATCGAACCGGAATTCGGGTGCAGGCATAGACACAAAAAAGGTCCGTAGCCGTATCACAATTTAAAAATTTTCCTCCAACTCATTGAAACCACTTTGAGCTTGCTATGAAGCGCTGGATACTCCTGACGGCCATCCTGCTAAGCTCCGTCAGGTCGTTGAAAAGGGGTGCCCCTAGAAAATTCAGTCTGTTTCGTGCCAGACGAGCACAGGTGCAAAGAAGATGAAGTATTGTCTCTTCCTCCTCTTCGTCCTCGCAACTACGACAGTAGTCATGTGAGAAGAAACCAAGTCTACTCGCATGTCTGCCTATGAGACAGTGTCCCGTAATCACTAAACTTTAAAGTAATAAAATAACTTTAAATTAAAATACGATTTTTAATTTCAATATTACTTAGAATTATTTAGTTGCATTAGTTGCAAATGTTTTGTTCGCAACTGTATTTCGTTTTCCAAAATTTTTTAAAGAGGCACTTGTAATAGTGGTCTAAGATGTTTTTATTTATTTATTTATTTGAAGTATTTTATTTCAATAATAATTTAGTATTAAAAGGAGCACACATGGAATCAAAGTAATCGGAACAAAAAAAATAATGAAGCTGCATCTATTAGGTATAAAAACCTCTTACTGTTTGGTGTTCAACACGAGCAGACCTACTTTTGTTTTTTACAAACAATAAAATTTTTTTTTAAATTTATACATATTGTGAAGACACAATTAAATAATACAGTAACGTAACAGTTATAACATAACAAACAATCAAAAGTTAAATTAGTTAAAAATTAAATTGGAAAGTTTTAGAAGACAAATTTGTCTTACTTAAGTAAAAGGAGGAGTCCTAGCGACTCCTCCGGTGATAGTGAGTGCAAAATTCTCAAAACTAATGAAGAAAATAGCATCCCCGTTAATAATGATGCTGAAACAATGAGTGCAGATTCAATGTCATTAACATCGAGTGGATTTGGTCTACTTCCTCAAGGAGAAGGGATCATTCCAGACAAAATACGAAAAATTCCACCAATAATAATCCGAGATGGAATTCCAGCTGAAATAAGAACGTTTCTAAAAGAAAAACAGGTTAGTGCAGCCAACTTTACTATTAAAAACATGTCGATTGGAGTTAAAATCAACATTTGTAACATGGATGATTATAATAAAATAAAAACTCTCCTGGTGAATGAAGAAGCTCACTTCTTTACATACGAAAATCCTGAAAATAGGCAGCAGAAGTTTGTACTAACTGGATTGTCTACAAACGATATTAACACTAGGTTTACGGACATTTCTGATATACCTATCTCTACGGTACGCGTCAATTTGACGCGTGTTAAAAAAATAAACATTTTGTAAAATAAGTAATTTATTTTTAAAGGAACATTGTCATACAGGTGTATTGACATCAAAATCATCATAATAATAAAAAGACAACTCGCAAGCTGATTGGTCAGTTCGGACAAAAAAATATAAAAAAATTTGGTATAAACTTTCCGTTTTATAAAGGGAATAGCGCAGCTAGTATCTCTATAAAAAGAGAACGGTATTATAGGTCCTTTTGTCAGGAGTAAAATATTTTAAATTAATTTTTTTTTAATTTACGCATTTTTCCAAATGTACATATTCAATTTTATGTGCACGTTTTCCACAAACAATCTTACAATTTCTACAAGTGCACTTACTTCTATTTGCTGATGTATGAGGCTCTTGAAGGTCAATATTTTCCTCAATTTCATTTTCTTTCTTATCGGCAAGTTCTTCGGCTAATTGGAAAATGAAATCCTTTTCTGGATATATTTGATCCGGTACATTCTTTGTACAGTATCCACGCATTTATGTGTGAGAAACCTTTTTGCTTTGATTTTGTTTGTTTTGATTTTGAAGTGGATAGTCTTTGTTTTTGTTTCGTTTTTTATCTCTGCTTTCTACACTACATACATTACTCTATACATAAGAACATAAAATAACCCTGAAACAGCCACTGGAGACGTGAGGTGACGA
This sequence comes from Tipula helvola, assembly GCA_963556165.1. Lineage (NCBI taxonomy): Eukaryota > Metazoa > Arthropoda > Insecta > Diptera > Tipulidae > Tipula > Tipula helvola. The sequence goes on from OY744481.1 coordinate 207,084,404, forward strand.
AGTATTTGCACTGCCTTACCATTGTGTCAAATTGACGCGCCCCCGTAGAGATAGGTATACCTCATAGCAAACTTCGAAATTCAAAGGCGTAGAAGAAAATAAATGCTGCCAAATATTCGTCTCGCGAAATGCATAATTGTAAGTAAAAGTAGTAAGAGATAAATCTAACCGATTTCCAAATTTTTCTATGTGAAATTGAAAATGCGTCAAATTGACGCGCTTCGTAAACCTAGTGTTAAAGACATTAAGGATGACTTAGCTAAATCAAATATATTTCCTCTTGAGATAAAGCAATTATCAGTGAAAAAACAAAGATACAACAACCAAGCCACTTATTTGCTCTATTTTAAGCAAAATGAGATTAAAATATGTAAATGAACTTCGAAAAATTAAAGGAGTTCTAAACGAAATAGTACAATGGAATTATTACGTCAGGCGGCGAATAGGTCCAACCCAATGCAGGAAATGCCAAATGTTTGGTCACGGGACAAGAAACTGTTTCCAAATTGCAACTTGTAACATGTGCAGCGAACATCATAATTCTTCATTATGTCCACTAAAAAAAATCGAAAATGAAGAAGAGAAAAACAGACTAATAAAATGTATAAACTGTAAACAAGGTCCTCCATCAAATTCAATTTTATGTAATAAAAGAAAGGAATATATTGCAATAAAACAGCAATTAAATCGCAATTCACAACAATAATAAAATACATACTGATAATCGACAAATTCATCAACAAAATAATGTACCGAAGTATCAGTACAATCAAAAATATTTTCCAAACATAAATAGTCACCTTGATTTCGGGTCTAGGCCAAATACAATCCAATGGAGTAATTTATTTGTAAACAACAACAATAATAATAATAAACGTTAAATAATAACTCACAACTCAACGCCAATCAGGACAAAAGTAATCTGTTCACACCTGAGGAGATTTCCAGTCTACTGAAAGAAGTGCTAACCAGATTAAACTCTTGCAACAACAAGGAAGAAATATTCTTTGCTATAACTTCATTAGCCTATAAACACTTATATTCAAATAAATGATCAGTCAACAAATAGCAAACAATTTTAAAATAGTTCTCTGGAATGCTAGAGGAATCAAAAATAAAGTAGTTGAAATAACAGATTTTATACACACAAATAAATTAGATATACTATTGTTAACAGAAACATTTCTTAAACCTAGTGATAAGTTCTATCAATGATAATGATGATTCATTCAGTACAAAAATATGATATAAAAATTGGGTCCCCCCGATGCATTATATAGGGTTCCTTTGATATATACGTAAATATTTTGCGTACAAATTATATGCAAATAGTTTAACTTTAATGTGCCGGTTTCTATTCTTCTACGTGTTATGCAAAAGTACCGTATATAAAGAAAGGGGAGGGTTTCCTAGTCTTTTTTATTTTTTGTACTGAATGACTCATCTCTAATATACTATGATCTTTGGTTCTATGTTAATTCAAATTATATAATATATAGAGCAGATAGACTAAATAACATTGGTGGTGGTGTTGCAATTATCGTGAAAAAAACTATTAAGCATAAGTTGTTACCATTTTTTAAAACTAAAGTAATTGAAAGTATTGGTATAGAAATTGAAAGCACCAATAAACCGATTAATGTAATTTCGGTTTATTTTCCTGGCACCTGTGTTGATGCAAGTATGTTAAATGATTTCAAGCATGATTTAAAAAAGCTTTCAAATACTAACAATGATTATATATTAGGTGGTGATATCAATTCTAAACATAGATATTGGAACTGTTCAAAAACTAACCGTGCCGGTAATTTAATATACAACGAAATCAATAAAGGTAGCCTTACAATAGATTTTCCCTCTCAACCAACGTATTACCCCAGTTCATCGCGAGGCGTTCCATCCACGCTTGACTTAGTTTTATGTAATAGGCACGGTTTAACATCAAATCTTTTATCTGTCTGTGAACTTTCTTCTGATCATAACCCGGTCTCATTTATAATCAATGCTAATCAAGAACTTCATGCTAACCCAAATCTAATTCGCTGTTATAATTTTGCAGACTGGAAAAAGTATCATAAGATACTAAAAGATAACATAAAGTTAACAAACTATACCAGCGAAAATATAAATTCTATTGAAAAAATACACGATAACATCACTCATCTGTCCGAATTGATCATAAAAGCCCAAAATGTTTCAGTGCCATTGTTAGTTAATCAGAAAACACAAATAAAACTAGATGAAGAAACATTAAAAATTATTAGATATAGAAACACTCTAAGACGTCAATGGCAGAGGACTAGACAGCCTTATCTAAGAAAAATAATAAATAAAATAACCATGCAAATAAAATTAAAAATAAATGAAATTCGAAACCAAAACTGGAATAAACTACTAAATAAACTACAAATAACAGGTAGTAAAACTTTCTGGAATGTAACCAAACTAATTAGAAATAAAACTGTCGGTCTTCCACATCTTAAAGTGGATGATAATATTTTAATAACACCAGAAGAAAAAGCTAATGCCATTGCTGAAGAATTTCATAAAACCCATTTTTTAACTAAAAATGCATCTCAACCAGCTCCCGAATTAACAGTAGCTAATTCGATAAAGCAATAAGAATCAATATCAAATTTTGAATCCAAGCCATTAATTACAACTACTAAGGAAATTGCACTTATAATTAAAAATCGGAAAACATCTAAAGCTCCAGGTTCCGACAAAATATCTAATAAATTGTTAAAACAAAGCCCTAAATATTTAAAGATATTGCTATGTTACATAATCAATGCATGTCTAAAGTTAAATTATTTCCCCAAAGCTTGGAAATTTGCTAAAATAATACCAATCCAAAAACCTAATAAGGACCATTCCAGACCATCAAATTACCGCCCAATAAGCCTGCTATGTGGATTGTCTAAAGTATTTGAAAAAGTAATTCAAACAAGAATACTTTCGCACCTTGATGAAACTCAATTAATTCCTAAATTTCAATTCGGATTTAGACAAAAATTCTCGACAGTTCACCAAACGTATAGATTATGTAAATTAATAAAAACCGAACTAAGCAAAAAACAATCATCAGGTTTTGTAATGATGGATATTGAAAAAGCTTTCGATACTGTATGGCATGACGGGTTGATTCATAAATTAATTCAGTTTAAATTTCCTGTATATTTAATTAAAATCATTCAGTCTTATCTACAGAATAGATCATACTCAGTATTCATAGGAAATGTTGAATCAAAAGTTTTTTCAATTCCTGCTGGTGTTCCACAAGGTGCTGTATTAAGTCCTTCACTATTCAATATATATATTTCTGATTTCCCAAAACCATTAGGTTGCACCATTTTTCAATTCGCTGATGACACTGCTATCCTGTCGAGCTCTATGGATCCACAAAAAATCATCAACAATCTAGAAAAAGCATATGCTGAAGTAGCAATCTATTTACACAATTGGAAGATAAAAATAAATAACACTAAAACACAAGCGATGTTTTTCACACGAAAACGTGTTCCACATGCTCTACCGGCGAGATGCATCAGTGTAAATGGAATTAGTATTCCTTGGAGTAAAGAAATTAAATATCTTGGCGTAATGCTTGACCAAAAACTTATATTTCACAAACATATAGGGCCATATTTATAGTCCGCACTACAACCACTGTTGTTACTAAAGCAACTCATTTGGTATTTATAAACCTCACTATAACAACTGTTTCAAAAAAAATCAATTCAAAAACAGTTGTTTTTCGAAAACAGTGACTACTGCTATAGTTGTAGTTTGGTCTATAAATATGGCCCATAGATTATACTATTAACAAAGTAACCAAACTATGTAATTAGAATTTAATATCCCTTTATAAACCGCAAATCAAGTAGGCTGTTTTCCAAACGCCGACTTATTTCAGACTTATTGACTTATCTGACGCCATCTTGAATAAGTCAATGAAGTCATTCCAATTGCTTTTATCGACTTATTTTGAAAATTGTTGACAATACACAATAATTAGATAGAATGTTTCCATGACACCAAAAATAAATAAGTTTTCTATAGGAAAAATTACTAAAGAATAAGTCACCTTTTCAGCAGACTTATTTGAATAAGTTCGAATAAGTCAATAAGTCGATGTTTGGAAAACAGCCTAGCCTTAATAATAAACTTCTGATATTTAAATCCGTATTTTCACCAATATTAACTTATGGCTCTCCTGCTTGGCAAACAGTATCTCTGTGTCATCAGAAACGACTCCAAATAATGCAAAACAAACTATTAAAAATGATATATAATCTGCCGTGGTTCTTTCCAATAATTAAACTTCATAAGCTTAACAAAATAAAAACTATAAACGAAAAAATCATTTGTTTGAACACTAAATTCAACTCGGGGTTGCCACTTATCAACAATTTTTGCACGGAAAGTTATAATTGAATTACATATTTCACGATGGTTGAAATACAAATTAGTTTTAAGTATTTAGATTAAGTTAAAAAATTACGATAATTAGGTTTTTTCAACTTTCTCCTAGAGGATAATATTAACATGGCATAATTCACAAAATAAAAATTAAATTAATAAAAAATAAACTAATAAAACAATAAATTAAAGATGTAAAGTTATATTCAAACTAAACATTTAAGGATTAAATGAAACTACTAATGTAATTTAATGCTAAAAAATATTTAAATAAAGATAAATTGAAATTGAAATTGAAAAACCTCTTACATTTTTTCAAACAACTTTTTCACCTCATGCTTACACATTCTACTTTGAGCAGTAGCTCAATTACAATAAAATGTACAGCACTCGATGAAATAATATTAAAAATTAACAACAATAATAATGTTAATAAAAATAAATGTAAAAACTGCGTATTGCCCATCAATCACACCACTCCAAAAATTTTGACTTAAATAATTTTGCCGATCATAACCTTTTAATTTCCAATGGAACTGAATTCCAAAGGGAAACTCCCCTAACATAAAAGTATTTGTTTTACGACCTACAACAATTTTTGACCGGAATTAGGCAGAAATATGATCGAATTTCCTAATACCAAATTTCCTAAAGATGTTTCCGTTTCAGTTACAATAGTCCAACTCGTATGAATGAGGGTGGATTTGTCTCATCAATACGTAAATTTTGTTCGCAAACCGAGACACGAGAATTGAGAATTTTGTATTCGTACACGACGTATAGTATTCATTTTTATGGTTGTGTTGTATTATTTTTGTTTGTTGTATTTGTGCGTTTTTTTAGGACAGTAAGTATCAAAAATTATTAAATCGGGTGAAATCGGTTGAATTTTTTGGTGCTTAGGTTCGTTTCACTTCTCGTGTTTTATACTTCTCTCTTGCTTTTGAGTTGAGATTTGTCATTCTACAAACAAAATAATTTTTGAGAGACTTGATTTGTTGTTTTTTTTGATTATGGAATAATATATTTTTTTTTTGACTTAAAGGATAAATTATTTTTCCAGTTTGTTATTAAAAAAAACTTTTAAATAAAATATTTTCGGTTGTTTAATGATTTTTAACATACAAGCACTTTTGATAGACAGAAGAAAATTAAATAACGTCAATTTCATAAAAAAACAACACTCATGTGGCCACTAATATACTCACATCTACCACTACTAAAAATTTGCGTTTATTCTACTCTCAATTCTCGGTTTGCGAACAAAATTTACGTACATTTAACCGTTCCTGAATATTCTAATTTCAAACTATACTGAAACATCTCTTGCAGATTCGTTGTCATGTTTGGTGGTTTCGTTTTTGTGTCAGATAGACAGAATTATCGTGTATATCTTTAGCCGCCTCTATGCTTGGGGTAGTAAATTGTGTTTCTCTTGACCTTAATATGTAACTTCCACATAGAGATATATATTCGTTATTACCAATATATTTTCAATTGAACTAACAATAAGGAATGGTCTTTTTCCTGGATTATTCCATAACGTGTAGCTGAATATTTTATGCAAATTGAATTTATTTAAGGGTTAAGCCAAATTGCTGTTGATATGAATGAGTTTTTGTTTTGGGCACGCCCGAACCACTTCGGGTAATTAGCTCGCAGGTTCGAAAACTTTAATTAAAATTTTCACCAGTGCACTTTCCCTAATTTATATTCCGTCCGTAGGCAGCAATATTTTTTTTGTGCTACTCAAATAATTAGTTAAGTTATACATAGGTAAAGTAGAACAGTAAAGCACAGGGCCGAATTCTGAATTTAATATGTTCTATAAATCAAATCAGAGGAGCAGACCTTCCTTTTCTTCGTCAATATGGATGACAAATATCAAGGATTATGTTCCTCGTTGTTTAACAATAAATGGCAGAATTTGCCCTGTTTGGTAAATCGACTGGTAATAATTCTTGCACTGGAGTGTAGTGGAATGGGTGTAGATGGTTTCTTCGAAGTACTCTCCAGATTTTATTTTTGCTAATACCAAGTTGTAAAGACGTCTCGTGCTAATGGTGGGATCTCTTCGTACTGAATTCAAAACTTGTTCGTCGGTATTGACTTCATATTGAATTTGGCTGACATTTTCGTAAGTATTCATAAGGGACCAATGTTCCTCGTTCTCGTAATCGTCAGTGAACTGTTTCAAACATTCTATGATCTGGCACCGCCTACCTGGATAACGGTTTGCGTATTCACATTCTGCAGCTCGTCCATTTCCGTTACATAAACCATAAATAATATGGATGTCGGCGAGTTCTTCGAATGTGTAGTGTGGCATTTTATTATTTCTGATTACAAACGCGCAAACAATAGTTATTTATTTCATACTATACCGAAAATCAATGATTACTTGATTGATTTCTGTCCGGGAAATGAATTATGACGGTACAGAACAAAAGTGTCCGGAAAACGAGCTATTACAGTACAGAAAAATATAAAACCAAATAAAAAAAAAAATAACTAAGGTAACTTGATAATTTGAAAATCATTTGGATTAGGTTAAGGTTAAGTAGCTGCTATCGCACACTTAGGCCAGCAGTGGCCCGTTGTGATACCACAGGATCCCATCTCCCCATTACTCCCGTTGAAACCAACCAGAGCTATTTATATAGCGTAACAAATCTCGCACTCCACAGTCCGCGAGTTCGTATAACGTACAACGTTTTATTTCATACTGCATGGGACATTAATTCGATTTTTTGCATACTAAATTGTTGTTTTTGTTTAAAACAATTGCTGTTGGTTTTCATAATAAATTATTATTTACTTCTAATAAAAGTAATTTTTTTTCAACAAGAACTACATTGAAATGTTAATATTTCAAAAACTATACATGATTAGATAAAAAACAATGAAACAATTTTGTATTAAATCGTCTGTTAAATTTAAATTTGAAATAAAAAACAAAAATTATTAAGTGAGTTTTTCGAGAAAAAATGAGTTTAATGAATTTTTTTGTTATTTCTCGCACAATTTTTTTAATTCCACCAATGTTTTCTTTATGGAAAATACCATGCATGATATTCCTACTTCCAGAGAAGAAAGAAGCACTCTGTGTCTTTAAAATTATAAAAAACAATTTAGTTACCTTAATTTTTAGAAGAGTTATTGGCATGCTAAGTGTGCCATGCTAAAAATTTTGAAATGCAATTGAAGTGGGTAACGGTTCATTTCCGGGCGGGTCCTATTTGAAACGCGATTTAACAAAACGCGATATTTCAAAACGCGATATGGTACAAAACGCGATATGGTACAAAACGTGATATTTCAAAACGTGATATTTCAAAACGCGATATGGTACAAAACGCGATATTTTAAAACGCGATATTTCAAAACGCGATATTTCAAAACGCGATATTTCAAAACGCGATATGGTACAAAACGCGATATTTTAAAACGCGATATTTCAAAACGCGATATGGTACAAAACGCGATATATTACAAAATGCGATATTTCAAAACGGGATATGGTACAAAACGCGATATTTGTATAGTCCTATTCAGATCTTAAAAATTTTTTTTTTTAATTGTTCTGCGCAGCTTCCAGTGATGTAGAAAAAAAATTTATAAAAATTTTGATGAGTCGCATTTATCTTAGATAGTAAACCTAAATAAAATAATAAATAATCATTGAAATGTATTATATTTCAGTTTTAATACACAAAACATTCAAAATGTTTATGATTTTATGTTATTACAATCAAATTTCATGTGAAAATTAATAGGTGTAAAAAAATATTGCACGCCTATGGAAACAACGTTAACATTTAATTTTCGGACGGACTAAGGAAAATAAATAACTAAATGTCAGTCATATCGATCAAAACCACAATAACGTAAAAAAATTGTTAAATTGCATTAATTCTTCGATTATCGATTTTAAACGATTCTTTTAAAATAAAATTATAAAAACATTTTGTGATTCAAAACGTTATAACATATAAATAATAAAATAAAATGATATAAATAAAAACCTAACCTAAAAACTGAAGTACAAATACAACATAAAAATGTAAACAATTAAGCCGAAATAGTACATCACTGTGTATCCGCCATGTTTTTTCTGCGCGTTAACTGTCAGAATTCCAGCGAGATTTGAATACTACTATAATTTTATTTTGACAGATTTGTAATTTTATTTTGTTCATTATTATAAAATTTATGAAATAGCATTCTGTTTTCTGGCTGTTTTTTGACACCTGTTCACAAAGTTAGTAAACGCATTTGACGGTTTGCTTAAGTTGCATTTAAATCTAATTATAAGCAATGTCTATATTTCGTTTTGCGGCATCTTTTGGCTCTCGACACATAAATAATGGCGTTGTCCAGTTGACTTTTTTTCGGTGGTTTATTGCTCTATTTATATTGAAAATTTGGTCTAAATACTCATTTGAGTTGTACTCTGACACCTCTAAAGACTGTGCACGTTAAAAAAATCTGGAAATACGAAATTGCGTAAAACAAACCACTGCATTTTTTTTTTGTATGTATTGTTTTATTATTATAATAGTGTACTTCTACTATAATGAAATGATCTCACACACAATGCATTTCGCTCAGTTCTCGAAATGTCGTCTGCAGAAGAAGATGTGCGCAAACGAATTATTTCAAAATACATACTTGGAAAATTCCGAATTGTTGGGTTTGAATATTTCCAAAGAGTTGAAAATACCTAAATCAACAGTGTATAGTCACTGTGTGCGGGAAGCCGAAAAAACTTGGTCTAAAATGCCGAAAAAAACTATCGTCACATATAAATACAGCATGCTATACAGTGTCATAATCCATTAAACAGAAAATCGTACCTGATCATTTACCAAAGAAATCGCGAAAAAACGCGATTTTTTTTAATTTTAATTGAAAATATCATTTCGGCGGCGAATTTAAAAAGGAAGAAATTAAAGATGATACAACTTTTATACTTTTTTCTTAATTTGTATTCTTTTATCTACAAAATGAACCCTATATCAATATTTTGCGATAACTAGTTTTTGTTTTACAACCAAAAATACACTAACATGCAATGCCGAAAATCAAAATAATCCGCCTACTTTGCTTGAAACAATACTAACTCAAGGTCACTGTGTACGGAAAGGTGAAAAAATTTGCCTAACATTTTTTGAGTTAGTAACGTGGAGGAGAACTGCCTTCAAAAGGTTTTTGGAGGAATCGATAGACAATCGTCAATCTTCGGAATTATATGCATGGTGCATTGTGGAAATCAAACCACGTACATATATCAGTACAAACAGCGAGTGAATTATTCTCAATTGATTTGAAAAAATTCGTTAAATGACGATTACGATTTATTGCTTCATAGATCCGAACATTTGGAGCCAAAATGTTCACTTGTTTTAAATCCTTTGACAAAGGAATGGATTGCCGCTGCGATAGTTTCAGGTGTCGTACCATAATATCCAAACGATTTTGAGAGATTTTAATGTGATTGAATGGCGCAGTGACATTTGATGGTTGATACATTGAAACAGGTGTTTCTCATCAGATTCAAATGTTAGTGGTAAATAACATATTCTTCAGTTGGGTTTAATCTTTCCGGAAGAGGAATTTCATCTGAATGCGGCAGCGGTATATGAGATGGTGATATCTTGTTTGTACCGAGAATATAATTTACGCACCCATAACATTGAATTGGATCATGTACTTGTGGATCTATCCATATGATCGGGATACCAAATGACATTGCGGCTTCAGGTTTTGCCATTTATGCAGATGGAAAATGCTTGCCGTACAAACAATAGACGGCGTCCAATTTACACCACTAGTAACATTTTGTGAAAACTATAGTCGATATAAATCAGCGGTTTCATCAATTATTTTGCGGCGATTGGTCATAATTTTAAATTTTCCACACACGTAACAAAAGCAATTGAGTTTTAAACATCTATTCATATTTCAGGAGATTTCACAAACCGATTTTCACTTCATTTTTTGTATTCTTTTGTCACTTAATTTACCTAAATGAAAAGCTTTTTATTTTTAATTTTATATTGTAGTTCTTACTTCTTCCTTATTGTGACAATTTTTAATTTTTTTAGAAATATCGATTTCGAGGATAATTTCTTCTTCGGTTTCTTTTTTACTACTATTAGGTTTTAGGTACATAATTTTTGTTGAATCTGTTTATCTTCTGTTGCTGTATGTTGTTGTTTGGCACATCCTTTGTTTTTAAGTTATGGATAAAATTAAGTCGTAATTTTTATTGGGTTTGGTATTGATTTTGTCGTTAACTACATTGTTGTTGTTTTTGTTTTTGTATATTTCCAGCTTTTCTAACCTATCTAATTTTGGTCCTTTTTGATGCTGGGTAAAATGGTTAAATTTTTATTGAATTCAGTATACCTATTTGGCAAATTTATTTCAACTTTCCGTACCATGCATATAGTTCCGAAGATTGACGATTGTCTATTGATTCCTCCAAAAACCTTTTGAATGCAGTTTTCTTCCACGTTACTAACTCAAAAAATGTTAGGCAAATTTTTTCACCTTTCCGTACACAGTGACCTTGAGTTAGTATTGTTTCAAGCAAAGTAGGCGGATTATTTTGATTTTCGGCATTGCATGTTAGTGTATTTTTGGTTGTAAAACAAAAACTAGTTATCGCAAAATATTGATATAGGGTTCATTTTGTAGATAAAAGAATACAAATTAAGAAAAAAGTATAAAAGTTGTATCATCTTTAATTTCTTCCTTTTTAAATTCGCCGCCGAAATGATATTTTCAATTAAAATTTTAAAAAAACGCGTTTTTTCGCGATTTATTTGGTAAATGATCAGGTACGATTTTCTGTTTAATGGATTATGACACTGTAGAGCATGCTGTATTTATATATGACGATAGTTTTTTTCGGCATTTTAGACCAACTTTTTTCGGCTTCCCGCACACCGTGTAGTGTTTTAAAGCGATACATTATCAACTGAAAGAACAAAAGGTAGGCGGTAAAAATTATCTGGTTAATTGAGTAAAAACGGATAAGAAGGTCGTCCGATATTTTCAGAGCAATCCCAATTTTCAGTAAGTGATGTAGCGTGACTCTTGCCCTTCCTTAATAAAAAAGAAATATCCTGTGTATCCACTATGTTTTGGCCGGATCTTGCATCATGTCATTACGCGAAAGATGTGATGAAATGGTAGACTTTGAATCGTCAGAGCCAACTTTAATGTATTTTTCAAAATGAAAGTTCGAAAATATATTTTAGAAATAATTTAATTTTAATATTTCTGCCATTAATACATATTTACTTAATACCAATGTAGCCTTCTTGTACATATATTGTTGCTAAATATATGTAGAAAACTTGTATATAAATAGTTTACAATATTTTTGCTTTTTTCATTAAAAAACTTGAAGCTAGAAACCACCATTTTTACTATGAATTCCTATGGAAAGCAGTGAAAAGTTGTACCACTAAAAAAGTTTCTAAAAAATACGTCATAATAATTATGGCTCTATACTCTAGAAGGCTCTGGTTGTCCTCGTTTCTAGTTCCTTTGTAAAAGTTTCGTTTTTTACACTATGTACCTATTTGTAAAATCAAGGTTGCTCTGCAAATATGGCAAAGTATCAAATTATTTATTAATTTGAAAAGCAATCAGCCGTTAGTTAGACATTAATTGTACTGAATATCCTAGTAAAGATGCCGCCGCCCGCCATAATTTCAAAAAGCAAAGTATACCACGTAAAAGTTAGCAAGAGTAGCAACGTGTAAGGCAGAAGTACTTGTGAGTATTTTGCAACGTTAAATGGAGCACAGCGGTTGTGAATCCGAATTAACGTATAATCACAGATAAGAATAGACAGATGTACATCTTGTATGGGCCAAATTTACATTAGAAATTTCAATACCAAATTCTAATCTAATCCTTTTAGAGCAGGACGTATATATTGTAAAATACAATTTTGTTTGAAGTTGGTTTATGTTTGATTTGATATAATCAAAATAGCCATGCCATGTTTGCTTTGATATAACCAAAACAGCCATACGTAAAAAAAGATAAAAAGAGACAGAAATGTACGTCCTGCTCTAAAAGGATTGGATTGGAATTATTGTATTGAAATTTCTAATGTAAATTTAGCCCATACAAGATGTACATCTGTCTATTCTTATCTGTGGTATAATTTTAGACTATAAATGATATAAAGTCTAACTAGGTTTTTACATTTTTATTTAAATTAAAACTGTTAAATAAATTATATCGCTTTATAATACCTTTAGCCGTGTCATATTTTCTTTAATTTTATTTTTAGTCCTATATATTTTAAAAATGGTGAAATATTAAGTGTTTTTTTTTTAAAAAACCTCATTTAAAAATTGATAGCAACTTCTTATTTCACGACAGACGCACGGCGGCATCTAATCGAATTTTGATCTAAATTAGCTGGATAATTTTATTGAAATGAGTTGAATTGCTGATTTTCTTGTAGTTTATAGATGTAATTTTGATATTATGTATGATCAAAGAAAAATCCTGTAGATAGTATATACATAGTATATCGGGTGAACCTTGTCCAATAGCCTTTCATTCTAGAAATGCTAACGTTTTGAGCATTGCTCGTTTTTTTATTGTACATAGTTAAATCAAAACCGTTAGAAACCCTATTCTTTTACAGACCAATGGGTTTATAATGATAATTTCTTTACAGTACATATTTGTTTTACCTAAATTCTTGTGACAAAGTAAGTTTATATGAGAACTTAATAAACTCGGTTTAGTCTTGTAAAATATTCTTTGATTCTCTCTAATATGCTTTACCTTGTAGGAATGTACTTACGAAACAAACAAAATATTAACAATTTTCAACTAGTGATTTTAGCTGCAACTTTTTGTTCGCAAATTTTGGAAAAAAAACTGCTGGATTGGATCCGCCGATTAGCTGCAGCTCAAACCCAATTATGATGACCTACTCCGGGACCCTACTTTTTTTTAGGCAAGAACTATCGAGGGCCGGATAAAATATTTTCGCGAGCCGTAAGTTGGGGACTGTTGGCCCCAGTATATTAAAAGGATTGCAAAATATTATGTACATTCATACATTTATACACCTACTTATAGCCACCTCGTACGTAGAAAGTGCTAACTAAAATTTGTTCTCATGATATTTCACATTTTTAACTCCACCAAATTATTTTTGGATCGCCCAAACATACCTGTTTCTTAAGATTCAGATTTTAAGATTTTTTCGCTTCTTCTAGGTGCCTTCAGTCAAACGATTCTTAACCCATTAACGCCCGCCTTATAACGTAAATTCTTCGAATCTAATGGTCAATGGATTTAAAATATGTATGTTTGTTTCTCGATTATTTGTCGTTGGATTAAAAGGTCGTTACCTTAAAATCAAAAACAATATTTTCATTTAGCCAACAATGATGGAATTGGAATTTCAAAACGTTGGATGTTCAAAGTAAGATCGCTTATAAATATGCTTAGAGAACAGTTTTGCCAGTGATGTTTTTTTCACAAGGATCTTTCAATTGACGAATCCCAGCGGAAAGCCATTATGAGATTCGGGTACACAAAATTGGAGCATAAGCAGTTTGAGTGGATATTGTTGCGCTTTCGACATTTATTGTGGAAAACCAGCAGATGAATCAGGGTTAAGGACGCCCATTTTTTCGCAAAAATTAATAGTTTTTCTTTGAAATTTTTGCTGTACATATTTATGTTCTTTACTTATTATCACCTTGTAATTGCAATTTGAAAGTTTTTTTACAGGTAGTTATTTTTTGGGCGTTAATGGGTTAAGACTCACATTTCAAGATTTTCTGGGTGGCAATCAAATTATTTTAAGGGGCTTAGAGTAATTCTCTAAATTCGCATAAACTCCGTCGACTGACACACTTGATAAATAAATGCTTCTGTACCTAATATAATTTACTATTCTTGTCGGGGCAATACGTCGACTATGAGGGAAACGTTATCATATCCAATATTTTAATTAAAAATTCGGCTAATTCATAATTATCTTAATTAAATTTGTTAGGGTCGTTTACCCAATATCGGAATCTCCTCGATTGTGATGTGATAGATTATTCTATTTGTTCGTTTTCCTGCAATAAGGTACCTACAATTTCCAATTCCCAAAAACAATTTACTAAATTTAGAATATCTAGATTATGGGTTTAAAGGTTGGTACACATTGAGAACGAGTGGCGGGAACGATATTTCACTTTTTCAACGAAGTATGTAAGAATATTTTTAAAATAGTGAAAATCGAATGTTTCTAATTAACGATAGTTTGATTATCCTGCATTTTCAAAATACAAAATTTTAACTGTTTTAATACAAATTTTCAATTTTCGCCATAAATAAAAAAATTAGCGTCAGTCGTAATTTTTATTTAAGAGGTTAAATTGAAATTTTTATTAAAACTTTAATTTTATGTTTTATTTTTAGTAAATGTACAATATTTAAACAACCGATAATTAAAAACTTCATTTTCACTATTTATTTTCACTAACTGTTAGATCTTGCATAATATGATGAAAAAGGAAAATATCGTTCTCGATGTGCTCCGATCTTTAAACTCTGTCGTATTCTAGATCAGTGGTGTCCAAGCCAAATAAGTATTTCCAAAGAGTAGCATGCCGTAAGTTGGGATAACTATTGCGGTGGCTCTGATACTCATTCCAATGTACTAAATCGGGTGGACACTCGATATATAAATAATTACCGCATTGTCTGTATAGCTGATGTTTTTCGGAGTTTATTGCTCTATTTATTTGCAAAATTGTCTCAAATAGTCATTTGGCTTCCACACCACTTTTCTAGATATTCTAAATTTTGAGAATTTTCTTACCATACGGAGAATTTCAGAGGTATGAATTATAACAAAAGTTTTATAAACGGGTAAGTTAGATTTATTGGAAAAAGAAAAATATTTTAACATTTAGTCGATTCTTCTTTTATTTGTATTTCTCAAAGATTATATTTTCTTGTCGGTTGTATCGATCTATTAATTTTGAAAATATGCTAAATTAAAAATTATAGATGAATTAATATTTTTTTTCAATTTATTAATATTTTTTTTTATTTTTATTTTCAGTTAAGCCTGCGTTGTACATCATTTTTATTAGAAAAGTTAATTGCAAAAGATAAATTAAATTCATTTATATTAAATTTATATCCCGGTAATAAAGGATATTCATTAGCATTTAGGTTAGATAAAAAGACTACAGAACTAACAAATTCTCAAGATAATTCATCTGGTGGATCATCATCAAATACATTAATAAATAATAAAAATGTAAGTAAATCGATTTTAAAAATTATTTATTTTTTGCAAATGTAAATATTTTTTTAGACATCAAAAACTGGTGCTGCATCCTTATCATCATCATCATCATCAAATAATAAGCTTAATAGTAATAGTAATGTAAATATAAGTAACAATGAAAATCTTCAGGAGACAATGAGGTGGCCTTATGAAGATGAGGATCTACTAGAATCAATAGATAATGAAGAACTGCCGTTAATTTTAGTTGATATTATAGAGAAAAAATGCCCACATTTATTTTACTCGGGTTGCGTTATTGCTGAAATCAGAGATTATAGACAGTCGTTTCCAATTTATACCTGTGATACTTCTCATGTTCTATTGAAACCCACCAACCAAACGCTATTTGCGGATGTTAATTTAATTACATCAGAAGGCAATTGGAGTTCTGAGGATAAATTACGTTTAGAAAGCCAACTTGTTTTAGCAACAGCACAACCGCTATGCTTAGATCCTAATCCAAATATTGGCGTATTATCTATAAACCATCAGCATACTCGTAACTTATTAAATACACCATCGATACGTCGTCAATCAAAGAAATTTTCACAAGTAGCGATCAATCGAAAAAGGAAATTAGATCAGTTTACGCATAATTACGGTTTAGAATTAAGTGACTTTATGCAGAAATATCGAAAGCGGGCATCAAGTAAACCAACGTCGACCGGTACACCGAATATTGGTACAATAAATAATTATCCTAGAAAATCAAGTGATATACTACCCATTCGAACTCCTAATCTTGATCTTCCGGCATCTTTAACGATACCCGAGGAGATAAACGTTGAAAAATTTGCGAAAACATTTGAAAGACCAAGAGAAACAAAAGACTGCCAACCCCAATTAATTGAACAATACATATTAGAAACTGATCGTGCCGATAAACAAACCTATCACATAAAGTTATCTCTGTATCAACGACCTTCGAATTATGAATTCTTAGGGGAATTATATGTCGATAAAAATCATCGAGATGGTGAACGGAACGGTGAAGCATGTCAATTTTCACTAGGTACTCGTGCACATGCGAATCGATATATTCAACAGTTTACGGAAATATTTACTGAGGAAGGTAGAAAATCGGTTAAAATTACACATTATATACCTGGTCAACCGCCTAGAATTTCGTGTACGGCGCGAATGTGGGAGCATAGAATACAACAGCAAGCGGCAATTCAGCAACAGCAACAATTGCAGCAACAACAGGTTATTCAGCAGCTAAATCCTATTCAGCCTCAGTTGAATAACGTAACGCCTACACCGCAACAAATTATAGCTGCTGGTTCATCAACAAATGTAATTAATATAAGGCAAACACCACAACCACAAGTTAATCCACCAATGTATCAAAATTGTACTACACAAGTCATCCAGCAACAACCGCACCAGCAGCAGCAACAACAGCAGCCACAACCAGTACAACAGTTGCAACAAAATACACAAATTACTGCAGCATCTGGGAGTCAGTTGGCACAACTAAATTTAACTAATAATCGGCCGGTTCTTCTGGTTAAGCCTTCTTCAGCCAATATTACTAATTTAACAATAAATACGCAAACGAATCAACAAGCTCGAGCCAATATGGGAACTCCAGTACCAGTCTTGGTAATTGTGAAATATAAAAATATTTTGCAAGAATTTAAGTAACTAATAAAAAGCTAAATTTCAGCAAGCACAACTTCAGTCTCATACAATTCAATCGCCACAACAAATCCAGCAAATTCAACAGCAACCACCGGAGCTTCTAACACCAACAATTCATTCAACGAATCCAGAAATCAACGCGCTGGCAACTGGTCTTATGAATTCGGCAAATCAATTTCAACAGCGATTTGCTGCAGGTAAGTGTATTTGAGGAGTGACGGATCAAAAGTGGCTATTTACATTTTCCAACATGTAATTATTTTTGTTCTATAATTTTTTTTTCGATATCAGAATGGACCAAAAGTGGCTATTTCTCTATCAAAAATGTTCATAAATTCAGAAACAGTCGAAACAAGCCATTTACTACAAAAAAGTAATCTTTAAATGTGCGTTTAAAACATTTAGATCTAAACAACAAATATTTTTCGAATAACGTAAATAGCCACTTTTGATCAGACACTCCTCATTTGTGAGTAATCTAAAATTATTGAACTATTTAATTTTTCAAATTTAGCGAAAAGCCGACAACAACAGCAGCAGCAGCAGCAACAACAACAACAACAGCAACAGCGTCAACAACAAAATTCTGGTGGTAGCAGTAACGCAGCAATAATTAGTTTACTGAATAGCGCACCGGCTGCAATGACCAATTCACCAGTGTTAAGTAATAATCAGGTAGCAGTTGATAATTTAATGGCACGGAAACCAACCGTTGAAAACACAATATTACAAACACAACAGTTGCCCCAAAAGCTGTTCAGTACAACAACGGGAAACCCAACAAGTGTTAGAAAATTAAGTACCAGTCTCCAAGCAACCCAGCAACAACAACAACAAGCAGGGCTAAGTCGATTATTTAATCATTCAAATTTAATAGCTGTTAGTTCTGTAGGAAATCAAACTCAACTTATAAACGTTCAGCAGCAGCCCGACGGATCTTATCAACAAACTGGAAATGATCGAGTAAGCCTGTCTGCCTTGGCAAGTCAATTAGCATCTCCACCGGCTGTTATGACTAGTCCTATTATACAGCAAACACCTGTCCAAAACAATCAAAATTATTCTGTTAATAATTTTCCACAACAAGGTTCAATAACAAAACAGGTTTTGATTAATAGTGTAAATCCTCGGCTGTTAGCAACACAAGGCGGAAACACAATACTCCATCGAGAATCTTCAGTAACATCACCTGGTAGTGATTCCAACGCATCCTCTTCCTCGACAATAGGATATTCAATGTCTGGTTTGAACGCTCTACTAACAACTTCACCATCACCTGTATCATTTGATTTGAATTCCAATAACAGTAATTCAGCATTAATTGAAAGACTCACGAGTCCTTCATCGACAATAAGTGGCCAATTTACCGCACCGTCACCAAAGAATATAAATATTCAGCAGTCGCAACAGCATATTCAAGTTCAATCACCTGCTTCTATTAGTCCAATGTCTAGCCCGCCACCGCCACAACACCAGCAACCGCAAACCACTACTTTGAATCTTCAGGGATTAAATTTGGCTAGTTTACAGGGAGCAATTTCTACTATACCTGGATTACAAAATGTTCAAGTAAATCCATAATTTGTTGAATTTTGTATATACATGTATGAACTATTATTTATTCATTAGGTTCAAATACCAGGAATTTCACAGCCCATCTCATTATCGCTATCTGGACCGACAAATACAAACGCATCATTAAATGCGCAACCAACTAGTTTACTGGTGTCCGTTCCAGTGACAAATACAACTCAAGTAAATCAAATACAATCGATACCGTCGAGTGGTGCAACCCAAACCGTAGTATTAACAAATGCACAACCAGGTGCAGGTGGCGCTTCTAATCTATTATCTTTACCTATTGGTACGTAAATATAGTTATTAGGTGGTGGGTAATTTAATTTTTTCTATAAACATTTTTAATATTTAGCTCAATTTGTAACTACGTCAAATGTTAAAGGATTAAATCAACAGACAATACGAACAACAAATAGTGGTAACCAACCATTTCAATTGGTTGGTACTATACAAAGGCCTAGAGGGATACAAGTTGCTGGATCAAGCTTGGTTAATACCAAACAATTATCGGCTCGTGCTCTCATTACAACACCTCAGCGAGGATCAGCTTTAAAAATTACAACACCAATAAATGGTAAGTAGTTAGTTTTATATTTGAATTTGATGTAGGCACATGATTAATATATTCGTATTTGACAATTGTTTTGTGAAATGGGTTAACATTTTGTATTTGAACAAAAGCCACAGATATCAACTATTTGCTGCTAAATTTGTAAGATGTTTTTTTTTGTTTTTAAACAAGCCAAGAGAATTCAATAATATTATACAGAGGGCTGTACAAAATTATGGTATTAATCACATTCCATCTTCAGGCACTAGATCTTGGGCGTTCGTATGGGTTAAATTAAACTTTTATTATATGGAAAATAGAATGTGGAGTTTTCAACCCTAAACGTCTCTTAGGCCTGTATTAGGCTATAAAAGTTATTTGACAAATATATTTTATAAAATATTTTCATGCATTTTATTTTATAAAAGAACTTTTAACAAATATTTTGCTATATTACACTACATCAAAGATTTTATCATTTTTTTCATGAAATTTGACGGGATAAAGTGGAAATTCTCCTATTTTTATACTCTAGGCTTTTTGTATTATATAAAATGCATTTGCTTCATATTCACTTATTAAACAATTAGTTATTGAATCACTCCAATTAAATTTATTTTCCGCCATTTTTACAATAAAATACGATTTTTTAAAAATAATATTAATTATGCAACGTCAAAATCTTTTATTATATTTAGCCGCAAGAAGCTAAATATAATAAAAGAAATTTGATAAAACAAAATAATTTATAAAATATGCATATATCAAAAGTCTTTGACAAATATATTTTATAAAATATCTTTGTCAAAGATCTTTTATAGTCTAATACAGGCCTAATAGAAGGTAGACCACGAAGAGCATACAGTACAAATTGCTTTTGAACACTTTCAATTCTATCTGAATGACACTTATAAAATGGTGACCAGATCTGAGAAGCAAATTCAAGAATAGACCGAACAAAGGACACATATAGAGATTTTAGTGTAAGCGGGTCACAAAAGTCTTTACAATTAAGCTTAATGAAGCCTAACATAATGTAAGCCTTAGCAATAATTGAATCAATATGTTTTGTAAAGGAAAGATCAGAAGAGAAAATTATACCCAAGTCAGACATGAACTCAACTCTGGCAACCACCATATTATAAAGAAAATACTGCTGAAGAATAGGTGATCGCTTTCTAAAAAAAGAGATAACCTTACATTTGGCCACATTCAACAACAATTTGTTGTTAAACGACCAACTGCAAAATGTGTTCAAATCACTTTGTAACTTTAAACAATCAGAAATTGAAGAAATCGGAGCGAATATTTTCATATCATCTGCGTAAAGAAGGCAATGTGCAAATTCAAAACACTCCACAACATCATTAATAAATAATGAGAACTGAAGTGGACCAATGTGACTACCTTGCGTTACTCCAGAAGTTACACGAAATAAATGAGAAGCAGAATCATTAATCTTAACGTATTGTGACCGGCCAAACAGATAAGATTCCAACCATTTGATAGGGATGAACTCACAATTTAGTTTCTCTAGCTTATAGATAAGAATTGAATGATCAATTTTATCAAAAGCTTTTGAAAAGTCAGTGTAAACTACATCTACTTGTTGCCGGCCCTCGATGCTGCTGTATAAATGGTCACAGAATGCAGCCAAATTGGTAATTGTAGATCTTTCCGGATAAAACCCATGTTGTGCAGGAAAAATAAGAGATTTCACATGAAAAAACAAAAATGTCTGCACCATGGCTTCGAAAAGTTTGGGAATAGCAGAAAGAATAGCAATTCCTCGATAGTTGCTAATTTCACATCTTTTGCCAGATTTAAAAAACGGACGAATGAAGGATATTTTCCAGGGATCAGGAAAAATCCCAGTCCGAAGGCTTTCATTAAAGATGTGAGTAAGCGGAAGAGCTAAACTTTCTGTACAATTTTTTATGAGGATGGGTGGAATGCCATCATGGCGAGCCCCCTTATTTACATCAAGAAGAGACAAGCAGTCATAAACCTCCGTTTCAGTGAATTTTAATAAATTGGAACCAGTACGATTACAAGCTAATGGAGACGTGTTATGTGATGGAAATGATATCGCGGATGGTTCGAACACGGACTCAAAATATTTGGCGAATAGATTGCAGATATCAGGGAGTTGACTCGCCAATGAATTCTGATAAATCATCGGTGAAGGAAACTTAACTGCTTTCCTTTTACCATTGAGGAAATTCCAGAATTTTCTTGGATTGGACGTTAAGTCCACTTCAATCTGCAATATATAGTTATTATATAGGAACCAATTTAAAATTTTAAATTCTTTTCGAGCTGCATCGAATCTAGAATAAAACTCAGCACCATGTAGCCTATATAATGAATGAAATTTGTTACGCCGTTTTTCCAGGCGCAGTAGTTTCCTATTGTACCATGGTTCACGAAACCGAGGTTCATTTTTAATTAAAGGGACATACCTTTCAACACCAGTCTTGAGTAGTTCATTGAACAAAGAAACGGCTTCGTTCAAGTATTGCATTTTTCATGAAAAATATTTATCATTATTGGAGTATGGTAGACACTCCCACATCCAGTAAAATCCTCACATGAAGAAATATCCGAATACATAACATCAGATGAAAATACTAAATCCAATAGTTTTCCTCGACTGTTGCTTATCTGGTTCAATTGCTTGGTTGCTATACTCGCAAAATAATCGGTGATGGCCAATGCTTTTTGATCGTTAGAAGAGGACGTGAGAACACCATCAACGTCAAACCAAACAATGTCTGGAAGATTGAAATCACCCATGATCATGAGTTGTTCATCAATATGCACGGCAGACGTATTCTTGGCTTTCCAACAATTATAAAATTAACACCATTAAAATTCTGACCCAAAAAATTCTAAAACTTTCCGATACTAAATTTCACAATAAAAATTTAAAAATTTTAAAAGAAGCATTATTTCGCAACCAGTATCCGGAAAAATTGGTAAACCACACAATTTGGAAATAAAAAAATGTCCAAACAAATTTTATTTCTGGAATTTTATAAGACGTTCAGCCACAAGCTTAAACAAAAACTTGTTTTCTAAAATTAAAGATAACACACCTTTAAGGGGGTAACCTGGTGTAGCGGCTTCAAAAAATCGATTTTTCTTTTTTTGCTTAAATCGATAGTATATTATCCATAGAATATGCCCTCAAAGCGAAAATGACGAAATAACGGCTTTTAAAAGTACAGGTAAATTTCCAATAATAAACTTTCCTCTACCTTTCTCCTTGTTCAGAAACTTTAAACGCGTTTTTCTCAAAACCATGTTTTTGAAACTGGCGTGCATGATACCTCAAAAAATTCTCGATGGATCAAAATAATTCTATTTTTAAATTAAAGGTGATTTAATTGCCTTGAACTTATACCACATATTTTGTACTAAAAACATTATTAAGAAAAAGTTATAAACAAAAGAACGTGCAAAATTTCTGCAAAAAAACGGATTTTTTTTTCAAATCCTGATTTTAATAATTTTTTGTAATGAAATAATTAATTTGTTAGGTATATCTACAAACTACACTCATAAACTTTACAAAAATATATATTTTTTTTAATCGGATAATTCTACGAGATGCTAGAGTGCATGCCGTGAAAAAAGAATTTTTAGAGGCACCTTCATATTTTTTTTAATAACTTGCTTGAACTTCAATATAATAATTTTAAAAAATTAATTTGAACTCTTCAATATGTACACAAATGAATAGTTTTTTTTATTTTTATTTTACAAAAAGTGCTTAATTTTGGCGTTCTACACCAGGTTACCCCCTTAAAGAAACAATCAAACGTTGTTTATCAGGTACAACGTAGTTGCAACGCTACCTATACAGGTCAGAAGAAACAATTTTTAGAAAAAAGATTTTACCAACACAAAAGTGACATAAACAAAGTTCAAAACTTAAGCATTAGTGCACTTACACGACTTCTAAAAAATGCAAACCATCAAATCAGTTTAGATAACAAAAAATTTCTTGAAAAACAAAAAAAATTACACAAAAATCGATTTTGGAAATGCTACAAATTAAATTAAGTACAAATTCCTTCAATGCCGTTGAAGAATATGCTTATATTGGCAACTCACATGATTTGTTCATCTAAATTATTTTTGCCTCATGCAACTTTATTTTTTTTTTCAAATGTACAACCTTTTTTACATGAAATCGCCTTACTATTTTAGTTTCGGTATGCCTCAAAGGTGCTCGATTGGATTAAAATCTGGGGACTGCGCTGGCCAGTCCAGCAATACAATGATGCTGTCTTTAAATCAGTGCATCGCAGTGGCAGATATATGTAAGAAGCATTATCTTATTAGAACTTGACGCCACGTAAATTGGTGGCACCAAAAATGCTCATTAACGAAGGCATCAGCACAGTTTCTAGCACATTTATGTAGTTTTGGCTGTTCATGGGTCTTTCAACAGCCGCCATGCAGCACCAGACCATAATGCTGCCGCCTCCGTGTTTCACAGTAGGCACCACGAAATCTGGATGATATTCTTCACCGATACGTCGTCTCATGAAGGTCACGGCGGGTGTTCGAAATACATGAAAATAAAATCAAAATGACACCTCTTAAAATATTTTCATTTTTATTGAAAAATAAGCCTCTGGCTGAATGATGGTTATTTTTCATTATAAAAAAGGGTTTAAATGCTTACCTCAAAGTTAGATTCATCGAACCACAGAACATTTGACCAATCCTCTTCCGTAATAAGTTGATGTTGAAGAGCCCACTACAAGCGATTCTTCTTGTTGTTTTTTGAAAGCCAGAGCTTCTTCCTAGCTTTGCGCTCTTAGCTTCTGCCAGTCTTCTTCTTGCCGTTCAAGCACTTATAGTCTGTTCAATGTCTTCTGACAGAGCTGCAGCGATATCAGAAGAAGTTTTTTGCTACCTCTAACAGACTCTCATATTAATTTTCTGCCCTGGCGTTTTCTGCCCGTTCTTGTCTTGTTTACGTGAAACCGAGTCTCCGTAAACATTTTAATATCAGATTTCACTGCACATCGAGAACATTTCACCAACTTGCTTACCTCCACTTAAGATTTGCCTTGTTCATGCAAGACCTGAGTTCTCACTCTTTTTTCAATAGACAGCTCACTTGTTTTAGACATTTTAGAATTAAATAATGTAAAATTCGCCACTAGATCACAGACAAACGTACTTTGCGCTGCGAATGTCAAATAAAGGCTGGCAAAACATTCGAAGTATTTTGTTTTTCAAGAAATTGCATTTCCTTTGTTTTAGTCGCCAGAAGTTTCATGACCCTTATAACAGGATTATCTATGTTTTGATTGAATTTTGGTAATACCGCCTTCACCTTTGAATATAAAGCGTTTGCTATTGTTTCTAATATTTTTTACGATTCAAGTGTTCAAGTGCCTAATACTTTTGGCCAAGGCTGTATATTCAAGTTAGTTTAGTCAAGTAGTTGTTTAAAATGTCGTCGAATGTTCCGCAAAACTTCATAGTATTGGTAAATTTCCAAAAAAATTATGATTTCTGAACTACTCCACTTCATTTTTGTAGATGTCAAAAATGTAATCTTCACTATTTTTATAAAGTAGTATCTCAGACGACTCGACTTGAATACAAACGTTGTGAGGTCCTCTACTTTACTTGAAACTTGAAGTCAAGTAAAATTAATTTGAATTCAAGCAAAATAACACGTTCATATTGGTCAAGTAGGTTCAAGTTACTTGAATTCAAGTACTTGAAATCAAGTAACTTGATTAATGAGAACGAGGCTTAAGACCATACTGAGTTTTGAACAATTTATCCCGAAAACACAAATTTACTTATTAATTGTTCGGGATAATTTAAGGTTCAAACACAATGATATCCGTTCCGAAAGACGGAAACTTCAATACTAGAATGATGGAGAATAAAATGAAACCCACTTTAGGATCAAATTTTAAATTTTTGAGTTGGCGGAGCGGCCGAGGTGGTGCAGAAAAAATCAAGCGGAACGGAACGGGTATCATTGTGTTTGAGCCTTTAAAAACGGTGAAAGTGGATGAGAAAAATTTTCAATTGAAAATGATGTTGCAAATTGCAATAAGACACAAGAATTTCAACCAACGGCGTATAAATATAATATATTTTCCAATTAGTATTTTGAATTTCAATACCATTAAACATTTAAAACGTTTACAACAAATAAACTTTGACGGAATATTAACACGCAATTCACCAATTCGTCCCCAATCCAGCTGATGTCAATCTTCGATGTTAGGTACGACATACTATTTATTTAATTATATTATGAAATTATGAATCACAAAATTCTGCATTAGGCATTCTCAACAGAATTTATGTATTAAAGTAATTTAGTAATTTTGCATTTTATTAGTTTTCTAGAATTTATTCATTCAAAGAATATGGTATTAGTTTTGCTGGAAATGTCAAAAATTTTATTAAATGTATGAAGGTTTGAATAAACAGAACTTTGTACCTAATTACAAAATTTTTAAAACAGAGTTGTATTAGGAGTGTGCATTAATTTTAAGGAATTTTAAAGAGAGTGGCATAACTAGTACTATATCGCATCGGGTGATATCGTTGCTAACTTTATGCCAAAGTATCATGACTAGGCTTTAATTTTCTGTATGTGTTATTTTGACGGTGTCAAAAACGTTATTTTTTGATCGTTGAATATGTTGAATTTTGGGCTAACAAAACGCCATTTGCGGGAAGCTTTACTTTTTAGCTTCCATTTGACGAAAAATGCTGCGGAAAGTCAACGAATGCTGTTGGAAGCTTATGGTAATTAATAATTTTGCTCCATCGATTTAAACATGTGAGTACTGGTTTCTATAAAAGAGGTGATACAGAATATAAGGAAAGTCCAGGCCAGCCGATAAAGTTTGAAGATGAGGAAGTGGAACCTTTACGCGATGAAGGTCCCAGTCAAACGGACGAAGAATTTGCAGAATCATTATACATATGTTGATCGGTCAACGGTTTCCCGACGTTTAAAAAATGCTATTGAAATGATTCACAAGATGACAGCTGATGTAAAATGGATACGCTACGATAATTTGAAGTGCAAAAAATCATAGTGCAAGCCAGACGAACCACCAATATCGACGGCAATTCCCAATATTCATGGCACCAAGCTCTTCATTTGGTGGGTGGGTGTAGTGAATTATGAGCGTCTCCAACCCAATGAAAATATCACTGTCACCTGTTACCATTCATTCATTTGTAACCATTTTTTAACAATAAACCTGCATTTTTACCATAAAAACTTAAAATTAATACACATTTCCAAATTGAATAGTTTAGTAAAAATAGGGGTTTAAAAAAATAGCTAGCAAAGTCTTCAAATAAAAGTTGTGTAGATATTGAAAGTACAATCATTTTGTTTATTTTGTACCATTCAGAGCTATTACCTAATTTTTTAAGTTTGTGATGCGCTTTCAACTTCGGTACTCGTGTTCAATTTTCCGTTTTTATACTGAAAATTAGATATTTATATGGAAAACTAAAAAGGTTTATAGTAAACAAAAGCTGCTAAATTACTTCTTAAACTTTTTTGTAAAAAAACAAATCAATACCTCAAAATATATAAAAAGTATCTCAAAGTATATACTGCAGAGTTAGAAATATGCAGAGTTCAAATAGGATTGAAACCGAGTTAAAATAATCGAAAAAAAATTTAACAAAAAATCATTTCAGATGATTATCAGATTAATTATCCTTTTTGTTGATCACTATATATGTGTTATTTTAATTTTTCCAGCGATATTTTGTCTAAAAAATTGTAATTTTCAAATCCTTGAAAATTAAAGTATATAGACCCGGACCGATATGTCGGAATAATCTTTTTCGAAAAAAAAATATTATGCAAATTTATTAATTAAAATCTTATTGTTTAATATATTTAAATATATTATTCGTACATATGTATATTGCTTTCATTCTTCAACAATATAGCTAACTTAAAATAAAAATTACGAAATGGTGTGTATGAATTTTTCTTTAATTTTGTTGTTGTTTTTTTAACTCTACTCTACTCTTTTAACTCATTTTTAGAGTAGAGTTTAACTCGACTCGACAAATTATTAGGTCGAGTCGAGTTTAACTCGACTCTGTATATAGTGAGAGTTAAACTAGGATTAAACTCGACTCGACTCGCAGCATATACAATGTAAATGATTTTTTCTATCACGAGCATAAAACGCCGAAATTTAAAAGTTCTTAGCTCTGACAATTTGAATCATAAATAAATAAAGTTTATAATTTCAATGTTCCAAGCTACAACTTTTATGAACTTTGTTGATAGCTATTTTAAATTTTACCTAGGTACATTTAAAACACGTTTTTACCATCTTTAAACATGGCTAAGGAACATAATACCAAAAAATGAAAATTTCAAATTTAGTATTTCCAAAAATGTATAAAAAAAACTTATTTATTTAAGGGATATTTATTATTAATCGTATTTGTAGTAAATAATTGCGCACACAATTTTGTTCAGAAAAATAATATTATGCACCACCGTTTTCATAAAAAAAGTTTCTTGAACATCTGAAAATGTGTTTTTCTTTCGTTTTTTTTTTATCGCAGTTCAGCAAGCAACAGATCAAGGACATTTATCCTTTCTAGTTACTGTAGTAATTCGTTATGACGATGAAAATTTAATTACAGATTTATGTCAGAAAAAACATTGGTCCGATCGGTACCTAAGTTATAACTCTTGGCTTCCAACGTCTTACAAAACAATGCGGTATTCTTGGTAGCAGACAAAATTTCGCGACTTTCTGATCTTATTGAAAATTTCAAAATTTTAACTGATTCAAAGTTTTCAGTCTCTATATAAAGATACATTAACGCTAATGAATAAAAATTCATAGTAATTTCACTAATTGCGTAGTTAATTTCTTGTTAACAGCAACATCATCACAACTTCAGACTAATCTTCAAGGTAATCATATTGTAATGGCGGCCCAGCAACAGCACCAAATGAAATTGCAAAAGCAACTGCAACAACAATGTAATAATGCAACCGGTACGGGTATGCCCCAAATTATAGCCAAATCTCAAGTTGGAACACTGAATGCAACAAACCCGGGCGGTAATGTTGGTGCTATAAATGTTAATAGTGTTATAACAGCTGCCCTCCAAGGAAATCATCGAAGAAGATCTGGTACTGAGACAAATAAATAAAAATAAATTAAAAAATTAAGTATCCTATAAAATAAAATTAAAATTATATATAATTAAAAATTACAAAAAGAATTTATTTAAGTTTATAGACTTTAAATTAATTAACAAGAATATTAATTATGTTTAAATTTTGTACATAATATTTAAATTATAAGAATATAATTATAAAAAAAGTAAATATTAAAAAAAAGATATTAAAAAATAATTGTTAAGACCGATTTTATTCTTTATTATTCATACTTATATATAATTTTCATTTTTCTTTAATTATATTAATTTATATTATTCTTATTATGGTTTACTGTAATACATTAAACAAATTATGTATATTTATACAAATTATAGTCGTTTTTAATTTTGTATTTAAAAATAATTTTTTAACTTCTTTTTTTCGTTTCGTCCACTTTAAACTATTTGTAGTTAGTTAGTTAAAAAACAAAATTAAAATTGTATTTAATACATTTAGATGAAAATAAATGAAAAATTATTAATGAATTAATAAAAAGAGTTTTTAAATTATATTATAATTATAAATATTTGTTGTATGCAAATAGAATAAAGTGAACTAATCTAATAATTTTATTTTATTTTTTTAGTTACTTAAAATGTAAAATATAAAAAAACTTAGCTGAAATAAACATATTGTAAATTAAATTATATACTTATAAACAACACTAATAACAACTAATTTTTTTTTAATTTTAATTTTAAATTTAGTTAAATTTGTTTAAAAATGTAATTTTTTTCTAAATAACCTTTTAATTGTTATTATTTTATTTGATTATTTAAACAAAACAAAATGACCTATATTAGGTAAATAATATATAATTTATTTTTTAAAAAATAGTTAAAATTTAAACAAAAATAAAATAAAAAACAAAAACACCTTTTATTTTTATATATTTAAAATAAAAAATTTATAATGACTATTATAATTTACATATAATAATATATATATATGAAATGTAATAATTTTAAAAATGCAAAATGATGGCTTTAAAATACTAATTTACTTTCCGGAATATGTCATATAAACGTATATATTTACACGCAGTAAACACGGGCTTTTTCGATTGTTGATTCTAATTCCTTATATTAATTTGTAAATTTATTTCTTTAAAAATCTTTAGCTTTAAGTATATAAATATATATAACCAATAAAAATCAAGCTTGAAAGCAAAACAAATTTTTATTATCAATATTAATTTAAAAAATTTAGAAAGGTTTGCATTTAAAAGAAAGTTATTATTTTTTTTTTTCAGAAAGTTTATTAGTATTTTCATTTAAATTATTAAACTAAAAAATTAATATATACACATATAAATATTATTATAGACAAAATAATAATAGCCTTCCATTTATTCAATAATAATAGATATAAATAAAATATTTATATTGTATATATAATTTATATACAAATATAAAAATTTGAAACAAAAAATGAAGAGATACATTTTTTGTAAAACAAGATAAATAGTTGCCATCAGAAATGTCAATACATTCAAATTTAGGATAATGTACAGTGGCGGAGGGCCAATATGCTTAGGGTAAATAAATTAAATTCCGTAAAATGCGTTTACCTTTCTCAAAAGGTACACGGAATAAAAAACTGTAGGGCGACTTCTACATCAAATAAATATATTCGATAAACTTGTTACTATTTTCTTAATTATAATATGCATTTAAAAGAAATGAACTCACGTCAAACATTAGCAACATAACTTCCGCTTATTCAAAGCCCGATATCTTTTTGCCTTGACCCTGTTTAATAAATTTTCTTGTTCGATAAGTTAATTCTTTATCGAAATTATTGAGGGATAATAAACTGGAAGATACATTCTTAAATCTCATTACTTTTAATTTCTGTTCATTTTATGTTATTTTATTTTATTTTTATTTAGATAAAAGTTTCAAAAAATACAATAATGGAAAAGTTAATTTAATGTAAAACCCGGGTAAATTTTTTATGTTTAGATTATTAATTTTGTATGGTTACACGAGTTGAGTTGAAAAAAAAAATCTACCGTTTAAAATCGACTTTAAAAACTGCATAAATCCGACCGTTTTTTTTTTATTATCAATTTCAACATGGAATTGCGTACATATTGACTTAATCTACAAAACTGTTTAAACCGGAAAGGGATTAATGAAATTTGGAAATACTTTACCATCTAATGCAATTGCATGATCATTCCAATTTACTGCCGCTTGAAAATCAATAATTTTGAATGTTTGATCGCAAACAAACATTATCAAAAAAGTGGTGAATATTTTAAAAATTATGGACGTCGATCAGGTTTATTCATAATTTGTAATTTTTCGATTAACCAAAGTTGTATTTTGGATTATATTTAGATAACCGATGGTTAAAGCAAGAAAATCTACTTCGACACTGCCAATATAGCGTTGCTGAGGGTGCTACATAAAACCAATGCACCAATATAGCGTTGCTGAGGGTGCTACATAAAATATTGTCACTGGCTCGCACAATTGAAATGCAATAAAAACATACTCGTAAATTTTAATGTTTGGACAATTTTAATTAATTTATGTTTTGAATTTGAAATAAATCTTACTCGAATAAGTTCATACAGAGATTTCGTTAAAAATATTTTTATAATTTTTACATAATCGCTTTCACAGGCACACGTACCATAATCCAATCTCGAAGTGAAGTTCGAAACTCTACGGACTTTAGGCATTGCTCGACATTAGGCAATATATAATTGGAACAATCGTTTCATGAATCGTAACGCAAAAAGTGAGTAATTGCCGCTTGATAATTGGAACTACAGCAAAAGTGCCATCGATAATCAATAATTCCGCATTTGCCAAAAGTGTTAGACTAAGAAGGGTTCCAAAAATTATATTGCGTTCTCCCCGAATTTGTCATCAGACAGAATGAAAGCTTCACCTTCAATATTTTTAATGTCGTCAGGAATAATGATATCAGCCAAATTTTGTGGCTCTCTAAATACACCCTTAGGCTGGCGGGCGATCTTCATTTTCTGAGCAGCCTTGATTGGAGTCTGTTTACGGACATCAGCATTGTAATTTAGCTCGCTCGACAAAATAATTTTAGACGGAATCATCGCAGTTGTCGCTGCCAATGTTCGAACTTCTGTATTTACCATGTGCAAATGTTTTTCACTAGCGTCAGGATCATGAACATGTGGTGATGGCCTGATAGAAGTTTTGTTGCGGTCGTCAGTCAATTTTGTTGACAGTCGTCTCTTGCATAACAGCGAACACTTTTTATTACAAATCCAGCGAAAGCAATTTGGCTCCACTTTTTTTCCAAATTATAAACATAACCATCGACCACAAGCTTATCTTTACCGCGTTTCGATTTTACCACCTCTATTATCTCCATTTATTGAGGCCCGATTGTATGAACGAGGATAAATGATTAATTCTCTGATTTAGCGTAGTTTGCCTTGTATGAAACAATGCAAACTACGCTAAATCAGAGGATTAATCATTTATCCTCGTTCATACAATCGGGCCTAAATATAAGCTAAGTAGATATTCTCACTTAATACTACTTTTAAATTACCTGATTGCTAAATTTCGTCGCATTTGAGACAAAGTGTCATTTTATGATTGGTATCATTTTTATTTTCCCTAGCCTACTTTTACAATCAACAATAATTCGGTATTTTGTATTCCGCTGCAGTAGTAAAGCCGCCATGTGAATGACAGATAATAGTCTCAAATCAAAAAGATAATGAGACACATTTTGGTTTATTATTTTTTTTAGCGTCTACAGCGGAATTTTAATAAGTTTTCGATAAGTTTATCGAAAATTATTTATTTTTATTTAGTTAAAATCATACTTTAGAAATATGTAATTGATTTTTTCTTACAACTAAAATTAGGCAACAATGTATTACAGGCAAAAAGAACTACCTAGTTCATTCAAATTGCTACAGTGAAACTTATATCCTTGACTCCTGTGACAAAAGGTTTGAAAGTAAATTATTAAATCCACTTCGATAGTAGATTATAGTGTGCATGTACTTTAAACATTTACTGAAACTATAGAATTTTAAGATATAATGGGTTGGGGCAAAGTATTGAGAGATTTTTGTTACTAGATGGTGTTTGGTTATATCGAGCAACACTCATCAGATCGCGTCATACCGACGCGCGTTTGAAATGTCAATTTCAATCTAGGATTTTCATGAAGATAGTTTTGTCTTTCGCCAATCATGTCAAAAGTCATATTTGTGTGAAAATGTGTAAATTTTTTTTAAAAAAATCGCTATATTTTGCAATTTCACTACGAAAAATGCAAAAACGCTGCCCAAGCCCGGGAATAATTGTATGGTGATTACGGTAAAGATGCTTTATCGAATGCAACAGCATGTAGATGGTTTGCTCGCTTCTATTCCAAGGGAATTGTCTTCCATCATATGACAACGTCAGACCACACGTTTCTTTGACCCAGCAAAAATTGAGAGAGCATGGCTGGGAAGTTTTGATGCATCATATAGCCCGGACCTTGCATCCTCTGACTACCATTTGTTTCGATCTCTGCAAAACTCCCTTGATAGTTAAAGTTGGCTTCAAAATAGGACTGTGAAAATTACTTGGGCAAGTTTCTCACCGATAAAACCATGGAATTATGAAACATCCGAAAAAACGGCAAAAGGTCATAGATAATAATCCCCAATATGTACTTAAATAAAATTCATTTTGGATAAAAGAAAAATTTAATCGAAAAATGACGAATGAGAAATCTCTCAATACTTTCCCCCAACCCAATATATGACTAGTTTTTGTTACTATCATTCTTCGAACACATTTCAAGAACTTTTGTAGAAATTGAAATTATATTTTAAAATGAGTTTTTAAAATTTATATTCTTAGAGTACCATCAGACAAAATAAAAATCAAGCTCCTTTTTACTAAATTTTATATTGATAACGAATTTGAATAGGCGTCAAAGTAATAAAGGGCCTAGGTAATATTTCAAAATTATTCGTATTTTTGAATTGATAAGTCTAAAAAACAGTAACAAAAAAAATTAAGCAAAAAATGCAGCATACATTATTTGTCCGAAATAGTAGAAATGATTATGATGAACAGTTCCTTAATATTTAATAAATTCTAGTCATACAAACTATAAAATAAACACATTTAGTAACCACGAGGCAATTCTAACAATTATCGAATTTGACAGCAACTACGAATTTTGATAAGGCGAACTTCTAAAATTCGAGTTAAGCGCTTTATCCACTGAAAAACGAAAAGAAAAATCGGATTTAGTTTTTTCGATATACATACTTATGTAGTCACCCCTATTATGATTGACGAATCGATCGAAAATCGACACGACTCTGTATTGCATTTTCGTTTTTTCATTTGATAAAAACAATACAAAAAATGAAAAGGCAACACGGAGTAGTATACCATAATAGAGGTGATTTTATGTACATATTCCAGAACGATTGCTTTGTGTTCGCTAAAATCTTCTGGTTCTTGACCGAAAGTACCATACAATACTAATTTCAATTAAAAAAATTAAAAAATATTTTTAATTGGCTGAGAAAACGAAAATTTGATTTTTTCGTTTAGAAATAATTTTTTTCGAACGAAAAAAATTAAATTTTCATTTTTCTCTTTCTAGTCCAGAAGATTTTTATGAAAACAAAGCAATAATTTTGGATTTATATCGATAAAACTAAATCCGATTTTTCTTTTCGTTTTTCAGTGGGTAAAGGGCTTTAGGTAGTTTCCAATTTTTGAAACATTTGTATATTTTAATTGAATTTTAGAATTTAATGTGATATTTTGGCATTATTACCATCATACATCATGGAACTTAGACTCTAATAGCATCTCTTCCTCTTAAGATCTTTCGAACCTTGTTTACTACATTTTAAATGCTGTCGGCACATCGAACCATTTTGCACTAAAGTTATGTCTGTCGGCTCACTTTATAAATAATTAAATGTTGAGGAAATTCATGAAATTAAGTATAATTTAAATCAGAGACCTGAAAGGAACAAGTTATATAAGTTACAATTAACTACTTTTTCCAAAAACTTGATTGTTTTTTTCACGGTCTCATTTTTGTCAGAGCCAGTGGTTAAACTTTGGTCGATTGTAGTAGATAAGGAAAAATTATTTATTTCTGTCAAGTTATTCTGTTGCAAAATTATCAAAACAGTTAGTGTCGACGGTTTTGAAGTATGCGCCATGAAGGTCAACAACTTCAAGATCATGTCAGCATTTCAGAGATACTTGGTATATGTCACAAGATATTTAGTAATATTTAGAAAGAATCATTCGCACTGTTAAAATTTAAATATTATGTTATGATTGACCGATCCAGAGGAAATCCCATTCGGTAGCCTCCGTTGTATACTGTACCAAGAAGAAATATACAGCGATACACTTTCGCGGTATTTTATGTAACGGCTTCTTGTTGGGTTTTATATATTGACGTTATTCTATATCAACCCGTCAAACAAGGTGTTACGTTTACGTAATACTAGCGAAGAATTTTGTTCATACAACTCTTCGTAAACGTAACACTTTGGTGTTGCAATAACGAAGCAGTTATGTCGTTCCCGTCCTATGATAATTAGACTTTTTGCGAGGAGTTGTCAATGTGTTAGTAGCTCGTAAACAGTTTGCTTGAGGTGGTGCATTTACGTCACGTGATTAGTGAAATAATAACGTAACATTTTTATCGATATTTATACATTTTCAATTTTTGATTTGCAATTTTTCTTTTCTAAAAAACTTATAGTTTCTTAAGAATTTTGGTATTTATTCTAAAAAAAATATTAGGCCACAAATTATATTTTTCTAAATCAAATTGGGACATTAATTATTTGCTTAGTTATTTATTTATTAAAAAAAAAATTGATGAACACAAAAATACGTAATGGCGATCGAAAACTCAAAACTAAATGGTTATCGTTTCTTTATATTATTCCATTAATTTTCATAAAGGAATTTGGTGTTACGTTTACGAAACATCAGCGAAGAATTTTGCTGTATTTTATTTAAGTGTGAGAATGTATTAGTGCAAAGCCAAAAAGTGATACGTTAATAGTACGCTTATGCGACGTATTTTGCGAATTTTTAAGCGGTATTTTTTATTCTCTGATTTAAAATGCAAAATTTAATTTTTTTCGGTGTAAGTAAGTTAGCAAACTTTTATTTCTGTTAGGAATGGTTTGGTAAGGAGTATTTCGTAAGGAGTATTTCGAAATCTAATAGATTTTCTGGATTCACGGCTTTGTCTAGTATTTCCCACATTCATTTTTTTGTTTATCGTATTTATAAAGTTCTGAACTCAGGAGGGCAATTTGTGAATTTGATTCGAACGTGTTCGACTCTTCGAACGATAAGATTAGTATATGATTTGAATAAGAAACCAACGAAACTGATTCAATTCAAATAAAAATCCAATACTTCGAAGACTGGAATACGTTCGAACCGAATTCACAAAAAGTCCCCCGGTATACGTCCTCTCTACTGAGTATAAGAATACTCCATATTCGGCAGTATATTATAAACAACTTACTACTGTTAAGTGTGTTCAAAGGCAAAATTAAAATTGCTCTTCATTTACAGATGGCAATAATATCATATCATCAATTTTTATATTATATAATTAAATTAACTTATTAATTCGTTTCACACTGTTTTCATCTTTATGTAGAAATACACAATACCCAATTTTTTAACAAAAGAAATTATTTCTTTATTTTTATTAAAAAAATTACAATAGAATATAATTAAGTACAAATTGATTTTGACTAATTTTGTTATATTTATATGTATATATGATATAGGAATAACTCGGATTCAGAAAATTTCCAAATTTCATAATACAGGAGTACCTTAAAATACCTTCACTTTGTAGGGACATTTTTGTAGAAATTGAAAATTAAATTCCTTTTTTACAAATTAACGATTATTTCGGATTTTTCCTAGGAACTTCAGGAATTTCCTGAATTCGGGTTCTTCCTGTAACATAGTCGTATATAAAAATGAAATTAAATTTTAGTTTTTGAGTTTATTTAAAAGTTTAATATTTTCGATAAGTTTTAATAATTTGAAAATAAATAAAATAAAATCGGCGTTTGTGATTGTAGAATTAGGTAAAGAAAGTTTTGTTTTAATCGTTTAATCATTAATGAATTAATTATGCTATTATATATGTACATATATCGTACCTTGAAAACAAAAGTGGCATTATACAAAATTATGTATTTTTCAGTATGATCGTTTAAAGTTTTGACGCAACAATTAACTAAAATAAGCCTCCTGCAAAAAGTATCCAAACTATTAGAACGGATGTCTTTGCATTAGAAGCGCTTTTTTTTCAAGTAATCTAAATGTCGTTATAACTCAAAATTGGTGTTTTTGGCATAGTGCCACTTTTGATTTCAAGGTGCGATATATATATATATATATATATATATATATATATATATATGTATATGTATTTGAGAGTGGTTCTTATTTTCCATTTTTTGTAATTTTAATGGGTCACCCCCAATTTTCTTCTACCTACAGAAAAACTTATGTATACAATTTTTTAGGTCGTTTTAGTTATACTTATGTTTAATGTGTCGGCTGTACTCTATATTGTATTCCTCTTATATACACAAGATCGTTTAAATTGCATAAGCGCCATAAAAGATATTAAGATTTTTCCATAGTTTCGTGCATGTACTTATGTTTATAATGCTAAATTTCAAACCATTTTAGCGACCTTGTGGCTCAAATGACCTAAAAAAAAATGTGTACATAGGTTTTTCTAGAGGTATAACCAAATTGAGGGGAGACCCATGAAAATTAAGGACCACCCTAATATATATGTATTTTATATACATATATATGCCACACTTCGTCCCTGATATATATATATATATATATATATATACATATATACATTGTGTTTGTTTGAAAAGTTTCCACCGTAATTATCTTGAAAACCAAGCGCTTCTGAAACAAACAAAGTTTTTGTTTCTTAACATCTGTTATTTATTTTGTAACTTTGTAATATCATTAAACTTTGCTAAATATCTTGAAAAATGAACGGCAAATAAAAAATATTTGAAATTAAAGATGTTAAATTGTTTACATACAATAACTGCTGCTTTAAGTTCCTATTCAAAAAACTACTCACTCGGAACCATACAACTTTTGTTTGGAACTCTTTTTTCCAGAAACGCTTGGTTTTCGAGATAATTCGGGTGGAAAAATTTCAAGATTTTCTTTATAATTTAGTTTGATAAGTTAATAAAAACAAAATAAAAATTACCAATTTATTACAAAAAAAGGAAATAAAATATAATATATGGTGAGTTCTAATTCGCAGCGTGATAATAATTATAAAACGGTTTTTAACGACGATTTATATTAGGGAATTGATTTTTTAAACAGTAAGAATATCAAAAATTTCAAAGCATATGCCTCTTTGTTTCTGGTCCATTTGAATTGTTTTCTGTAGATTCCTACCTCAAACGTTGGTTAACGCACAAATAATAAACATTTGTTTACTGTTTGTTTCAGAAAAATCTATTTCTATATTAAATTTAGTTTAGATCGCAGTCCCTAACAAACAAGACACTTTGTGACGAGAACTAACAAAATATACGAGTATGCCTTATTTTAAGTATTTTCACTTACCATTCAAAATCTGTGCTAGAAATTGGTGCGTTGTTAAAGAATTAATCTCTTTGATTGAATATTATTTATTTCTAATTTTTTGATTGCAAGTGTTTCTCTATTACCTTTTTAATTAATTTTTAGTTCGAATGTTATAAAATTTAACTCCTTATTATAAACACTATAAAGGCACCAAATTT
Source organism: Tipula helvola (assembly GCA_963556165.1). NCBI lineage: Eukaryota > Metazoa > Arthropoda > Insecta > Diptera > Tipulidae > Tipula > Tipula helvola. Next base: position 207,122,988 of record OY744481.1, read on the forward strand.
CAGCAGAGTAGAATTTCTCGTATGTGTACGGGTGATCTAGCTCAACTAAAAACCGTTATTTGTAAATATTCAATATTGAATAATACTTTAAACAAATTATTTAATATGTATAATCAAAATAAATATAAATACATAATTATAATAATAAAATCGTAGTTAGACTATTTATTTAAAAGCAAAAACAAACAAACAATAATTGACTATTCTGTAATTATATTGAAAAACAAAACACTTAAAACAAAAATAATTTAAAAAAGGGAAAATAATAAATTTGTATATTACTACAAAAACAAATAATTAATTAATATTATTAAAAACTTTATGTATTATATAAAACTAAAATTAATTTTGTATATAAAATAAAAATGATAAATAAAATAAAATTATTTATAAAAAAAAAATTCAGATAGTTATGAAATATTTGGCGCGAGTATGTGATGTTAATGCCATATGTGACAAAATAAAAAATAAAATAAACAAAAATAATAACTATAATTTTGTTATAAATAAAACAATTAATATTCAATTTTATTGTTGTTTATCAATTATATTTAATAATAAAGAAATATTCAGGAACGTGGGTCGTCTGTAGTAAAGTTTTAAACGACGTTGAAATTATGATTTAAAATTGACGACTTCTACTTTTGGTTAGGAGGTTGTCTGCAAAATGAACTATTTACTGAATTATTTGCTGTTTTTTTAATTAGGTTTCTATACAAAATACAATGCATTCATCAGTCGATACAATTTAATTACATTGAAAAGTTGACGATTAAAGCCGCAACTGGATAAGCAAAAACACAAGGAATTTTAACGAGGATTTTATTAATATTATCTATTATTTATTTATAAGCAAACTTAACGTTTTACTGTGATTTTTGAATACATTCTCTAATAAAAATTTGCTTACACAGAAAAATAGAGCTGTGTGAATGTGACGAAGAAATAATTGTAATTGAATTTGGTTGTAATAGAATTCGCTAATACAACCTGCACAGTACATTCTGTATATATAGAATGAAAAATTGTGGTATACGTATAATCAGGCCAGTCGCCGCGGCCTGATGAGAAGGATTGATTTTTTCATAATCATGAGCTCATCAGTTCGAAACTGGAATGAATTCTCTTACAATTCTTTCGGAAATTATTAACTTCAAAATAACATTAGTAAAAGATTTTGTTAACATTCTGTGGCACTATTCTCCTTTTTTCGGGGAGTTGCGAAATAGGAATTGATTTATTGTGGCTTTTTAGTGTATTTTGGTTTTCTTTTTTCAAAAGCATACTGAGCGATTGGTATTTAGTTCATGTTTTGCGGGAAAAAAATAATAATTCCCAATCAAATTTTTAGGGAAAATTAAACAAGAAAATTGCTATGAAATGGAACTATTTTTCGCAAAAATTTAGTATGCTTTGGAAAAAAGAAAACCAAAATATACTAAAAAGTCACAATTAGCGCATTTACTTGAGACATTTACAACAACAATTGCACTAAATAATCCCTGAGAGGGATTAAATAATCCCAAATTTTGTTTGGGATTATTTAAAACTTATCCCATTTTTTAGTTTTCGTTCTTAGCGATAGAAGCCGCCAGATGTTATAATACATGTTAAATTTATATTTTATTTCGAAAGGTTGGCTTTTGAAAATTAAATCAGATTGGCTATTTTCTTGGGAAGAAAATAAAACCAAAATAATTCGAATTACATTTTTGATCAACAAAATACGCTTAATATACCAATTCAGAATTCGCAATTCCCCGGGAAAACCAGAATAGAGCCTCTGGCAGTGTTAATGTTTCAGATTAATCTTAAAAATGAATAGAAATAGTTTTGATGTGGAAGATTGGAAGTATAACTTTCCTTTGCGCAAGATACATGCGATGGCCTTACATTCTTGTGCAAACAAATCATCGGTTTTTAGAAGAAGGAAATATCATAGGGGAGGTCCCGGAGAATTTGGCCCACGTGGGCAGTGCCGTTCCCAGAAATTGATTAAGGGGGAGGTGGGGGGGGGGAGGGGTTAAAGGAAAAATAAATTCAAACCACAATAAATTTGTTTATTAATTTAGAGTAGTTTAGACATTACAATTTGAAATCTAGCCGTCGTGGCTGCTGGGCTAGCTCGTCTAAAACTTCTTCAATTGAAATGTTGAAATCTCTATGAATGTACATCATCGCTAAACCATTTAGTCGTTCTTCCCTTACCGTGTTTTACGTAAGTACGTCTTCAATAATTTTAACATGCTGTAGCTGTTGTAATTGGTAATGTGACAAATATTTCGATTAATTTTCGAACGCAAGGAAACATATTTTTGTCACAGGAATTAAGCGCGTCCATTCCATTTATTAAACAAATTTTTAATTCCGAAATATGTTCCACCACCACTGCAATTCTCATAAGCCTTCTTTCACAGTGCAATTTAAAAGAGGTGCATATTTAATAAATAAAATTGTTGCTGCTTCTTCAAATTGTTGGTCATATAGATTCTTTAATCGGCAAAATGCATTTGAAACTGCGAAAAATTGCTTTGTGCTTACTAAGCCGCTCGTCAATTGGACCACACACAGAGTCCAGAATCGGGATGTAAATTGATATTCTGCAATACTGCTCTATAGTTTCAGTAACAATATTACATCGATGGATTTGTTTTCCCGCACGACGAGGAATGCACATATTGATGTCATGTTCATCACACACTTTCGGGAGTGCCCCGAAATCCCGTATGACAAAATCTCGTAAGTACAAAATCCCGTAAATTTAAATAATCCCGTATAACAAAATCCCGTATTATAAAATCCCGTATTATAAAATCCCGTATTTATAAAATCCCGTATTCCAGAATCCCGCAATTATAAAATTGAATAATACAAATTTTTACAAAATTCTGTTTTATTTTCAATTTTGTTATGCAAAATTCTACTTTTTTAAATATTGTTTTATTAAATTCCTTCTTTTCCAAATGGAGGGGTACAATTTATACCGTATGAATAAATCGTATCTCAATTTGTATATATAAACATTTATTTAAATTCAATTATTCAAAAAGAAAAAGAATATAAAACACTAAACAAAAATTTAATTTAGGATTATACTTCGCGCAATTCTCTTCAAGTAATCTAATTTGTCAATACTGTTGCTTTTTTTAATTATTCTTTTGATTTTTTGGTTCCTGTCAATATTTCTTTTATTTTTTGGTAATTTATCGCCGGATTTAATTTTGTCAACTAGATTATTTACCAAAATTAACCCTTTCATTCGGTTTTTTTCTAGAAGGGCCGGAAAATTATTTTGTTGTCTAAATTAGTACTTATACATCTTAAATAAGTCATGTTTGTAAAAAAAAAATTAAAAAATCAATGGGGGATGATTTTGGAGAATGTACATTTCTATGTACATTCCGACCTGATGGTTGTTACTATTCAAATTGGAGTTCATATAAAATTTAAACAAAACTGACTGATTTCAGTTAGAAAAACATATTTATTTTATAAATTTAAATTCTAATTTATGTAGGTATCCATTGACATTTTTATTTATAAATAAAAAATGAAAAAAAAAATTAAATAAATCACTTGTAATTCTCACAATCTGAACATAAATTATAGCCTTAAATTCTTAATGAAATAAAAAAAAATTGGCAAAATTTAATTCTTGCGGTGAAATTCAGCAAAACAATTTCTGACTTTATTAAGGCATACATTTATCACAGGTAAAGTACGAACGACCTTTACAATTCACATTTTTGCATCGACTATCTTCTTTCCTTTGATCGTGTTGCGGCATTGGTTCAACCTATCTAGCTGAACTTCCTTAAAAGGCCGCGTCTCAAAGTTTCGCAATGCTTGCGGCATTGCGTCAAACGAGCTTCTTGGCTCCACGTTATCTGGATTTGAAGGGTGGCCTTGCTTTTTAGTATCCGCTTTGGATTGTACCAATGATTGAGCTAAATAAATCCTAAAAGTTTAGAACCTCTAATAATTGGTATGAAAGGTAGTGGCCTTGTTTTTTTAGACGATTAGTCAGATACAATACGGTAGTGGCTGCGTGTCCAAATTTATTTATATAATTTTTTGGTATGCTTGACTCAGCCTCTTGATACAGGAAAAAGTCGTAAAGTCTTCCTGATTTTCCACAAAGTACGTAGACATTAATTCCCAAGGGTCAGGCTTCCTTTCAAATGTTGTTTTATAGAGAGCTTCCCTTTGAAATGAATAATTTGCTCATATACGCATACTGATGGTTAATTTAATTCTAAATAACTTTGTAAAATCGGTCCGCGCATTTTTTAGGCATCGATCGCTCGTCATGGTACCTCTAAATAATGCAATCCCAAGAGCTTTATCATAGGTTAGGTTAGGTTGAAGTGGCTGCTATCGCACACTTAGGCCAGCAATGGCCCGTTGTGATACCACAGGATCCCATCTCCCCATTACTCCCGTTGAAACCAACCAGAGCTATTTATATAGCGTAATAAATCTCGCACTCCACAGTCCGCGAGTTCCGAAAGGCTGTCCATACCGTACACACCCAAATACTTATGCCTTCTGTATGATAGCGCCGGACATGAGCATAGGAAGTGTTCCAAAGTCTCCTCCTCCTCTTCGTCCATGCAACTTCTACAAAAGTCATTCGTCTGTATCCCCAGCCTTCTCGCATGCTCCCCAAAAAGGCAGTGACCTGTCATTATCCCTACGACCCATCCTATTTCTTGTCTTCCCAGGGATATTAGTACCTTGGAGCGCCGCAAGTCCAGTTTTGGCCAAACCTGCTTTGCTACCCTGCACGTGAGAGTGTTGATCCACCTCTCTTTTGTCAAGGCGATTGCCTTTTTACTGAGCGCCCATTTTAGCACTGCCATAGGCCTCCCCAGACCTACCATTTCCGGCTGCATCTGGAGAGTCGTACCGTACCTAGCTAGTTCGCCCGCCCTGCAGTTCCCCGTGACGTCCGAGTGACCCGGGACCCAGATTATCTGGATGCTGAAATACTCGCTCATCTCGTTAAGAGATGATCGGCAATCCAGCGCCACCCGCGACTTCAGACAAACTGCCCCAAGTGACTTTATCATAATACAATCGAATTCTGGGAAGTTTGAAGCAGCCTATTGCTATTTGTAGTACAAATAACTGTTTCATTGGTGTGTTTATAACTAGTTATCATTCTTTGTTCTGCATACAAGTTTGGAAAAAAAGCCATTCCTTCAAAAATTTTGTTCGGCAAATAATTCCTGAAATATGCCAAGGGAGTTTTAAAGAATGAAATTTCTGTAGCTCGACACTTTGATCAAATTCCGAAATTAGTGGTGGAAATTGTGACCGGCGTTATTTGATGTTTTCCTATTTTGTGTATTGAACGTTTCCCATGTTATCAATTATTTTATTATTTTTTAGGACCGTTCCTGTTTCATTTCATTCCGTATCAACAAAATCTTTCAAATCGGAATCAAACGTGCTAAGAATATCAATGAGTTCTTGGTCTGTGGGATATTTAAGATTCATTTTCCTAAAAAAGTTACCAAAAATATAAATATCCATCAAAGCGGAATGTACATAAATATGTACATGTAATAAATCATGTATGCAAATACATTACTGTTTGGTCGAATTGTACATTTTTATGTACATTAAACTTCTTACCTTTTTATATAAAATACTATTTGTCAGATCAGAACAAAACATTAACTACTACACTATTTAAACTTTTATGATAAACAAAACACCAAAATTTAGAATTTTAAAATAATTTTAACTACCCTAAATCAAATTTAAAAATTGGTTACCTTACTAGGATAAAATTGCACTTATACCCTCGTTCACAAATCCCTCGCTTTTAAACAAACGGTGTTAAATTTAACAACAAACTCAGAGGAAAATCAAACAGAAACTATTCGGCGTTTGCCCACAAACTTTTGTTTTTATACTAATCCATGTGTACGCATGTTATACGTATTAGAAAAACGATGTACATTATTATGTACATTTCGAACCAAAGGGTTAATTCTTTAGATAGATCGTGAATGATTTTGTATACTCCAGCATGTCGTTTACCCACTACAACTTTAAGGCGATGATGCCATACCTCAACACTATTTTGTGTTCGTGGAAAGCATTCGGTCCCATTTTCACAGTCGACGACAGACCAAAATTCCGGTTTATAATGCGGTTCTCGTTTAGATGGATCACAAATGTAGTACTTTTTGAACCATGACCCAATTTTTCAAAATTTGTTATCATCAAACGCTTCATATAAAGTTGAATAGTTACACACACACACACACACACACACACACACACACACACACACACACACACACACACACACACACACACACACACACACACACACACACACACACACACACACACACACACACACACACACACACACACCACACACACACACACACACACACACACACACACACACACACACACACACACACACACACACACACACACACACACACACACACACATGCATACACACACACCTTCGTTCGCCTAAGTCTGGTTCAATAACTCACGGGCACACAAGGACTGGTTCAGCATCGGATATTAGTGATTCGGATGCTCCTCAGATAGCAAGGAAGGTTGACCTAACGGAGCGCATGAGCAGGCACATCGATGAACTGGCAGAGTTCATAAAGGGAAAAAACAACGTCCACCACGAAATAAGGAGGATCGTTGGTCTCTTAAAATCCGCATCCCGGCAAGCAACGCTCAGAACAAGGGACGGTGCTGATGTCGCAGTGCAAACGGAGTACGCTGTCCAAGACGAAACGGCTGGAGAATTGTACCAGGGTACTCCAGCCAGTAAGAGGCAATTAAGTTGTCTTTCACCTCTTGATACAGCTGATAGCCCTCAGAGAACGGGAAAGAAGGTAAAGAAAATGCAGTTTGCAAAGCCCGTGGACGACCAAGAGAGCCGAAGCGTGGGTGCATCTGTTACACTGGACACAAACAAAAGGTCTGAGGAGATTCGTGGGAGTCAAGTAACTAATGAGTGGCAGGTGGTAGGGAGAAAGCCAAGGAAGCGCCACGGAAGACCTTCGAGGCCCGCCGCACTGATGATCAAAACCACTAGTCCAGCTTCGTTCGCGGAGGTTTTGAAAGGCATAAAAATAGATCCTGCCTTGGAGAGTGTCGGAAATAGTGTGGCCCGTGTTCATAAAACCGAGAAGGGTTATCTATTGCTAAGAATGCAGAAGTCGGCGTGCGGTAGTGCCAACCTTGATACGATGCGCGGTAAAATTGAGACGTACCTTGACGGTAAACTAGAGGTTGCGACTCTTGCCGATCCCGATGAGATTACACTGAAGATATGGGATATTGACGAGGTAACAACGAAGGGAGACGTCTTTAACGCAATAGCTAGGGACTTCGACGACGGGAATATTCTCAATGAGAATATAGTGACTGGACTTAGACCTGCGCACAGAGGTACGCAGATAGCGGTCGTCAAAATACCAACGGCTATAGCTCATAAGATGACTAGTGTTGGCAGAATCCGTATAGGCTGGGTTAGGTGCCGTATACGTGAAGTAGTTAGCCCAGTGAGATGCTTTAAATGCTGGAGGACAGGTCACAGAGCAGCCACATGCAAGAGCGAAGTTGACCTATTAAACCTTTGCTTTAGGTGTTGCAGAGCCGGCCACAAGGCAAAAGATTGTAAACACGAACCGTAGTGTGCATTCTGCCGTACAGGAAATGGGGTACCAACTCACATCACCGGTAGGGGTGATTGTCCAGCACGGCGGTTGGTGATAGGAAACAATCATAGAAGGTGAAGCTGCTTCAGCTAAACTTAAACCACTGTGAGGCTGCACAGGACCTCCTGTGGCAGACTATACATGAATTGAAGCCAGACGTTGCAATATTATGTGAGCAGTACAAAAATTTGGATGATGCTTCATGGGTGAGTGATCATAATGGCAAGGCAGCAATCTGGGCATGCTCTGGCTTGGTTATTCAAGAAAGCCAGCAGAGTATCCGCGGATATGTTCGAGCAAAAATTAATGGAATACATATCTTCAGTTGTTATGCCCCTCCAAATGAGCCAATCGAGCAATTCATCTACTTCTTAGATTGCTTGGTCCTGGATGTAAGAGATCATAGTCCCGCAGTTATTTCGGGAGACTTCAACGCGTGGGCTACGGAGTAGGGTAGCGCTCAAACAAATAGAAGAGGCCAAGCCCTCCTGGAGGCTTTTTCTGTTCTGAATGTTGTCCTGTGCAACACCGGCTCCGCATATACATTTAGCAGGGGTAATGCTGGTTCTATTATAGACCTAATGTTTGTTAGCGAATCTCTCTGGAGGAGAGGAATAACTTGGGAGGTTTGCGACTTTTACACGCACAGTGACCACCAGGCCATCCTGTGTGAGCTCCATGGAATACGCCCAAGTAATAGTATACAAATTGCGGGATGGAAGACAAATGCTTTCGATGAGGACATCTTCAGGTTTATGCTCCGTGACTCTAACCTTACGGGCACCGCTAACACCAAGGCAACCCAGTTAATAGGCAGCATTACCAGTGCATGTAACGCTACAATGTCTAAAAGAAGGTTAAACCCGAGACGACCACCGGCCTACTGGTGGAACGAGGAAATTGCATTGCTCCGGCGAAAGTGCAATCGTGCTAGGCGCATTTTCCAGCGGGGTAGAAACACCAGTTCCTCTCCCAGCCTACAACAAATATACAGAGAAGCACGGGGTGTGCTTAAGGCGGCCATTAAACAAAGCAAGCGGCGATGCTGGAAATCCCTCTGTGATGAGGTCCTACAAGATGGTAATGTCCAAGCTTAAACTTGCAAGAGGTTTAGCACCAACATGTCCCATTGTAATGGATAATATAGTATCTTCCTTGTTTCCCCGCAAACCAGTGACTATTCACTCGAGTGCCATTGAAGTGGACGAAGTTCCGCTATTCACGATTGAAGAACTAATGTCCGCCTCTAGGAGAATTCCCAACAAGAAAGCGCCAGGACCGGACTATATACCAAATGTTGCTTTAAAGGCTGCGATTCTAGAAAAACCTGAAGAATTTCTGGAGGTGTATAATTCTTGCTTAAGAGAAGGAACATTCACAGATATTTGGAAGAAGCAGATGCTGATACTGACCCCAAAGGGTAAAGGGCACTCGGAAGATCCTTCATCATTTCGCCCAATCTGTCTGTTAGATGGAGCGGGGAAGTTACTTGAAAGGCTACTCGGTAATCGGTTAGAAGAAGCTATCGTATCATCTGGAGACCTTGCCCATAACCAATATGGGTTCCGCAAAGAGCTTGCCCATAACCAATATGGGTTCCTCAACTATTGATGCAATCAGCGGCAGCAGATGGAAAGGAGGCCGTAAAAAATACTGCGCTATTGTTACGCTGGATATTAAAAATGCGTTTAACACAGCACAATGGGAACATATTATGAACGCCCTTAATATCAGGAATGTGCCTTGTTACATCAAGCGGGTAATCTCCAGCTATTTTAAAAACCGCACTTCCCTGAGGAGGCGACGGTAGTTGGGTTTGCCGATGATATCGCCATCGTAGCAGTTTCAAAGTACAAGGAAGAGCTGGAAAACATTTGTAGTGACACGGTGGATATAATCCAACAATGGCTTGACTCAGTTGGGTTGCGGCTGGCGGAACAAAAAACGGAAGCGGTGCTCATAACCAGCAGAAAGGTACTGGAGACAATTTCCATTAGAATCGGAACACATACGATTCTCTCGCAACCCTCGATAAGGTATCTAGGAGTACAAATCGATGCAAGGTTATCATTCAAGGAGCACATAAAGTACGTCAGTGAGAAATCAGCCAGAGCTAGCAAGGCTCTCTCTCGTATAATGCCGAATGTCGGCGGGCCAAGTCAAGGACGACGAAGATTATTAGTCGGTGTCGTAACATCCATAATGCTCTATGCGTCCCCTATATGGGCTCAAGCGCTGCAGGTGCCATCCTATCGTCGTAGTTCTAACTCAGTATATCGTAGCTGCGCACTTAGAGTGATTAGTGCGTTTAGAACTCTGTCGGACGAAGCAGCCTGCGTCATTGCAGGAATGTGCCCAATTGATCTGCTGGCAGCGGAACGGCAAAATTCATACAATAATAGTCATGGAGGTACACCAAATAGATCAATGGTGCGAGCGAACAACACAAGAACGTTCAGCGGGGATATTCTTTCTGATTGGCAACAGCGCTGGAACCGTTCGGAGAAGGGCCATTGGACACGACGTCTAATTCCTGAAATAGGCCCGTGGATAAACCGTAAGCATGGCGAGGTTGGCTTTTAACTAACACAGCTCTTAACAGGTCACGGATGCTTTCGGTCATACCTTAATCGTTTTGGGCATGACGATTCACCGTGCTGTCCATCCTGTAGAGATTCCGCGGAAGATGCTGAACACGTGTTTTTTGTATGCCCACGGTTTCAGGGAAATAGAGAAGTGCTTGCTGGAGTTGTCGACCAATTTGATATTACTCCAGAGAACATAGTTGAAGCGATGCTGGCATCCCCAGAAGCATGGAATGCTGTAGCAAATTTTGCAACAACAACGATTAGGGAGTTGCGACGGTTGGAACGCCATCGTCGCCAAGCAAGGTAACTCGTACCCTACAGTTGAGTGGGAGATGTGATCGTACAGTTAGTACAGACTCCTTCCCTTTCGAAGTAATACCTAGCGGTTGTTCCGGGGGGAAGGATGCAGGAGGTGGTTTTAGTGAGTAGGAGTCTCACACCGTTGTGGTGGATAGCTATGTTATCCCCTACATCGTCCATGATGGATTTCCACCTTCTTTAAAAAAAAAAAACACACACACGCACACACACACACACACACACACACATACACACACACACACACACACACACACACACACACACACCCGTGGGAGTTGCAAGTCTCCTATCGGGCACGTCCCCAGGTGGCGGATAGGGGGATGCCCTCACCGGTTCACCGGCGGGTAAGTGGGAAATAAAATACCACTCGTGGACCAAAACTTGCAAGAAGCGTCTGTTCACCAGGAGGTGCGGCTTCAAACAGCGTCTGTTCCTCATGTAAGAGGCGGCTGAATTTTTTACCTGGCAGTACCAGCGAAAAAAAAAAAAAAAAAAAAAAAAAAAAAAAGTAGGTCTAAAATGCTAGGGGAAGGATACCCCGATCCAAAAACCAACATGACCGGTAAAGAAGGAGAAAACTTTACGGTGCAGGGCCTCGGAAACCCAGTACCGGCGACTGTTAGGAGTGAGCAAGTGGGCTCCCAGTCGTCGAGATCCAACGACCACAATGTTTCGGTAGTGGAGAACTTGGCTATCGATTCAGATAATACTACAAGCACCATAGGCGGAAATACAAGCAGGGGGATGCTAATAAATCTTTTGTAAGTACCAAAATGACGCAGAGGTCGCCAATAAAAGGACAACAGTTTCGTGCAGCATCGCTATCTGAACCCGCTACAGCACCTGGAGGAGGTCACACAGGGGCAACTAAGTCAAATAATAGCGACGTCGACCTTAAATTGCGTACGGTAAGAGCTCATATCGAGAGCATACATGAGTATGTGAAGGGGAGACATAATGTCCATCAGGAAATAAAGAGGATGATATGCCTGATCAAATCCTCATATAGCGAGCTGGAGAACAAGGTTCGGGATCTAAAGACCGAAGCGAAGGATGCCAATGACAAGCTAAAAGGAATAACCGAGAGCGGCGACACTTGTGCTGCAAAGGACACCCAGACAGAGAGGCGCTCCGGAGCGGTTAAAGAACCTCACAAGTGGATCTTCAACCCTCAAGTAGGAGTAATAGTAGTGGAGAATACCCCGGCAGAAGAAATGACGACTCCACCGGGGCAAACTTGCACCGGCGGGGACTCGGTGAAGAGAAGGAGAGAAAAGGAGGGTGATGCGGCCGGGCGAACCCCCGAACAAAAGAAGAAAAGAAGCGATACAAAGGTTGTAACCTTAGAAAAAAGGAAGGAGGCCGAGGTAAGCACAGGCAGAAATTTCGGAAAGGAAGGGCAGGGTGAAAATCCGGAAGAGTGGACGAAAGTAACCACCAATTCAGCCGGAAGGAAAAAGGGTAGAGGAGCAAGAAAGCGCAAGAAACCGAAACCTGACGCTATAATCATCGGGAAACAAGGGGATGTCTCATACGCCGATATCCTCCGCAAAGTGAAGGGCGACCCGAACCTGAAAGACCTAGGCGAGAATGTTGGCCGCATTAGAAGAACCCGAAGTGGCGAAATGCTGCTCGAGTTCAATAGAGACTCCAGCAAGAAGAGTGGTGACTTTCGGGAGCTGGTGAAGACTGCGCTAGGAGAACAGGCCAATGTTAGAGCCCTATCGCAGGAAATCACCATAGAATGCAGAGACTTGGATGAAATTACAACGGAAGAGAACATCCGTCAGGCGCTTGAATTCTTCGGAGTAAAAAACCGGAATGAACTCGCTATCAAGAATTTGAGGACAGGATATGGGGGCACGCAGATAGCGATAATTAGTTTACCTGCAGAAGCAGCAAATAAGCTACTACAAACCGGGAAAGTAAAGATTGGCTGGGTAGTTTGTAAAGTTAGAGAGCTGATCCAACCCAAACAATGCTTTAGATGTCTAGAGTTTGGCCATATTGCAAGAGATTGTAACAACTGTGATAGATCGAAGCTCTGCAGAAGATGCGGCGAAACCGGGCACATAGCCAAGACCTGCAAGGAGGAACCAAAGTGCATGCTCTGCACTGGTGATCAAGGGCACATCGCAGGGAGTAGTAAGTGTCCACTATACAGGAGGGAAATAAACTCAGCCCGCAGATGAAAGTGATACAGATAAATCTTAATCACTGTGAGGCAGCTCAAGATCTCCTTGGGCAAGTTGCGATAGAAACAGAAGCGGATGTGGTATTAGTGTCGGAACCATTCAAAATACTCACAAATAATGTATGGATGGCGGACGGGACAGGAAAGGCGGCAATATAGGTTTGCGGAGAATATCCTTTCCAAGAAGCCAAGGCGCGGCAAATGGACGGATATGCATTGGCAAAGATCAACAATATATATTTCTTTAGCTGTTATGCCCCTCCAAGTCTACAACTGTCAGAGTACGAAGCAATGCTCGCAAAAATTGTGTCAGAGGCAAGAGGGCACCATCCAATCATTATTGCTGGGGACTTCAATGCTTGGGCCGAGGAGTGGGGTAGCAAATATACCAACACTAGAGGCAGCACACTCTTAGAGGCATTTTCCCAACTGGACGTCATTCTGGCCAACAGAGGGAACACCAGCACCTTCCGTAAGAATGGTCGCCAATCAGTGATTGATATCACCTTTACAAGTAGTCAACTAACGAGGGAAATTAAGTGGCATGTCAGTGAACGATACACTCACAGTGATCACCAAGCTGTGTTTTTTGAAGTAGGATCTCAGAGCAAGGCAAAACTAAAGCCAATTACCTGGAAAAGAAGAGGCTGGTTGCCCAATGCCTTGGACGAAGAACTCTTTGTGGAACTGCTCAGAGACATCAGTATACCAGCAAGCACCGCCGAAGGTAAAGTTAACCATGTGGCCAGACAACTTTACATGGCATGTGACGCGGCTATGCCAAAAAGGACATCAAATAACAGAAGGAAACCAGCCTATTGGTGGAGTAAGGAGATTAAGGAACTAAGGGCTAGATGTCACAAGGCCAGAAGGAAAAGTCAAAGATCTGCAAGATGCCTAGAATATGAGGAGCTAAACCGGGAGTATAAAAGGCTGAGGAAGTTGCTCCGTGATGAAATAAAGAGAAGCAAGAGAGAGTGTTTCAAACAGCTGTGTGACGCGGCAGACGCAAGTCCGTGGGGCAGCGCCTATAGAGTGGTCATGTCCAGGATAAAAGGCCAAACAACCCCTCAAGAAAGATGTCCAGAGATGCTGCAAATGATCATCAAGGCGCTTTTCCCGCAACACCTTCCCAAACCGTGTAATCGCGAGGAAAATCATACACAGGAATATATGGAAGAAATACCTGAATGGCGATAGAAGAGACGTTGGGCGCGTGCAATAAAGTGGGCGTAAACAAGGCCCCTGGTCCCGACTTTGTACCCAACAAAGCGTTTAAAGTAGCGATACGAAGTAATCCTAATCTCTTCGTTAATATAGCGCAGTGTTGCTTAGAAGAAGGAGTGTTTCCTAGGATATGGAAGAGGCAGAGATTGGTACTCTTGCAAAAAGCGGGAAAACCACCAGGTGAACCATCCTCGTATCGCCCGATCTGCCTTCTAGATACAGGGGGGAAATTACTGGAGTGCATTATTCAAAATAGGTTGCTTCCGATTACAGAAGGTGATGGCGGTCTCTCATCTCAACAATTCGGATTTCGCAAGGCACGATCCACATTGGATGCCGTTAATGCAGTGATATCCAAGGCCAAGGAAGCCTTATAGGGAAAAAGATGGAGAGGAGGAACCAAACAGTACTGTGCGGTGGTCACACTTGACGTTAAAAACGCTTTCAACACGGCTAACTGGGCCCACACTATGAATGCCCTACGAAGGTTGAACGTCCCGGCCTACCTCTTGAGGATCCTGGATAGCAACTTTGAGGATAGAGTGTTAGAGTACGACACTGAGGATGGTCCAAGGGAATATAAGATAACAGCTGGAGTCCCACAAGGTTCTGTCCTAGGACCAATCTTGTGGAATGTTATGTACGACAGTATCCTAAAGCTGCGCATCCCAGATGGAGCAGAAGTTATAGGCTTTGCTGATGACATCGCGATAGTGGTTTCTGCAAAGCACCTGTATGAAATCGAGATGGTCGCTAACGAGGTAATTTCAATAATAAAGGACTGGCTGGGATCCGTTTGCTTGGAACTGGCGGAGCACAAAACAGAAGCAGTGCTGATTAGCAGCCGCAAGAAAAGAGAAACGGTATCGTTTAAGGTTGGAAACCACGTCATAAAGTCAAAAGAAGCGGTAAAATATTTGGGGATTATGCTGGATGACAGACTAAACTTCAAGAGCGTGTTGGTGGCCCAAGAAGCAGTAGACGTCTTCTTCTGTCTAGAGTGGTAAGCTCAGTGCTACTGTACGGGGCTCCGATCTGGTCAGGGGCACTGGATGTAAAATGCAACAGGAGACGGCTGGCACAAGTCAATAGGCTAAGCACCCTTAGGGTCACCAGTGCATATAGAACCACCTCAGATGAGGCAGCATGCGTTATAGCCGGTATGGTACCGATTGACATCATGGCGAACGAGGCGAAGAGAATATTTGAGGCTAAGAAACATAGCTCTACAGTTGGTCAGGCTATCCAAAGGACAGAGAGAGCCAAATCCGTGCAAAGTTGGCAGGAACGTTGGGATAATGCGGTGAAAGGACGTTGGACACACAGGTTGATTCCGAACATTAAACCCTGGCTGAATCGTAAACACGGTGAGGTGAACTACCATTTAACCCAATTCCTAACTGGACACGGGGGCTACCGAAGCTATCTCCATCGGTTTGGGCATGACGACACTCCTCTTTGTCCAACGTGCAATAAAATAGAAGACCCGGAACACGTATTATTCGAGTGTCCGCGATTTGAGAATGAGAGAATGGACCTGTGTACTACCTCAAACACAAATTTAGGTCAGGACAATATAGTGGACGAGATGTTAAAATCGCAGCAAGTATGGGATGCGTGCTGCGCTACTATAACTAAGGTGCAAAAGGAGCTAAGGCGACTAGAAGCGGCCCGAAACGTGTGAGTATAAATACTAAGGCCGCCCCCCGAAGTAATACTTTGCGGTGGTTCGGGGGGGGGGGGGCAACGGTCCGGCGAGAGGAGGTGGTTTTAGTGGGTAAAAATCCCACACGTCGGTAAGTACGCTTACCGTGTCTTTTGAAGATTTCCCCTCCTCGTTAAAAAAAAAAATAAAAAAAAAAAAAACACACACACACACACACACAAACAAATAAACGGACGCACGTTGGCACGGCCCGTATTCTATATTGATACATCGGCTTAGGTTAGGTTAAAAATCGCGCGAACCTAACCTAAGCCGATGTATCAAGATAGAATACGGGATTTTCAAAACGGGATTTTGGAAACGGGTTTTGGAAACGGGATTTTGGAAACGGGATTTTGGAAGCGGGATTTAGTAATACGGGATTTTGTAATACGGGATTTTGGAATACGGGATTTTGGAATGCGGGATTTTGGAAACGGGATTATAAAAGCGGGATTTTGGATTGCGGGATTACGTAGCCAACCCCACACTTTCGATACTTCATTGAAGATTCTTGCAAACAAACTGCTAGCATCATTACACATATCGGATAAAACACTTTGTACGTTACCAGCCACTTTAATGGTAGCTGCTAAGTCAAATTTTTCTGTTTGTAGGAATCGACTTAGTGGAAGAGTTACTGCGAACACTTTGGCAAGAACATTAACGGTCAATTGAAGTTCTGCATTTTTATCACCGATAACAATTGCGCTGCTAGTGATGATGTCGTCTTATCAGACCATGATGAAATTATATCTAATGCAATAATAATTGCATTTTGCAGCTGTAAATAAACAATGACAGATTCGTGGCGCTGTACCCATCTGGTGGGACATAGTTGCTTTAAGCGCGTGGCTGATATTTCGGCAGTGGAGTCATCTATGGCTTGTGTTAAAACGGACTGTCGCTTAGGTGTGTTAAAAAAGTTGTAAATACTAGAAAGAGATCCCATACAATTTCTTACACAAGATAAATCGCAAGCGTCTGATAAAGCTAAATTCAAGCTGTGTGATGCACAATGCACATTTAACCCCAGAGGATTTACATCTCTTATGTATTTGTGCGCATTATAAATACGTCCACACATTGAAGGCGTTCCGTCATAGCCTTGTCCAATTAGGTATTGAGTATCAATGCCCAGCTTAGCAATATTTTCTAATATGGCATTTGCCAGTCCCTTGCCAGGTCAATAACCGGAACAAACTGTAAGAAATCTTCACGAATTCGGTCAGAATTTAAATAGCGGACACATAAATAAAACTGCTCGACATTGGATACATCACTTGTCTCATCAGCAAGAACTGTAAACCCTTTGGCAGCATTAACTCGATTTACAATCGAACGTATTAATATATGGAAACACGCACTAATAAGCTCGTTTTGAATTTTTGGACTAATTAATGTATGTGGCGTTCCTCGCAAATAATTCGAGATGGGATTTTAATTATTCATCTCCAGATTGTAATCTGAAACGTAAAAGGGCGCGAAAATTTCCATCGTTGTAAAGCGGTTCCACTTCAGTTAGACTCCCTGAATCTACATGCCCTCGTAACGAAATGCCTTGGCGGCCGCAAAATATAATTGTCTTAATTATTGAATGTAATCTGGAACGATTTTCTAATATTTACTGTTTCAAAGCCGAGTCAAGCAAAATCTTCACAGATTCCGTTTTCTTTGTATGAATATGCAATCGATTTTGCGCACGATTAAAGGACGTTTTATGATATTCATTATCCTGGTGTTTTTTAAAAACCTCAATGGCGTCTTCCAAATAAAAAATGGATTTTTAACTAGCTTACCCAATGATTGATTCCCAACACCACCGTGATTCAATGAAAAAATACGTATTATTTACAAAATGCACCATCCAAAGTTTTTGATTATGCTAGCCATTTATATCTGGCCAACCACGAATATTTAAATTTTAAATTTCGTATTCCTTTTACAGGAAATTTTAATGATTCTTCTGGATATCACACGTTTTTAAAATTAATAAGTCGGTTTTCATCTGTCTGGGGTATTTCCTTTAAAATACCTATTTCACTTATAGAAGTAACCTCATTTTCGAAATTGTTACCAACACCAACATTACTTGTGCTTGGGAATTTACAAGTTTCAACTATTTCGCCACCATCACTAAGATTTTGAGAACTTGCTGAATTATTGTCTAACGGAATTTTATTTTTTTTGTAAAAAATGACGTTAAAATAGTGTTTTTCCATTTTACATTTTGGCCATTTTACAATTTGCCACCAAAAATCGTTTACAACTCTACAATATTATTGTTTAACAAATCTAAACAAAAATCACGGTTAGTATAATAATAGTTATATATTTTAAATTGCGAAACAATTAAAATCACTAATCACACAACAATGTTTCCAATGCAAATCGAACTGTTGAAATTTGGAAATGTATAGAGCAAAAATGAATATAAACGTTATTGTTGTAATAGTGACTAAAGCTGCGTTTTTTTATTAACTCCCGATAGCTGCTATGCGGAGCAGTCAATTTTCTACACCCAAATTTAAATTTGACGTGCTATTTATTGGTAAATTTATTGTATTTAAAGTCCAACTATAATTTTTTAATTCAATTCCTCAGTGAAAACGTGATATAGGGTATGTTTTTTTTGATGTCGAAGTAACCAGAGAAATAATTTAACTGTCAAAATACAGATATGCGTTTTTTTTTGGTATCCGAGACAAAATATATTTCTCTGTGTCGTTTTTTTTCACGCTCGGATAATTTTCGAATACAATCTTTTTTCTCTGAAAAACAGTTCGGATTGTTGTTTAAAAGCAGTGGGCTTTTTGATAAATGCAAACATCACGACTGTTGTGCATTTAGGTAAAACAACATTTTTTTAACAAATAAAACGACATTTTTACGACACTAAAAAAACTGTCATTTATTTTTTATCGGATACTTCAGAGAAAATATTTATCGGATTTCTTCGATATAATATCTATCTGTTCTCTGTTATTTCTCCGACATTAAAATAAAAACACGCCCATAAAAAATATTTAGATCTACCTATTTCTATGGAGCAGCTATCGGTAGCTATTTTTATATGACGGCTCTCGATAGGGGCTCCGGATAGCGAATAAAAAAACGAACTTTAAGTGTAGGTTCACTCTTTCTCTCTCGCCAAGAAACAAAATAGGTACATAAATATAATTCCAAAAACACTTGTAGGCTAGAAGAGTAAAACAAACTGTTTATTTTCATCGACATATGAAACAAACTTTTATTACAGGGCATTGCTGTTTGTGCTATATTCTATATAAGTTGCTCATTGCTCGTACATTACGAAAAAAAAAACGAAATGGAGAATTCGGCAAATAAAAACTAAAAACACGAATGTAATGTAACCAAACCACGGTATTCAATTTAGCGCCTTGTTATGAGGAGTTATTGATCAGCACACTAATACTGTTTTCCAGTTATACAAAAAAAAAAAACCGGGCGAAACCGGGGCGATAGCAGCTGTCATTCGTCGCCCGGTAAAATTTTTCGGGGCGACGAATATCGCCCCGGTTTTTTTTTTTTTATATAACTGGAAAACAGTATTATACTGTTTTCCAGTTATACAAAAAAAAAAAAACCCGGGCGAAACCGGGGCGATAGCAGCTGTCATTCGTCGCCCGGTAAAATTTTTCGGGGCGACGAATATCGCCCCGGTTTTTTTTTTTTTGTGTAACTGGAAAACAGTATAAGGTTCTTGGGATGTGGTACCCGCGCTGAAGCTACATAAAGGTGGATTTAGATATACGACGATTTTTCGGCGGGGCTGCCTGCCGCAGGAAATTCGCTAAACGCTGTATTATCGATGATTTACATATTCGACGAATTTTCGGTGCGTTTTTTTTACACAAACATACATAAACAATATGTTGACACCTTCGAGCATAAAGATATATAGAGAGAGTGTAAAATTTAAAATGTATGAAAAGAGAATACGAAAATCGTAAACGCACTTCTGTCAAAAAAAATTTTTTTTTTTTGTTTTTTCATGTTTTGTGTTGCATATTTAACATAGAAATAAAGTTAAAAATTTTCAATGAAATATATAAAATGGTTAAATTAATTAAGTCTTGTGTGATAAATTGCTTCATTATGAAGCAAATTAATACAAGAAAAATCAATTATAAACCATGTTTAATTAACTTTTTTAGGTAATTGTCAAGTGTATATTTTTTCAAAATATTTTTAATCCCTGCGATCTTAATTTAATGCACACGAATGAAAATTAAAAATAATTGTGCAGTTTTAAAGTATACTTCAACCTTATTATGGCCACCCATTTCAATTAAAATCCGTTTTAGTTTTCTATCAAAAAAATTAAAACTAAACTGTTTGTTTACCAAAAATACAAATAAATTACAGTGGCCATTTTGTTTCTTTGATATTTATATAAAAACGTTCATTGCCGGCGAAACTATTTTTTGTTTGCGGGTTTTTTTTTCTCTAGTTAAAATGCTTGAAAATGTATGTATTACATTTTATTATTAAACTAAAGATTTTTTTTTGTTTCTTGTGACTAAATAGATTTTCTAAGGACAGAAAATTTAGAAAATAACAAATACTGTCAGAAATAAATTAACTCACCTTGTAATATTTCAAAATTTATGTACGACTATGGCAAAAAATAAAAATAAAAAAAAGAGAAATCCAAAAAAAAAAATGTGTTTTGACAGAAGTGCTCTTACGCTCAAAATATCCTACCCGGTTGGTTGACACATAATTTATAAATAAAATCAAAAGCTACTTGTAGGAATAGTATAAATCGAAAAACGAAAAAGAATAAAAAAACAGAGGATGCTAAAAAAAATGTATGTACGAATCTGTGTCGTCCACTGATCTATAACTTATGGATACGGCATAAAATTAAATTACCATAGAAAACAACAATAAACAATGGTACAACTTTTTTATATATTTCGCTCACTTGAATTATATATACCTCTTACTCTAAAATCGTATTTCCGAAAATGTAAAGTAAGAGCCGCACTGGGACAATTTTATTTCCGAAAATTATTCAAAACGTTTTTTTTTCTAATAAACTTAAGATACACAGAAAGATATTCAAAATCTTTTATTTTTAAAATCATAATTTAATAAATAAACCACTTTTCTGCGTATTTTCAGAAAATACATATTTAAAATAATAAATTTTCATGTTTTCCCCTTGAAATATTAAGTGCATATCTGAACTATGAACTAAAAAAAAAACACAACAAACGAAAAATTCGGTTTACGCTGTCAGTCAAAGAAAAATAAACAAAGTTGATTATTTCAAAATTTATTGTTCATTTGAAAATGCTTAATATGTACAAATATTTATTCTGTACATAATAGCTATATCAATTAATTTCAAATCATTCGTGTCGGAAAATAATTAACCTGCTTAGCTGTGGCGGAAAATAATTAACCTGTTTAGCTGGTTAATAGTAAAAGAACGAAATTTATTAGCACAGAACACAATAAATGTATTTTGTTGACAAAATTTCAAAAACAGTTGCATTGCTCAATAATTGCTCGCCTACGTTTTTAAATAAATTTGAATTTGATTTCCGAAAATTCGAAATTCTAGACAAGGAAGATACATTTTTACTTTCTCTGTCGCACACTAAGAATGATTTTTAGTTTTCTTTTTCATAATACCATAGTTTTTTGGGTATGCCTTATGTATCCATGAGTTACAGTGATGGTACACGTAGGGAATATTCCCTACATGTAGGGAAATTGTCTTTAAAATTTTGTACGTAGGGAAAAAAAGACAGATTTTTAATAATTCTGTAAACTGTATGAAAACGTAGGGATTTTTCCAAAAAAAATGTAGAGATTTTTCTCAAATCTACCTATTTTTATTTTTTTTTAACTCTCCACTAAGTAGGTGTTTTGGGTTTTTGGTCTCTGCTAACAATTGCTGGAAGGGTGATTAAATCTGTCTAAAACCACGTCATTTGTTCTTTCTCATTCTTTTCAATTTTTCCCCCGTTGTCTTTGTCTTGTATTTGTATTGTAATTATAGAAAGTAGAATTTAGAAACGGTAAAAGTTTTCGCATTTCGTAAATTCGTGATTTGTTTTCTCTGAGTGTTTTACAACTTTATTTGAAGTGTTTCTGTTTCTACTAAATTATAGTTATTTAAAATAAGTTAATTTTTATTACAACACAAGTACAGAATGGATTTCATACAAGCAATTTGCCTGTACTTATATTAAAAAAATGGCGGACTCGGTTCTTTTAATTTCTTCAATGTGTTAATGTTACAACCTTTTGACATGTTCTTAATTAATCCGATAATAACGATAATATTTTTTTTTAATTCATTAGAATAATTTAAATAATTGAGTCAAGTGATTGATATTTAGTGATAAATTACAAATTTTTGTATTCAACTTAATATTAATTCTGCATAAAACATAATAAAAAAACTGTTTTACGACTTTATTTGAAGTATTCCAGTTTCTCATTGATACATAATTTGAGAAGAATTATTTAAGGTAATAAATTACAGTTGCCCCAATATAAACAAGTTATAAACAATTATTTAATTTTTATGCCAATTACAGAATGAATTCCACTAATTTCGATTCTGATTCTGATGGTACAGATGTCTCTCCAAAAAATTCTAAAAAAATATATCGGAAGCAAAAATTTAAAAATGACTGGTTAACAAATGCCAAGTTTAAGGGCTGGTTGGATAAAATTGAAGGGGACGTTTTTAAATGCAAATGCTTGGCCTGCAATAAGATTTTGAAATGTGGAAAATCCGATCTGGAGAAACATTGTGAAACAAAATTACATAAACAGAACGTAAAATCAGTTAAAATAAGTGTTCCCGTCACTAATTTCTTTGCCAACAAAAAAAAAAGTCAAGATGAGGAACACGAAGTTATGAATTTTGAACTAAAATTGAGTCTGTTTTTCGCGGAACACAATGTTGCCCTGCAGATCGTCGACCATCTGCTTCCTCTTTTAAAAGAGATTGTTCCAGACTCTAAAATTATAAAAAATGCCAAACTAGGAAGAAAGAAGTGTACCAGTATTATTAAAAATGTGTTAGCTAAGGAGGAAAGGGATAAACTTGTGCAAACGCTAAAAACAACTAAATTCTCAATTATGATCGACGAAAGTACTGATATCGGAATAAACAAATGTATGTGTGTTCTAGTGCGTTTCTTAGATGGAAATGGTAAAGCTGTTGTAAAATTGTTAGATTTGCTTCCGATTGGTTCTGATTGTACTTCTGCGGCATTATACAAAAGTTTTCGAGATTTAATTTTAAATTTGGAAATTCCATTTAAAAACATTATAGGTAACATTATAATCGTATAATTTTATTGTTCCTCAAATTTATTTATATTTATTATAGGAATGTGCAGTGATGGTGCCAGCGTAATGGTAGGATCCCGAAATTCATTTGCTTCTAGATTGAAAGAAGACAACTCAGCTGTTACAATTGTCAAATGCATTTGTCATTCGTCTGCCATAATTGCAAGCAAAGCATGTTTATCATTACCTAGGGCTCCAGAAGAGCTTCTTCGACAAATTGGTAACTACGTTTCGGGAAGTTCCAAGAGATGCAGTCAGTTGGCAGATTTTCAAGTCAATATGCAGCAAGAAAAAAAGAAGATACTTCGAACGTCAGGAACGAGGTGGTTATCACATCAAAAATGCATCGAAAGAATTTTAGACAATTGGCTAGTACTTCAAAATTATTTTAAAGAAGCTACATTAGTGGATAAACTGAAATCATCAGAGGTTATATTAAAAGAGCTCTCCAACGAATGCAACAAAGCATACTTATATTTTTTAAAGTATGTGCTAAATTATTTTAATAGTTTAAATGCCTTATTCCAATCCAAAAAACCGCTTATACATCAGTTACATTCAGAATCAATCAAAATTTTTCTAAAACTTGGTCAAAATTTTATCAAAAAGCAAGAGCTAAAATTTAATTGCATTGTTAGATCGCCGCATATTTTTTTACCCACTGACCAAATATTTCTAGGCCCTGAATGTAGTGAGCTTCTTCTTACAATTCCTGAAGCAGAATCTCATAGAATCAAATTAGATTGTTTGGAATTTTATGTAGTTGCTTTGGAAGAAATTCAAAACCGGTTACCCATATCACCTGATTCGATTTTTGGCGAAATAGCCTTCTTAAATCCTGAAGTTGTTTTGGGGTTAAATGATTCAATTCGGTCACAAATAAAATTTAAATATATTATTCAAAAATTTAAAATTAATGAAATTGCTTTGTTGCAAGAATGGCGGTCAATTGAATATCATTTTTCAAATGCCGAAAAAGAAAATTTGAAAATTTTAAATGTGGAAGATTTTTGGCATAAACTGGGCACTTTGAAAAATTTTAACGATGAAATCGAATTTCCAATTTTGTGTAAACTTGCAAAATTTGCGTTAGCATTACCACATGCAAACGCTGATGCTGAGCGAATTTTTTCTATAGTTACGGACGTCCGAACTAAAAAACGAAATAAATTGAGTCATGAGAATTTAAATGCCATTTGTATTGTACGATCATCATTACAAAATTCTGACAAAAATTGTGTAAGTTTTAAATTTACCGAAAGTCATTTTAAACAAATGAGGGCTGTTGATTTATACGATCATCATCATAAAGAAATTATCTGATAATTTCAATTATATTTTTACTTAATACATTAACATTATACATATGTACAAATGAATTAAATGCACATATATTTTATTTATATAAAGCAAAAATAAAGTAACTTGTGGAGCAGAAGCTTTATATTTGTATTTTTTGTTAATTTAAAATTATGGCCTTTATTTGGTTAATATTAATTAGTTTATTTGGTTACATGTTCCTATAAATGTATGTTACTTAATTAAAGAACAATGTAAATTTTGTTGAGTATTTTTGCCAAATTGCAACTGAAATGTGATTTAATTATTTACATATTTAAAATAAATTAATCTTTTTATTTACGAAAAATTATTTTGCGTTTTTTTATTATTCATCCTAATTAATTAAATTAGAAAGATATTCATCGTTTATAAACGTTTTTTTAAATTATTTTCAAAAATAAGTTACATTTACGTAAAATTCGCCATTTAAATTGTTTCCATTTTTAATATGCAAATTAAAATTTTAGTATAACAAAGGCCCCTATGTGATATGTAGTGAAAATTGGGCCCCTCGTTTTTGTACTTTCGCATGAAGATAGAGCCTTGAAATTGAAATATATGTTTAATCACATCTTTCGAAACCTGTCTGCAAAATATGAGCGGCAGCCTTTTCTTCGTTTTCCAGAAACTGAATTTTTACTAGACCAATTTTTACATGTGTAAGCATAGGAAAGCATAGAACAATGGCATTTTACATATGTTCGCATTGAGATACAATTTTGATTTTTCACATATATGTTATATAAGAATCGTAGAACAACATACTAAAAATTCTCTAGCAGCCCCTTCTTTGTTCGCATACAATTGGACTAAAAAAATTATTTTTATGCAAGAGATGTCAGATACACATTACACATTACTCTCAATCTCAATCAGTACAATTTGGTTCATAACTTTTATGTTTATATAACAATCACATATATAACAGACTATACAACTCATTGGAAAATAGACCAATCAGATAGTTCAATTTAACACAACTAGTGGTGTTTCGGCCACAAACAAGTAAATCATATTATGTTATAATCATATCATCCATGAATATAAACAAACAATTAATATTTTTGACATTTCGCAAAAATGAGTTTATTTGGTGCAGTTTTTATTTGGTTGTGTAATATATTTGGTTGATTCGTTGTATAGTCTTAACGTATACAACTCTAGCTTCGAAAATCATCTGAATATACAGTTGCGGGCTCGATGTGTTACCTAGGAAACACATCTCGTCCTCTTAACTGTATATTAGATTATTTTCGAACCTCTTGTTGTATAACTACTGTTGTATAAATCGTATTTCAAGTCTTGTTTTGAGTAATATAACTTGTGTGTAACATAATCTTTAATACTTTTACAATTCGTTAACTTGTGTGTTCATCATCATTAGAACTGTTTGACTTAACACTAATGGGTCCAGAAGGTAAAATGTACTTTTTATATTTATTTTGCATGTAATCTCATAAAATTGTTTATTGTAGTTGAACGATCTCATATTCTCTGTCGCATATGTAAGTCACGCATATTGAAATGGCGAGGAGTTTGCACTTTAGGAGCACCTTCTTTATGGATAAATGTTACTACATACTCAAAAAGCGTAGGAAAGTCATATAATCCAAATAGTTATGCCTGTTTGAAGTGTCATTCAAGATTAAAGTTCAAAAGATATCACTTACTGCCTGGTAATACAGCTGAGGGTAATACTGTGGACAATAATTTGCATAATTATGAAATGGATATAACTCCTGATAGTTCTTGTTGCACTACATCTTCAGAGATTGATTTCCAGGCTTCAACCATGAATAGTACAACTTCATTTTCGACATTAGAAAACACAAGTACTGAATCTCAATCTGAATTTACATCTGAATTTCTCAGTAGTCAAGCTTCTGTAACGTCAAGCAAAGTTTCTTCTGTTCCAAGAAATGGAATTATAGTCAATCTTCCTAGCTGCTCTGGTACACAGAGAATCGATATGTGGAAAAGAAAGAAAATTGTTATTCCAATGAGCAATATATGCTGTCGCTCACATTTTGACAAAAATGGCTTGTTTAATAAGAAGACTTTAGAATCATTAGTTGCAACTAAAGAAACAATAGTATTGTCCGCTGAACATATTACAGCCACATTAGGTGGCGAGTCAGTAACCATCAGGGCCGTAAAGGGCTGTCCCCAAGGAGGTGTACTATCTCCTCTTTTATGGTCATTGGTTAATGATAGACTGCTGATCCTCCTGAATAGCCATGGGTTTGATGTCCAGGGCTATGCGGATGACGTGGCTATCGTGATTAGAGGCAGGTTTGATGAGATCATCTCTGATCTCATGCAAAATGCACTCAACTTGATATGGCAGTGGTGTGACAAGGAAGGACTTAGTGTCAATCCAAACAAAACTGTCATTGTCCCTTTTACGAGGAGGAGAAAGCTCTCGCTTGTAGCTCCCTCGTTAAACGGTACTATTGTTGCCTTTTCCAAAGAGGTTAAATATATAGGGGTTATCCTGGATCATAAACTGAACTGGGAACAACATATACAAAAAATTCAAAATAGAGCCACAAAGGCTTTTTGGGCCTGTCAGAGACTCTATGGACGTATTTGGGGACTACAACCAAAAATGATCTACTGGTCATTTCTAACAATTATTAGGCCTATGATCACTTACGCATCGCTAGTGTGGTGGCCTAAAACTCAACAAAGGACAGCGCAAACTTTATTGAATAAGGTTCAGCGTATGGCCTGCATTGGGGTTACGGGCTCAATGAAAACATGTCCGACCGCAGCAATGGAGACACTCCTAGGACTAACTCCATTGCATCTGCATGTAAAAAAGGATACTGCTACTATGGCCCTTAAGATGCAGGCGGAGGGTAACATCAAACCAGGCAATATGGTGGGCCATCTGGAGATCCTTAAGGAGTTTCAGACAGACCCCACTATAGGAATGCCTTCCGACTGTATGCCAGCCAAACTGGATTTCCACAAACCATTTTGTGTTAGATTACCTAACCGGGAGGAGTGAAGTACAGGGGGACCATCCTTTGAGCGAGGGTCATTGGTGTGGTTTACAGATGGATCAAAAACGGAAGATGGGGCGGGGGTAGGAATACATGGGAGTGGAGTATCACTCTCGAAGTCCTTGGGTACCAATGCAACCGTCTTTCAAGCAGGAGTGCATGCTATAGAACTTTGTGCTAGGATAGGCATTTCTAAAGGCCTAAACGACGCAAAGGTTTATATAGTATCAGACAGCCAATCGGCCTTAAAGGCTCTTAGGTCTTTTACCATTGAGTCAAGGCTGGTATGGGATTGTCTGAAGGTTATTAAATTGCTGGCAAGCTCAAATAAGGTAACACTTGTTTGGGTGCCAGGCCACACTGGAATTGTGGGAAACGAGGCAGCTGATGTCCTCGCCCGCGATGGATCTGCCTTTCCATTAATTGGACCAGAGCCCTTCTGCGGCGTCTCTAAGGGGCACCATAGGGCAGCAGTTAAACGCTGGGAGGATGTGCAAAAGTTCTCTTACTGGCGCGGAATTCCAGGTTTGCGACAGGCGAAGGAATTTATTTCACCTTCGTCGGCCAGGGCCAAGGAATGTCTCGTACTTAGGAAACCTGAGTTGAGGCTGCTTACCGGCTTCCTCACAGGTCACATCCCCTTAAGGTATCACCTAAAGAAAATGGGCCTAAGTTCGACGGATAGATGTCGCTTCTGTGACATGGAAGCGGAATCAGCGGAACATGTTCTGTGCCATTGCCCAGCCATTTTCTGCAAAAGGTTACAACACCTAGGAGGGAGAGTAATGAGCCCGGATGGTATGCACCATATACCGGCCGGCAGTATTGTCAGGTTCATTAAGAGCCTGAATATTGACTGGACGGCTCATTAAGTAGGGTCCATGCACAAAAGATCTTTTAGGTCGCAGTGCGGGGTGGCTTGAACGCCCACATGGCCCTCAACTAATAATAATAATAATAATAATTGTCCGCTGAAGATATTGAAGAATTTTTCAATGCCGTTTACTTTAGTAAGGCCAACTCATACTCTAAAATCGATTTCGACAACGGCTCTCCAATAACTCCATATAATTATCAGAAATTCACTGGGATTTCACAAAAAAATTTCGATTGCCTTCATGCTTTTGTAAAGCCACACATCAGAAATAGTTGCAACAGATTTACGAGAAATGCGTTAGGAATATTCCTAGTAAACTTGTCACAGGAATTTTTGGCATATTTATTCAATGTATGTAGATGGTCAAGCAAGAGTGTCTGCAATCTTTGAATCTGTTCGAAAAGCTTTGGATGAGCATTTTGTCCATCTTCATTTAGGTTATAATCATCTATCACGAGAAGATGCAATGAAACATCAAACTAAAATGGCTCATAAACTTCTGGGTGCAGATGAAAATTCTATTGTAGTTATCATTGATGGTACTTATCTATATGTTCAAAAGTCATGTGATCAGGAGTTACAATTATTGACGTATTCCAATCATACATACAGAAACTTATTGAAGCCCATGATTTTGGTTTTCCCTGACGGATACATTCTTGAGGTTGAAGGTTTGTTTTTGCAAACAACGACAATAGCGATTCAAAAATTTTAGAATACTTGATTTCTACCCCTTATGGATTTAAAAAATATTTCTTAGAGAATGATGTTTTACTTCTCGATCGTGGGTTCAGAGATGTCATAGAAAAGTTGAAATTGCTAAAACTTAATCCAATAATGCCTCATTTACTAACCAAGGGACAAAAGCAGTTTTGCACAAAAGATGCTAATGAGTCCAGAGCTGTGACTATGAATCGATGGATAGTGGAAAGTGTGAACAGCAGAATCAAAAAATACAAGTTCTTTGCTTCAACTATTGAAGTCACTTATTTCCCCAAGCTGTCATCTTTAACTAAAATTCCTTGTGCCTTACTGAATGCATACAGTCCTCCTATGTTTATAGAAAACGAAAATCATGCACGTTATGCATAGAAGGCAATGAGCAAAATGAATGATGACAATTCTCTTCAAAAGAAGATTGAAGAGCTAGGCCTTGAAAACAAACGAATTTGTTGGGAGGAGGCTACTAATCAGATTCAAGACTTTCCATGTTTATCAGAAGAAGAAATTAAAAATATCACTTTAGGTATGTATCAGTTAGACCAAGGAAAATGATATACTTATGAACACATGAAGGCAGATTCTAGTTACAAGATCTTTATACATAACGAAATGAAGAATTTGATAAGACGCAAAATTGAATTCGTTTTTCGTCAACTCGGATTCATCAGTTATGGTTAGAATTCTTTCCTAATGGTAGTGGAGCCGAATCAATTTTAGGATATTACTGTAAGTGCAAAACTGGGAGCAGAGTTGTCGGTACATGCAGTCATATAACTTCAGTGATATGGTATTTGGGCTACGCAAGACACAACCCACATGTATTATCAAAGCACCGCAAAGGTCTAGCAGATAATATTATAAATGCTATGAATTCTGGTTGTCAAATCTCAGACTCCGATTCAGATTGAGTCTCTACATAACTTGTTCTAAAGTTACAATAGTTTAGTAAGGAATGTTTCTATGGATAAGTTTGTTTTGCTCCTTCCAAAATAATGTGAATTTTTTATGCTGCTTATTTTGGAATAAGGTTATTTCTGCGCTTATCCAAAAATTCTCCGGTAAAATAAAAACGATAATAAATGAAATACCAATTGAATACAATTTTTAGATTTTTTATTAATAATGATCGCACTTCTGTTTGGCTTGGTAGTGTGCAAATTAATTATACAGTCAAGTACTAAATGATAGCCGCACTCCTAATTTAAGATTTTTTTAATTTCAAATAAATTCTTTTAAAATTCTTCCTTTGCAAAAATAATACTTTTCACTTTACCAACTTTATTCTCTGCGGCGTCATGGAAAATTTATGGGTAACCCTCATTTAGTATGGTAATAAAAGATAGCCGCACACAATATTTTATTGTTTTTAATAGGAAATAAATATAAAAAGCACAGTTATAAAAATGATTTTTTATTCCAATTAATATTTTGTGTTTCGGCCATTGTTTTTAATTATTTCGAAAATTCGATTTGGCATACTTTTGTACAAGTTTTGGCATATTAATTTGAAATATTAGCCAATTCGCGTTGTACTGATGACTTTAGTTCATGAACGCTGCTGTATTGTGTTCCTTCAGCATATACAACTCTGCTGAGTACACCCCATATGTTTTCGATGCTGTTAATGTCGAGTGACCTTGCTGGCTGTTTCAAAACTGGTATCTGAGCCTCCGTAAACCAATAATTTACTACCCCGGCGGTGTGTACGGCTGCATTATCCTGCTGGAAAATAAAGTTTGGGTCGCCATTTTGTGCATCAACAACTGGTAATGTTTCGGGATAGCATGGATTTATACCGGTTGCTGTTAAGACGACCGGACATAAACTTCACATCCATTCTTCCTCCATAGCCAATTGCACCCCAAACAATCAGAGATCCTCCACCTCGTTGACGCCTCGATAGCACAAGAAGTTCTTTTCAAAGGTCGTGAAAATAATATTGCCATTAATCAAGGCTATCCATATTCAATTTTTTTCGTCACTAAAAATAACGCGCTGCCACTTTTTCTTCCACGACATATGTTCCTTCGCGAAACGCAATTTGGCATCTTTATGATTTGATAACAGTTGTGGTTTTCTTTGTAATTTTTTGATTTGTATATTATCTGACTCTCTTAATACTTTCCTCACATTACAAATCTTTGTATTATCTCAAGCTTTTAACGCAATTTGTTGCACGGTGCCAATAAAATTAGAGACGTTTCGTAAAATTAACCGTTTTTCTCTATCAATAAGTTCCACTGGCCGGCGGCCTGCACTTTTATGCGAACCGTATAATTGCGAATTTTTTAAATAATTTAGCACTACCTTCTCACTCCAACTAATATTTTCTGCTATTAACGGATACTCATATTACTTTTCTTAATAACGTCAATTTATCAAACTCGTTCAAACTACCTTTTCCACCCATATTTAAAAAATAACAAAAATCGGAATAATATTTAACGGCTATAATACTTAAGCGGCTATCTTTTATAACCATACTAAATGGGGGTTCTCCAATTGTCCATGATCCCGCAGAAAATAATGATTTGTATTTGTGCACGCATTGGTAAACTGAAGAGTATTATTTTTGCATATATAGGAACAATTTTAAATGAATTTATTTGAAATGAAATAAATCTTAAATTAGAGGTGCGGTTATCATTTAGTACAGGACTGTACGTCACTGTAGTGTGCAAATTAATTATAATTCGCATAATTAGGCTAACATACACCATAATTACTGTTTGGAATATTTTTTTATTCAAAACAAAGCAATTTATTGAATTTAGAAAAATATAAAAATTATAAAAATGACAAATGCATAAAACTGCTGTAACACCCTGTAAACAAGTGGGAGGGAGTTGCGAAATATTTTTGCAATTATAAAACAATATACTAAAGAACCACCAATCCTAAAAAGTCGCAAAAAATATTTAGAAATACCGAAAAATGATGTATATTCAATTATGTAATATTTGCATTCAAAACCGGAAGTGCGTCACTGTAGTGTGCAAATTAATTATAATTCGCATAATTAGGCTAACATACACCATAATTACTGTCTGGAATATTTTTTTATTCAAAACAAAGCAATTTATTGAATTTAGAAAAATATAAAAATTATAAAAATGACAAATGCATAAAACTGCTGTAACACCCTGTAAACAAGTGGGAGGGAGTTGCGAAATATTTTTGCAATTATAAAACAATATACTAAAGAACCACCAATCCTAAAAACACGCAAAAAATATTTAGAAATATCGAAAAATGATGTATATTCAATTATGTAATATTTGCATTCAAAACCGGAAGTGCGTCACTGTAGTGTGCAAATTAATTATAATTCGCATAATTAGGCTAACATACACCATAATTACTGTCTGGAATATTTTTTTATTCAAAACAAAGCAATTTATTGAATTTAGAAAAATATAAAAATTATAAAAATGACAAATGCATAAAACTGCTGTAACACCCTGTAAACAAGTGGGAGGGAGTTGCGAAATATTTTTGCAATTATAAAACAATATACTAAAGAACCACCAATCCTAAAAAGTCGCAAAAAATATTTAGAAATACCGAAAAATGATGTATATTCAATTATGTAATATTTGCATTCAAAACCGGAAGTGCGTCACTGTAGTGTGCAAATTAATTATAATTCGCATAATTAGGCTAACATACACCATAATTACTGTCTGGAATATTTTTTTATTCAAAACAAAGCAATTTATTGAATTTAGAAAAATATAAAAATTATAAAAATGACAAATGCATAAAACTGCTGTAACACCCTGTAAACAAGTGGGAGGGAGTTGCGAAATATTTTTGCAATTATAAAACAATATACTAAAGAACCACCAATCCTAAAAAGTCGCAAAAAATATTTAGAAATATCGAAAAATGATGTATATTCAATTATGTAATATTTGCATTCAAAACCGGAAGTGCGTCACTGTAGTGTGCAAATTAATTATAATTCGCATAATTAGGCTAACATACACCATAATTACTGTCTGGAATATTTTTTTATTCAAAACAAAGCAATTTATTGAATTTAGAAAAATATAAAAATTATAAAAATGACAAATGCATAAAACTGCTGTAACACCCTGTAAACAAGTGGGAGGGAGTTGCGAAATATTTTTGCAATTATAAAACAATATACTAAAGAACCACCAATCCTAAAAAGTCGCAAAAAATATTTAGAAATACCGAAAAATGATGTATATTCAATTATGTAATATTTGCATTCAAAACCGGAAGTGCGTCACTGTAGTGTGCAAATTAATTATAATTCGCATAATTAGGCTAACATACACCATAATTACTGTCTGGAATATTTTTTTATTCAAAACAAAGCAATTTATTGAATTTAGAAAAATATAAAAATTATAAAAATGACAAATGCATAAAACTGCTGTAACACCCTGTAAACAAGTGGGAGGGAGTTGCGAAATATTTTTGCAATTATAAAACAATATACTAAAGAACCACCAATCCTAAAAAGTCGCAAAAAATATTTAGAAATATCGAAAAATGATGTATATTCAATTATGTAATATTTGCATTCAAAACCGGAAGTGCGTCACTGTAGTGTGCAAATTAATTATAATTCGCATAATTAGGCTAACATACACCATAATTACTGTCTGGAATATTTTTTTATTCAAAACAAAGCAATTTATTGAATTTAGAAAAATATAAAAATTATAAAAATGACAAATGCATAAAACTGCTGTAACACCCTGTAAACAAGTGGGAGGGAGTTGCGAAATATTTTTGCAATTATAAAACAATATACTAAAGAACCACCAATCCTAAAAAGTCGCAAAAAATATTTAGAAATACCGAAAAATGATGTATATTCAATTATGTAATATTTGCATTCAAAACCGGAAGTGCGTCACTGTAGTGTGCAAATTAATTATAATTCGCATAATTAGGCTAACATACACCATAATTACTGTCTGGAATATTTTTTTATTCAAAACAAAGCAATTTATTGAATTTAGAAAAATATAAAAATTATAAAAATGACAAATGCATAAAACTGCTGTAACACCCTGTAAACAAGTGGGAGGGAGTTGCGAAATATTTTTGCAATTATAAAACAATATACTAAAGAACCACCAATCCTAAAAAGTCGCAAAAAATATTTAGAAATATCGAAAAATGATGTATTCCATTTCATGCAACTGGGCCCAAGCTTATCTATGGGGAAAATAGAAAATACGTTGTTTTGGGCCCAATTTACTATGCTTATCCTATAGGGTCCTTTATACACTAAATCAGTATAACTTAATAAACAATTTTCTACTTCAACAAAAATTTTAGCAATTCAGCCTGTCTAAACAAGGTGGACCTCAACTGGTTGGAACCTCGATTCACACCTCCCCATTCCATAATCTATTATAGTTCATGGAAAGGGAGGGTATGAAACGAGGCTTCAACCAATTGAAATCATACTAGTGTAAACAGGCTGATTCAGTAGAATTTGTCATGCCGCGATTTTTGTTTATTTTTGTTTAGTGGGGTTCATTTGGACGTAGGGAAAACCGTAGGGAATTTTTGAGTGGGACGTAGGGAAAAGTAGGGAAATTCTTCTTCGTCTGTAGGGATTACAATTTTTTAAGTGTACCATCACTGATGAGTTATTGAGTTATAGATCAGTGGTGTCGTCGTGCAGAAAAGATAAATTTTGTTCATGTCTTCGCCGTGCCGAAAATTCTGCGAAGCAGTTGTTTCTAATTGGTTGAATGTGTCACAGTCACATGATGTTCGGCGCAGAAAAACCGAACCAATACGTATGACAATTATTTTGAATTTCTTTCTAACCTGTTAACTAATTTTATAGTTTAGAACCTAAAGCACCATCCGCACCCAAGCTTATACAGAAAACAGCAACATCAGTCGTATTAGAATCGGATTACCGAAAGCTTATTGGAAAAAATTGAATATCGAAATAGTATATTGTACAACAAGTGAAGAAAACGAGTCATTGCAATACCAAAGTGATATTTGCAGCCTGAGCGTTAGCGAGGGCTGCAATCACTTGAGTATTGCAATGACTCATTTTCACACGAGTTATACACGCTATTTTTTTGTACGATACAATAGCCCAGTAACATTTATAAATAAGTAGAAACATAAAAAATTACAAACTTGTACGGATCAACACAAATTTATTAAACCATTAAAACATTTGGGTTTTCACAAATCGTGTAGCAATATTAAGAAATCGTTGTGTAATGAGAATATTTCTACACGATTTTAGTATACGACGCAAAGGCTTCTTTTCTTATATAATTTAAATTCAAAAATCATCACCGAAAGTATAGGTTACTGCACTATCGTAGAAAAAATAATTTGCGGTACCAACCTAATTACAGTTTTATAAAATGTATTATTATGTACTTATTACATATAATCATTGTCTTAC
The DNA here is from genome assembly GCA_963556165.1 of Tipula helvola. Lineage (NCBI taxonomy): Eukaryota > Metazoa > Arthropoda > Insecta > Diptera > Tipulidae > Tipula > Tipula helvola. Next base: position 207,158,455 of record OY744481.1, read on the forward strand.
GATACAAAATTTTTGTTTTTCAATTCGTATTGAAATATGAAATGTCGTTATGAGGCAAAATAATATTAAAATTAATTAGTACTTCGGTGAGCATCGAACCCGAAACATTTTCTATTCGAAGTTTCTTGTTAACACGTCAACACCTATATCACTCAGACTACTGGGTTATAAAATTCAAGCATCTATGTACATTGGAAATATAAGGAAATACATAGCGTTCCGCCGCACACTGTAAATTATGTAATGTAGATTAACGTTTTTATACATATTCATGTCGATTATATAGAATTCGCGGTTGCGGATCAATCACGGATCACGTTTCATTGAAATTCCTTAGGATATTTTTACAATACGTCAAAAAAAAAAAATTTTTTAGATCCACAATAAAAATATTGCGTTTGTACGGGGAATCAAAAAATGTAAATCACATGTAAATCAATAGAAGTTTTCCAGAATACTTTGATTTACACCAATTGTTTCCTATTTTTTTTATATGCAGTTTTCGGATTTCACGGATTCTATAATCGACATGATTTATAATTTTAATTCACAATTGAAAAATGAATTTATTAAAGAAAAAATCTTGTGCGGCCCTTCTCGCTTTGGGCCCCCCGCGGCTGCGGGGTTTTGCGAGTATGTAGTTCCGCCGCTGCGTGTAGACAAAAAATCAGATATTTATATGAAGTTTGGCGGTTTTTTGATTAATTTTTTAAATAAATCAAGAATAATCGTAATTTTTTGTAACAAACCGTATTTACAATTGATAATGATAGTTTATCGAGACCCTTTTTATGCTTTATATTTTTTTTATGGTCCAAATATTTGAGAAATAATTCATTCGATTATATAATGTCTAAGATAAATGGAAAAAAGGCTAAAAAAAAATTATGAATACATATGTAACATAAAACAATTAAATTATTAAATGTTTTTGGTCATTTACGTACCAATTATTAAAACTTTTATTTTTTTACGTTATGTACTCAAATTTTTGCCATATATTTTCGTTTGGCTTCAAATTATTGGTATCCACGTACCTATTCAAATATCATGTCCATATTCAACGTTAAATATAAATGGATATATTAAATATATATTAATTATAAATTAAAATTAAATCTCTGGCTTATTTCATTTATTGAGTTTTCGCTACAACTAAATCAAAACACCCATTCACTGTTTAGTGTTCTATATGTGTTCTTATCAGAAGTACAATTGATAGTTTTGTTGCAATAGGAATTATTCAAATTTAGTTTATTTAAAATCGAACACTCTCAAATTTTTGAATTAAATAATTAAAATCAAATCGTTCTCTGCATTAAACAAAAAAATTATACTCATAAATTCCAAAACTTGTTATGCAATGTGCTTAAACAGTCTGCTCTAGACACGACTATTAAAACATGCCTCTTTTCGCGATTTAATTCCAAAAGTATTGCAGTATATAACTAAAATCAAAATTAAAATGTTTAATTTTAACATAAAGTCGAAAAATAATTAATGGCAAAAATAAAAATAAATTCATTTATTTTCCATTTATTTAAAAAATTAATAAAAAAATCACGAAACTCCATATAAATATCAGCATTTTTGTCTACACGTGACGTCAAATTGCGAAAAAAAGATAGCAACAGCATCCGCAATATCATACCTTATTTTCTGTATATCTTGTAACCAAACAATATCCATATAAATAAAAATTCGTTACTTTTTGTTTATTTTTTATCATCTTTCAGGTAATTTTTAGAATGTGTGTGATCTCAGAGAGAATTTTCGAATGCTTTATCTTTCTTCGTGGTAAATTTTTTGTTTTGGTTTTGTCAACCCAATGAACGCCACTTTTTCATTGTTCCAACATTTTAAAGGTCCATACTTAGGAATATTTAGTTCAACTTGTTTACGCAAGCATATCTTTTTGGTAAAAGTGCAATTTTTTTGGTTGGAGTGGAAACATAAATGAAGCCTTAGGCCAATGGGAGGGGTTTGAACCCCCATACTCCCCTAACCCCCACCTCCCCCTACTTCCCCCACTTCCCCCACTCTCCATTCCCCCCCCCCTACCCTGTCGGTATGCTACCGCAAGTGAGCCAATTTTACACTACAGATGGTTTTCACTCCAATTGTCATAGTCGCGTCACGTCTTTTTTTATGACCATAGTCACGTCACATCAATTCTTCTATTCTCTTAGTTCGTTTATTACGTCTAAACTCTAAAGTCACTTTATGTGACAAATGTGACTTGATTTTTGCAAGTGACAGACAACTACAACACAATGAAAGTGTGGTTATTTGAGTAACTTGACAAAAGTGGCTATTTGAGTAATTTTGTATATAGTGTTAGTATATATTTTCTAAGTCTACGTGACGTTCCACTTAAATACATATTTATCTTAACCAGTTAACCAGATATCGATAGATCAAACAAAACTAGACAGCTACATGATTTTGTCTTGAAAATTTCAAGTGTCTGTATGCTCTGAAACAGTCTTTAGTCCTTTATCTCAGAGTCTGGCAGTTAAACTCCGTTGCGTTTTTACGAAGGATGTTGCGCAAGTATGTATACTTAATATACAGTGGTGTTCAATAAAATAACATACTCGGTGATTTTTTTTGCAAATTCTTAATTAACTAAAAACTACTTATCAACTAACAATTTTTTTTTTTTTAATTTACATAGAATAAAATAATATCAACTTACAATTAAATATAAAACATCGTATTTAATTTCTAAAAGGAATATAAAAAAAATTTAACTTTTTATTTTACAAATAGACTGTTCAAAATTAAAGCATAGTTAATTTTAAAATTCATTTTTAATCTTGTTTGTGAATGATTAAACCTAATAAGCGTTTTATTGAATAGTATTGGTGGTGTGAGCTGCTTTTCGAATAAATTCCCTGCATCGGCATATCTCTAGAGCCCACCAGCCCTGGAATTTGAGAACTGTCTTTATTCCAAATTCGACAAATTTCAGTTCCAAAATTTCTGATTATTTTTGTGTTTCTCATTGTTATAGCTACTTCGACTTGATTCCAACAATTTTCGATCGGATTCAGATCAGGTGACCGACCCGGCCATTGCACCACCCCCACTTTATAACCGTTAAACTAATATTTTGCTTACCTCGAGGTATTATTTGCGTCGTTATCTTGCTGAAAACACTAGCCTGGTGGTTTATCGTCTTCGGCATAACCGCGCATTAGATGAGATAATTTGGATGTAAAATCCACCACCATTGCATTTTCCGGGCAATAAGTTATCATGTTCCATGCAAAAAAAAAAAATCTCGCTATACTACAATACAATGGACCACCATCATGCTTAATCGTCGTTTTCGTATAGGGCAAAAGATTGTATTGGGCTGAGATCATTCATAATGTCGTTCTTCAGAACAAAACAGATTGACTTTTATTTTGTCAATTTATAGTAATTTTCTCCACTTTTTTGGCTTCAAAATTTTGATTGGATAAACAAGGAACAGCTCAGCTAGAGATTAGAATCAATCGTTTGACCAAGTTCTAGAAACTCAAAATGTGCGATTCCCTTCTAATCCCACCGTACACACAGCATAGCCTTATGGAGCGTAAATCCTGGCTATGAAGTCGTTTGTGATGGTTCATCTTTCTTTGACTATGATCTTTCACGGACGATATTCTCGTATTTAATCCCTATTTTTGAACCCAAAGATTTGCTTTAAAAATAGATTGATTTCGTTGCGTTTCAGTAGCAATATACTAATTGAAATTCGGCCAATCAATCGAGCTTCTTTGTGTATCCAGCCTGACGCAAATGGTTTAAAATTATTTTGTGATCGATATTTAATTCCTTAGCAATGTCATGGTTGCTTATGTGTCGGTCTTCTTCTCGATTTTTTGTAAGATTTCATCGACTTTTTCAGTGATTGATCTGATCGACCAGAGCAATGTGCATCTTTGACCTTGAAATTTGACTATTTCACGAATAGGGGATGAAGGGGGCTCAATTTTTCAACTCTGGCTGTATATTCGTAATTAGCGACCCAAACAACCATGAAAATGATATGTATCTTAATTGTAATATGACACAGAGGCTGTCTCATGAATAGGGGTTCTCAATAGGGGATGAAGGAGTACACGGAAAAAATTTATAGTACACATTTCCATAAATTATAGGAGCCCAGGCATTTGTGGCTTATTATCGGAACGCTTATTATATGTATAATATTACGAAAATATTAAATGTTGTGTATGGAACCGATTACCATAAAAATAGTAAAATATCTTATAACAATATAGTAACAATTACCATTATGAAAAGAACAGATAAATAATTATCGTATCGTTTACACTGTAATATAGCTATGGGTACTTTATGCTTTCATTGTGTAATAAAAAACGTTTTCAATTTATTTGATTTTAAATATTATAATATTCATTCAATTTATTGTCTACACAAAATAAAAATAAAATATTAAAATATGTTATGATATATTAATTTATAATTATTATTTTTCTAATTTTAAATATTTGATATTGAATTTAATTCATTTAATGTATTAGTTAACTCTAGTGTTCTTTACAACATTTGCATGAAAATCGAAATATTGTATGTAAAATGGATATTATATTATTTTTAATTTTTAAAAATCCTGTTATTTTGAAAAACGTTAGTTCCTCCGAAATATCGATTACAATCAACCCTCTTTAATGAGCACATATGATTTTTGAAACATTTGAAATTAAAAAAAATTCGTTCGTTTTCACAAATATTGCAAATAAACAAATTTTTAAACCTATGATAAACAGATAATTGTTTAAATGACTTACATAATTTGCATCAAAATACTTCATTTTGTTGTTTTAACCAAATTAAAATCTTTTAAATCTAGTGAAAAAGCTTTAAACGTAGGCTATTGGGAAATATGTCAAATAAATAACTAAGCACTGATGTCACACAATGATTCTGCAATCATATCTGGAATAAGACAATCATAATGTTAGAAATTGATATAATTTTTCATCAAATACATAAATCTCTCATATTACTTACAGCTCAAAAAACACCATTCAAGCAAGACATTCTGAACAAGATTTTACATCATTGATTTTGTTTTTATAACTTTGCACAGCCTTTTTCACTTCGACGCTCAAAGAAAAATTAAATTTGTACAATTTTATTTAAATCATATTAATCAAATTACTTAATATAAATTATTGGTTTCAAAATATGTTATAATTAAAAGTTTGATTTAAATATAAACCTAAAACTGTTTTAGTTACGAGTAATTTTCATTAATAAAATTTAAATCAAAAATGTTCAATTTTACATGAGTTCTTATAGGGAATCATAAAAATCTTCTTTAAATTAAACTTCTTTTAAAATTGGTATGATACTTACGGCTTTTATATAGAAGAGGCTTTGACACAGTTTTCTTATTATAATTTTTTTTAATAACATAATACTCGAAACGATTCATAGGTTTTGATGTGAAAACGTCTTTAGCGGCAGGAGTAAGTAAAAAATTGGATAGAAGTCGGGTTACGGAAACAAAAATGCCGAACAAAAAATATTGCTGGTATGTGTGGATATCAATAAGAACAAAAAATAAAAAAAACGTAAAATCAATGCAAAATCTACGCATACTCATGCAATATACAACATCATCCGGCATTTCAAAAACATCGTGAGCCGAATACAAAAAAAATCTAAAACAAAACCGCTTACTTTAATTTATTTTGTTGTGAAAATATCTGCTATATATGGCCGCAGCAGCAAGTGGTTTTGAAAATGAAAATTACATACGAATAAAAGGACCACATTATGCTTGTGAAGTGTAATAGTTATTTACGTTACAAGGGCAGTAAATGAGTTATTACAGTATGAATTCGATGTTTATTTGAGAATTTTGAACGAGTAATGTAACGATCATTTAACGTACGTGTAACCTGATTTGGCTTTGTGCAATGAGTTTGCCGTGACCATTTACTACTATGGAGGTTTAGGTGATTAACTTAACAGAACTGTACTTTGCTCATGCTTAATTATTGTCAGTAAGGTTGGTCCTCCAAATTCAAAATAGAATTATAATTTACTGACTTTCTAAACCAAAAATGTAACTTAGTTTAAATACTGAGCCAACTACATCCGTCTTTATGGAGGGGTTTCTGAGCCTTAACGAAATGGCTCGAAATGATTCAATAGTTATACAAAAAAGTTTTCACATAAATCTTTTGCGAGTTGAGAGTGAACTCGCTCGTTGTTTTTTTATATACAAAATAAAATAAAATCGACTGTTCACCATTTACACCAGATTTATAAAATTTCCGTTCATAAACATCTTCCATCAAGAAATTTAACTTTCATTATTGGAGTGAAAAGTACATCATTTCAAGAGAAAACTAAAGAAATTTAGCCTTGTTTTCGCATTGAAAAGTTGTTTAACACATAAAAACCTTTCGACAAAAAATCTATACTTACTATTTTTAGGTCAAAATAAAAAAACATAGTCGAAATCTTATTTTAATAATATTTTAATGATCCTTATCATAATTAGCTAGAGCTGTTCCATTCACAACACCCCATTCCCATTTCATATTTTCATTACTCTCGTTACATGGATTAACGAATACCTTTAAAGTGACACCATCTGCTTCCAGGCATCGATTCCTTTGCGCTCCTTGCACAATCCATTGGTTCACGCTATCATAACGCCACAGTTGGTTTCCCTGCGAACCATGACAATTGAACAACAGTACTCGAGAATTTTTAACGCTTTCGGAAACATCCCAACAAATATTGCCAAATTTACGTCGAATATCTTTCGACCACGATAACGAGAAATATTGGGATTGTTGAGGATGTATTTTATTTGCGGCACACGTATATAACCCTATTTCTTCTCGTAAGTTATGGCCAAGTGTATCGGCACATAACTTAGGAAAGGCAACACTCTGAATTGCACCCGAAGCATAATCCGGTGGTTCGAAAGGTGGGTACTTTTTCACTAGATCAAAAGCTACATTTTCCATAAACCATTTGAATGGTTTGCATTGTAGTTTTTCTCGTATCTCTTTTTGTTTAGTTAAGTCACCCGGATCAAGTTTGTTATATCGGTCGGGTTGCCGATCATACAAATATTGTTTATATTCATCCATCCAGACTTCAGCAACTCGTTTAAAATTCTAAAACGAAGTCCAAATTTTTTATCTCATATCAGTTTAATTTCCTGATATATACAAGAATTTAGGAATAAGCAAAATACCTTTGATACGAAATCTCCTTCTCGCGCTTTTTCAAAGTCTCGCGGACCTCTGTAAATATGTCCCACTCTTGAACATGGTGCATCATACATTTTACCACCACACTGCCATATTTTAAAACTCAATTCATACTGTTCTCCACCCCAAATATCTAATCCTTCGTCATAGCCACCAAGTTCCCAGAAAAATTTAGCGCTTATAGCAAATAAACCCCCAGCCATTACTGGACTTTCAAAAATTTCGGTTGGATTATTTTTACTCTCCGGGAGTAGGGCAAGTCGTTTGTATAGGAAAAACCAGTCAAAACCTCCACGAGCTCCTTCATCTTGCGTTCTATACTCAAATGACGTATGCTGAATAACATCGATAAAAGGGCAGATACAATATCGATAATTGGCTGCTATTGGTTCAAGTAATGGTGGTAGCCAATTTACATTTACTTCGACGTGCGAGTCAAAAAATACTAAAACATCGCCGGTCGCAATCCGTGCACCCGCCACTCGTGCTGCAATTAATCCTTCTCGTTTTGGAAGTCGAACAACTTTCACTTTTGGCAGATATGATGCGATAAACCTATCCAATTTTTCTTTCAGGTATTCTGATAAATAAAGAAGATTTATAAAAAAATACTTAAGAGAATAAAATGCCTACTTACCTCTCGTACTATGATCATCCACTAAAATAATATCGGCAATTAATTTCTCGGGTGTCCGATTTAGCACACTATAAACCGTCCGCAACAAGGTACTCCAATATTCATTATAAAATGGCACGACTATACTAATTCTTGGTAATTCCGCAAAATACCTTTTATTTTTACATTCCTTGTGTCGAATGTCTGGAACTGAACGATTCACTGATATTCTATCACTTAACAATGCATTAAATCCATTCTTTCTAAATAATTTATCCATTTCATCTTTTTCACTTTCATCTATTTTTTCTGGTACACCACGCTCTCCAATCCCGTGTCGATTTTGTTCCATTTCTATAAATTGATAATCATGCCAATCGATTTTTGTAAAATCTCTATATTTTGGGTCACGATCAAAAAATGATCTGATTCGCGGCTGGTCAACGATCATCGCTATTCGGTCAGGCTTAGCAAGAACATCATCGACATAGAAATTACCAGGCACGATTTTTTCGCTAATTACTTCAAATGTTCGATAAATAACAACTGTAGCAAAAACCAAAACAACACACAGTCCGGCAAATTTTAAGAAGGTTTTAGTGTTACGACGCATTTTCCTATTTAAATTAAACACATAATTAAATTAATTGAAAATGTTAATAAAAAAAATTTGAATATTTAGGTGATATAGAACTGGTTGCCGAAAGTAATTCTAATTTTTTAATTTGAACTGAACGTGATTTAAATTTTTTATTACGTTATTGAGTCGACTTACAAAATCTGCATAATACACTATGTATTCGATTGTAAATACATAATACTAAAACTATACTGCCAAGCATAACTTTTACATTAATATTCTACAGTAATCAGTAAACAGTACCTAGCCAACATATAAAGTTTACATTGCATATAGTGGTGGTAACAATAACATTTGTAACTAAGTAAAGTTAAATTTTTACAAGAAGTGGTTTTGAATTATATAAAGTTAGACCGAATTGCTAATAAAACTTGTCGGATTTATCATGAGTTCCGGTGGAGTGTTGCTCCACCGTAATTTCTGTACCCTAGAGTAAATAGAAAGAATCACCATCTCGGGTTGAATTTTAATTTCCGGTGGAGTGAAGTAGTCCAGTGTTTAGCGGTAAAAATAGGTTATATTATGTTATGTTTAACCTCCGAATTCTTACGGACAATAACGATTGACGTTAAATTTGGACAATAAGTAGGGAATGGATCAAGGAAGAAAAGTTATACAGTGCCGATATGTGCTTTTACCTTGGGGTGGATGTCACCCCTTCTGGGGGAGGAGTAGAAATTAGTACACTCAAAATAATCAATGAAATCGACAGAGGGATGAATTCTAAGCAAAAAGTGGTATGTGAAGTTTTTTCGGTAAATCAATATTTTTCGAGTTATTTGCGATTAAAAATGTTAATTTTTCGCAATCCGAAAATTTAACCGAAAAACGGCAATGGGTTTTTTAACGATAACTTTCTTAATTTTTAATATATCTTAAAAAGAAATAACAAATTGAAAAAAATTGTTTTGAAACAAATTGAAAAAAATGCTTCATCAACCTGGCACAGATCAAAGGAATTGTATCGCTCTTATATCTTCTGCTGATAGTTGTTCCACAAATCTTTCAAGTTAAAACGAGCCTATAAATATAAATATAAATAAAAACAAATAAAACTAAATAATTACATAATATATTTTGTATTCTTTCTTGTGAGTTAATTTTTGAAGTAGCGCCGATTTCTCTATAAAATTAGAAATTGGCTGCGCTAATAAAGCTTTATTGAAAATTGTTGGTGCTTGAAATGATGTTTCAAAATTATTTATGCACATTAAAAATTAAGACAAAAAACGCATTTTAACGAAACAAGCAACCCGCAGCATGATGTGTTCTATATAAATATTAGATAGTAGACAAGTAAAGAAAACTGAGTTTTCCAGCGAGTGTAAGATTTCTTTTGTTATGCATTGAATATGCCATTTTTCATAGTACTTACTTGACGAAAAATAAACAAATTTTTAAAAACGCTCTTTCGTGAATTGAATAATTACACCTAGAAACTCTCACTTTTCTTTACCATTAAATAGAATAATCTACTATTAAAGTGAATAAAAAAATTGAGGTGGGCCAACACAAGACTTTCTTTTACGAACAGCGAATTTTGAGAAACTTATTATGCAAATTTCTTGGAGACTTAAGATTTATTTATTTTTTTCATGTTGTTTGTAAATTGTATATTTTTGAGATATTTGCAAAATAAATTTTCTGGTTCACGGAAGCTGGGAGCAGGGACCTCAAAATTTATGAAAAAGTTTAAACATGAAGTTGCAAGTTTGATTGGTTAAACATCTGGGCTACAAACTGAACAGACATTTAGACAAACAGACACCACTTCGAAACCTAATTTTTTGGGCTCAAGGAACCCAAAATCTTAAGATCGAAAATTAACATGACAAGTTTTTTATTTTGTTTTATTTTTTTTATTTTTCACTGGGACCTCCCAATTTACGAAGAAACCTTAAATATGAAGTTTCAGTTCAATTGGGGAAACCATCTGGGCTGTATACATATAGGACATAAACTGATATTAAATTTAAAAAATAAAATACAAAATTTGTAAGAAATTTGCATAATAAGTTTCTCAAAATGCCCTGTTCGTAAAGAAAGTGTGTTGGCCACACCTCATTTTTTTTAATAGGAGTTTTTTTTTTTTGGTAAGTTTTTAATTTTTTTTTTTTTTTGGAACATTTTGTGTTTAGTACTTTTTAAGATATTTGCAAAATAAATTTTCTGGACCAATAGAGCCACTTCCGGTTAAAAGAAAGTAAAAGGAAAAATTGATTTATTTGGTTTTCATATTTTTATTTATCCAATTCATTCACTAACTCCGGAACGCTTTTATATACCAAAATTTTATAAGTGAATAGCATAAGTGATTAGAGGCGTTGAACTATTAACATCAAATTTCGAACGTAAAATATCTCGAGTTCGATGTTCACCCAAATTTGATTTTTTTTTGATTTTTTTATTTTATTTTTTTTTTAGTATTCATTTAATGACCAAATATTTTACTATAAATTAAATATTCCGCTTTATAATTATTACAGTAATTATACAAGAAAATACGTGGTACAAGTTTATTTTTGCGCCTAAATGTATGCGAACACTACTATAAGTTATTTAAAAACTTTTATATTGAGTTGTAGTAAGCCATGAGAATTTTTTGGTAAACATTTTTTTCCTATCATAAACTTCATAGCATGCTATGTTTGAAACAATAGCCGCATTTCTTGACGCATTAGTGATCAGGATCAGATCAAAGTTTACATTGAAAACAACAACAAAATTTAAATATTTGTTGTTGTTTTCAATGTAAACTTTGATCTGATCCGGATCACTAATGCGTCAAGAAATGCGGCTAATATAACAATGAAATTTAAATAATTTATGTTGAACGTGGTTTAGTAGTAAAGTAACGTATTGGACTAGAGCGGCTAAGGTCTGGGGTTCGATTGTGCCCAAGGCATTTTAGTTTAGTTTTTCCAATTTATATTTGTTTGACGTGATCACGTCTTACACCGCATGCTCAGAAAATTGAAAAGAAATTTTGCCTTTAGTCGTGGGCAATTACTGTAAGCATTACTTTTAATTTAAATGTATGATTTCTTAGGTTGGTCCTTAGGCTTCATGCCTCACGCATAATATTATCGCAACGACGTCATCAGACGGCAAGCCGGGCCGCGAACCTCGGATTTCGCGCGATTTAAATGCTTCAACCAGAGAATGGCTCATCCGATCCGAGCAATTTTGAAACTGAAGTCAATTTTTGCGTAAAGCAACAGTGGTGGTTAATTTATTTTAAATTAAAATAATTAATTTCCACACTAATTTTAATTTAAATTAAATTTACAAAATAGAAATTTACAGGATTTGACTGCACTATAGCGAGAGAATGCCTCTTCTGATCGGAGTAATTCTGGTGCTAATTTGTGCATAAAAAAAACTGTGACAGATAATTTATTTTAAATTAAAATAATTAATCTCCATACATCTTAATTAAAATTTCAAACAACAAAATAGCTATTTGCAATGATTGAGAGCACTGTAGCGAGAGAACGCCTCATCTGATCTGAACAATTATGGTGTCAATTTATACGTAAAAAATCCATTGCAGATAATTTATTGTAAATTAAAATAATTAATCTCCACATACATTTTAATTAAAATTAAAATCTACAAAATAGCGATTTAGAATGCTTGTGAGCAGTGTAGCGAGAGAACACCTCTTCTGATCGAAGCGATTCTAATCTCAATTTGTGAGTAAAGAAACTGTGGTGGATAATTTATTTTAAATTAAAGTAATAACCTCCACATAACTTTTAAATGAAATTGATATCTTCAAAATAGCGATTTACAATATATAGTTTAGAACACTGTAGAGAGAGAATCCCTCATTTATTTGTGCGTAAAGAAACTTTGGCTTATAATTTATATTGAATTAAAATAATTAATCTCAACATCTTATAAACGTTATCACGCATAATACCTATGGCCGTGTAGACGACACAGCCCACCCAGATTTTTTTTTTGAAGAAAAGCACAGCTCCCGCTGTTTGTCGGTCTGTAAGGTTTTTTGTGGGATGCCCCAACACATATAAAATCATCCTTAAAAGCCCTTACTCTTTGGTTTAAGGTCTATTTCAGGAACAATAATCCTTAAAAGCCTTAAATCACGAGCTATTCCTACTCGGCTAAAAATATATCAAATGTTCAAATGGTGATTGTAGCAGCAACCACTGGACATCACCATTATATATAAATTGTATCCGTCCTAGGACGGGCTGTACCCCCTAGTATTTCGATAAGGCATGAACGGACGTTAATGGGATTAAAAAAGTCACACGTGGTTCTACGATCTCTTTATAACAATTTTTATTTGTGAAAATCGCGTAAACGATTTTTCTCTCATTTAAAGTCGCGAATTTTTTATAGCTCGGTTAGGGTTGAACGGCCGTTAGTTAAACAACACCATTTGATTTGAATGAAACGATCAAACCACATATCATTACATATCAATATTCACATCACATTATATATTAATTTATGATCAAACTATCCTATTCATGCCGGATGCTGCCATGCTGCTGATTTCATGTAACTTGGTTCAAACAATACTTGGTAAAATTTGTTTTGAATGAACTGTAGCGACTTTATTTGAATGAAACAAACGCTTCTATTCTGATTAAGCAAGGATGTGCCCTTTTACTTTAAACTATATACGTATGTAGTCATACATTTAAAGGTCGTGTCTCATAACATGCTGCTTTTTTTGTCTTAATTTTTAGTATGTATGTACGCACAATTTTGAATGAATATTTCAAGCGATTAGTCTCCAACTTTACAATGAAATCGGTTTAACAGAAATATTTTTTTGCAATCCTATAGATGTTGTGCCGTATTCTATATCATGTAAAAAAAAAAAATTGCGTACTCTGTTTGATGCGGGACACTCTTAAAATTGAAGAAACATCTCATCTTTACCCGCTATTTAATTATTTTACAAAAATTAAGAGTTCTATTGGATCAACATAAAATACTTGAACTTCATTTCCGGCACAGATATTTGGTAAAGGGGTAATAAAGTTGTGAAAATGGACACACTAGCGTTTTTCAGGAGTAAACTGCTTGTAATTTTTAACTATTTTTTTAAATTCCAGACATATCTTTGAAATGTAGTCCAAAATAAAACCAATTGTTTTTTATGCCTTACTTTTACCCATCGCTTACAAATTGATCTAGAAGGTCAAAGGTGAAATCGGTAGACACTCCCGATCAATAAATAGTTTTTTAACTACGCGTTTCTGTTTAATGGAACCAAGCTTGATATATTCCTTCAATCTTTTCCTTTCAAATGACCTATGTATAAGCTACGCATCAATTTAAATAGGTTGTCAGCGACAACTGCTTCTTGGCGAAGAGATGGAAAAGTTGTATTTTGGGCAATTGTTATTATAGCGCAATATAAAGAGCAGGTTCTGGATGGGTACCAATGGGACCAAATGTTGGCACAACAAAACCTTTCTCTAGTATGCTTCGGTATGTGAGTTTGTTTGTACATTACTGAGCCTAGTTAAAACTGTAAAAGTTTTTTATACAACTTTAAAATGTAAAAATATGAAAAGGTACTAGAATAGTCAGTGTGTGAATCGTGTTTTTCATTCGCTCCTTAATTTTTATCAATTTTCTCCTTTTTTTGCTTCAATTTAATTTTAGAAAGTTGATAGTTTGTTGTATTGTTGGGTTTTATATCTGTTGCAATAAAAACTTCAACGTGAAGTTAATTGTTTCCATTTTTTTATGCAATTTTAATTTTTTGATTTTTTTCTACACGACAGAATTGAAAGTAAAGGAAAAATGACAGATTTTTGTGTTTTTATTTTTGAGTTGACTGATCGAAAATGTAATGGTCTAAAGTGTTCTGGTCGAAATTAAAAAAAAAGTACACAAACTTGGATGGATACGACTCAGTCTCAGTGTGAGAAGTGTTTTAAATTAAATTAAAGAAAATTAAATAATTAAATATGGAAAAATGTAATCCACCGGGATGCATTTATCAGGCAATATCTTTCTTGAATATCTTAAATTTGTAGTGAGGCAAGTCAAATTTCTTGATTTCTCATAAATAATGCATGACTTTAGGTTTGTGTGGTTGTGCATAAGATTTTAAAATACAAAACATCCCATATTTAATTTAAACTGATATTGAATTGAGTCATTTTGACATACGCAGATTTTTTCTGTTCACGCATGGTTTTAATTTTGATTTTTGATTTTTTACCCATACTCGAATGTTTTGTATTTTAGTTTTAGTTTTATAATATCGACACAAGTGTCTTTATGTAGTTTGGTGTGTGAATATTGTAGTTTGGTGTGTGATTTTAATATATACGGGTCGGGTGCATTCAAAAATTCAGTCGACTGCGCAGTTTGTGCAGTACCAACTTCGTTCAAAAATTAAGTTTTGCAGCAAAAGCAGCGCAGTTAGTCGTTCAAAAATTACATTCACGTTTTTTATTAACTGCACAGATGCAGTCAGTCAATTAGATTGAATGGTAGACAACTTCATTGTGATTTTTTGTGTTAAGGAAAACAAATTAAACGTCAAAATATTGTATCTTTTGTATGAAGTAGCACAGATACAATTTTATTTGTATATTACAGACATTTATTAAGTATGTTTTAATAAAAACTTAATTGAAATGTATTCATTTTATATCATTTTAAGGTAAGACGGTAATTTTTTTGTGAAAATCCAGTGAAAAATTAAAACATAAGGAAAAGGTAATTTGTATTCATTTTTGTGGTTATTTTTATTAAAATTAAGTTATTTTCAAACATTTTAAGATAGTTTTACATAAACTGCTGTTTGTTTTCCTTAACACTTACAAAAATCTGACATATTTTAGCTGTCAAATTATCAATCTATTATTATTTCGATCTAGTATTATTTATTCCCGAATTATTTTTCATCTGTATGACAACACACGACAACACATAATAATTACGTTATATATTATTTATTGGTTAGACATTTTTTATGTCAATTTTTATTTCCGCAGTTGGTCTTTTTAAAATGCAGACAGCAGCTATTGCAGTTTGACTGCTTTTCAGTTTTTTTCGACTGCAATTGCTGCGCAGCCGACTGAATTCTTGAAAGCACCCTACATTATGTATTATAAGCGTCTTCCATTGGCGAAAGTAAACTACTCGCAAGTACTTGTATCTACTCACAACTACCCATGCTCATACGATGGTGTAGAAAACAGAAGTAGTTACACATAAAATTTGCGCTAGTGGATTTTAGTTGCGAAAATTCCAATAGATGGCTTTTAGACCTTTTTTGATATTTTTCGAGAGTTTTTTATTACGTTCGAGTGTTTTTATTTTTTGATGATGTAAAATGTCAAAATTAATGCAAAATTATTTTGTTGTTGATGATACATTTTTAAGAAAAATATGTTTAAATATCAATGCGGTAAATATCAATGTTTCCTTTTATTACATGTCCATTTTTTTTTGTCATAATTTGAATCTAATTTTTAATATCGCCATTACTATAATAAACAACTTTACAAAAGACAAGAAAACCAACTAAACAGAAGGCTGTGTTTTACTTGTGCTACTCAATTTCTCGTTCCATTGTTTATCTACTCGCAAGTACTTCGAAGTAGCAAATTTTGCCCATTGGAAGACGGCTTATGTATCATCCCGCTAAACAAAAAATGCGAATCGTAAAAAACGATACGTTATAGATACGTAAACGATATATGTATAGGTAATACACAAGTGTACGTCACAATTCAACTACATTTGCCATTTCAATTCAAGTTCTAAAACAAAAGCGGATGGAAATATTTGTGTAAAAAAAAAATTCCAGTTATTAAAAAATATTTTGTTTTGTGCGAGGTTCGCAAAGTAAGTACAGCTATATATTTATTTTATTAAACCATTTAAGTTTATAATTTTGATACAAGTATTGTATGTATATATTTTATGATGTGTGACCAATTTTTACTAAATCGGTGTCAATAAAAGTGATGTGAGAATTTAATCATATTATAAAAGAATAAAACACATAAAATAAAAAATTTAATCATATTATAAAAGATATAAAACACGGTTTTTATTTTTGCTAATAATCGCAATCAACTCGCAAAATACAATTTGTAAAATTATCGCATAATTAGGTCTGTCCGATACGAAAAATAAGCATCGCGAACGAAACGCAAAAATCGATATATGTATTCCGATTCGTAAAAAATTCTAATTATCATGGGACGTTGGATTCGTAAACGTATCGATTTCAACTCGTAAAAACGATTCGTATACGATATTTTGTATGAACATCAAACATCATTTTTGTATCGTAAACGTATCGCTTTGTTTAGCGGGATAGAGCTAAAAGCTATAGAGGCAAAAAACGTCAAGTGTAAGAAGTTCGGTGCGAGGGAGAGAGACAATAAAAAAGTTTGGTGCCGTATTTTGATTTTTGTTCAGTGCATTGAAATGAAGTGTGTTGCTTAAAATAAAATAATTAAAGTTTGGAAATGTTTTTGTTTTGGTTGCAAGGGCACGGATGCTTATTGTTTTGGTAAAGTTGATTTTGTTATTAAGGATAACTTTTCTAAGGACGCGTCATTGTTTGCCCTTTTGGTGCGGACCTCGTAAAAATAGTGCCGTGCAATTTTTCCATTCTATTTGGAATAGTTTCAACCAAGCTTTGTTGGCGTAGACATTTTTGGAATTTTTTGGAGATTTTTTGATGTTTTGATTAACTTTTGACGGATAATTGTTCTCGGTTTTATTTTTGAACAGAATTGGCATTTGTTTTGTAAAAGTTGCTGTTTTGATTGCCAAAGCGAAACGGTCTATATATTTTTTTTCGTTTTTTAGTTATTGATAAGTTGAACGGAACATAAAATCTCTCCAATTGAACGGATTATTGAAAAAAAGACCGGATTTTAATCTGGTGATTTCTTTTCCCGAATAAAATTTTACTGAATACAATGGATGGACTGGTTTTGAAGGTGGTGTGGGTCCATAACTTGATGAAACGAGGAAATGAAGGAATTGAGAATTGAGAAATATGAGACTTTGAATTTTCTTGTTATTGCATAAATTAAAATTAGGGATAAGTTGTTTGCCAGTAAATCTGTATTGATATCATTGTCAAAGATTTTTCTTTTTTGGATGGTTGACTTGCACCACTTTTCGAAGTGAACGGTCTATACATATAGAGATAGGTTGCATGTTGTTTGAATGTTATTTTTTTCAAAAGTAATAACAGATAAGCTTAATGATAAATAAATCCTAGATAGGCTGAATGAAAGATAAGGATAACTATATATGACTCTACTATGAACTCTTACTTAACTGACTCAAACAACTATTAGGTCATCAATATGTGCAAACGATTATGCTGTCGAGTCTTAATGGACAAATACACCCACCGCGAGAAATGGTGATGGTGGGAGATACGGATACATCTTTATATACACCACGAGAAGAGAAGACCCTGGATATTAAGTATTGAGTACACATATTGATGAAACCTATAGCAACACCTATACCTATTTACTACTAAATTAACAAAATCCAAATCTATAGTGTGAGAATGGTTTTATTTAACTTTTTTTTTTATTTTTTTAAATAAATTAACTATGTAGTTAGAAAATTAACTTTGCTACGATTACTGCCCTAGCTATATCTGTGACTAATATTCCAAATCCTTACAAACCTTTTGTGTTGAGGATGCAGGCAGGGCCTGGGCCCGCATAATTCTGGAATATCGTTTTCTCATGTATCTTTTCTTGATAATGGATCAGGGATACTCCAGGAATGTGCTATACATACCTAGGATCACCATTATGGTTGACCTGTAGATCTATAACATATTATATCATATCATATCATAACTTTAAAATATAAAAATACGTTACGAAATTCATAATGTCGATGTGTGGATGTCACGTTTAATAAGTTCATCCTTATTGTAAAATAATAATTTTTTTCAATTCAAGATCGATTTCGATAATATGTACATATAGCTAGTGATGTAAATGGTAATATTCTCATGGGTAATATTACCGGTAAAATAGATAATTTGAGTAATATTACCCAAAGTATTTATTCCTAAATTTGAATTGTTACATGTAACAAAAGTGAAACCTCTACATGCAAACCACTACAACAACTAATTGGAAAATAAAATAACCATACATACTAAGAAGATGAAAAGGAAACAATATTTCTGGAAGAACATTACCTAAATGCAGGAACGTACCTTTTGGAGCTATAAGCATAAAACATGTGAACTAGTTAATGCGGTTAGCCGCTTATTGGTGTACAATTTATCGTAATGAGCTCATGCTCAAGATAGAGTGTACACCTATATACCAAATTTGTATGTGAATAAATAAAAATAAAAAAAAAGAATGTGGACAATAATAAATGCTAGAATTAAAGTGTTGTTACCGTGGTAATATCGGTAACACAAATTAAAAACCTCCTTTCGAAGCAACTCAATTAATCTAATTGCAATAAGAGTTGTAACACCACTGGATTATACTTCTTTATGTACAATATTAATCTACTACACCATCTATACTTGGCTGTATACAGTATAATAATCTACTATAGGTTACAGACGGATGATTGGTCGAACATTATGTCATCAGTACACCCAAGCCCGTTTTCCACAAATCTACCTACACTAAGGAGAATCGTCATACGGCTAAGATTCTTTTCGAGGAAATTGAAGCGGTGTTGAAAGACGTTGTGGTTTATAAATTGATTGGGATTATTACTGACAATGGAGCAAATATAAAAGCGGCCCGAAAAATGATTAACAAAAATTATTTTCATATTACTGAGTGCGCTATGGACTCAACCTACTCATTGTCGATATCTTCAAGATACACTCTATCAACAGATTGAAATCTTCAGTCATACGGATGGTTTTTTCGGAAATAAAAAACTCACATGCAAAATATGTGAGTTTTTATTTCCGAAACCATCCGTATGAATGAAGATGCTACCTTCGAGCGCACACAAGTGACCGCAAATCACAGTATATTGCACTTAAGCTGCCTGTACAAAGGCGATGGAACTCTTTTGTAATCTCTCTCTAAAGTTTGATTGAAACAAGATATGCCCTGATGCCCTGAAAAGTGCAGTCAGTTATGATTTATGAAGGTATCTACGATATCCTCCATCCTAAGCGAAACCTTTTGGAAAAAAAGTCGAAGTTTGTTCATTGTTTGCTTTCCTCGATTGCTAAATGGACATTCTTTCTTGAAAACGACAAGAGAGCAGTTTTGTCCAAAGTCGTGGACTGTTTTTTTAATATAAAACAATCTTTTGAACAAACTAAATGCGCCAATCACGAAGAACTTATAAGCATTCTTGCTTCACGGGCCAATAAATGCTTGCAACTGCCTCATTATGCGGCAAATTTGCTTGAGCGAGGTAGTCGAGGAAATAATCTTTCGGAATCATAAAAACTTGAAGCAACTGAGTTTATTTTTAATATCGCAGAATTTCACCCAAAATATAATGAAGGCACCAAAATAATTGAGTCGTTGGCGCATTACAATGTTCGAAGTGAAATTTTTTCACGACCGTTTGTGGCTGCAAGTGAGCAGCTTTCTGGTGATATTTGGTGGGCCGGAGTATGTTGTACATCACCTTTAAGTACATTGGCGGTTGATATATTGAACATTACCGCATCAAACGAAAAGGACGTTTAGTACCTACGATTTTATTCACAGCCAAAAACGCAATCGATTGACTGTAGAGCGAGCGGGAAAACTAACATATATTTTGAATAAATTCAACCTATCAAAATCGGACACCGGGACTTTGGATAATAAAGATGAAGCTTTTCCTGCGGAATCAAATACCGATCAGTTAGTAATTGATGAAGCTGTATACATATTCGTTTGAAGAAGAGAAGGTAACCTAGAGGAAACTATGAATACTTCGATTATGGATGAGGTTGATGCTGAGGATGATAAGCGCGTCGGCGGCGATGACTTACATAATGGTTTAATTGATTGCTAAAATGTTAATTCATAATTATAGAAAATGTATTATTTACTGATTAATGTTTTACACTGAAATACAATATTCCTTATTTTTATTTTTGAACTGAAATATTTAAATATGTTTAAATGCAGATCAAGTAAGTGTCTCTCTTTTGTCCATATGTCAAAATTTTAAAACTCTTTCTTGGTAGAAAAGGGAATCAAAATACATATGTATATAATAAAAATCGTATTACCTATTTTACCCATGTTACCGGTAATATTACCGGTAATGTTACCAAATTAAAAAATATCGGTAATTTTACATCACTACATATAGCACCATCATCACAATTGATTTCCCTATTGAATATAGTAGATTGTGTCATTAGGACTAAAATGATAGCAATTATATTTGTATGCGAGGCGAAGCGCAGCTTAGCCGAGCTATTGCAAAGTTTGCGAGTGCACGCCACACCAGTGTTATCCAAGGTGCAGAAAACGTTAAATCAGACTATTTCATTTTTTTCGAAAAAGCACCAGTTTTTTTGTCGGACAACTACATCACTATATGATGTATGATTTATTACGTAACGAAAAAAAAAAACTGATATCAATTTGGTCAATTTTGTAGTCCGACGTTTTAAAGACATCTATGGACATGTTTGCGGTGTTAGACACGCCCCCACTTTTTTGTTGGACACATTTTTTTTGCACGTTTTAATCATTAATCTTGCAATTACAATTTGAAAATAGGATATCCATACATTTCAGTACCTACACCGTCAAATCTAAGCCTTTCGGAACTATTAGAAAGAGAATGCACCACTTACGAGAATTTTTGAAGATAAAAAAGTTGCTAGACTAAGCATAATTAAGCCACACAAGAATTTCTAGAGGTAAATTTATCAACGGCACCATATGCGGACGTGCACCCAGGCTAAAAGTTATAATAAAACTAAGTGTTTGTAGTAAAACTAAGTGATTTGCTTTATAGTCTACGACTAAACGATTTTTACTAAGAATAATTGTTAAATTTTAGTAGAAAAAATAGCACGATAAAACACACTTAAGGAAGAAACCTTTGCAAAACTCGTATTATTGAGCCCCTCGCTATCGCTCTTGCTCCAACTTTCCTACTAGTTTTGTAATGGTGCCCTTTCCTCACTTGTTTTGCTTTCGATTCAATAAATAATTTGGTTTCGCTGATTGAATGTTGAACATTACATTAATCATTCTGTTTATTCAAAATTGTACGATTTTATGATTAACATTCTATCAGTGTAACCGAATAAATATTTCCTTAATCCAAAATGTTACAGCGTAGTATCTGGCAACAATCTTATAGTTTCAAAGTCACAAAACTGGGCATATATTTTCTAAATTTAAACACCGTAATCGGCTTTTAAAAAAAATATTTATTTGGTTTCAGGTGCGCAATATGTATAGTAATTTCATTTTTGGGCAGCAGTGACATCAGTGAACTTCATGGTTTTGGATCTGTTTAATTTTTGGTGTACGTGACGTGTAGTAGTTACAAAAATAATAAAAACATTATTTTATTTTTTTGATATAGGATGTACATAT
Organism: Tipula helvola; assembly: GCA_963556165.1. Taxonomy (NCBI): domain Eukaryota; kingdom Metazoa; phylum Arthropoda; class Insecta; order Diptera; family Tipulidae; genus Tipula; species Tipula helvola. The sequence continues at coordinate 207,180,517 of OY744481.1, forward strand.
ATTGCCCACACCCCACAGGAAGTTCCACACAGAACGAAATCAACGATGCACCCTGAATAGCAGTAGTACGATGTAGTCAAATTACACTTGCAAAAGCGGTACCAAAGCGCAATTAACATAAAGAGAACTAACGGTTATCGTTGTTTTATTTCTAAGGCTACAAATAAAGTTGGAAATAAACCATTTTCAAATTCAAAAATCATTAGTAAACATTAATATTTCAAAATAAGTTTATAAATACATTTCATTTTTTTTTTTAAAAACCATACATTTTTATTTTTCTAACCATCAATCCTTTCGTCAATTACTTCGGTCTAAAAAGACCAAAGTATTGAAATCCTGTCAAAAATAACGAAAAATTTGGTTGGTCCAAAACCACTTTTCTCGACGTTTTGAAAGTCCCTGATTCTGAAAATGCAAAAAAAAAAATGTCCGTCCGTCTGTCTGGATGTCTGGACGTCTGGATGTCTGGATGTCTGGATGTCTGGATGTCTGGACCCATGGTATCTCGAGAACGGCTTGTCCGATTTGGATTTTTTTTTCGCCAATCTGTTTCTATGGTCAAGGCGGAGATTTCAAAAGCTTTGGGAGACTGTACGTCAAGGAGGTGAGATACCTGCCATACGAATTGACCCAAAATATCTGCTTTTATAAATTTTTACGATTTTTTTATATGCTGGTTTGATTATTGAATTTCGCATTGAATTTGGAATTGATTTGATGGTTAAGTTAGGGGTCAATTGCCGGGTTGAGTTGAAGTTGAGTTGGTAGTTGAATTGGGGTTTCATTAGATGTAGTGACGTGAGTAGATAACAAATTGTTTATATGATGGAATTTGCCTATTTATCAACCGATTATTATGAAATTTGACATGTGTGTTGGAAATAGGAATCTAAAATGATTTTTGGATAAAGTTCTGGAATATGGCCAAGTATGATGGAACTTGCCTATTTTTCAACCGATTAAGATGAAATTCAATATGTGCGTTGGAAATGGGATTCTAAAATGATTTTTGGATGAAGTTCTGGAATATGGCCAAGTATGTATGATGAAATATGATTATTTCTCATCACTTATGCGTTGAAAATGGGATTCTAAAATTGTTTTGGATGAAGTTCTGCAATATGGCCAAGTATGATGGAACTTGCCCATTTCTCAACCGATTATGATGAAATTCAACATGTGTATTGGAAATAAGATTCTAAAATGTTTTTTGGATGAAGTACTGGGATTCAAAAATGATTTCTGGATGTAGTTCTGGACTATTGCCAAGTATGATGGAACTTGGCTATTTCTCAACCTAATATTATGAAATTTGACATGCGTGTTAGAAATAGGATTCTAAAATGGGTTTTGGATGAAGTTCTGCAATATGGCCAAGTATGATGGAACTTGCCCATTTCTCAACCGAGTATGATGAAATTTGACATGTATATTGGAAATGGGAATCTAAAATGAGTTTTGGATGAAGTTCTGGATTATGGCCAAGTAGGATGGAACTTGGCTATTTCTTAACCGATTATGATGAAATTTGATATGTGAGTTAGAAATGGGATTCTAAAATGAGTTTTGGATAAAGCTCTGGAATATGGCCAAGTAGGCTGGAACATAGTGATTCCTTACCCGATTATTATGAAATTTGACATGTGGGTTGTAAATGGGGTTCTAAAATGATTTTTGGAAAAAGTTCTGGAATATGGTCAGTTACACGGTTAGAAATATCAGTATTACTTTGTATACCACTTTCGGTATAAAGTTCTAGAATACAATTTTTCGTGTTAAATTGGATGCCTGTATCATGTTACTGAACCTTTTGAGCTGTTTGGCTGTTGTTGTATCATTAAATATATATTGGTTAAATTTGAAATCAATACTGTCAAAATTGTCACACCAACTTTATGACACAGGTGAATGCTATATTCATTGAAGATACGAAAGACCGAAGTTCTGATCAGCTCGTGAAGTTTCAGTCCTTTATATTTTGCTTTGTTTTTGTTTGAGATAGTCATAAATTTCGAAGAAGTGAAACCATAAACTTCCTGAAATCAAGATTCACGCGAAATTTGGTTCTTATAGTTGTTGCTCTTCAACTGAATTAAAACCAGGAAATTTCATATGGACTTTGATAGACAACCATTATCATCATTACTGGTTCGATGTGCTTCATTTGAAGATATTATATTCTATCTTGAATAGTTCAACGAGTTATAAAGATAAAGAAAGTTTAGATGAATTTCATCAAGAACGAATAAACAATTTAGTTATTTTTACAATTTTTGTTTTACTTTTTTAGAACTATTTTTTTAATAAATAATTATTTTTATAAATATTAATTTAATAAATTTTCCAAAATAAGAATATAGTGTTAACAACTACCTTATTTATTATTACGTATGAATGAAGTATTTTACCGGTTTTTTATATTTTTATTTTCGGCTGGCCGTGCGCATCTGTTATTTTACCGGATAAATGCAGAAGTAGTCAGGTAATAAAATCACGGACATGTATGATTTTTGTCCGACAAGTATTAAAAAATTAAAGTTTATTATGAAACAGACGAGTTGAGTTGGGCTGCAAAATTAACCCATACATTTTGTCGGACTATCCCACCTCTTGATTTTAAATATTTTTATTAAACGATTCTACAAAAATAGCTCAAGTGTGTATCATCTTTCAATAATCGTTATTTAAACATGTTTACGGTGGTGGATACGCTTGATGCCCACACTTTTTTGTCGGGCAAATTTTTTTCGCACTTTCACACTTTCATTAATTTTACAGCTACAAATTTGAAAAAATAGGATATCCATAAATTTTCAGTTCAACGCCAAATCTACGTCTTTAGGACCTATTATAAAAAGAATGCATCACTTATAAGAATTCTCGAAGATAAAAAAGTTGGTAGACTAAGCATAATTAGGCGTTAGGCCACATAAGAATTTCTAGAGGTGTATTTATCAACGACGCCATATGCTGACGGGCATCCAGAATATAAAGTTTCCATTAAAAAGCTTTGTTTTTTGCAACGGAAAAGTTATTACAAATTATCACGGAATACTATAATTTTTTAAATCATAGTGCAATTTAGAAATCGTGTTGCTTAATATTATTACAACAAGAGGCGTGTTCGTTTCAGCTGAATTAACTGATGTAGTAACTACATCTAAAGTATCTGAAGTGAAGAGACTGTTCGATGCGCAACTCTTCACTTCAGTGAAAAATTTAGCAACTGAATTAACTGAAGAGGTATTTTGCTCGCGTAGATACCTCTGATGATTTTTATTTTTTTATTTTTTTTTATTTGTTATTTTTTTGACATTTTGAATTTGATGCCGTTAGTGTTGTGATCGGTAATCATAAATATTAATTACAAATTATTAAAAACTATAAGTAAAACAAATTTTACAAAATATTGTTTGTGTATATTTTGTTTTTGGCATTTATCTGAAGTGAAGAGTGTTAATAGAACAGTTTCTCCTCTTCATTAGCTTAATTAAGTGAAGAGTAACTCAATTATATGAAGTGAAAAGTTATACTCTTCAGTTGAAACGCACACGCCCATGATAAACCAATTGAATAGGTATGATTGACAGCTGTTTCAAATTCGTCTTTTCTTGCGCATATCGTCATTTGGTGCGATAATATCACAAGGCTTCGTTGTTTTCACAAAATTTTCACAAAAACTATCACCGCAAATCAATTCGATTTGTTTTTGTTTGCTATGAACTAGTGTTTTTCTGCCTTATTTTTAATAAAAAATTATGGTCACTTTCGAAAATCATCACTTTCGAGAAGTAGATGTTCGTAGAAAAAATATTTCCTGAATAAAAAGCCAACAGCTTAGCCTTTGAAATTGAATCAAATGTTGGTAAAGTAAAAGGCCCTACACACGATCCAATTTGGTAGGTGCAACCAAATTATTATGTCGGTCCAACCAAATTGGAGTTGCCTACACACGATCCAATCTGTTGGGGTATGTTGAGTACAGACGATCCAATTTAGTCGGTCCGATTTTGACGTTTGTTTGAAAAACAAATCACTATACGTCAACAAATAACAACATTATTTATTTTATTTTTTTCCCTAGCTCATCTATCTATGAAATTTCACTATAGACTAGAAAATTGTCGACCGATAACACTACACATGATCTAATTTGGTTGGTTGGTTGGCTGGTCGGATGGAAATTTTCATCCAACACATCCAACTAATTTTTTTTCAACCAACGTGCATACGCATGTACTACACGGAAAAAAAATTACTGAATTATTTACACTCAAAAAAATAAATAGGTGAATTTGAATAATTTGAATTTATCAATTTTTATAAAACATTTCTATCCTCTTGAAAGTTGTTTGTTTCAAAGCTATGACAATTTTTTTCCAATTGGAAACACTTTTCCACAGCATTTGATTCTAATAATTATATTAAATAAATAAATTATGTTTTTAATTGTATTTATTAATTTTATTTTTAGATTCCTTATTGTGAAATTTGATTTGATTTTTTTATCTTGCGATCAAGATCGATTTCGATATTAAAATATCATCGTCAGTTGGTAATTACTTTTTCTATACTACAAATATAACGGCTATTTTTTCTTCTTTATATACAGAAAAAACATTCATACTCCGTGTTTACGTTGATCAGAATTTTTTGAAAATAATACACTTTAGTTGAACAGCTTACATTGATTTACGAATTTTGTAGAATCAAATCGTATAACTTGTTGGTTGTGCTGTTAATTTTGGTATTCAATAAATATCTGTTGTTTTTGTTTTTGTAAATTTCGATTTCTTCCAAACGATCCATTGCATCCCCTTTTTTTAATCTAAACAATATTTCCATATTCGAATCCAAATTTATGTAGTTGTGTTGTGTTTCATTTATGTGCTGTGCGAAATTCGAATCGGTTCTGATCTTTCCTATACCTGTTATATGCTCTTTAAACCTTTGTTTAAACGATCTACCAGTTTGACCAATATAGAATGATGGGCAATCAGAACAAGTTAATTTATAAATACCGGTATCTAAAATTGTGTTGTCCTTAAGTTGAATTTTTTGTTCTAAAACCGAAATTCTTTAGAACAAAAAATTCAACTTAAGGACAACACAATTTTAGATACCGGTATTTATAAATTAACTTGTTCTGATTGCCCATCATTCTATATTGGTCAAACTGGTAGATCGTTTAAACAAAGGTTTAAAGAGCATATAACAGGTATAGGAAAGATCAGAACCGATTCGAATTTCGCACAGCACATAAATGAAACACAACACAACTACATAAATTTGGATTCGAATATGGAAATATTGTTTAGATTAAAAAAAGGGGATGCAATGGATCGTTTGGAAGAAATCGAAATTTACAAAAACAAAAACAACAGATATTTATTGAATACCAAAATTAACAGCACAACCAACAAGTTATACGATTTGATTCTACAAAATTCGTAAATCAATGTAAGCTGTTCAACTAAAGTGTATTATTTTCAAAAAATTCTGATCAACGTAAACACGGAGTATGAATGTTTTTTCTGTATATAAAGAAGAAAAAATAGCCGTTATATTTGTAGTATAGAAAAAGTAATTACCAACTGACGATGATATTTTAATATCGAAATCGTCTTGATCGCAAGATAACAAAATCAAATCAAATTTCACAATAAGGAATCTAAAAATAAAATTAATAAATACAATTAAAAACATAATTTATTTATTTAATATAATTATAAATAGTGAAATAATCCACAATCAATATAAATATTTTTAATATGAATATCCATTTGATTCTCATCAATTTGGTTTAAACAATTCATTACTATTTACTACTATTGACAAAACATTTTTCATTTTAACAAATTTATCTTGAAGTTTTATTATTTTTTTTAACTCTTAGTGTTTAAATTTGGATTGAAAAATTTTCTCTTAAAATAAGAAATAATTTTCAATTGTTTTTTAGAACTTTGCTACATAATTCTATTCTATCGAGGAAATCAAAAAAAAAAATATTTTAATTTTATTCACTCATTTGTAATTTGTTTTAATAAAAGAAATGGTTATTTATTCAATAAAATATTATTCATTTCTAATCCTCATGTCATGGTTTATTGAAATTATAACGGAATAAAAAAGCAAGTAATATTGAAATAGAAATGTCATCTCGTTGAGGATTTTGGAATAAAATTGAGAATAATTGTTTGTTATAATTTTTTATACAAGAAAAAAATGTGTTAAAATTATTTCAAGGCGTCATTTGGTTTCTTTGTTAAGTAAGTGTCGGTTAGAAATTAAGCAGTTTAGTTAAATAAAATAAGTTATATGGAAAATAATAAAGCTGGTTGCTAAAGTGTCTTCCTCTAAAAGAACGTATATTTATAAATTATCAGAAAAGTTGTTAGGCAAGTTTATCGTACGTATGTATGTAGTATTTCTACTAAATAGTAGGTTTTATTTGTGTTTGTATCGCCATAGTACTACTCGTCGTATAAACATTTTTGTTGATTTTGCTGTAATAATAACATTGAGCACAATGGATAATTTGCGTGCTAAAGGCTAAACGACAGCATCCGAAAAATTTTGGAAAATTTAATTTTGAATTATCTAGTAACAAACGGAATTTGTATGTCAGTTACGCTGGCAAAATAATTATCGGAAAGTTTTATTAATACTTTTAGTTCGGAGCAAAAGGTAAATTAAAAGCCTTATATTTTAAATAGCTTTTAAAATGTAAACATTATTTTTTTGCAGAGCACTTGGTATTTAAAGTGTCATCGATGTAAACCGAAGGGGCTATTATTTAGTGTTTTTTTTTAATAAGCAACGCGTATTGAAAAAAAGTGGAGTTCAGGGTATAAGATCATATGTATAACGTTTCTAACTGCGAAAAGCCATTTGCTGACCCACATACTTCTGGTAAGATATTTTCTTTTTATGTCTGCAAATTTAGATAAGAGAGATATTCGCCAACAAGTTTTCGTGCTTGATGTATATAAAAACCATATTTTACAACCGTTATTTTCATATATCTTTCTTCTCATTATAGAAGTAGATGAATCTATAGAACAACATTTAGAAGAAATCGAGCGAAATAATTGCTCCTGGAAAGACTTAAAGAGTCATTGGGCAGAAACGGCAGCATATAGAGTGAATAATTTCATTAAAATGGCTAAAACGACGTCAGAGAAAACAAAACACTGGAAACAATATAAAAGTCCTTGAATTAATTAATAAGTATGTTAATTTTTGTAATTCAAAAAAGTTTTGACTTTAATAAATTGTTTGAGTTGCATAAGTTTTTGTTGTTGTCATTTATTGTAGAAATGTTTTCGCAACGGTCCCTTGAAATGTGTTTTAGTTCCAAAATGTTATATAGTTATTATTTATATATATATATATATATATATATATATATATATATATATATATATATATATATATATATATATATAAATATATTATAACGTTAGTATTCCGATTAATGAAATGAGTATCAATTTTAATGAAACGGCAGTTTAAGAATGGTGGTCAAATCATCAATGAAGAAATCCATTCGTATGTTGCTTTCCTCATTTTGATAATACAGTTTTCTAGTTTTGAAACAAAGTAATCAATTTCATGATAATCGCCTTACAGTAATAATAAATCAGGTATTGAACTTGATGAAACATCCAGCAATTTTAAGGAAGGTTTTTCAAAATTTCCGAATTAAAGGATCCTTTTTAATTTTGTTTAAGTAAACTTATATTCATTTTGATGCAAGTTTTACATAAAATTAAAAAAATATTTTCAAAATCTCACGTAACACCTGTGGTTAAAATATTTTTTTATATTTTTTCAGTGAAAAAATCAAATTTATCAATAAGAAGAATATGTCTCTTTTTGACGACCTGTTTGACTTGGAGCATTATTAATGTCATATTCATCCAATCAATCTATTTTTTTTTCAATTACACCAACTTTTTTTTTTCGGTGTACTATCATATATAAATAGGCGTGTTCGGAAATAGACGTTGAGTAAATTCACAGTAAGTTTAGACCATTAAATTAGACTATTATAGTGTAATTTAATGGTCGAAATTTACTTTGAATGTACCCATGGTCTATTTCCGAAAACGCTTAATATAGTAATCGAATTATAGCATACTGTGCTATACATTTTTGTAAAAGGTTCTATATGTATGGTGGACTTTACAATTTGCATAGTAGTGAGTGCAATATAGGAATCATAACTATATACATATCTACAAATAAATTTTATAATATAGGAATGTTGCCTATAACCAATAGTAATTTTTCCTTTTTGTCAAGGTAAATCCCGTTATTTTGAACTGATCAAAACGCAGAAGGAATAAAACTTCTTTACAGTCGTAACGTAGTCCATATGGTGAACAGTCGATTTTATTTTATTTCGTAAATATAAAAAATCTTTGAATCGTTTCGAGTAATTAAGTTTTACGTTATTAAAAAAAATATAATAAGAAAACTGTGTCAACGCCTCTTCTATATGAAAGCCGTAAATATCGTACCAATTTTAAAAGAAGTTTAATTTAAAGAAGATACATTTTATGATTCCTCATAAGAACTCATGTAAAATTGAACATTTTTGATTTAAATTTTATTAATGAAAAATACTCGTAACATAAAAAAGTTTTAGGTTTATATTTAAATCAAACTTTCAATTATAACGTATTTTGAAACCAATAATTTAAATTAAGTAATTTGATTAAAAAGATTAAAATAAAATTGTACAAATTTAAATTTTCTTTGTGCGTCGATGTGAAAAAGGCAGTGCAAACTTAAAAAAACAAAATCAATGACATAAAATCTTGTTCAGAATGGCTTGCTTGCCTGAATGGTGTTTTTTGCGCTGTAAGTAATATGAGTGATTTATTTGATGAAAAATTATATCAATTTCTAACATTATGATTGTCTTATTCCAGATATGATTACAATATGATTGTGTTGTGTGATATCAGTGCTTAGTTATTTATTTGACATATTTCGTAACAGCATGTATTTGACGTTTTTTCACTGGATCTAATAGATTTTTATTTGTTAAATACAACAAAAGGAAGTGTTTTGATGCCAATTGTAATTTTAGTTTTACCTATTTTTAGTTATTAAGTATGTAAGTCATTTAAATATTTATCTGTTTATCATAGGTTTAAAAAAAGTTTTATTTGCAATATTTGTGAAAACGAACGAATTTTTATTAATTTCAAATGTTTCAAAAATCATATGTGCTCATTAAAGAGGATTGATTGTAATCGATATTTCGGAGGAACTAACGTTTTTCAAAATAACAGGATTTTTAAAAATTAAAAATAATATAATATCCATTTTACATACAATATTTCGATTTTCACGCATATGTTGTAAAGAACACTAGAGTTAACTAATACATTAAATGAATTAAATTCAATATCAAATATTTAAAATTAGAAAAAATAATAATTATAAATTAATATAATATATTTTAATATTTTATTTTTATTTGGTGTAGACAATAAATTGAATGAATATTATAATATTTTAAATCAAATAAATTGAAAACGTTTTTTATTACACAATGGAAAGGATACTATACTATACTCTAATAAAGTACCCATAGCTATATTACAGTGTAAACGATACGATAATTATTTGTGTGTACTTTTCATAATGGTAATTGTTACTATATTGTTATAAGATATTTTGCTATTTTTATGGTAACCGGTACCATACACATCATTTAATATTTTCGTAATATTATATAGTAAGCGTTCCGATAATAAGCCACAAATGCCTGGGCTCCTATAATTTATGAAAATGTGTACTATAAATTTTTTCCATGTAATTTCCAACCAAATTGGATCAACCGTTCGAACATTGGATCGTGTGTAGAGCCTTTAAATCAACTGCATCGATGGTACTATGTAGCATATAAATCGGCCTTAAATCGAAAAAAAATATTATTTCACAATAATGAAAAACATTGATAAATACACGTTTCTTAATCCTGACTCACAGTGAAAATGATGCAGTGGAACAAACAAAATGTTTTTGTAAATATTTCTGACATAATGAACATTACTCTGTAAAGTTACATAAGCCTTTCAATTTTCATTAATCAATTCATTAATTTAAAAAATATAAATGAAATTTATTCATCTATAGAATAACGTTAAAAATTAGAAAACTATCATTATATTTTATAATTAAACTATATTTAATTAACGGCAGTTTTCACTTTCCAAAAGTTCGTTAAAATACGAATACCCCTCTGTTTGCTGTTGGCAACCAAAGCCAGAGGTATTCAAATACGTAAATTATTTCCGATAAACGAAGATTTTAAAAAATGGGTCGCCACACAACTATCGGAAAGCGGGAACTTGCGAAAAATAAAATAAAAGCCCTACAATAATCCAACATATTCTCGAACAATATAATCGTATGGCAGAATTAAAATAAACCTTAATCAAGTTCTAGGAAAATATTCACTCCAAATGATGGAAGATGGATCGTGAGAACTTTCAGGAAAAATCTCATGATGAGTGCACTGGAGCTTACCGTTGAGGTAGAAAAATCTTTAGGGCTGAAAGTTAATGCTGAATCCCTTCGAATACTTTTACGGAATGGAAATGTATATGGTAGAAATGCGAGATAAAAATCACTTATTGGTAACATTAATACAAAAAACAACTTTTATGGTGTACATCATCGACACAAACCATTCCACGTTTGGGAAAATGTTATATTTTCAGATGAGAGTAACTTTAATATTTTGGCTCCAAATTCCAAATAGAATGATGAAATTAATATTTAGAATTTATTGAACACTGCCATATTTAACATGATTTACATAACTACAGAAAATTTATTTTTGGAAACTCGATGTTAAAGTTTTGAAACTATGTACATATTGTATTTTGCAGCAAAAAATGAATACTATATTCTTCTTACGTGATTCTCAATCTAAATAGTTTAATTATTTTTGCTAAATTTTTGATAAAGTTTATTATTAGCTATCGATGGGCATGATTCACTCAATTTGGCTGAAAATGTTGCTCTGTAAAATATGATTAACACGGCAGAACAGTGAAACATGAAGGTGGAGCGTGCAGGGTTGTATGTCAGACGGAATTACGGATTAATTTCTTAAGGAAAATTTGATTCCAAATGGTTTAACTCTTGAAGTGTTATTGTAGAAAAGTTAAACACAGCGAATAAATTCCTCAGGTTTTACGCGTTTTATTTTTTTGCTTGTATACCAAATTAATTTTTATTTATATTAGATTGAATACGCGTGAAAAATAAAATTGTAAATGTTTATTTCTAATTTAGTTAATCACTCAATCCCGCTAGTTTCTCCAATATAGCACGAATGACAATCTGAACATATAATTTTATATGTTCAAATTGTCATAATTATATTTCAGTCCGTCTTTTGTCCTCCTGTGGCCCTATTCTGAGTTTTCCCTGGAAATTGGGAATTGGGAAAAATATTGCTATATATTTCTAAACTTCATTAATTCCCATTTTTTATTCCCCCAATTCCCAGAAGTATATTTTGGCGTAATTTGGCCCTTGTGGTCCCCCCGACCACAGGGGCCAAATTACGCACTCTCATGAATCGTAAAGTGCACCGAACGAGCATGATGATATCCTTAGAATACCACCACAGCATCCACTGCTTGTCGTAGGAGGCGACTAAAATGGTTGGATCGCTGGGTTAATGCCCAGCATCCGTAAAAACTTTTTATTTTTATTTTAACAATTATTTTAGTTCATATATAATTTTGCCCGCGTTCATTTTTTAATATAATTTATTTTTTGAAATTTTATTATTTTATTTTATATTTTTTGTTGGGTCGGTTTTTCAACATTTTTCCGTACAAAAATGATTTATTTTTGATATGAATAATAATAAAAGAAAATCCCCGAAACATGTCTCTTCGGATCGCGGGGCGAGGCATAATCCTCGTAAAGACGCTATTAATAGCCTTAACATCCATTATACCAATGTCAGAGATCTCGTGACTAACAAAAATTGCGCACATCAACATCTCGAATCGCGTAAACCCGACATATTAGTTCTAACGGAAACAAAAGTATCGTCGAACATCTACGAAAACGAATTCTACTTCAAGCGCTACCAGTTCGAACAAGCTTTTGAGTTGCAACGTGGAGTGTGCATCTTCGTTAAAAACCACATACCGTACTCAAGACACAAAAAGTACGAAATATTTTCAAAAACCGCTCAAACTATTGTGCTTAAAATTTCTCTTCCTAATAAACTCATTTTTTTAATTAGCTTGTACAGATCTCCTAATCAGACGGATTCAGAAACGATTAGCTTTTTCGAGGGATTATCAGACAAATGTGACGATATTCGCAATCAACATCCCGAATGCGAATTAATTATGGTCGGTGACTTTAATGCCCACCATAAACAATGGTTGAATCACAAAGATACAAATGTCACTGGGCGCCATGCGGAATGGCTTGCCGTTTCGCATGACCTCACACAGATTGTTAGTGAGTCCACATTTGAATGTCAAAATTCTAGAGGAGTTCATATTCTGGATCTTTGTCTGACATCAATCCCTCACTCCATGGAGGCCCATGTCGAAACTGGAATTGGAAATTCTGACCATAACTTAATAACCACAAAAATATCTGTCGAAACACCACTAGAATCTAGACAGCAGCCAAGGCGTCTTTGGCATTTTAATAAAGCTGATTTTGATGGTTTACGGTCATTTTTTCAACATTTCCCTTGGGAACGCCATTGCCTACATAACAACAACATCGACGACGCCGTTTCCAGTTTTACTGACACGGTCTTACATGGAATGAATAAATTTATAACCTCATCATTTTCCAATCTCAATCAAAATTTTAAAATATTTTCAAAAGAAGCCACCAAAGCTGCCAAACAAAATAAAGCGGCACACAAAAAATACAAACGCAACGAAATTTCTTATGAGGAATACAAAACGATACGGAACACCTGCAAAAGAACCTGTGGTAGAGAAGCAAAAAGAGCCGACAGCAAGAAAGCCAATGTGGCTTCCGAGTTGAAAATCTCCGATCGCAACTTTTACCACATGGTCGCATCGGTTGCAAATATTTCGAAAACATCTGTTTCATCATTGAAACGTGCTGACGGCGCCTTGGTGGTGGATCCATATTTACAAGCCGACTTATTGGCGAGCGTCTTCAAATCGAACTCGACATTAGTTGTCCCAGATGGAATTGGACCTCCATTAATTCCATATTGTGGTTCCAAAATGAGCCCCGTCGTCATCTCGGAGGAAATTGTCTTTACTAATCTAAAGTCAATGAATGCAAACAAGGCCACCGGACCTGATGGAATTCCAGTTCGAATATTGAAGGAGTTTGCCTGTGAATTGGCTCCAATATTATCTAAAATTTTCCTACTTTCATATAAGCAAGGTGACTACCCGAACGCCTGGAAGAATGCAATGGTGCAACCCGTGCTGAAACGGGGTTGTGACAAAACTGACCCTTCGAGCTACCGGCCAATATCAATTGTGTCAGCCGTCGCTAAGGTCTTTGAGAAATGCGTCAATCAACATATAGTTAGATATCTTGAAATTAGCAAACTAATTTCGGATAGACAATACGGCTTTCGTGAAAGCCGATCCACGACCGAATCTCCTGACGTATGTCACGAACAAATGGAATCTCGCCCTAGAACACCACGGAGAGGCCTTTGCAATCGCCTTGGATATATCCAAGGCTTTTGATAAGGTATGGCATGAGAATCTTATTTGTAAACTTGTGGCATACGGGCTGGACTCGATGACCACCAGGTGGATTAAAAGCTATCTCAATGACCGAAAAATCAGCGTCGTACTTAATGGGAGATCATCATCGACGCACTCCCCAAATGCCGGAGTCCCTCAGGGATCACCTTTGTCACCGACCCTGTTTTTGCTATACATCAACGATTTGCTGGATAGCACTGTAAACCCTATCCATAGCTTTGCGGATGATGCCACATTGCATTCTTCTATTTCATTCGAGGCGGAGCCTAGCACTACAGATCTAAATAATAAACGGTCAGAAGTCGTAACGTCTCTTAATTCCGATTTAAGTACAATATTTGAGTGGGGTAACAACAACTTAGTACAATTTAACGAGAAAAAGACACAAATATGCACATTCTCACGTAAAAAAAGTCGCAACGACTACCCATTTGTGGTAAAAAACCATATCCTTGTGGGTTGCGACTCAATTCGACTGCTTGGTGTTCAAATAAGTAACAAACTCAAATGGAATGAACACATTGTTGCATTGGCTAAATCAGCTTTAAAAAAACTCGGGTTCCTGAATCGATGCAGAAGGTTTTTCAAATCGCATCAAGTTCTCCAGATATATAAAACCTTCATCCGACCATGTATAGAGTATTGCTGTCAAGTTTGGGGAGGTGCGTCTGGTACCACCCTCCACTTATTGGACAGGGTTCAACGCCGCGCTATCAGAATAATTCGGAATCCCAGACTTACTCAAGAACTAGACAGCTTACAGCATCGCAGAGATGTTGCAGAACTCTGCGTCTTCTACAGATGCTTACATGGTAAATGTTCTGCAGAACTATCGGAGAAAATATCACCATTCGTTACAACAACAAGAGTAACAAGAGGAACAACCAATGCACATAGGTTTACGGTGAAGCTCCCGAAACCTCGAACTGAAGAAATCAAGCGCGAATTTATATACCGAACATCAAAAAAGTGGAATTCGCTAATACATTTCAAATTTCCGAAGGAATATAAAATGAATAAATTTAAGGTAGCTATTAATCTTTACTTGCAGGATCGCGCATTGGGTGCAGAAGCTCTGACAGTTACAAGGAGCTAGGACCGTTAATAAGTCCGCTCTGCACCCAATTAAAAAAATTTATAAAAAAAAAAAAAAAAAAATTGGGAATAATTTCCAAATGGAAAAACACTATTTCAAATTTTGCAGCCACTGTATTTAAAAAATGTATTTTATACATATAAAATAAAAACCTTACCGATACTATGTTGTAAATAAAATAATGAAAAAACACAAAACAGCCAGTTTCTTCTAATTCCCAAAAAAAATTTAGGGAAAAATAAACGTTAAAACTTAAGGTTCAAGTGGTTATCTTACATCTGCATCCATTTGAGGAATTTGGACAATGATAGTTTTGTGAAACATATTCTACGGAGGGATGACAGAATCACAACAGATCAGGGAAGAATTACCAAGAATTGAAATAACTAAAAGCATACTTATACGAATATTAGCCTGTATTCAATCACCAGGAGGGCCTTTTGAGCACCTTCTATAACTCCTCGACCCAAACTTTGTATTGGGGGATTGTAGGCGAGATGATGGCGAAATAAAATTAAGTAAAAAAACTAAAAAATTACAACGGTTTTTATTGAGAAAAACTCAATTTTATAAAAAACATAGAAACAAATATTTTTTTTTAATTTAAAGCATCATAGCTCTTAAACGGATGCATAAGCAAAATAATCACTTGAACCTTAATAATAGCCTATACAATTGCCAGTCAAATAAAACTAAGTTGGTTGCTCTCCGAATTTTGGAAGTTATAGTTTAATATTTGGGTGTACTTTTTTTCTGAACCAAATTTTTTAAACACCCATTTCTCAAAGTATATCAAAAATTGACCCTTCCTTCCCCCCCCCCCTCCCATACGATTTTTTTCTTAGAATGAATCAAGGAATCAGCCCTTAACGGATAAGCATCCTAAACCCGGACACCCTGAGAATTTGTACTCCAAATTCAGCTTTGAAATTCTAATGTTTTATTTTTATATTAACTGGGTAAGATTAAAATCGAAATAATCAATGATCGACCATAAAATCGAGTGCGTCTTAAAATCGAGGAAATATAAATCGAGGGTATTTCCGCAATTTCATTATTTTTTCTCTCTCTATTCGATAAATATTTAATTTTAGATTATTTGGAAAAACGATTTTGAGAAACAATACTTAACCGTAGATGCACCAAAAAACGAATATTTTTAATATTTTTTTCTCTACGATAAGAAAAAAAAAAAAGCGACACTTCTGTCTAAGGCAAATATAGCTATTGAAGGCTACTTATGATTTTCAAATTGGTTTTACAAACGAGTTTACCGTACCATTATAATTAGGTATGCGTACATTTTCATATTCGATTTGTAAAGTTCCACTGTTTACTTTTTCTTAGCATTTGTTATTTTGGATCGTTTTTTGTTTCTTCTCGTTTTAGCTTTCCAGTAATCGAGGTTCATTTTGGAGCTGGATGAAGCGTTTCTTACCTTTATTTGGAAGTATTGCATATCAATCACGCCCACGTCGTGTTTACGCTAAGTATTGAAATCTATGTTAGTTGATAGGTCATTATTAAATGCACCCAGTTTAAACGTTCAAAGTCTAGTCCCAAATATTGACGATCATTGACGTCACATTTTTAATGGCGCTTCAGTTGACCTACTTTATTTCTCTGAGACCTTTCTAATTCCAAATATCCCTAATTCAGCTTTAGCCATCAAAGGTTTTAATATATTTAGGAAAGATAGGGCGGTACCTCCGCTTAATTATGGTGGTTTATGTATGTTTGGATAGGTGATCACATTACGGCTAGATTAGTTACGATACCTTCTTCTATTTCAGAATTGTTAGCATCGGATTTAGAGTTTTTATTTGTCAACGTTTACATAAATGGTCGCAAAATCTTATTCGGTACCGTCTATAACTCTCCAAAAACTAGTAAGAGGCCGTATGCCCAATTTAAAAAATCTCTTGTAGACTTAGAAAGTTTTTTTAGTTATTTCTCTTCTAGATTCAATGAAATGTATATATCAGGTGACTTTAATTTCGATATACTCCAAAACTCCGGCTTCCCTCGGGATTATTTTAAACTTTTAAATCGTCTTAATTTATCCGCGATCGTGTACAATACTTTGGCATCAACATTTTTTTATCCAAGCGCTAGCGGTGCCTCTTATTCCCTTATTGACCATACCATCTCTTTTACTAATAACTCTATTTGTTTTTTCAATCAGTTGTCTCTCAGTATGGGATCCCATCAAGATCTTTTAGTTTTTTCTGTGAACTATTACTCTCCACCTAAACCTAATAGTTTTAGCTTTAGAGATTTTTCTAGTATAGATAATTCCCGCCTTTACTTAGTTTGTAACTCGGTTGCTTGGGAGGATACTTTTTGCCTTAGTTCTGCAACTCTTAGTTAGTTCTGCAACTCTAATTTGTTTTGTTTTGAAACATCAATTAATCTCGAGGATTTACAATCTGTCATTTGGAAGGTGAAATCGGAATTTTCTGGTCTGGATAACGTCAATTTAAAATTCGTTACCATTGTTGATGACTTCCAAATTTATAGAAATAGTCGTTTATATCAGGATTCTATTGTTAGGAATATTTCGCTGATAAATGAAAACTTAAGTAATATAGTTAGTTGATCGGTCTCTAACAGGCTCGTTTTAAATGCGAATAAATCTCAGTCGATTATAATTTATAAAAATATCGTTAGATACTCCGTCCGTTTCTGGTATTTTTCTGCAAGGTTCGTTAATTAAGTATTCAAATACTGTTAGAGATTTAGGCTTAGTTATTAATAAAACTCTTTCTTGGGGTGATCATTTAGTTAGGATTAGTAAGAGGGTTTTTGGCATGCTTAGTTGTTTCTATAAAGTATAGTATGATTATCTGACAGTCAAAAAATGTTTTATCTTATCATTTTTCTCATTTTATTTACGGTAACATAGTTTTATTCAATATGCTTCAGGAAAATATGAATGTTCTCCAAAGATGTTTCAATGCTTGTGCTAAATTTATTTTTGCAATTAGGAAATTCGATCATATTGCTGCCTACTCTAGCCTTGTTTTAGGATGTAGTTTATCTACTTACGAATTTCGTGTTTGTCTTTTTATTTTTAGACTTCTCAAAGCTAAGAAGCCTTGTTATCTTTATAAGAAATTACTGTTTAGTTGGTTGCATTCCTCTAATTTCCGCCTAATTCCAGCCAACAATTGTTGTATGTCGTTAAACAAATCCGTTTATGTTAGAGGAGGTTACCCTTTGGAATTCAATTCCATTGGAAAGAAATTAAGAGGTTAGGATCGGCCAAATTAATTAAGTCAACATTTTTGGAGTGGCGTGATTGATGGGCAATACGTAGTTATTTGAATTTATTTTTAATAATATTGTTACTATTATTAATTTTTAATAATTTTTCACCTCTTGCTGTACATTTTATTATAAATGAGCTCTGCTCAAAATAGAATGTGTAAGCATGAGGTGAAAATTGTTTGAAAAAATTTAAAAGGTTTTTATGCCTTTTGGGAATAACTTCATTATTTTATTTTTTGTTCCATTTATTTTTTTTCCATGTGTGCTTTTCCTTTTAATACTAAATTATTTAAGTACTATCAGAACCATCTTGATATGAATAGAGCCGGCATGTGAAAAATGAACTTAAAATAAGAGATATAGAAACACTAAAAATTCATTTATTTTCATAGTGTTTATATGAAAAAACGCGATTTCGATTGACGATAAAATATGAATTAAAAGTTAAACCCAGTTAAATAATTTTTTAAGAAATCGCTAACAAACAACTCAATGTCTTACTCATTTAAAACACAGATTCGCAAATTTCCCTATTTTCCACCAATAATCAAAAGACAATAAGGGAAATTAAATTAAAAAACATTCTACAACAACAGCAATGTGTATTAAAAAGAGAAAATTCAGTTTAATGTCGTCATCATTTGTCCACATCTAAACCCAATGGTAAGAAAAAAGACAACACGCCTCCGCTCAACAATCAAAATTTAAAAAAATCAAAAAGAGCCAAACAGAATAAATTAAATCAATACAATGAGTGCGAAAAAAACAAAACATCAAAACAATCTAGCATGCTTTGCAAATTCAAAATAACTATAGAAACATATTCGAATTCAAATTGGAATGGAGGCAATGAAAGAGATGATTATTGTTTTGTTTATAAATTTCTAGTTATGTTGGTGACGTATAGTATTACAAAAACAACAATATTTTAAATTTCAAAAGTACCTTATTTTTCATGACGATTTTCACTTAGAAATAAACATTTTCAAGACTCGATTTTTTAATCAAATAATATTACATGTTTCATGAACATTTTCATATAAAAACAAAACAAAAGCTCACATTTCTAATAAACTAAATCTGTCAATGAAAATAAGCGTTTTCCCATATAGTTTCATAGTAAAGAAAAAATTGTTTGTACCTTATTTTAAGCTTAGTAAAAAATACAGTCGATACTGGAGGCTCTTATTTGAGCCGTTTATTTTGAAAGTGGAATAAGTCATGTTTTCTTAATATTGAGATAATTAAACATTTGTGTTTTCATGTTATGAAAAAAATCAATACGACTTTTGTTTAAAGTGTTTGCATTTATGATATTACTATACTTACTACTTTTAGCTAAAGTAATGAATTTCATAATAAGCCTTGGTAAAATACGAGTTTTTTGTACTAGAAGTGACTTATTCCACTTTCAAAATAAATGTTTTTTTAATAAAAATGACTTATACTACCATCATTCCATATTGATTTAATTCATTAAAGAGAATTTTACATTATAAATGACATCCAGTTATTACAAAGAGAAAGTTATAATGAACTTGATAGGTTTGGATTTCATTTTGCTCCTCAACAAGTTGATCCGAATTTTTTTAAGTTTTGAAAATATTCATGATGAACAGGTGGAATATATGGGAGCAAATCCATCATGTCTTTATATTTCGCGGTGGAGACCGGTCGCCAAGGCTGGGCAAGTTACATTACACTGAGTAATCAAAATACTTTTACAAATTACAGCAAAATCAGTAAATAAAATACAAATTACAATTACTTTACGTTGTAAATTGAAAAATTTGATTTGACGAAATTCGTTTAGTGAAAAAACATATCATTAAAATAACGATCATTAACATAAGGTTTTATACTGATGGCTCTAGAACCAAATCTTAATGAACCTTGCAAAAATGTAAACAATAAATTACAAAAACTGATGTAGTTAAAATACAAATTACAATTTGTGTTTTCATTACCAATAAATGTAATTCGTTACTGCTCTGCCTTGCCGGTCGCCCACTTGAGTATATAACGGCAGTAACTCTATAGAACCAACATTTTTTGGTCATCCCTATTTAGTGCTAAATTCAAAATATAAAACTCTGCATCACTAGTCAAGGATGTTTTGTAGTACGTTTAATAAGGAGAATCTCTTATACTACTGTGTCCAAAAAGTAAAGCCAGTTTTTAATTATTTCAAAAAATATTTATTTATTCTTCCAAATCTATTTCGTCGCCTTCAAAATAATCCCCTCCCGACACAATACACTTATGCCAACGTATTTTCGAATTTTCGAAACAAGAATTAAAGTCGCCTTCCGGGATAGCCTTCGGGGCGCGTAGCGATTCACGTTTTATCTCTTCTATCGTTCTAAAATGATTTCCCCGCAGTGGTCTTTTGAGTTTCAGGAATAGCCAAAAGTCACACGGTGCTCAATCAGATGAATACGGTGGTTGTGGAACGATATGGATTGAATTTTTGGCGAAAAAGTCACAAGAACGAGTGCAGTGTGAGAAGGTGCATTATCGTGGCGCAAATACCAAGAATTGTCTGCCCACAATTCTGGCCTCTTCTTGCGAACAGCTTAACGCAAACGACGCATAACACTCAAATAATACTATTTGTTAACGGTTTGGCCTGGTGGAAGGAATTCTGAATGGACAACACCACGATAATCGATGAAAACTGTCAACATGACCTTCAATACTTTCACCACCTTCTTTGAACTGTTTATACCACTTGTAAACATTCCTTTCCGACAAAGCATGGTCTCCGAAGGCTTTCTGTAATATCCTTAATGTTTCTGCAGCCGAAATTTCATTCCGCAAACAAAATTTAATGCAACTTTTCTTTGCTCAATATAATTAGAAATTGTAAAATCACCGAATGCACTTTTAGCGTCGTACAAAACCAAGCGTAAAATAAAAACTAATGAATGTTTTGAAATAAAATTTGTCACAGATGTATATCACAATGCTGCAAACTTAGAAAAAAAATATTTATGATGTGCGGTTTACCCGCGCGATTTAAATTGAAAACTGGCTTTACTTTTTGGACACAGTAGTAAATCTAAAATTTTATAAATCGTAAAGGTAAATTGTTGTTGTTGTTATATTTTTTGCTTTCAATGCCTTCTAGATTTATAATATACTCATCATACTGTTAGTTGTTATGAGATTAAACGAATGAACAAGCATGTAATATGACTTATTCCACTTTCATAATAAACAAAATATTGATAGCGTTTAGCATTCATTCTTTAACCACTATTTCTAGAAATTATTTTACAGTTAAGCGCAAGAATGTAACAAAATATGAAAGTTCACTATACTTTAACATGTTGTATAACGTTAACTCAATTTTTTAAAAATTTGACTTATTCCACTTTCAAAATAAACGGCTCATTTATACAGTAGGCTCTGGTACTATAAATAAATAAATATTAGCCAAACTTAAATTATTGTGAATTGTAAATAACGTAAACGTAAAACTAAAAATTTAAAAAATAAAAGTGTATACAAATACATATTTGAAGTGCAATCCGTAAATTAAGTATACCATATATTTTCCTTCTATAAATTGCAAAAAATCTTTATTCAATAAAATAATGTAAGTACGTATAGTTACATAGTATATGAGTGACTATATTTTAAAAATATTCTTGATTTGAAATACATTGTATTTATAATAGTAAATAAATAATTATTGGAAGCAATATTTTATTATGGGCGTAACTATCAAAAAACTGCATTTCAAAACTAAAAGTGAAATACTGAAAATAATTGATAATAATGCTAAAATCCAAGAGCTTGCCGAAAATTATAATATTCATCAATCCACAATTTGCAGAATTAAGAAAAATCAATTAAAAATTGGAAATTTTGTACAGAATGTTGAAATGAACCCAACAAATGTTAAACGTATTTTTTCGGTTTTGGTAAAAGAGACTGAAAATGAAAATGCTCTTTATAAATGGTTTCTGAATGAACGAATGAAAAATATAATTCAATAAGTGGTTACATGTAACAACTAAAAGCCATAGAATTTTAGCAGAAACTAAATTCTGAAAAATCAATCAAGGCTTCATTAGGATTAAACACAATATGTATTCGTCTTTTAAAATTTACTGGCGAAAAATGGTCGAGTAACACTTCGGCTGTACCTAATTTTATTGAAAAATTCATGAATACGCTTAAAAGCATGAATATGCGCCCAAAACAAGTGAATAATTGCGATGAATCTGGATTTCGCAATATAAACGGTAAAACTTTGGTATCTAACAAAGAAACAAGTGCACTTGGTCGCAAAAATTTTAAAGAAAGCATAACGATAATGGGTTGTGTCGACGTTTCAGGAAATCATACGTTACCTTTATCAATTCGTCATCTCAGTATTTATATGATACAAGCAGTGTTTAAACGAATGGAACTGCCACCTTTCGTAAAAATGTATGCTGATCGTCAAATTAGATTCCAAAGTCATTATTGTGGCACATCATCACTCTAGTTTAAAGTCACACAAATGTCTTTTACTCCATTTTGAGTTAGGATCCTCACATTACATAATGGCAAAATTAACTCCAAAATGATTAAAATGCGTTTGTAACACTTAAATACTGATAGAGTGATAGGGGTGACGAATTATTGGTAAATCACAACACCCACGCTCCTTCAAAAATACAAGATTGCCGTCAGTATATTATCGTTCATCTGAAAATGCCTTATAAATAAATATAAAATAAAAGATAAAAATATTACGGCTATATTCTTTCCTGCTAATACTACAGCCATATTGCAACCACTTGATCATTAGGCAAGAGTTGAGGCTTGGAATAAAATCCCGAAAACAACAATTTTCAATGGTTTCAACCATTTATTAATTTCTAAAGAAGGAATAGAATTTAACCTACCAATAAAATTATTTGATGAAAATGATGTAATTTACCTTTGACTAGATTATATAATTGTACTTCCAATTATAACCTTAAAATCTCTTCTATTTACAAAAGACTGAAGCCTACATCCTTATCTGAAGAAGAGATTAACAATTGGGCAGGAGATCAAGAAGAAAGCAGTAGAGCATTAATAACGGAGGATGACATTTTACTGGAGAGCGAGGGTGATGAAAATGAAAACACCAATCAAATCAAAGTAAAACGAGGCAGGATATTTTGTCCAGTCCTAATACAATTTTAAATTGGGCTGAAAGTAATCTAAGTAGGTATATCTGAGATTTTGCTTTTAAGAAAAATTTATGAAAAATGTTTATTGAAACAATTTTGCTAATTTTATGCCATTTCAGTTAATTAAATAACAGAAATAAAAAAAAAAAATATTTAATTTGAGTTTGAAGTTAATAATCTTATTTAAAGGTCAACAAATGTATTTTTAAAATTTTTTTAATTTTTTTATTGTTTGTTTTTATGTATTTTATGTTATATTAATAAAATAAAAAAAAAATTAAAAATTAAAACGAATATTTTATCAAAAATTTAACTAAAACCAAAATATTTAAAATGTTATACCAAATTTGCAAAACGCATACAGGGTGTTTGGTCGATTCAGTTTTCAATTTTTTCCGTTAAAATTGGTACATACATTATGTTTTTACATTGGAACGTGAATAACGTCTGTTAATTATTGCTATGTAGCTTTTTAATTGTGTCTAAATTTGTTTATCCAAAATCACTGTCCGTCAGATAAATCACCCTTTTCAAATAAAGTTTAGTAAAATGTGGGAAGAAATTTATTTTTTATATTACTATTCGTTTTTTACAATATAATTTTGTTTCCAGTGTGTTATTTTAAGTCTAGAAATGCCAGTGTGTTATTATTGCCTCTTTTTCAACGGTAAATTTTAGTTTATATTGGAATGAATTAAATAAATGTTTAATGTTGTAAACATTTACATTAAGTCTGGGGTGGCCAAATAATGTCGTTTCCGTATTTATAAATGAACGCTGGTTGAGTATTAAAAGTGTTAATTTACTTGTAAATAATTTTTCTAAAACAATATCGGATAAAATAGGAGGCAAAGATATTCCCAACGCTACTCCTAATTTTTGTTTATTGAAAATACCTCGGTATTTAAAATAGCTATTGGGCTAGATACTCGATACTCAGATAAGCAGATAAGCAGTTATTTTTTGCGAATTTGCTAGAAATGTTATACACGATAATTTAGCAACCCAATTTGTTTCTGAATTTCAGAAAATGGGGTACTTAACGCACTTTAACGTTTGTGCTGAATACAAAAATATATTTTATTTTGCTAAAATAATCGAGTAGTTTACGCAAGCAAATTTTCGATTAGCAAATCCGCCATATTTACAGAGTTGCGAATTGCTAGAGTATCGAGTATCTAGCCCATTATCTAGCATATCTAAAATATTTAAAAATTCATCTTCGTTAGTTTACAATTTCAATTTTCTCCCGCCTTTCAGATATTGCTAACCGAATCCAAACACACCTTCTTAAATAATGATACTACATCCAAAGACGCTTATACATATACCATTATTCGCAATTTCACCATTTTTAATCTCTCTCTATATAAATAACTCTGTGGCAATTCAACAAAACCACTTATCTCATTCTCACTCACTTTTCAGGAGACAATAAATTAACAGTAAAACAGTAAAGTAATAAACACTTATCTCGAAATAAATGATTCCACAGTCTGGGCCACAGTTTGGGCCTCTCAACATAATCATTTATCTCGAGATAAGTGTATATTACTTTACTGTTTTACTGCTAATTTAGTGTCTCCTGAAAAGTGAGTGAGAATGAGATAAGTGGTTTTGTTGAATTGCCACAGAACTATAAAGATAAAAATGCTCCACCGAACAAAACTCTATTAGTGTTATTTAAATTGTAAGTAAAAGTGATTCGTGCTATGTTGGAGAAACTAGTAAAACAAAATCAAAAAGAGGATACACACATAAAAAAGACGTTAAGAATATTCATAAATTTCCAAATATTACTCATTCCGCATAGAGATTAGCCTAGGTTAAACATATTTTTGAAAATAAACATTATATGAGCCGTTTACATATTTTGAAAGTGCGTTAAGTCCATATTTTGTTGAAACGAGATAATGAAAGAATAGAAAAACAATACATGAAAAAACATATGGGATTTTGAATTTTCTTATTTTTTGCACAGGTGTTAGAGATTAATTTTTTTTTGTTTTGACAATAAATTATTTACCGTTAGAAAGATTATATTGTTATTTATCTATTGTTATCATTAACTTGATTTGTTTGAAAAATGGACTTAGGCCACTTTCAAAATAAACGGCTCATATTTCGATTTTCATAATGCGGCCACCTTAGAGTATGAACTAAAAAAGAAAGAAAAACTGTTATTTAAAGAATAGTGTCATCACTTGTAGATTCTTGTAGATTTATTCTACATATTTCAGATTCGTCTTTTAACGCAAAGTGGCTGACATCTGGTGAACGATTTTACAACTTAGCCAATGGTAGTCAACCGGTAAATAAATGCATAATTAGACATGTTGTAACGATGCATTTAAAAAATAAAAATATAAGAAAAAAGCAAAAATGCATGTTACAAAGCGTACCCCTAAATGTTGTTTGATTTTGTTTGCGTCGATTTGCAGTGTATAAATAATCAATAACCAATCTACCTTATTTTTTATTCTATATTTTTTTTTTGTTACCATCTACATTTAATTTTTTTTTATTAGGTAGTCATACAAGTTTTTATTGTTCGGCGGGAATTTTAGCGCGGGAATTGGTTTTTTTATTGCATTGGAAATCATATAAATAGTCGTAAAGCCATTGAATCGGGGAGTTTAATTTTGGCCATTAAGTGGTACACAGAAAGTAACATAAAAAAAAATTGTGAAAATAAATTTGTGAAAAAAAAAAGAAGAAAGGAAAATTTATAAAATTTATTATAAATTAACAATAAAGTTTATTATTATTTTGTTAATTTTTGTTTGTTATAAAATTTGAAAAAAAAAAAGAAGTTCAAATTGTATACAAGTATGTACATATATACAGACAGATATATTGTTTATATAATTGTAATTATAATTATTATTATTTTTGTTGAGTGATAAGAAAAGTGAGTGATTTTTTTTTTCTTATCAAAAATCGCGGCCAAGTCCACGATAAGAACATATAAGAACCAGTGGACAAGTGGCCAATGAATGTGATATTTTGGAAATGCAATTTTTATTATTTTCAAAAACGTGAAGTTAAAGTTGAGAACATTCACGAACGTTCTAAACTGTGAATAAACTGTGAACAATCTAAGAAGTTTTGTTTGTTCAAAAAGAAAAAAAAATATTCTAGAGTGTTAATACAAATAAACTCAAGTGAAAATACACCGTGATTGTGAAGTTAATCAGACATTTATACAAGACTATTTGTTTTTTTTTTTTTGTGTATGAGTGATATTTCGGTGGTCTAAATTAAAAACATTACAAATGACTGAGACACCGTTAAGTTCGATTACGTGACTATTATATTCAAGAATATTCACGAACATTGGAGAATTTTCAGAAGTGTTTATCCAAATTATACAAGACTATGTAGTTGTAAGGGAAAATCCCTTTCTGAAATTAAAATGTGTAATTTTGATCATTAACATAAAATTACATAAATAAAATGAACAAAAGTGAAAAAAAAAGAAGTGATTAAGTGAATAAGACAACCTAAAATAATAATTTGAAGATACACCAATCAACATCGGCATCAACATCTTCACTACGAGAAATCTCAGCTGAGTGAAATTTTTTTTTATCATTTTTTTTTGATTATTAATTTTTTTTAAATTTTATATTTACTATTTTAATTTTTATCATATGTCATTACATTTATATACTTTTGTTACATCTTCTTTTGTAGTATAAATTAATTAGTTAAGGTAAACATATTAGGGGCTTAGGGTTAGCTAGATAAGTTAATATTGTAAATAAGTTTCTTTTCTTCTATCGGTTATTCTTTCCTCTTCTCTCATTAGTTTTTTTTTCTTTTTCTTTGTGTAAATTTTTCTGGAGAATATAGAATTGTATTCAAGTTTGTTTTTAAATTAAATTTTGGTGTTTTCTTTTATAAAAATAATGAGATAAGTTAAGAGAGAGTATTTGAGGATGAGTTAGGGTAAGTGTGTCGGATCATGAATAGGTAAGGTATCAGAGTTAATCCTCCCCCGCGGTTACATGTGACCCACATACACTCTAGAAAAACCCACGCCATTACCCTGAAGCTTAGCCAGCAACGACCGCTCTAGAGTCCCTGTGTGGGTCCAAAATTCTGATGACACCGAATATGAGTTGGAGGAACTAGTTTTTTTCTTTTAGTCATTCAATTTTGATAATGTGTGTCCTCCAGCTCATACCAAGTGTTACAGTGGCGCCCAAACAACATGGCTTCCTGTCTTATAATTATTACCCACCCACCCTCCCTATTCCTAATTTCGTTTCCGGTTTGATTTCTAAATATTTAATTTTTTTTTTTTTTTTTTTTTTTTCGGTTTTTTACTCTGTTTTCTTGCACCAGTTTTTCGAAATAAATAAAATTATTTAATTTATTTTGTTGATTATTGGGCTTTGAATACAGTGACATACAGTTTATTCATTTTTTCACAGTTATGTTTCTGGTTTTGACAGTACCGAAGGTCAACTATTTCCGCAAATTGTGTTGATTTTTAGTATTGATTTTTGGTTTACCAAACATGATTCGATTGGCATTCGCTATCCATCTTTAAACAATGTTTCCTCTCTTGCAGAGTTTGATTTTGTAACTTGATGATGGATAGTGTCGAATGGCTAATAAAATAAAATTTTAAAATTGCAAGTCACCAAGTATGTTCGGTATTACAAATACTGTTTGAATTTTGGTTGACTGAGTGGCAATTTTCCGTTAGTATTTTTTAATTCCTCCCCTATCCTAATTTCCTTTCCCTAAGACTCTGAATACCTGCCGCAATTGAGAAACTTGCAGTACAACGTCATTTATCATAGTAACAGTCAAGTTATCATGAGATGCCGCCCTGGCTCATCCTCATCACATTATTTTTATTTTTGATCTATACACATATTGTACAATTCATGATTTTTTTTTTTGTATTTTGAATAATTCGTATAATTCTTATTTTTTTTTATAATATACATTAAGTATTTAACTATTTAAACAAATACGTTTAACGAGTTAATGAAATTAAATCATAAGTTTTCGGCTTATTTGTTGATTTCCGATCATTTTTTTGGTATTTTAATTAAAATTTATTATAATGAACGTATTTCATTTAAATCAAGACGAATTCGCCATAGAATGCGAATTGCGCGATGTGTCAGTGGGTGACCAGATTGCTGCTCAAATCTTGCAAAATCTGGTGACTGCTGAAGATACTGGAACTAGTGAGGGGCCGAAGAAAATGCATACCAACGCGGCGAAACGTCCCGACCTTGAAATTGATTCGTGTCGTGCCAAGATCCAGGAATTAAAAAAAGACATTGGTTTGCTCTCAAATTTAGCAGGTGAAGAGCAACTATAATCCGCTCAAAAAATAGAATCCCGTCTCTTACACGTTGCCTCTAGACTTGAACGAGCCACTGCTTCTAAAACATATGGTGCTACAGCCAGAAGCCCACTCGAGTCGTGTGAATTGCTTCTGACTAGTATTCAGATGTATTTACAAGACAGTGGTAAATTAAACGAGTCGTTAGAATCTGCAAGGGCAGTACATATCGAGAACGCTAAAGAACCGCAATCGTGCAGTTCGCAGGAGGTAACGAATACAGACCAAATGTACGTCATGTCAAATATAATGGAACAGGTTAGACTGTTATCGCAACAAGTTACAGAATTAACTAGGCGATGTAATGAGAAGCAGCTAAACATAAAACCAGATCAAATTGAGGTTCAACCTGCTGCAAACAAGTCTGCCAGTTTACCGCAAAATCAATTGTACACCGTGAATCAGTCGCATGCCGTGTTACCACCCTCTAATTATCGGTCACAACCACAATTGATTACCACAAACATAAACGTGCCCCAGCCGGTAGCATCACACATGGAAATTCCGCAAAATATACAGCACCCACTGCCAGCACCCAAGTTTTTATCAACATCAATGGGTACTCACGTACAAAATCCGCAATCGGTCCCAACAAAGAGCCAAATACCAGGTATGCCGTTTTCAAATCTCACAACCGCTCCGTTTACAGCTTCTGGTCAATATGTTCCGAATTACGGTCACCCTATACCGCCTCCAGTTAAGTATATGCCTGAGCACCGCGGTTTATCGCGAAGTGGTCTTTCGTTTGATGGTTCCCCAACTGGAATACCAATTAATTTATTTTTATTTCAGTTGGAAACTTTAGCGGATTCTATGAATCTCGGTACTGACCAGCTATTAACAGAGGTCAGTTTTGTTTTGAAAGGTATAGCATCCCACTGGTACTGGACGTACCGACAACAGAATCCCACGACCAATTAGTACGAACTACGCAATCAGATGATTGAAAGATTTAAAAACCGACGTCCAGATTCAGATATCGAGAACAAAATTGAATCTCGAAAACAACTTCCAAATGAACCATTTTTGGATTTTTACCAACAAATCTGGAGTCTGACGGTTCAGTTAAGTACACCGTATTCCGATCAACAACTCATTAAAATTTTAATGAAAAATATGAGGCCAGGTCTGCGATATCAGTTAACCGACAGGCATTTCGGAAATATCGGTGACCTGATCAGTAGTTGCACCAGTTGGGAAAACACTTGGGCTGATTTAAAAATTGATCCGGATACCTTTGTGCCCCACAGGCGAGAAACACATACACACGACTATGGTAAATTCACGACACCTAGGCGTGTAGTAAATGCTTTAGATCAGGGTATGAATTATCAGAACATAACATACACGGAACCACTTCCATATAATGTTCCACACTATTCAGTGCCACAAGTCGCAGCAACACAACGCCCAAACAATACGCCCAATAGGCCTTATTATGCAGAAGGTACACCGATGACAGCAACATACGCGGATCCAATCACATATAATGTTCCACACTATTCAGTGCCCCAAGTCGCAGCAATACAACGTCCAAACAATCCAGCCAATAGGCCTTATTATTCAGATGGAACTCCGTTGAACCGAAATACCACATCTAATATCAATCACACATATGTGATTTGTTATAATTGTGACGATATTGGTCATACCTTTAAGGAATGTTTGTTACAACCAACCGGTTGTTTTTGTTATAAATGTGGGTTGAAAGGCACTATAACTCCGAAATGCCCCAGATGTACGGAAAACGGTTCGAGGGGTCAGTGGAAATTTGGGAACCACAGCACCCCGAAAACTTCTCAACCCAATGCCCAACAAAACGTTGCGACCCATCCGCAACATATTCTGCCCAAGAATGGAACGACCCACAATATGAAATAGATACTATTTCGTCTGTTGATTCTTTCTTTTCGGCAGAATCTTCATCAGACATCCAACACGTAATTTCAAACAAAACTGAATATCCAATTAATCAACGTATTTTAAAACCAACTAATACTTTAAGTTCCTCTCTACAAGTGCTAACACCATCGTTAAAAGAAACCCAGTCGGTGCTAACAAACCATAAACGACGTTACAACTTGAAACATCGCTTGAGAACTCGTTCATATTGGAAGTCAAGGCGAAACCTGAAATATGACATATTATCGTCAATAATTGAAACTAGTGCTACAGACAAACGACCCTATGCACAGATCACCATTAATGGAACCAATTACAATGGCCTCTTGGATAGTGGAGCCACTATAAGTGTATTGGGTGCTGGATCAGATAAATATTTGTGTGATCCAGTGACCAAATTTCATAGTTTTTCTACGTACCTAAACACAGCTAGTGGTCAACCTCAAAGAGTATTTGGTTACATTGATGCACTCGTTGATTTTAATGGACAAGCACATAGAATGAAACTATATATAGTCCCATCACTGGAACAGCCCCTTTATTTGGGAATAGACTTTTGGAATTTATTCGGAATTACTCCAAAATTATCGGCATTGAATCTCATTCCCACCGCTAGTTCCAACAGTGATGTTTCAAATGTCCATGATCTGTCACCTGAAGACCAGTCCAAATTACAAAATATCGTCAAAATGTTTCCATCCTATGCACGACTAGGCCTCGGAAAAACTAATCTTGTGACACACGTAATCGATGTTGGCTCAGCGAAACCAGTTAAACAGCGATTTTACGCAGTATCACCCGTGAAACAGAAACTCATGTACGAGGAGTTAGACCGAATGCTTTCCTTGGGTGTGTTAGAAGAAAGCCAGAGTTCTTGGTGTTCCCCGGTTACTTTGGTGCAGAAGGCAAATGGTAAGGTTCGTCTGTGTTTGGATGCCCGTGAGCTGAATAAAGTTACCGTCAAGGATGCTTATCCGTTACCGCTTATCGATGGATTGCTGGGTCGATTGGATCAAACACGTTTCATCTCGACAATTGATCTCAAAGATGCCTTTTGGCAGATCCGCTCGATCCACAATCCAGAGATAAGACGGCTTTCACAGTACCTGGACGGCCTTTATGTCAGTTCACGGTCATGCCGTTCGGATTGTGCAATGCACCACAGACGATGTGCCGCCTCATGCACCGGGTGATCCCACACCAATTTCACGATAGAATATTTGTCTATCTAGATGATCTACTCGTTACTTCTGCCACCCTGGATGAGCATTTCGGTCTACTAAACGAGGTTGCTAGATTACTGGGGAAAGCTGGTTTAACGATTAACGTGGAAAAGAGTCGATTTTTGCTAAAGGAAGTAAAGTATTTGGGTTACTTGGTTGGTGACGGATGTTTGCGAACTGATCCAGAGAAAATCCGGGCAATTAAGGAGTATCCTATACCCAAAACCACGAAACAAGTTAGGAGATTTATGGGATTGTGTGGTTGGTATAGGCGCTTTATTGGTAAGTTCGCAACGATTGCGGCTCCTTTGACAGACCTTACAAAGAAAGGGATAAAAATGAAATGGACTAAGTCTGCAGATGAATCATTTAATGCTCTTAAGGAAGCATTATCCACAGCACCCGTCCTGGCAAATCCTGATTTTGAAAACCCTTCTATATACAGTGTGACGCCAGTACCACTGGAGTAGGAAGCGTATTATTTCAGCTTGATGCTGCCGGAAATGAACGCCCCATAGCGTTCATTTCCCAAAAATTAAACGCAGCTCAGAAGAACTATTCCATTACGGAATTGGAATGTTACGCCGCGGTACTGAGTGTCAAAAAGTTCCGAGCATATATAGAAGGGTACAATTTCACGATATACACTGATCATGCCAGCCTTCGTTGGCTTATGTCGCAAAAGGATTTGTCAGGGAGGCTTGCCAGATGGAGTTTAAAATTACAGGCCTTTGATTTTGAAATTGGGTATAGGAAAGGGTCCATCAATGTTGTACCAGATGCGTTATCTCGGGTATTTTCTGAGGAGCCAGCTATAGTTTCTGCTCTCGTTGGCGAGGGTGAAAAATCCAACAAGAAGTCCGCGTTAGATAATTCCAATATCATGGAGCCCCTTCATATTAACCTAGATTCAGAGGCTTTTAATGATCCCGAATACCAGGACCAAATGGTAAAAATTCGAGAATTAGGAGCAGATTGTCATAATTTCTGCGTGAAGGATAATAAGATACTTTTTACGACTTCATTTGGTACACAATATGATGAAACGGATTTACCTGTGTGGAGATTGGTCGTACCTAAGAAGCTTACTCGTTCCTTGATTGAACAGGCCCATTTACCACCATCATCAGCACATATGGGTACTGCAAAGACCATCGAGAGACTTCGCAGACAATTCTTTTGGCAGCGAATGGCTCAAGATGTCAAGGAATATGTTGCCAATTGCGTCAGCTGTAAAATAAACAAGCCCGTTAATTACACTACCAAGCCAGAAATGGGACATCAATTAATATCCGAGCGACCATTCCAAAGGTTATATATTGATCTTTTGGGACCATATCCTCGGTCAAAGCGTGGCAACGCCTACATCTTTATCATTTTAGACCATTATTCGAGATTTGTGATTCTCAAACCTCTGCGAGAAGCGACGGCAACTTTGATATGTAAGTCTCTTGAAAATGACGTATTTCTTCTATTTTCGGTACCGGAATTTATTACTAGTGATAATGGTAAACAATTTATTTCCAAATTGTTTCAAGACCTATTACATAAATACGGGATCAAACACATTCGTACTCCATTATACTCACCACAGAGCAATGCGTCTGAGCGTGTCAACAGAACAGTTTTAGCTGCCATTCGCTCTTATCTCAGTGACAATCAACACAATGAATGGGACTTACATATCCAGGAGATTGCTGCAGCTCTTCGTAATGTCATACATTCATCTACAAAATTCTCGCCCCACTACCTAGTATTTGGCCAGGATATGACGTTGCATGGATCTGATTATGAATTACGGAGATTATTGTGTAATCCGGATGAGAACGAAGTTGGCGTCTTATCTAAACCAGACCGATTAAATTTGATCCGCCACCAAATCAAACAACATCTCAAAATCGCTTATGATCGATCGGCCCAACGTTATAATTTGCGCAGTCGGAACCGGGAGCTTGCTGTAGGGCAGTCAGTTTTTGTGCGGTCATTTGGTCAAAGCGATGCCGTAAATAAATTTCTGCGAAGTTATCTTCAAAATTTATCCCAGCCGTTATCGAGGAAAAAGTGGGAAATGTTGCGTTTAAAGTTCGAACTTTGGCTGGAAAAACTATAGGAATATACCACATGAAAGATATTCGCACGTGACATAAATTTAAATACTTTAAGAGCTGGATTTTGGTTGTTGGATAGGCTTAGTATCTTAAGGAGTAATTTATCTAATTCATGAATATAGTGCCTGGCATGAGACGTCTTCAGGGTGTGGGACGTCCCCACGATTTGTAACGATGCATTTAAAAAATAAAAATATAAGAAAAAAGCAAAAATGCATGTTACAAAGCGTACCCCTAAATGTTGTTTGATTTTGTTTGCGTCGATTTGCAGTGTATAAATAATCAATAACCAATCTACCTTATTTTTTATTCTATATTTTTTTTTTGTTACCATCTACATTTAATTTTTTTTTATTAGGTAGTCATACAAGTTTTTATTGTTCGGCGGGAATTTTAGCGCGGGAATTGGTTTTTTTATTGCATTGGAAATCATATAAATAGTCGTAAAGCCATTGAATCGGGGAGTTTAATTTTGGCCATTAAGTGGTACACAGAAAGTAACATAAAAAAAAATTGTGAAAATAAATTTGTGAAAAAAAAAAGAAGAAAGGAAAATTTATAAAATTTATTATAAATTAACAATAAAGTTTATTATTATTTTGTTAATTTTTGTTTGTTATAAAATTTGAAAAAAAAAAAGAAGTTCAAATTGTATACAAGTATGTACATATATACAGACAGATATATTGTTTATATAATTGTAATTATAATTATTATTATTTTTGTTGAGTGATAAGAAAAGTGAGTGATTTTTTTTTTCTTATCAAAAATCGCGGCCAAGTCCACGATAAGAACATATAAGAACCAGTGGACAAGTGGCCAATGAATGTGATATTTTGGAAATGCAATTTTTATTATTTTCAAAAACGTGAAGTTAAAGTTGAGAACATTCACGAACGTTCTAAACTGTGAATAAACTGTGAACAATCTAAGAAGTTTTGTTTGTTCAAAAAGAAAAAAAAATATTCTAGAGTGTTAATACAAATAAACTCAAGTGAAAATACACCGTGATTGTGAAGTTAATCAGACATTTATACAAGACTATTTGTTATTTTTTTTTTGTGTATGAGTGATATTTCGGTGGTCTAAATTAAAAACATTACAAATGACTGAGACACCGTTAAGTTCGATTACGTGACTATTATATTCAAGAATATTCACGAACATTGGAGAATTTTCAGAAGTGTTTATCCAAATTATACAAGACTATGTAGTTGTAAGGGAAAATCCCTTTCTGAAATTAAAATGTGTAATTTTGATCATTAACATAAAATTACATAAATAAAATGAACAAAAGTGAAAAAAAAAAGAAGTGATTAAGTGAATAAGACAACCTAAAATAATAATTTGAAGATACACCAATCAACATCGGCATCAACATCTTCACTACGAGAAATCTCAGCTGAGTGAAATTTTTTTTTATCATTTTTTTTTGATTATTAATTTTTTTTAAATTTTATATTTACTATTTTAATTTTTATCATATGTCATTACATTTATATACTTTTGTTACATCTTCTTTTGTAGTATAAATTAATTAGTTAAGGTAAACATATTAGGGGCTTAGGGTTAGCTAGATAAGTTAATATTGTAAATAAGTTTCTTTTCTTCTATCGGTTATTCTTTCCTCTTCTCTCATTAGTTTTTTTTTCTTTTTCTTTGTGTAAATTTTTCTGGAGAATATAGAATTGTATTCAAGTTTGTTTTTAAATTAAATTTTGGTGTTTTCTTTTATAAAAATAATGAGATAAGTTAAGAGAGAGTATTTGAGGATGAGTTAGGGTAAGTGTGTCGGATCATGAATAGGTAAGGTATCAGAGTTAATCCTCCCCCGCGGTTACATGTGACCCACATACACTCTAGAAAAACCCACGCCATTACCCTGAAGCTTAGCCAGCAACGACCGCTCTAGAGTCCCTGTGTGGGTCCAAAATTCTGATGACACCGAATATGAGTTGGAGGAACTAGTTTTTTTCTTTTAGTCATTCAATTTTGATAATGTGTGTCCTCCAGCTCATACCAAGTGTTACAATGTTTCTTAGCGAATTTATTCAAAAATAATCGTTTTTTGCAATTAAAAAATTAAATTCATTTAGAAAGGTAATTAATTAATTAATTTGGTTCCACCATCGGCTCGTAAAAATCGTGGCGGCGCTTGTGGTGCTTTAAAGGCGAATAGCCCAAATTAACGAAATATACAATCGTCCATACTTCGGAGTATCTGCAGAATTGTTACATAGTCCAAAAATTTTCAAAGAAAAAATATCTATGTATAAATTTATGGTTTTCTGATTTTTTTTTGATTGCATAAAAAAATAAGCTGAGAGAGAGAGAGAGAGAGAGAGAAACACACGTTGGAAATTCAACACTTCATTGTATTGACGATTGCAGCATCACGGATTCCACCTAGTGGAAAATTTTTAAACTGAGGTACCTGATAATTTGACGTTCAAAATTATTGTAAACGATTTCAATTTTGAACTGTAAACACAATTTTTACTTACCGGATTGCTAATAATTGTAAATTATTCTAATTTCGGACTATAAAAACAATTTTTAATTACCGCATTGCTAAATTTTCTTTCGTCGCATTTGTGACAATTGTCATTTTATCAGGTGCATCATTTTAACTATTGTCCACGAGAGGCGCTTTCTCTACTTTTACAATCGTCAATACAAGAGTTTAGTAAGATGGGCAGAATAAAAAGGAAAACATTTTGCAAGCAGAAATTAGAAACTAATAATGACTTAGAGAATAACACTGCTAATCGAATCTCAACATCTTGGAACCCTCATAGTTCATGAACCGGTCCAATGAACTAGTATAGTAGAAGCTCTATGCTTCAAAATTTCAGATACGGAAGAGTAACGATTTAGTTTAATATGTATTTAGCGAAATGTCTAAATTTGAACTTTTGTAATTAATAAGCGTTAATGAGTTTGACTTAAGAAAAAGTAAAGGGCTCAATGACAGGTTGTTGAAGAAGGCAGCCAAACATGAAGACGATTATATTTTGGTGGTTGATGAATTTTTGGGTGAACGGTAATCTGATCAATGATTCATTAATATAGGTACACATTTTTTCCTAAATTATAAATGTGGAAACAGATTTTTTTCTATCATCCTCAAATTTGTTGAAACAAACCAAAAACCCGTTTTTTAAATAGGTGCAAAGAAATTAAGTCAACGGATACAAATTTGAATAGCTTTATTTCCTTTATCTATTTAGATTTTCGATCTAATACAATTAGACCGGAAATAAAGGCAATCTTATAAAATATTAATTCCATGTAATAAGGTAAACGAAAGTAAAGTCCATTGGCTTTCTATTTTTCTAAAACCAGTTACAAATGGAAATCAGCAATCAGAAATTTGTAATAGGACGGAAATATATTTTGATTAATGTACTTAATTATTTGTAGTAAAAAAACTTGTCTGTAATATTATTATATAAGAATAATCCTAAGCTGCTATGATTTACGTTACTGTTTTGTCCCTCATGTCACGGTAAGTGACCACAAATAAACGTTATCTGAAAATGGTAGATATACGATAAGTTTCTCTACTGAGAATGATGGCAAAAAAAACAGAAGTTACATCTGATGTCAGCATTTAAAATCAGTTCAGAAACAAATGTCTACATTAGGAAACAATTTTCTTAAAGGTACCTTTGAACAAATAATAACTCCAATGTAATTTTTTAACAAACAAAAAAAATGCTCTGATCAAAAAATAACCAAAATCTAAACATTATGTTGGCAACATTTTCGCAATATTTTCTTTATACCACGTAAGTACACTAAATTTTAATTATTATAATAAATTTGTCGCTAAACACTTTGCTTATCAGCTTTAATTTTAAATCAAAAATCCAAGTTAAATTGATAAAATTTATCGATTACAAAAATGGCGACAGAAATTTATTTATGTGGCTAATAATGTAGTTGCTGATGTTTTGTGACTTGTGTATTTAAACTGGTTTGTTTATAAATTAGGTTAATTACCGGTAAAAATTTATAGAATAATTGCCCTGCCATTAGCGTTACCAACCACAATATAATTCAAACGTTACAGAAATATTCTAACCGCGTGTATTATTGTCCGTAAGTATATTTATGCATTATCCAATTTTCACGATTTTTTACTTACATTAACAATTATTCGATTGCTAATTTTTAACAAAATTCACTAAGCTTATTTTTATATCGATCGTATAAAAATATAAAAAAATTTCACATACTCCACACAGGTATCCTAAAAACGCAATATTACTAACATAATTTAAACATGCAACACAAATTTAATGAAACTTTTTCTATCTAATATCATATTAATATGTTACACATGAATTATAAAGCACAACTGTTTTTATTAATACAAAACCTATCCCTGTGAATTACTATCACTACGTACACATTTAATTCACTTTCGTATACACATATTAGAAATTTTTATCTACAACTGATTACACTAATTATCAAAATTGAGATATGTGTAATAAAATATTTCCTAATAAACGTGATGCCACTTATTCGATATTAAAGCAAGTTTTCAGTGTTTTACAACTGAAACAGATCTGTCGTGGTTTGTGTTAGAACAGTATAGAATTTAATAAGTTTAAAAGCAAAAACTAAAAAAATGCTTACATTACATTAGTGTAGACAAGACTATAATTGTTATCTGCATTACAAAAAATTGCTTTATTATCAAGCGTTTCATAATCAGTGAACCTGAAAGTTTGATATATTTAGATATCTGAATTTA
This sequence comes from Tipula helvola, assembly GCA_963556165.1. Lineage (NCBI taxonomy): Eukaryota > Metazoa > Arthropoda > Insecta > Diptera > Tipulidae > Tipula > Tipula helvola. Next base: position 207,219,201 of record OY744481.1, read on the forward strand.
GTCATAAGATATCCTCAGAATTCCTGCTGTGCACAGTTTCTTATAATCACAATGCGGGTATATTTTCTGGGAACTTTGCGATGGTTAATCTTACGAGTTGAACTCGTTATTTGCATAAGCGAGATGCGGGTGACATTCCATCAAAAATCATTTTTCTATGATAAATGTAACGTTAGCTAAATAATATTCATAATATTCCCTTTTATATTTCAAATAAATTCATTTTTGCCCGATTACTGATACATAAACGAATAATTTTGATATAATAAATTTAACGAATAATTTTCATGTGGAATTTCTGGCCCACTCAAACCGAGTGATAGCCTAAGAATTTAAGTTTAAAGATACATAAATTACAAGATTACAAACATTAGTTTAGCCGGAATATGATCTTAACAAAAAAAACATTTACATCGCCTTTTACCACTTTACCTTTGTTCATCCTGATCTCACCCCTTATCCCTCGAAATTTATTGGCTCATCACAACACACATTGAATTAATAAACAAAAATCCAACATAAATATTTACAAATTTTTTACAATTGGCTTTATTAAATTTTAACAAGAAATGCTTACAAAAATATTTTTTTTTTTATTTTATAATTTTTAAACACAATTATTTCCTTTATTTTTTAAATAAAAAGGTGTCACCAAACCAACAAACACGAAATCAAACGAATACGTTTTCTAAATTAAAAATGACTAAAAATTACCAGCAATCAACTAAGGGGCAAGAAAAATTGAATGGTTTGGCAATAATCTCCATGGAATTTGAAATTGCTATATCTATTAACCTTGATGTGTTGCGGAAAGATTTCGCTAGAATCAAAGCCAGACGAATGCCTTTTAGAAGAGTATAAGGGATTAAGTTTGAAGGCAACATTTTTTGCTATATGAACTTGGATTATTTAATTTTTGTTTAAACCCCTAGGGAGCCGTGGAGTTGTTCCTGGAGAGCCTTGAAACCTCGCCATAATATTTCTTATAAACATCACAACTTCCTCGCCTACAAATTTCTGAATCTACCTATTATATCAATGGCCGCTACAATTTTCTGTGCTGTTAATGCTTTTTGTAAGATATGTGATGTGTATATGAATTTCACAATAACGAATATTTAGCAGGTTCTTATTCTACAATGAACATGAATAGGACTTTCAGATTACAAATCCGATGTAAATTCTTTGAAATTTAGAAACTAAATTTAAAGTCTAAGCTATAGAAACTTAGATCTATGAAAATATGCGTAATTAAGGATATTAAAAAAGTATAGGTACTCAAGTATAAGAAAACTGAATTCATCACCGACTTTTTCAGCAATAATGTCCGACTTATTGTAGGATTTACTATGAAAGTTGAAGAAAAAAATCGCAAAATGATGAAAAAATAAAAGTTGTAAACCAAATTTCATCATTTTCCGATTTTTTTGGCCAACATTCAGAAAAAATAGTACATTGTGTCATTAGGATTAAAAGTGATACTTTGTTTGACGAGCAATTATATTTGCATGCGAGGCGAAGCGCAGCGTAGCCGAGCAAAAGCAAAGATTGCGAGTCAAACAAAGTCACTTTTAATCTGCATAACACATACTATTTTTTCTCCAACGAAGAGTTCATGTCGTGTATGTTGTTTATTACTAATTATACGAGTAAGTACAAATTATGTAATTAAAACTTCAAAATTGAAACTAATTTTGTTGAAATATTTTGTGAAACTAAGGAGGTCATGACTTTCAAAATTGAAACTAATTTTGTTGAAATATTGTAGTTTGTGAAACTAAGGAGATCATGACTTTTGTTTGGTTTGACTATTGTACGCGTCAAACTGCAAAGCTATTATTACAATATTTTCTTTCTTGCGAACAAAATGTTTGAATCAGAAGATTTATCCAATCTACCACCGGATGTGGTTCAAACAGCAGAAGAAATTCTGTTAAACCTGTACTATTTTCCGAAAAAAAAAAAAAATACTTATTTCATATACATTATACATATTATTGGGTCTTCACTATAATATTTATCTCCCATTATTAAAAGTATCTACTTTTACACCAAGGATTAAAAGTGTAGCTTAGCAACACACACATTTTTAAAATGGTAAGAAAAAGGCCAACTTTAATACCCAAAAACTGTATTAAAACCAGAGGCTTTTGAGACGTTGGGAGAAAAAATTCATATTTTCAGCTAAATGTCAGAAAAATACAAAAATTGCCGGATATAAAAATACTTGGGTATTTAGTATGTAATTCTAAAAGGTTACTCGTACTTAATTTTATTTGAGATTTCAAATGGCAGCTTGGTTAAATTGTGTGGGAGCGAATTCCGGTTCGATGACTAAAGTCACCAATGAGTTTACATAGTTGGAACAAAAATTCAAACTGGTATAATAAAATCATAAAACCGATTCCCGTAAGATGACTGAAAAAAACAAACTCATAATATCTGTCAAAAAGACTCAGTATATTTAATTATATGATAAAATTAACTGCTGCTAAGTTTTTTGAAATATTATAAATAAAAACAAAACATTAATAATTTTTAAGCGAAATGTCAGTAGAACAAAGACGGAAGGCTAAGTAGCGAGGAACAAAAACTTACTTATACATAGTTTCCTATTTAAAGCAAAATGTAGGATTAGCAAGGAATCACTAAGCATTATTTTAATTATTCCTTTATTTGTACAAATAATTATAAAGTTTAATTTTAGGTTTACAAGCGTGGATGGAAATTCAAATAATTCCAATAAATGGGAAATATTGTCTGGAATTTTAAATTCATTAGGCGCTAGTTTTAAAACAGGTGACTTGAGGTAAGTGAAATTAGTAGTTTAATTTTAGAATGATATTAAACAATAAATATTAATGGGTTTACAGAAATATAGTAAAAAATATAAATGTAGTAAAATTAAAAAAATTCGACAGCCAAAGTGGGTAAAATAGAGCTGGGCCACCGCACCGCCGCTAACTACACTGGAAGAAAATATTATTTCTATCATAACCTTAGATTCAGTAGAAGGTGACAATGAAACGCCTGATCTTGGATTGGGTTCTAATATAGTTCTTCGTCAGTCGGTCAGTGGCTGTTTTTCAAATAACATTAGTGTACATGTACAACGTACAAGTGTGTACACTTTAGTATTAAATCATATTTTAACTATTATTAATAATTTAATATAGTATCAACCAAACAGGAATTTCAATCGTCGTCTAATGTACGTAGAAGAAGTGCAAATTCTACAGATGAGGAGTATTTAGATCAATGCTTGGAATTGAAACTCCAAAAAAATAAATTATATGGTAAGTTTGAAAACGAAAAAATTGAGCTACAAAAAAAGAAAATTATTTTAATGCAAAAAGATCTAAATATAAGGGAAAGGAAATTGTTACTAAAGGAAAAGGAATTTAATTGTCTGCAAGGAGAATATTTAGAATAAGTGTTGTTGCATACACTCAGAGAAAAAATATGATTGAGCTGATCATAAAAGTGACCATCATATTTATGATTAGATGCAATAATTAAGAAAATCATACCTTGATGTATACAATTAATAATAATGATTGTAACTATTTAATAAATTTTGCACGTTATTATGCAAATATTAAGCCAGCGATACCATATGTTATATGTATATTGTATCGCTGGCTTAATTAATAACGGCCCTAACCCACAATTTTTTCAAAAATGACATTTTAATGCTAAAATGCAGAAAATAACATACCGCATCTTTCTGTGTTATTTTATTAGCTTGGATCACAATATATCAAGGTCCATATTTAATTTTATTTAACTAATTATAACTGAGTTAATGACTCAGTGTTTAAATTCATTTTTTCGTTCCCTTCTTTTATCATTTATTTATTTCTTTGTGAAAGAAAACAAAAAATACGTTTGTTGTTTCTTTTCCCGAAAACGAAATCGAAAAACGACAGGAGAAAAGAGATATTTTATTTTGTTGAATTTCGTTCCAAAGGAAAGAAACAAAACAAAATATTTTTCTCTCCTTTCGCGAAAAGAGAGTAAGGCAAGGAACGAAATTTGAATTTAAACATTGCGTAAATAATATTTCTTTGCGAGTTTTCCAAAAATTTTACAAATGTGGGTTGAGCGCGTGAAGTTTTCCAGAGATTCTTCCATATGTATACGTATACGAATCCAATTGGAATTATACGAATTTATATTGGATTATTAAAGATTTCATATGTAGTGGTGCAGAGTACACTGCTAAATTCTAATGTAAAGAAATTTTATTAAAAATTGGAAATAAAGGATTTTTTAAAATTGAAATAAGAATATTATGAATTGAGCCGTTTATTTTGAAAGTGGGGCAAGTCCACATTTTGTTGAAACGAGAAAAAGAAGGAATAGAGAAACAATAAATGCAAAAATATACGGGATTTTGAATTTTTTTATTTTTTGAACAAGTTTTAGGGATTATTTTTTTATTATTTTGACTATAAATTGTTCACCGTTAGAAAGATTATACTTTTATTAGTCTATTATTATCATTTACTTAAATTTTTTGAAAAATGGACTTGCACCACTTTCAAAATGAACGGCTCAATTGTTAGTCAAATTTTCGTATAATTTATATTTTTTACCGATGATTTTCATATTGAATAAACTACTCTTCCCAGTGGAATAATAACAAAAGACTCGCATTATAGTATTTGTAACACATTCGATATTTTATATGAATAAGAAATAAAACAATAAAATATATCCTTACAATTATTATACTATATTTAACTATAATTTAATCAAACCGAAATTTCAAATGATTAAAGGCTTTTGTATTTACATTTATAAATTTTCATATTTGCTGTCATTGGTATGGTACAACCATAGACAATCATAATAGATCTCTCATTTGACTAAAAACAGAAAATAAAAACAAAAATTTTCCATTCAAATATTATTGGTGTATTGCATATACGTATTATATTTGCAACGCATTCTAAAATTATTGCCTTATAAAATACACAACACAACGATACATTGGAATTATCAGAAGTTTTTGTTTTTTTCCTTTAGTTACTATGAAATGAGAAATCTAGTATGAATGTCTATGGTACAACTATATTTTTTGAAATCGCACTCAATACTCAAGGGTTAATATCGGCCATTCACAACAATGGTGACAAAGGTTTGGCTACTTAGCACATGGAATGGGCCTCTACAATACCTAATTAAAAATCCCTAATCCATACGAATCGTTCGTTTAATAAAAGTTCTGCAAATTTTTTTTTTTGAAATCACACTTTAACTTTTAAACGCCATATATACCATTTTTCTATGAACAATTCTAAAATTACTTTAATATCGAACGAACAAGAATTTTTAATGTTTTTTGATTTGCTTTAATTTAACTAAAGCTTGATTTTTGAAAATACTTTACTAAATACTACTCAATTTGTTGAAATAACACTCAATTTTCCAATAAGAATTTGTTTTAGCAGTGTAATAATAATACATTGATAAATCTCTGGAATGTCTGGAAAACTTCACACTCGTCTGGCCGGCGATTATCCAGGCAACGGTAAAAGTATGCCACAGTTTATCGAACGCTTCTGTACGTCCCTTAGTTTTGTTATATTGAGTAATTATTGCTGGTTTGTCGTTCGAGTCTACTTGTGACGAATGTATGATTGATAAGGTTACCAGAACAATTTTATACTTTTTAGACGTGTGCGCAACTAAAGTAATCGCCCTTATTATGATTGTCGAGTCGATCGACAATCGACACGACTCTGTATTGCGTGTTTGTTTTTTCATTGGATAAAAACAATACGAAAAAAAGAAAAGGCAATACAGAGTCGTGTCGATTGTTGATCGACTCGACAATCATTAAAGCGGTGAGTACTCGGTGAATACAGGTGGTGGATGAAGAATACAAATATATGTATTCATGAAAGAAAAAAACAAGCTCTCTCGCACTATTATTCACACTATTTCCGCACTAAGACAAAAAAACAATGACAAAATAAAAGTTGAAATTATACAAAAAATTATACGTACTGTGCACATGGGGTATTTCACACTCCAGAATTTCGAAACGTCAACTTCTCACCACTGCCAAGAGCATACTAAAGCCGGGCGTGCAAAACTATGTATAGGACCTTGAAGTGTTATTCCTAGACTACAGGTAGATAACAGCACAGGTCCCGATTTGCATTGTACGTATTAAAAAAAATGCGTATGAAAATACACTGGGGTATCTCCTACCCCCGGTGCACAATAAAGGTTAAAATACAAGTAGATGAGGCATTCCCCCATACAGAGCCGTTTATTTTGAAAGTGGAATTATTAATGTTTTCATAATATTGAGATAATTAAACATTTGTGTTTTCATGTTATGAAAAAATTCAATACAACTTTTAGCTAAAGTGATAAATTTCATAATAAGCAAATGCCTTATTCCACTTTCAAAATACATTTTTTTTTAATAAAAATGACTTATACAATCATTTCATGTTGATTTTATGCATTAAAGAAAATTTTACATTATAAATGACATCCAGTATCCAGTTATAATGAATTTGATAGGTTTGAATTTCATTTTACTCCTCAACAAGTTGATCCGACTTTTTAAGTTTTAAAGATATCCATGATGAACAGTACAGCACAAGAATTGATAGCAGCCACACGTAAATTAAAACAAAGCATAAAGAGAGAAAAAAATAAGCTGGTTAAACTTCTTAGAGGACATAAATAAGGATGCAAATCGCTCGGAAATATGGGGTAAAATCAATAGGATAAGAAATGGGAAATTATCGAACTTTGACATTCTTAATGATTGTACCACAGCTAAAAAATTCCTAGAGTCAAATTTCCCAAAATTAGAGGAACCACTGAATATGCCATTTAATGAAGGAATCAATTCAATAAATGTAAAGGAATTTAATACGAATGAAGTAAAAGAGATCATTGCAAAATCTAAAAATTCCGCACCGGGATATGATCTGATAAGCTACAAATTACTAAAAGCTATAATGTCTACAAACCACAACTTTATTAAAACACTAACGAATTACTTAAGCAATATTTGGTCAAAAAACCATTTTCCAAAAAATTGGAAGAACACAACAGCTATAGCCAGTGTTGTAAAATTTCCGATATTTTTAAATTTGGTAATGTAACGCGGGTAAAATAGGTCTCACACTTTTTATTCAATATTTTGATTCCAATTTGTATACTAAAGAACACTAGTTAAATTTTGACGTCTGGAAAAAAGAGGAATAGCTACTTGATCTGCATTTAAACATAACATTGAGATCAAAAAGTAGCAAGACCGTGGTTAAACGTGGTTTACATCGATAGACGTTGAAGGACGCCAAGGTCCTTCCTCGTCTTCAACGGATACAGTAAATAATAAATTTTATATAAATCTGAGGTTAAGATCTATTAAGCAATTTAATCAATATATGGGTCATCCTCACCGATGCATTTATCATCCTCAGCCTCAACATTTTTTACATAACCGAAGTATTCATAGTTGCATCCAAGTCTTCTGCAAGCGAATATGAATATGCAGCTTCATCAATTAATAATCGATTTAATAGCTTTCCTACACGCTCAACAATCAATGGATTACGTTTTGAGCTACGTTTAAAACCATAGCTGGTACTGAATGTGTTTTCCGTTGCAATTGTCGATGCTGTATCAACCGACAACGCACTTAAAGTTGAAGTCTACTTCAGTATACAATCCAGCACACCAATTATCACCAGAGAACTACTCACTAGCAACCACAAACGGTCGAGACAAAAGCTCGAACATTCTAATACAAAAAAAAACTCAATTATTTTGTTGTCGTCCTTATGTTTTGGCTCGATTTCTGCGACATTAAAAATAAACTCAGTCAAATGATAATTCCATGGCAGATGCAACCGCACACTGGGTAATAGGGATTGCTTTGTCAGTAATAAGTTCAATATATTTATAAATCCCGACGGCTTTCAACTCTGCTTCAATTTCGTCGAAAAACAACTTAGAAAGCCAAATGAACGATTTTCCTTAGTGTGAGTAAATTTTTAGAAAATGGCCTTGGGTGTAATAATGGCATTAATTGTTATGGAGTCCATGCATATGTTTAACCAAGCATCGGTCTGCAACGTTAGTACATTTGGCACCGACAATTTGTGCTAAGACTCGCTCTTCGATGAGATGGTACTCAATGCTCAACAATGGATTGGAAAGTTGGTATCATGAAGGAACTTTATAGAATGGACGAGAAGGAAAGGAAGGAACAAGGCGAATTTGTGGTAAGGCTTAGTAGAGTACCAGAAACAAAATTTGCTCGACCAATAGCTCATCGACTTTCTGTTGCTCCTTTAGTCTCATGTTGTCAACAAAGTACGTTGCAGCCACTTTGCTAATTATAATAGTGATTGGTGCTTTTTCCACACAGAGCGATGTTTCATATTCAGGGTCAGATTCCAGCTCTGTTACGTGTTTGTCCTTTTGAATATCTAAATGGATTAGGAAAAAGGTGTAAATTATTATAATGTACAGTAAAATATGGTGTAGTAGATTAATAGTACATAAGGAAGTATAATCCAGTGGTGTCACATCTCTTTTTTGCTTTCGACTAGTTGAGTTGTTTGGAAAAGATGTTTTTAGTTTATGTTACCGATATTACCACGGTAACACCACTTTTGGTAATATTACCCATAATTACCTATTTTACCGGTAATATTACTAACGAGAATATTACCGTTTACATCACTAGCTATAGCAATATAAAAAAAAGGGATTAGATAAAAACGATTTCCGTAATTATAGACCAATCTGCTTCTTGCCAATATTCTCAAAAAATGTTAGCAAATTAATACTTAAAAGATTAAACACATACATAGAGGAAAAGGAGATACATCCATTTAAATGTTGGTTTTAGAAAGAAAAAAAAATATTAATGATTATTATATGGTAGAATTATTTAAACATATCCACAAAGAGAAAACGAGAGGGGTTAAAACATTGATATTGAATATATGGGTGATTTTTATCCAGCGATACTTTGAAAGCTTATATCTCGTGCTCAAATTGATCAAATTCAATCAATTTTTTTTCAATTGATATAAAATTTTCTCAAGAACATAAAAACATAATTTTGTTGTGATAAAATAAATAGGTGCAAAAATATTTACAAAAAACTAACGGAACTTTCTTTAAAAATCGTCTTTTTTTTAAACGCTTATATTTTTATCAAAACTAATATTTTGACACTCTGTAGGTGACCGATGAAAAGCTAAAGAGTTGAACCTTAAGATGGTACTATGGGTTTTTCCATCCATTGCAAAAACTATATTTCAGTTTTTTGAAAACAGCAAAATTGAGGTAAAATCTAAAAGTTGGCTATTTTGCGTGAAAAAAACGTTTTTGAAATTAATAATCGATATCCCCCCTTAGGCCAGATACAGTGTGTTTATAGAAGCCGAGCAGTGAGTGTCGTAAAAACAGTTACGGGTAAAAATTACACAGTGTGTCTCTAACGTCAGAAAAACATGTTCATTTCAAAGATCCTTTTTTGTTAAATATCGTGTGTTTGTGTTAAACATATAGGAGTATAATTTTTGTCTGTTTGAACTAAAATATGTATATACAGAGAAACCTCACTATAACGGACATCGACGGGACCAAAAAAGTTCTCCATTGAAATGAGGTGCTTGAACCGAGGATTTGTGATTTTTTTTATAAGAATTTTATTGGGATTCTATTTCTTATCCGATTTTAATGAAATGCAGCATTTCCAATGTAAATGGGATTCTCAAATGATTTTTAGATAAAGTTCTGGAATATGGCCAATTAGGAAGGAATTTGGCCATTTATTATCCGATCTTGATGAAATTCAGCATGTACGATGGAAATGTGATTCTAAACAGATTTTTAGATGAAATTCTGGAATATGGCCAATTAGGATGGAACTTGACCATTTCTTAGCTGATTTTGATGAAATTCAGCATCTATGATGGATAAGCGATTTTAAAACGAGTTTTAGACGAAGTTCTGGAATATGGCCAACTAGGAAGGAACTTGGTAATTTCTTGTCCGATTTTGATTAAATTTAGGAAGTAGGATGGAAATAAGACTCTAAAACTATTTTTAAATGAAGTTCTTGGATATGGCCGACTAGGAAGGAACTTAATATGATTTTATGTATTTGATGACCTGTTCTATAAATAATTTTAGAACCCCATTTCCATAGTAGTACCTGCTGAATTTCATCAAAATTGGATAAGAAATGGGCAAGTTACTTCCTAATTGACCAAATTTTAGAACTTCGTCTAAAAATCATTTGAGAATCCCATTTCATTTTAAGAAATGGCCCAGTTCTTTCCTAATTGGCCATATTCCAGAACTTCGTCTAAAAATCATTTGAGAATTCCATTTCCATCGTACATGCTGAATTTCATTAAGATCGGATAAGAAATGGCCAAGTTCCTACCTAATTGGCCATAGTCCAGAACTTCACCTGAAAATCATTTGAGAGTTTGTAGCGTTGAGCAATTTGTTAGAAGAAAAAAAAAAGGGGAAACGTTCATTTGGTTTTTGTTAGATGAATTGCTCGCCGTTACAAAGGTCATATACCTTTATTGAAGATGGGAACACTGAGAAAAAAACGTGTAAAAACAATGATTTTATTGGTAAATTTAAGCATTTTTCATTTTAGAAATTAGCTAAATAGTATCCGTTTTTAAAACAAAAACTTTAATGTTTTTAATTTTAGAGGGACCAGAAATTGTAAAAAAGATCACTTAATATATTTGTTTTAAAAGTAATTAATTTATAAAATTAAGAACATGTAACTTTTAATTTAAAACCTGGAAAACCCTTTGAATAATCATCTAGAGTTTTTATTTTAAAAATGATATTACCTTATTTTAAGAACTATAAAATTTTAAAATAAGAAGTATACATTTTAGTTTTTAAATATTATTTAAGAAGTGTTGATGCTTATTTTTAACCCAAATAATCCGAATTTATGCATAATAAAAGATTTTATTGAGTTTAGTGTTTGTATGTATGTATTTATTTCAGTTAATGTTTTTTACAGATTTATTCATTTATTAAATATAAATATTATAGTATTCGTTAATATTAGTAAAGCCATATAGACAATTAAATAAAAAAAAATAAAAACTAATAAAATTGTTTTCTTCTTATCACTTTTCTTTTATCTTGAATATAATAAACATGAATTGGGGGTCCCTCAAAATCCTCAATATTACATAAAGTAGTACATTGTAACATGTTTCCAACTAAATATGACACATAATGGGGCAAATATTTTAGTTCGTACTGTTTGCAAATCAAATAACAATTATTATCTTTAATAATTATTTCTGATATTTCATATAATTTTATATCTTCATTTAACTGTTTAGTAAGGAAGTAACCAATTTTATACAATGTTCCTTTATAAATTAAATCTTTGTAATATATTGTATTATGACAAATTACAGAAGGAAATAAATTTAGATACGAATCATGATTTGGAATGTTTTTGGCTTCTTTACCAGAAATAATTTCAACAGAAAAAAAGTTCGCGTTGAGAACGTTCCCACTGAATTTTAAGGCGGCCTTCGTACACAATATAAGCGGAATGTTTAACCGTGAAGTAGTATTGCGAGCATACTGTTTGTAAATTTGATGAACACTTTCAAGTCGGTAACACCACAATTGTTTAAGTGGACCACATCTTTTAATTATTGTAGGATAATGAACCAAATTATGAAATTTTGGTTTCAAACTGTCACTAAATAATAATTGGTATAATTGATTATGCTTCTTTATTAACTCTTTTAAAGTACTTAAATAATTTTCGTCATAAGTGCTAATCATTAGCTGATCTGTAATTTGAATTGCAATCAATAAATTATTATATACTGGATCATCAAGAGGTATTAAATCACCAATTAATAAGGGAAAGAAATGTAAAAAATTTTGTATTTCTCGAGCGGACATTTTGAAATTACCAGACTTAATGTGTTGCAGTGAGATTGGGATACTAACATTTTTAATTTCAGATTCGCCATATGCAAACATCTGCTTTGCTTTCTATAATTTAAAATTTCTGCCGAGAAATACTTTTTTTTGAAAATAAAATAATCTAATGAATGATGCAAATTATATTTGTAAGTATCTAGAAATACATCGTGCATTATGTCGTCATATCAGTGCTATCTTGGTGTAAGTCCCAATTTCCACTTTGCGGGAAAACTGATTTGAAATTAAACTTTTGTTTTGACTGTACCTATTTTATAAATCATTGATATAGAAATGTATTTGTCTAAATAAAATCCTACAGCATCGATTTACAATAAAATTTTCCTTAAATTGCTTTTCTTTAATTTGGAAAATTGGAAAATTTATTTTTATTTCAGTGCATTTATAGGGTATCTCCACTAAGTCACAGAAATGGTGGAGATACACTAAAATGCTGTGACTTACACTAAAACATATTTTAGCACTTAATACGCTAGTTTGTACTAATTTTCTGGAGATAGAATAAATGTGCAATTTTGGCTGCGGGCGGATTCTCGAGTAAATCTGTAAAATTCGGTAAATGCATTTACCTTTCTTTGATGGAGAGTAAATGAAATAAAAAAAGGTAAATGTTTTGTGTTTAGATACTTTATTCTTTATTGTTATAAGAATTGAACGAGTAAAAAATAGAAAAAATGCGTAATTAACCAAAAACCGAACATTAAAAATCTGCATTTACATTATTTAAATAATAGCACAAAAAAAAATAATAATAAAATATTGATTCCATACTCTTCTTAGACAAACGCCTCATTTCTCATATAATTGAGACAGCGGGTTGGTCGAAGTACCTAGAATATTGCTTCCGTTCAAACGTCCATCGCAAATGAACCAAAACAGTCGATTCCACGGCGTTCTCAAGAATTGGGCATCGCTCAGACCACACTTTGGCGAATTTTGCAAAATGATCTTGGCTTGCACCCACATGACGGTGCGACATGCCATACAGCGGGTCTAACAATCGACTTATTGAAATCTAAATTCGATGAACGTGTTATATCCAGAAATGATCCTACCGATTGGCCGCCTAGATCGTGTGATTTAACACCTCTAAACTTTTTTATATGGGGCTAGTTAAATCATTGGTCTATGCCAACAAGCCGGCGTCGTTAGAGGAACTCAGAGCCACTATTGAACGCGAGATAGCGGCCGTTTCCATCGAAATGTGTGCCGAGTCATCGAAAATTGGGTTCAACAAATCGACACATGCTACGATCCCGTGGTGGACATATGAACGATGTCGAATTCCATACATAAATGTTTTGATTGTACTTTGAGCCAATAATAAAATTTTCGAGATATCTCTCTTGTCAGGTCCTTATTGGAAAACCCTGTATATTATAAAACGACCTATCAATATCTGGCATAAAATTTAGCATAGATTTTAAATCTTTTAATTTTTCTTCATATTATATTTAAACTGACAAACTTTAATATTTTTTGGTAGTTAGGCCGCGAAATTCGGCATATTGATTTTATTTCTGGGTTTAACAAACAGCAAATTTGTATATGAGAATAATTCGCCAGTAGATTCTCTCCGATAATCCAACTGTGTCAATTTTTTTGAATCATACAATAAATATTTTATTGTTGTAAATGGTGGAAAATTCATCGATATGGAAGCCGCCTTATAATTGAGAAAATCGGTTGGTTTGAGCTGAATAAGTTGAAGAAACACCTTGAACGATGATATAGATTTTAACTGCCTTAATAACAAAACAGGACTGTATATTTGAACTGCAGCTAAACGTTGTGTTTTCTCCAAAAACTTTTAATTGAATGATCAAGTAAATCGAGATTCTCTCACTTATATTTATATAATTTAGCCACGTGGATAATATCGTGCATTCTCATTGGTCAATATGTGGAGATAAACTAACACGATTTATTTATTTTTGACTCATTTAAAGTAAGGGATACACCAACATATAAAACAATTTTGTAGGAGATTGAACAAATTGGGCAATGTAATTTAAATGCTACGTATTCATTGTATTTTGTTCAATTACGTACATAAAGTAAGTATCTTGGCAGTTACACCAAAATGTTATTTGTTTTTTGGTTGATACACCAAAATCACCACCCCGTATTTTCAAAACGAATAGAGATACACCAATTTTGATGACATATTCGGAAAGAGCAGACTTTGTTTAGTAATATTCAATGTATAACTCAAAAGCGACGATTTTGGAGATACAACAAGATAGCACTGGTATGACATTGTCACAACTAACATTATTGGTTACATGAAAATATTTAATTCCATTAATTATTGAATTTTCTCTAATTCCAGTTTGGCTTACATTATTTAAATTTAAATGTGTGGCATAATTATCAATGTTTCTTAAATACTCATCAGAAATTTCGACATTATCATTTTTCATTTCATTTTTTTTACGTGAACAAATTCTACATGTTGGTTGTGCATTGAAAGCATTAGAGTAACCTAAAATTATGTTTAGGCCTAAATTATCCCCTAGTAATTGGCCAAACATAAAATCTAATTTAATAGTGGTAAATCCTTCTTCAATCAGTTTATTAATTTCTGTTATTAAGGGTCGAAACTGCATTGTTTCCAAACTCCTTAACATCTTTTGATTTAACAAACCCTGCGACAAAAATATTTTCGGTTTTGGAAATCTGGGATGTTGGGATGGTTGAGAAAAAATAATAAATTCCTAACACAGAACTTTTACCAGAACGCGATCCCAAAGGATCGTTTATTTCAAAATCATCTGAATAAAAGTGAATAGGAATTACTATTTTATTATTAAACTTTTCTTATATGGATTTCCATATTGAACCATTAACAAAATTTTTTATTTTGGTCTGAGATTCTAGATAATCTAAGTGGTTTAGAGTTTCTTCCAGAATATGTTGTCTGTTTCAAAAAATTTTTTGATTTGAAATGATAAATTTAATAAACAACCTTGTGCTTTGAAATTATCTAAAGTTGGAGTATGATTAATGATTGTTTCTGCAATTTCATTGTTAATTACATATGTTTTTGGTGGTGAATAAATATTCAAGGCTTCTATGTGCTTAAAAAATTGATATTCGTTTGTAATATTTTGAAAAGGGTTTGTTAATAAACTTATAATTTCGTTAAATTCACTGCGTTTCGTATCACTTGAAATAAAATTGGAAAAACTAGCAAGTACGTTCGATAGAGGATTGGTAATCAAGTTTGTTAGGTTATTTTGAATGGAAAATACCATTTTTCGACTACATGATGTACCATGAAGAACAACAGAAAAATTTGTGATATTATTTAAAATTTGATTTAAATCTGTTGGTTTTGATTCAACATTTTGATATAAACATACATAAAATAATTGACGAATGAATCTAAGGTTTGTATTATAAAATTATTTGGGTCAGTATTTGTTGCTGTTGACGAGACACTGACAGCTTGCAATGAAACAGGTTTATTAACTAATTTGTAAGCGTCGTTTGAAGTTGATGGTGTTGGCACTTCATGTTTTTTTGAATGTCGTTCATAACTGTATATTGATTGGAACATTTGATAACAATTGGTACATTCAAAATTGTATAATGATGGTATTTTATGAAAAAAATTTTCAATGTTTGATAAGTTGTGGTAATGCAAATTGATGGCAACATAAAAAGCAGTCAGGCATGGTTATTAAGAGTATACTATAAATAAGTGAATTTATTGACTTAACTGATCGATTGATTGATTTACAGTTGATGATAGATTGATTGACTTAAACTGTTCTACTAAATTAGATACAGTGGGCTTTTGACTATCGATTTCAAAAAAATATTCCTGCAAAAATAACCATACCTGCTGACTTACTTCTGAATAATTTAAATTATACACAAAAATCAACTTAATTAGTATATCTATAGACTTTCTAAATGATGGTAGTTTATACTTTGTAACAAAATCCCCCAAAAGGGATTTTGTTAAACAGAACATAGCAATAGAGGTCTGGTTGCGGTATTGCACTGGCTGAAGCTCGCCGCTAGGCGTGGGGGTTACCAGACATATTACTATGCTTGAAAACCGCATAGAGATAAAACGAAGGGGACAAGAAAATTATTCTACTGTGCCACGACCACAGTGGTAGATAATCATAAAAACAAAATTTGCGTTCGACAGGGACGCCGGTGCCACTCCGGCGACCCTGCTCAAGGCCTAGGTCAGCACAAGGCCGCCCATCCTCACGCGATCACACAAAACTATTTAGTAACACATCACTTTAAATCAAAATGTAACCAAAAATCATAAAAAAGAAACAACCTGTAATTACGGATGGAAATCGAACGGTAAGAAAAGCAACGGAGAAAATGAAATGAAAGAAAAATTTTGAAAGAAAACGTTAGCCAAAAATCAAAAAAAAAAATCACAAAAGAAAACGTGGTGCGAATCGATTTGGGGTGTCGCATATGACGCCACCCGGAACCTGTAAAACCCGTTAAAAAATTTAAATATATAATAAAAAAAATATAATAATAAAACAAAAAAAAAACCCAAGTTTGGTTCACAAAATTAAAAAAAAAATATACCACACGGTGCACCGGTTTCTTATATAATTTACCGGTTGACACCTTACCTGAATACACAAAATAACTTGGCCCGTCCGACCAAAACAAACAGCGCCGACGCAGGATCCCTCGCACGAACCCCACTCCGATTGGCGGAGTTGCTGCCACAAACCCAAAATATTACGATTCAGTATAACTGAATCTGCCACCTTAGGGTGATTAGTGGTATGCCTGGTTTCTTAAGAAACACCACATAAAGGCACTTGGTTCGATACGATATGACCGTCACACTGATAAGGCCACGACTGAACGTATAAATAATGCTCAATAGGCACCGTAAGACTTTTCTATTGGTGTAGGCAGTTGTTGCGAACCCAACCAAAAACACAAAAACACCGTCGCAATAAACAAAAAATTCCTTGATATGACCAGGCTCATTTTCGACCACGATAACGCGCGGTTGTATCGTCGTTTTGTTAGAAACAAACTTATTTTGCAATTTATCCAAATTATTCTGCAAATCGTTTATATTATTAATTTGTAAAGCGAAATCAGTTTGCCCATCGACTATAGTTGGTAATTGTGTTTTGCTGATCCTCCGTGGTAATAGAAGTATAGCATGTATTAATTTGCAGACTATCCAGTCCCGTGTATTTGTATCATCTGAAGGTGCAATAGAAAATTTAAAAAATGATATTATTTAAATTTACATATTTAGATTCAAAAATTAATTATTTACCATCTAGATCATTGGTATTCAATTTGTCTAATAATATTTTCGAGTTTTTGTCTTTAATTTCTCTATTAAATACAATTTTACATTTTTCAACAAACTTGTCAAAATTGTCAATCAATAGGTTACCTTTGTTTAAAAACATTGTGTTAAAATCAATTTCAATCTGAAATTCAAATAATATTAGATCTTAATTAACCGATCATTAATATTCAAGTAATTTACCAATTGAAACCCATAAAAATCATTATATCGCGGCCATGAATATGGATCTTATTAATTATCTCGATTCGATCATTTTTAGGCTACACGAATTAAAAAAGGCGATTTTCTGAATTAAAAATGTACCTTTCTTAAATCATTTTAAAAATGAATTAAAAATGTGATTAAAAATGAATTTAAAAAAATGATTTTAAAAAGGCATTTTTTAATTCATTTTTAAAATAAATTAAAAATGTTTAAAAAAATGTGACTTTTTTAATTAATTTTGAAAACGAATTAAAAATAAATGAAATAAAAATATTTTTTTTTTTTTTAAATGCATTTTTATTTCATTTTATCCATTTTAGATATTTTAAAAAAATTACCATTTTTAATTCTGGTTTTAGCTTTAAAAAATGAATTAAGATGGTTTCCAATTTTTCATACAAAAAGTACCATTTTTAATTCATTTTTTTTAATTCCTGTAGCCTCATTTTTATACTGCCTGAACTCGATCAATTTTTTTAGTCAAATTTAGCATAAACATTTTATAAATCCATCATAGTTTTCGAGAAGAAAATGAAAAAATTTGTTATGTGAGATACTTCATGATATCCTATAGGTATTAAGATGAGTATTTGATTTACATACCTGCATGATATTCGTCGGCAGGTATAATAATATCAGAAGAGTGATTCACGGTTTCATTACTGGCAGTAATAAGGGTCGTATATGTTTTTTCTTGCGGCGGTCGAATAGGAGATAACTTGTTTGCAGGAAAATTTATTAATTGTGTTGACGTGGTTGGAATAACATCCTCTATAAAGAAACGCATCCCGTTAAATAAATATTAATAAGTGCTACAATTCACTAACCTGGTTGCATATATCCGAAAACATTGTGTATCTTCCATTTGGGTTTCGTTGTCCATTTGATAAAGTTGTCTGAAAATATTTATTGGTATCTTATTTAAGTATGACGAATGAGAGGTACAAATAAATGCTTGTCTATATCTATGGACAGATTTATGCATTTTCTAATATCTTCATTGCAATCGATTTCCTTCGCATTCTCTTCCAAAATTAGTCCATTGCAATAAAAAAATTGTAGAAAAGTCGAGTTTAAGGGTAAATAAAAGTATGGTACTAAATTTGATATGTCTTTTAGCGTAAACTTAAATACACTCTCATTTTTTAATATTTTTATAAGCTTTGCAAGTTTTCCGTTGGCTAAACAAAAATTATTTGGATCCAAATGAGAGAACCAAAATTTACCGGTGTATATCTTAATAATCTCTGATTTACTTGCCCGTTTTTGTACTTGTGGATATGTTTCAGGGGTTTTACTGCAATGCATGCTTTTCTCAACAAGACGGTTATAAATTTGAGTTAAGTGATGCTGTCCTTCATGAACCATTCGCTTAACTTCTTGCAGTTTATTTTCAAATTTAAAAGCATTTATATTTTCTAGGCCTTTATATTTTTTAGCATCTAAGTGTAAATGAATTAAGTTATGACAATTATAGGTTACGTTTTGTGAACCGTATAAAATACCAAACTCTTCTACAAAGCTGTATAACAGCTTCTGCGCACAATTATTATTTATAATGCAATCAGTTGGATGAAGTAAAATTCGCATTGCACACGCTAATTTCAAAAAATTTGAATATTTTCTATCATCCAATATGCCTTTTAATATAAGTGGTCCAACGTATAATAAGAATAGCCTGTATTGTGTAGCTTTCCAAAAGTCTAATTCTTCTATACTACGAAGCTTTCTGTTGAATTCTTGTGAAATTTGGCTTTTAATAATCATAATGCGAAAGTTTAGCAAATCAATTTCATTTTTATTCAATATGTTTTTCCCGTATTTACATTTAACCCATAAATGTAACATCTGTTTCATGACCCCTAAACATACTAGGTGCATGTAATCAAGAGGAAATTGATCGACACATCCGATTCCCAATTTTTCAATATACAATGGAACCATTAACGTATGATGTTCTTTTTGTTCTCTTATAGAAAAACTAAAATCTGTACGCAAAGGTGCATTTGAATCTAAGAGACAGAGACGATGATTAATATTTTGAGACGATGATTAAAATTTTTGTCGTTTATTCCTAGCAGCGAAAAGAACTAATTAAACCTTTATACTGCTCTCCTGAAAAAACAGTATTTTTCACTTATCATATTCTTACTTGGATAGGTCGATTTCATAACTTTATTTAACAAAATTAAATAAAAAAACTTTTTAATATATCACGTTTTTAAAATGGACTAAAAAGAAGAAAATAATTTTTCCTTGCCTCACAGTACAGAAAATTCTTAGAATTTACGATTGTAAATTTTCAGCAACTATGAGAATATTTGGAAAATTTAAAAGGAAAAACGTGGAGCGCATCTAACGAAGTTTTGATACATGGTTCATTAACAATTTAATTATGCTCCCTGACAAGTGATGTTATCTATAATTCTTTTAATACCATAGTTAGCTTTCTTTAGTATGTATTATGTAGCCATCAGAACTGTATTATACCATTATATGCGCTCTACGTTTTTCGTTTAAAATTTTCCAAATATTCTCATAGTTGCTGAAAACTTACAATCGTAAATTCTCAGAATTTTCTGTACTGTAAGGCAAGGAAAAATTATTTTTTCTTTTTAGTCTATTTTAAAAACGTGATATAACGTATGAGGAATAAAATATGGACAAACAAAAAAAAGTAAAAAAAAAATTATTTACTAATCAAATGATTTTAATCCATCATTTATTTAAAACTTTAATTCTTAGATAAAATTTACAGAAAAATTTGCGCTCCATATCGATTCGCTTTCCTGATCCTTTCTGGCACTCTTTTCATTGCCGCCTGCGTTCCTGATGTATCAATCTTCTTGAAATCTCTTTTTATCTTTCTAATCAGACATTCAACATTTTTGGCACGATATCCATTGCTGTATACCATTCTCTTCAGATTTGCCCAAAAAGTTTCAATGGGCCTTAGTTGTGGAACATTTGGTGGGTTATAGTCTTTAGGTATAAATTCGATTCTGCGTTGACGTAAATCAGATAACGTTGCGTTGGCATAATGTGAGGATGCCAAATCAGGCCAAAAAATCGTTTTATCATTTTTATGATATTTATTTATAAATTTCTGAAGCACAGGTAAACATTTGTTTGTGTATGCGTTTGCGCATTAACCGCCAAACCACTTTTGAAAAATACTGGGTCACTGACACCTCGTTCGCTAATAGCCACCCACAACATAACTTTACCTGGAATCTTGGTCTTATGAATAAACTTCTCCTTTTCTGGTGCATTGTGATCGGGAGACTCGTAGTAGTATTTTGGCTGCCATTCATTACCTTCAACAGTGAAATAACTTTCATCATCCATCACACATTTATAAGCTGAAGAAGCAGCGAAATATGTTTGGGAAAGCACTCTTAATCTAGATTTGATTGTAGCTAATTGTTTGTCTGTAGTTGCTGGTGCCGATTTTTTGGGTTTGCGTTGAATATTCATACTTTGTAAATATTTCTTGATAGTTTTTGGGGCAACTTGATATTTTTTACCCAGTTTTCTGTACGATTTTGCAGTTCGACCCACTGTTTCACCTTTCAATTTCATTCGAACTTTGCTACCTTGTAGTTGACACTTTTTACCAGAGTCGGGTTTTCTTTCCACAGGTTCATTATTCTCAAACAGTTTAATTGTTTTGTAGATAAAGAATTTTTTGAATCCAAGATCCTTGAAGTAGTGAAAAATCTCGTTCTTTTTTTTGTCTGGATTTTCCTGACAAAATTTACAAATTAATTTACGACGATCTACTTGTAACAACGACATTTTTGTAACTAATCGTAAAATGACGCAGTTGTAATGTATTTTTTATAAAATATACGGGAACCACCTTATTTAAAAACAAGGAAATTTTTATTTTTGGTTGTACAATACAAATACAAATACATTTTACATTTGTCCATATTTCATTCCTCATACGTTATTAAAAAGTTTTTTTATTTATTTAAAGTTTCAAGTCTCTAGCTCATCGGGAAGTTAGTTTAAAATCTATTGCAAAATTTGTACCGAACAGATAAACAGACAGACAAGAAAGCGAGTTAATAAAAACGTTATAAAAAAACAAAGTTTAAAACTCGGAATTGCAATTGTTAAATTTCAAGTAATATAAGTTTAATAAATCGCAAGAAATAAACAAGAATCCATGGTTTCAGCCCTTCCGTGGAGAAGTGTCTGTAAACAATAAGTAGATATCCAGATTACTAGGTCATATGACTGGAGACGGCTGACCACAACAAAGCAATAAACAAAAAAAAAAGTATTTTGAAACACTAACCTAATCCCAATTAAGATTTTAAAAGAAAATATTTATTTTCAAATTTTTTAGATTCTTTATGTCACTTGCATTGGAAAAAATTTATCGAAACCACACACTTGTGCCGTTCGTCATATAGAAAAACGGAAAAACGGTAAAAACAACGGAACCAATTTGTTTATCTTAGAGTTATCGAAAGAGAACGGAGCGGAGAAAAATAAACAATAAAAAACGTAATTTCAGAATTTGTGTCGCTTGAGCCATTTGATCGATTTAACGTAGATAAAAGTTACACTTAACCGAATTACGGTAACACACAATTTATGATAAAATGTAATTAAACAAAATCGATATAATAGAAACTAAACCTTTATTTAAGTAAAATATCAGTCCATGGATCATTTTAGCAATATAATTTAAGTTCAGTTTTTTTTAGTCAATTAGAAATCATTCACAAAATTAATCAATTAACATTCAGTCAATACATCAATCAATTGGCAAAAGTTAGACCAGCAAATACTGCAATTAATTAAAACTATGCTATTATACTAAAATCAAGTCAAGAACATTCAGTTGTACATATACGATACGATTATTTAAAGAAGTTTCATTTTAAAAGATAAATAAATCTTACTAGTACATACAATTCTGTCAGGTCGTATAGCTGAGTTTTACATCAAAAAATTAATAACAGTAACAAAAATAAACTAAATTCAGAAATTTAGTTTTAATTCAATAAAAAATGAAGGGACATTCAGTTGTATACTCCATGTATAATGCCTCTTAATTTCCGCGTGACAAGAAATCAAAATTTGGTTGGATAACCCTTATTTGCGATAACAACAGCCGTGGCTTTTAGTCTGTTATTCATGGACGAAACCAATTTTTGGTGAATTCTGGCGGCACCCGATCTCAATCATCTCTTATTACCTCTTTCAGTGTGGCCTTAGATGTAATTGTGTGTATTTTTAGTTGCCTTTCTACATAATCCCCCAGATGCTCTATGGGATTAAGATCCGGATTTTATGGAGGAGAATGTAGCTGCTTAGGGGTGTTTTACAGCAACCAGTCTCGAACAATTGCCGCTATGTGCTTCGAGTTGTCATCTTGCTAAAAGACCCAATTTTGTGCCAGTAGAGTGTATATGGCGCAATGAGCCACACACCATTTCGTTCTGACCTCCATGTTTTAAGGTAGCAGTTAAATTGTTGCTCCTAGATGCGGGTTTTGCGCTCCCGTCACACTTTTTCCTGCTTCTCATCACATTAAAACAAAGCATACTTATTTGCATAAAAAACCGCCCATCGTTTTCCAAAAATCAAACGTCATATGTTTGGATTTCCTTGCGCAGTTTAACCCTTTCGTTCGAAGAATTTAGAGACACAATTGGTTTTCGCCTCGCAACACGTAAACAAATTCAATTAGGTAGGTACTTTGAAGTAAACATCGATCATCAGTTATTGTACTTGCCTTTATACCACTAAACGCCTACATCTTTGGTAGTTCAGGTTTGAAGTTTTAGAAACTTCTCGTAAAATAAATAATAACCCGTGATAAATTTTAACTGAAATAAAGCAAACATTTTGGAATTGCGGCAAAAAAATAAATTCTGAACTCTAATATCATTCATATAAATCTTTAAAACTAATTTAACTTTAGATTTACGTTCTTGGAATAAAGAACAGTAAATTTCGGTATTTCATAAATTAAACAATAATTTTCCATTTTCAATAAAATTTGATATGTATCATTTTCGATTTTATGAATATTTCATTTCTGAAATTTAAGTCTTTCTTATAATTTACTTAAATTTAGTACTAAAAACATTTGTAGCTTCATTTTGTAGTATTTGTTTTAATTAAAATTTAAACTTACGACTAGATAATGTCCGCTTAATATAAAAAAAAAATATTTAACACAATAATGGCAAGTTAATATTTTAAACAAATTATTTGTGCACGTTTTTAAAAGTCTTCATCTTCTGCTCTAGCACCTTCTTTGTCAAAACTTTTAAGGGCCGTTTCATTTACAAAGCCCCATTTCCATTTCATATTTTTATTACTCGCGTCGCACTCGTTTACATATACCTTACGGTTTTTACCATCAGCTTCAAGACATCGATTATTTTTACCTTGAATTAATAATTGGTGTTCTAAATCGTAACGCCAAAGTTGATTGCCTTGCGAACCATGGCAGCTGTATAACAAAACAGGAGCATTATGTATACTTTTGGGTACGTCCCAACATATTTCGCCGTGCTTACGACGAATATCTTTGTGCCATGACAGGGCGAAGAATTGATTTGTTTGAGGCCGTTTTCGATCATCGGCACATGGATATAACCCAATTGTACCTTGTTCTCCTTTATTTAACGTATCAACGCACAATTTTGGGAACATGACACTCTCGACAGCACCTGAAGCAAAATCTGGTGGTTCAACTGGAGGATATTTTTTTGGAAGATCAAAAGCAACATTTTCCATGAACCACTTGAACGATTTACATTTTAATTTTTCTCGAATGGCTTTCTGTTTAGTCAAATCACCAGCATCAATATTGGCATATCGATCCGAACGTCGATCATACAAATAATTTTTGTACTCATCCATCCAAACTTCGGCTACCCGTTTGTAGTTCTGAAAAATATTTAACTTGTGTAATTATTGAAATTATCAAATATAAAATTAACTAACCCGTGTCAAATAGTCCGTTTTCCGTGGATTGTCAAAGGGAGCGTGACCACGATAGATATGCCCAACTCTCGAACAAGGTGCATCATACATTTTACCTCCACACTGCCATATTTTAAAACTCAGCTCGTACTGTTCACCGCCCCAAATATCCAATCCTTCATCGTAACCTCCGAGTTCCCAGAAAAATTTTGAGCTGATTGCAAATAATCCGCCAGCCATGACCGGGCTTTCAAAAATTTCGGTTGGATTTTTTTTACTCTCTGACAATAACGGAAGACGTTTATAGAAGAAATTCCAATCAAATGCACCTCGAGCGCCTTCATCTTGTGACCTGTACTGGAAGGTATCATACGCAACTACATCAATGAATGGACATACTGAAACTCGATAATCTAATGCAATTGGTTCTAACAGTGGTGGTAACCAATTAACATTGGCTTCGGTGTGAGAGTCTAAAAATATTAAAACATCGCCGGTGGCTTTTTTCGCGCCCGCCAACCGTGCTGCAATCAAACCTTGCCTTTCTGGAAGTCGTAAAACTTTCACTTTCGGTAAATATGCTTCAAGGTAGTGGTCTAATTTGCCTTTTAAAAATTCTGAAACAATAAACGTATATTTTCAAAATGCCACAATTCATTTGTGAATATTGTAAATGAGCTATTCTTACCCTTTTTACTATGATCATCAACCAAAATAATTTCATTGATTAATTCTTTTGGTGATCGATTTAAAACACTGTAAACTGTTCGCAATAATGTACTCCAATGTTCATTATAAAAAGGAACAATTACGCTAACCGTTGGTAATTCGGACAAGTAACGTTTACTTTTACAATCTTTGTGGCGTATATCTGGGACGGAACGATTCAGTGAAATTCTATCACTTAATAGAGCATTAAAACCATTCTGACTAAATAATTTATCCTCTGCCTCTTTTTCACTCTCGCTTAAATGCTCGGCAATACCGTGTTCACCAAGTCCTTTACGATTTGCTTCCTGCTCGATCAGTTTATAATCGTGCCAATCGATTCGTTTCAAATCAAGATTCTTTTGTTGGCCCATAAAGAATGCGCCGTGATGTGGATGATTCACAAATTTGCCACTCTCTCCATCAATTTGAAATTCTTCTACATTATTATTATGATTATGATCATTTATAAAATTTAAGCTATGGATCATTTGAAATGTTTTAAACAAAAATACTGTTATAAATATTGTGATTACACATAATAATGTAAATTTTAGGCAGCTTGTGATATTTCGACGCATTTTTGCTATCTGAAATGAAACAAAAGTAGAAAATAGTAAATCTTAATAGCTATTCTTATGCCCAATTTTAAAACAAAACAGCAATTCGCCAGCAATATTTTCTCTCTTCCTTCTTAGTAGAATTAAATATTTGACTTTTCAATATCGCTTAAATAAATATTTAATTCTCTCTTTAAAATGCTTATGTAGAAAAGAAATATAATCAGGTAGGCATTGATTTTGAATGATGAAACAAATTGCAATTTCATATAAGAAGGAAGAGAGAAAATATTATTTAACTGGCGAATTGCTGTTTTGTTCTGAAATCGGGCATTAATACGGTATAACTAATGAATTCACGCAACCGTGATTTTTTACAAATTCAATTCATCGGTATTAATGTCGTTTTCGATTCGTCTTCTACCCCTCTCTGAAAAAGCAATATATAGGGTTTGGTGTTTTCTTTTACTCATTCTGGATATTTCGGACATTCCGAACGTGACATAAATCGTTCTTTTATTCATTCCATCCCTTCTATTCCTTTTTTTAGTTCATTCTTTTATTTATTCGGAATATTCAGAACCCAAAGCTGAAAACATAAATTTTTTTTCCGTTTTTTTAGTTCATTCTTTTATTTATTCGGAATATTCAGAACCCAAAGCTGAAAACATAAATTTTTTTTCCGCATAGGTACAAAAAATCGGAAAATGATGAAATTGGGTTTCCAACTTTCAACACAGCAGTGGAGAATGGCGTTGGTGTGTACCTTTTAATTTTGTTTACATTTTCAACTTTAAGCGCTTTGCCCATAGGAAAACGAAAAACACAAAAAACGAAAAATTTGACAATTTTTAGCATTTTTTCGTTTTGCCTTGCCCATTACAATTTTACAAAACCGAAAAATTATTTTCGTTTGAAATTCCAGTATCAAAACTTGTATGTTTGTATCTGGGAATTAATTTTTTTTTAATTTATTTAAAAAGAAAACGGAATTCTCAGAATAATATTAAAAAAGAAAAGAAAATGCCTTTGTGATTAGTGTGTGAAGTTGGTATATCATTCATTTTTTTAGCCGACATTATAAAATTATAACAGAATAAAAAATTATAACAGAAAAACAACACGAAAAATATTTTCGTGTGATTTTTCTGACGAAAAATTGAAAAAATATTTTAAATTTTCTGACAGAAAAAATTAAAATTTAATTTTTTGGGAATGTGAAATATTTTTTAATTATTTTCTAAATTAAAATATTTTTGTATTGTGTTTATGACAAGTTTGAGAGCCTTTAGGCTATAATATGCTAAAGATTTTGGAGGTTTTGTAAAAAAAGTAAAATCCGGTTTCGTTTTCGTTTTCCTATGGGCAAAGCGCTTTAGTTTTGTGAAAGACGCCATTATGGTTGTTGTGTTTTTGCGATTTCTTAAATTTTATTTTTATTTTTGCTACGGCCGGTGTTGTGCGATTAAATTTAATTTGTAAAATTTTTATTTTTGTGTTTGTGTGTGCGAATATTTATATTATTAAAATCAATTTGTACATATGGATGTCCGATGTAGCGCGAATTTGGACGAAAATTATGTTTATAAAGCAAAATTCACGGTGATTTTTTGAGTTGGATTGTATCAGCTATTTGGTTTTAAATCATTTTTTTGTTACTATTAAATTAATTTAAAAACTGTAATTATGTATAATATATTAATAAAAAAAAATTTATGTTAATAAATTTTTAAAATAAAAGAAAAAATATTTTTATATATTACATACGTATGTATATGTATATATGTATGCAAAGTGAAATTTCCCCGCCAAAATTTCTATTATAAGCCACGCGCATTTTTTGTGCGACATAACCTAACTTTTTTTGTCATCATTTTCCGATTTTTGTGGCCAACTTTCATAGTAAATCTTATAATAAGTCGGACATTATTCCGGAAAAAAATCGGTGATGAAATCAGGAAAATGTCAGAAAAATGCAAAAATTGTCGGATATAAAAATATGTACTTTGGAACCCAAGTATTTTTATATCCGACAATTTTTAGATTTTTCTGACACTTTGCTGATTTCATCACCGACTTTTTTCCGAAATAATGTCCAACTTATTCTAAGATTTACTATGAAAGTTGGCCACAAAAATCGGAAAATGATGACAAAAAAGTAAGGTTATGTCACACAAAAAAAATGGGCGGGGCTTATAATATAAATTTTGGCGGGGAAATTTCACTTTTACTCATACATACATACAAACATAGCTACATAAATAAAAAAAATTTTTTTTTTTTATTTTAAAATTTTATTAACATTTTTTTTTTATTTACAATTTTTTAAATTTTATTAATAGTAAAACAAAACGAAACGAAGAAAATAATCCAATAATCCATTCGCGCCCATCTATAAATAAAAATTGATTTTATTATTATTAATAATTCGTACACACAAAAATAAAAATTTTACAAACCCAAAAATAATCGCACAACACAAAAAATAAAATTTAAGTTAAGGTAAAAATAAAAGACAACCATTCATAATGGCGTCTCACACAAAACTAAAGTTGCAAAAATTTGTAAACACAAAATAAAAAAGTACACACCAACGCCAGCATCTTTGCTGTGTTAAAAGTTGGAATTTGGAAACCCAACCCAATTTCATCATTTTCCGATTTTTTGTACCAATATGCTGAAAAAAAATTCATGTTTTCAGCTTTGTTATACTTGGGAATGTATTCTTTTTGTACTACATCGAAAGGTGGAAAAAAAGCATATTCATTTGACGTTTTGTAATTATGTTCGATGCTTACAATTTAAATGATTAAATTGAATTAAATCGTACATATTATGGAAAATGAAATTATTAATTATGATACAATTAATTGTTTAACCCTTTGACTCGTCATTTATTTTAAAACGCTTGTTGTTTTGCTTAAGTATCTGAGTAATTCTGAAATTTTATAATATTTTTCGCGCTAAGTAACCTTTTTTGGTAGCTTAAGACTAAGAGCCAACAAAGTAACACTTAAAAAATCCATTATTAGTGCATTGAATCCCAAAAAATATGTTTTAAGTGTATGTACACAATTGTGTACAGTACGAGTCAATGCGTTAAGGCGTAAAATTATTTCACGTCTCAAAATTATCTAAAAATTTAATTAAGTATTATTAATACTCATATCAGAATTATTTTTTTCCAATATTTTCCGTAAAAAAAAACAAAAAATTTAAAAAATCTCTACCATAAAATTCCCGTACTATTAAAATTATTAGTGTGTGTGTGAAATATTTTCATCGTACACAATATTTATGCAGATGTGTTAGTTGAAATGATCTCGATTTGATAATTTTTGACAAAACCAACAATAATGTACTACAAGCCTGACTGTCACCAAAAGTATCGTCGAACATCTACGAAAACGAATTCTACTTCAAGCGCTACCAGTTCGAACAAGCTTTTGAGTTGCAACGTGGAGTGTGCATCTTCGTTAAAAACCACATACCGTACTCAAGACACAAAAAGTACGAAATATTTTCAAAAACCGCTCAAACTATTGTGCTTAAAATTTCTCTTCCTAATAAACTCATTTTTTTAATTAGCTTGTACAGATCTCCTAATCAGACGGATTCAGAAACGATTAGCTTTTTCGAGGGCTTATCAGACAAATGTGACGATATTCGCAATCAACATCCCGAATGCGAATTAATTATGGTCGGTGACTTTAATGCCCACCATAAACAATGGTTGAATCACAAAGATACAAATGTCGCTGGGCGCCATGCGGAATGGCTTGCCGTTTCGCATGACCTCACACAGATTGTTAGTGAGTCCACATTTGAATGCCAAAATTCTAGAGGAGTTCATATTCTGGATCTCTGTCTGACATCAATCCCTCATTCCATGGAGGCCCATGTCGAAACTGGAATTGGAAATTCTGACAATAACTTAATAACCACAAAAATATCTGTCGAAACACCACTAGAATCTAGACAGCAGCCAAGGCGTCTTTGGCATTTTAATAAAGCTGATTTTGATGGTTTACGGTCATTTTTTCAACATTTCCCTTGGGAACGCCATTGCCTACATAACAACAACATCGACGACGCCGTTTCCAGTTTTACTGACACGGTCTTACATGGAATGAATAAATTTATACCCTCATCATTTTCCGATCCCAATCAAAATTTTAAAATATTTTCAAAAGAAGCCGCCAAAGCTGCCAAACAAAATAAAGCGGCACACAAAAAATATAAACGCAACGAAATTTCTTATGAGGAATACAAAACGATACGGAGCACCTGCAAAAAAATCTGTGGTAGAGAAGCAAAAAGAGCCGACAGCAAGAAAGCCAATGTGGCTTCCGAGTTGAAAATCTCCGATCGCAACTTTTACCACATGGTCGCATCGGTTGCAAATATTTCGAAAACATCTGTTTCAGCATTGAAACGTGCTGACGGCGCCTTGGTGGTGGATCCATATTTACAAGCTGACTTATTGGCGAGCGTCTTCAAATCGAACTCGACATTAGTTGTCCCAGATGGAATTAGACCTCCATTAATTCCATATTGTGGTTCTAAAATGAGCCCCGTCGTCATCTCGGAGGAAATTGTCTTTACTAATCTGAAGTCAATGAATGCAAACAAGGCCACCGGACCTGATGGAATTCCAGTTCGAATATTGAAGGAGTTTGCCAGTGACTTGGCTCCAATATTATCTAAAATTTTCCTACTTTCATATAAGCAAGGTCACTACCCGAACGCCTGGAAGAATGCAATGGTGCAACCCGTGCTGAAACGGGGTTGTGACAAAACTGACCCTTCAAGCTACCGGCCAATATCAATTGTGTCAGCCGTCGCTAAGGTCTTTGAGAAATGCGTCAATCAACATATAGTTAAATATCTTGAAATTAGCAAACTAATTTCGGATAGACAATACGGCTTTCGTGAAAGCCGATCCACGACCGATCTCCTGACGTATGTCACGAACAAATGGAATCTCGCCCTAGAACACCACGGAGAGGCCTTTGCAATCGCCTTGGATATATCCAAGGCTTTTGATAAGGTGTGGCATGAGAATCTTATTTGTAAACTTGTGGCATACGGGCTGGACTCGATGACCACCAGGTGGATTAAAAGCTATCTCAATGACCGAAAAATCAGCGTCGTGCTTAATGGGAGATCATCATCGACGCACTCCCCAAATGCCGGAGTCCCTCAGGGGTCACCTTTGTCACCGACCCTGTTTTTGCTATACATCAACGATTTGCTGGATAGCACTGTAAACCCTATCCATAGCTTTGCGGATGATGCCACATTGCATTCTTCTATTTCATTCGAGGCGGAGCCTAGCATTACAGATCTAAATAATAAACGGTCAGAAGTCGTAACTTCTCTTAATTCCGATTTAAGTACAATATTTGAGTGGGGTAACAACAACTTAGTACAATTTAACGAGAAAAAGACACAAATATGCACATTCTCACGTAAAAAAAGTCGCAACGACTACCCATTTGTGGTAAAAAACCATATCCTTATGGGTTGCGACTCAATTCGACTGCTTGGTGTTCAAATAAGTAACAAACTCAAATGGAATGAACACATTGTTGCATTGGCTAAATCAGCTTCAAAAAAACTCGGGTTCCTGAATCGATGCAGAAGATTTTTCAAATCGCATCAAGTTCTCCAGATATATAAAACCTTCATCCGACCATGTATAGAGTATTGCTGTCAAGTTTGGGGAGGTGCGTCTGGTACCACCCTCCACTTATTGGACAGGGTTCAACGCCGCGCTATCAGAATAATACGGAATACCAGACTTACTCAAGAACTAGACAGCTTACAGCATCGCAGAGATGTTGCAGAACTCTGCGTCTTCTACAGATGCTTACATGGTAAATGTTCTGCAGAACTATCGGAGAAAATACCACCATTCGTTACAACAACAAGAGTAACAAGAGGAACAACCAATGCACATTGGTTTACGGTGAAGCTCCCGAAACCTCGAACTGAAGAAATCAAGCGCGAATTTATATACCGAACATCAAAAAAGTGGAATTCGCTAATACATTTCAAATTTCCGAAGGAATATAAAATGAATAAATTTAAGGTAGCTATTAATCTTTACTTGCAGGATCGCGCATTGGGTGCAGAAGCTCTGACAGTTACAAGGAGCTAGGACCGTTAATAAGTCCGCTCTGCACCCAATTAAAAAAATTGATAAAAAAAAAAAAAAAAAAAAAAAAAACATTATGAATTTAATTTTTCGCTTATAACAATCGTCATATTGAAAAACGATCGGCATACCTTCTTCTAAAACTAATAATAAAAGTTCAGGTAAATCGGATTGGTCGGGATTATTTCTTGGCTTACACGGTTCCCAGACCTGACACCCCCCGATTTCTACGTCTGGGGACGTGCATAGGAATTAGTTTATGCAACAGAGTTGTCCACACGAGAAATTTTAATGGAACGAATTACAGCTGCTTTTGAAACATGAAAACAGAAATGCGATTTCAGACAACAACAGTTGAGTTAAGTAAAAAGTGTCCTGCATGCATACGGAGTAGAAGATAACAGTTTGAACAAATATTATAATTCATGTTTAATAAAATCGTAATAAACATAAAAATAATTTTCTTGACCCTGACAACTTGTATCTCTTATTTTGACCATATTATAAATGATTCCTCCAACATGTAGCATACCGTTAGAAAGGGTATAAACTAGAGAACTTTTTAAAATAAACCTAAGTTCAAAATAATGTTTATTTTTTTTTATATTGAATTTAGAAGTTGAAATTGTTCATATACATTTACACATTTTAAAGACTTTCGAAGCTCATAAGTAATTTTCTTGAAACCAGTTGTACCAGATAATGATTTACATAGACTCAAAATACATTGCAGAATACAATAAAAGTTATTTCATGCGATTACAATGACAAACAAAAAAAATATGACGATTTAAATGCAAGATTTCGGGTGATTTAAATAAAAAACGAAAAAAAATCATATCTCAATTACCGTGACACTTAGGACGTAGGGTGTATGGGTGAAAACTAGCTAATGATCCACCCAATCCTCCAACAAACTCTTTTGGTCCATGTGCCAAACACCATGTATAAATGAGTGAGAATAAATTCTCTATTTTTGCACCAACACTTTCAAGTATAAGCGCAAAACCAACACTAATGTACAACAAGCCTGATTCCGTGATGAAGTACACAGATACCCTCTTACATTTAATCGCTTATACTTGAAAGTGTTGGTGCAAAAATTCCTTTGTTTTCTTGTATCTACAATTTGTATGTTTATTCTTACTCATTTATACAGTGTATCCGATCACCAATACTAAATTTGCAAGTTTTTTGGTAGCCACAAAGAATTTAAGTTGTTTTGAAAAAAATTGAGTTCTTTCTATTGCATTCAAAACAAGCAGTTTTAATAAAATTTTGTTAATTTTAATAATTTCAAAGATGGCTGCGTAAAGGAATTTCCTTACGTAGATTCTGCCAAACTCGTACAAATTTTGTAGCAGTTGATTTTTCCGTGTGTATATTTTACGCCTAAATTGAACCTAAATTTAGCAAAACAAAAAAAAAATTGAAAATTTGATGATAAAAAGAAAGTGTTTTTTTCTTTTTGTCCTCAAATTATCAATTTTTTTTTTTGCTAAATTTAGGTTCATGCAAAGTGGAATGACTTGTTTTAACTTAGCTGCCTTTTCGTTGCCTAAACAATTTCTTAATTTTGAGTGCACTAGTCCATAGGTTAAAAACACTCGCTCAATTCCGGCACTTGATGCCGTAGCTGAATGGAGCTGTTTCATTAGAACAAAAAGTATTTTGCTGATTTGTCGTTCAAGTGCCGCCCACCATGTTAAAGGTTTAACATTTGCGGTTGGGTTGGAAACAAATAAATAACTTTTAAAAGGAAATGATTTTGCCTGGTAATTTATAATTTCAGGCATAACTTCGGTGTAATTTTCGGCAATATACTGCATTACACATTCAAGCTGTTTCTCATTTAATTTCAGTCCTTGGAAACGTGGATCAGTTAAGTTTGCAACATAGTGGGCAGGTGTAAGTGCTTCATTTAAGCGTTTATGGCATGCTTGCAAATCTGTCGGCAATAAATCTGTATTATTCTCGAAGCTCTCCATTATATGTATCCAAACCTCAGTCACCTCACCGATTGTGCAAATATCCCTTTGCGCTTTATCCAGCGCAACTGCAACGAATTTAAGTTTTTTTAAGTAATCTTGTGCGTTTATTTTTAATGCTAAATTATTAACTTCAGCAGAAATCGCAGCATCGAATCCTGTCCGGTTCTCAGAGCACACTTTTACCAAAATTGGCCAATTTTCCAAATAGTTTTCTATGCAATCTGCCAAAGTGTTTCAGCGTACATCACTTGGCAATTTCAGTTTTACCACCAGCTTGTTTGTATTTTGCAGCTAGATGATGATGGTTTCTAAAGTATTTTACGATTTGCTTTACATGCTCTTTGACTCCTGGTAATTCGATATCGTGGGCAAGCAAGTTGAAAAAATGCGCAGAGCAACCATCATCCCTAGCTCATTCCTCATTCTAACCATATTGGCCGCATTATTAGTAACGTAACTACTTATAGTGTATCCGAATTCTTGTTCACATTTTTTTATAGATCGGGCTGCCAGCTCGGTTAAATGTTTGGAAGTATGGCTATCATCTGCTGTGTCAAAGGAATCGATCAAATAAGTATATTCGCTGCCCAAATCTAATACTGATACACACAAATGATTGGCTCATTGTGTACATTACTCCATCCGTCTAACGCCATGCACACAGTTTTTCTCTCAAGTGACCGTTTTAATCAAATCTTTTTCAAAACAAAATAACAGTCAGCCTTATTTTAAAAAAATTATTAAAAACTTACTATTCGATGTGGACGCGTGTGATGATTCTGCGATCACATTTTCTTCTTTGTATTATCACATTTTTAAAAATAGAAATTCATACGTGATGCTAATGCGGACATTTCCACTTTGCATTTTCGGCATATCGCGCGAGTGGTTTTTCCAGTTGACTTAGAAATGAATTGATTCCAAATGGGATCCTTTCTTTTACCAGTCATTTTCATTTGACTTCGCCGTTATTGTTACATTTAAAAAATATAAGTATAAATAAAATTATACGTTAATAATAATCTTTTGACTACCACAAATATCACGTACTCAAAAATATAACTTTTTCTGTTTTCAACAGCAATTAATTATTATTTCCTATGTTACGCTACGAACAACTGTACCTGTTTACAAATTAAAGTGTATTACGATTTTTTAAAGTATAAAAAAAACGTTTTGTTTGCCCGGAATAACTCAAAACACGCAACAAAAGATGAAATTTCCAATGAAACAGACCAACAATTTACAATACAGCGAAAATCCTCAAAGCCGGAAACTGACGGGGCCGAAATGAATTTTATAAAACTTTTGTTAATCTTCTGAGTCATTTGAATCTATTGAGTTTACTAATTTTATTAATTTTATGAATCTTATAATCCTTATAAATCTTATGAATCTTACGAATCTTATGAATCTTGTGCGTCTTATGAATCTGAAGAATCTTATGAATTTATGAATATCATGTATCTTATTAATCTTACGAATCCTATGCATCTTGTGGATCAACTGAATCTTATGAATCTTTGGAATCTCAAGAATATTTTAAACGTTATGAATTTTTGAATTCTAAACAAATCTTATGAAGAACAAATGATGAACAAATTTTATTATGAAGAACAAATGATGAACAAATCTTATGAAATTGTGAATTTTATAAATCTTGTGAATTTTTCCAATCTTATCAATCTTACAAACCTTTTGAATCTTATAAAACTTTAAATATTCTTATAAATCGTATTAATCCTATGAATCTTAAAAATATTATGAATCTTATGAGTCCTTTGAATCTAGTGAATATTATGAATCTTATAAATCTTATGAATCTTTTGAATCTTATGTATCTTATGAATCTTATGTATCTTATGAATCTTATGTATCTTATGAATCTTATGTATCTTATGAATCTTATGTATCTTATGAATCTGATGAATCTTATGAATCTTATAAATCTCATGAATCTTTTTAATCTTTTGAATTTTAAAAATCTCGTGAATCTTGTGGATCAACTGAAACTTACGAACTCTTAAGAATATATGAATGTTATGAATTGTTGAATTTTATGAACCTAAACAAATCGTATGAATCATAGGAATCTTAAGAATTTTATTAATTTTACAAATCTAATAAACCTTATGAATCTTATGCGTTTTACGAATCTTATAAATGTTATGAGTCTTACGAATCTTCTGAATCATATGAATCTAATGTAGTACCAGGCGACAATAAAATACTAGGACTGTTTATAAATTATTTTTTTTTTTTATCATCTAGAATGCCTTTCCAATATTTTGTTAATACATTAAAATAAAGTCTTTTCATTAAACAAAGTGAGAAACTATCATGCTCAAAAAACACTCATCTCTAGGTGGATTCAGTGTTGCGTTCTTTCATTCCTTCATTCGTACTGATAATTTTTTTATCCAATCAAAGGAACCAGAATGAAAATAACGTCATTTTTACCCAACGAGATTGGTTTAAAAGAAGTTCACAAAGAAGGAAGGAACGAAAGAACGCAACACTGAACCCGCCTTCACTCTCAAAGATTGAACTGTGCGAATCAAGAAATTCGAGAACCTAAGTGAAGTTAATTAAAATGTTTAAAAGACAGTCAGGTAGATCTTGAACGCTTCTACCTATAATAACAAAATTACCACAAAATATTTTCAGACTTTCAGAAGGACTCTTAACCTAGATAATCTCTCCAATTGAAGGGTTCCAGGGCGCTCAGGCGCCTTAATTATTACCTACGAAACACAATCGGCGAGCAGCGGCTAAATGGATTGGCAATATTAATCACAAAGATATGGATGTTTCAATAGACGATGTCCTCGACTTAGTGTCACGATGAATCAATATATTAGGTTGTTCAGAAATTAATGCAGGTTTTATGATTTTATTTGTTTGAACAATTTTTTAACAATAAATAATTACGCAAAGGGTTTAACATTATACGTCATTTTTAAGCTTATTTTATTCTCTTTCTTACCACATAATCTATTTTTAATCTAAATTGTAGTTTTGTCTATTTTTAGACCTTTGAAGTTAAGATGTCAAAACAAGAATTTTGCCAAATTTACTTGTATGCATTTTTACTCGGCCGCAGTGCAGCACAAACGGCTCGAAACATTAATGAGGTTTGGAGCCAAGGAAGTGTTAACGAATGCACAATACAACGTTGGTTTCAAAGATTTCATCGTGGTGAATTCAGTCTTGAAGATGAGAAAGGTCGCGGACGTCCTTCTGCCATTGAATTGAAGGCTTTGGTGGAAGCAAACCCACGCACGACTGTTCAAGAGCTTGCAGGGAACCTATGCGTAAGTATTGGATTAATTTAGGAACATTTGAGCCGAATTGGAAAGTTGAAGAAGCTCGACAAATGGGTGCCACACGAATTGAATGAAAACCAAAAAAAATCGCGGTTATGAATTTTGCTCTTCACTTCTTTTGCGCAACAAAAACGAACCATTTCTCGATCGCATTGTGACGTGCGATGAAAAGTGGATTCTATACGAAAACCGACGACGTTCAGCGTAGTGGTTGGACCGTGGCAAAGCTCCTAAACACTTCTCTAAACCTGAGCTGCATCAAAAAAGACTATGGTGACTGTTTGGTGGTCGTCAGCCGGAATTATCCACTACAGCTTCTTGAACCCTGGCGAAAATATCACAGCAGAGAAATATTGTCGACAAATTAACAGAATGCATAAAGAACTAAAACATCTGGGTCCAGCATTAGTCAATAGGAAGGGCCCAATTCTTCTGCACAATAATGCTCGACCACATGTTGCACAACCGACGCTGCAGAAGTTGAACCAACTTGGCTACGAAGCTCTGCCTCATCCACCATACTCACCAGACCTCTTGCCAACCGACTACCACTTTTTCAAGCATCTCGACCACTTCTTACAAGAAAAAAATATTCAACGACCAAACAGCCGCAAAAATGCCTTCGAAGAATTCGTCGCTTCTAGAACTACATAATTCTAAGCTACTGGAATTAATAAACTTGTATCTTGTTGGCAACAATGTGTAGATTCTAATGGTTCTTATTTCAATTAATAAAATTTATTCTAAACTGAGATATGCCGTTTTAAATAAAATGGTTGAAAACCTGCATTAATTTCTGAACAACCTAATAAAATTATAAATAATTAATAAAAAGTTTAATTTAAATAAATTCGCGTAAGCATTTAATTAATTAATAAATAATTTTAACCAATTTCTAGCTGTGCCACTGAAAACAACAATAAATTTTTATATTTTTCTTTGGGCACTAATCCAAATGCAGTACATTTACTACAATAATTGTAAAAGCGTTAGGGATTGTTCTCACCAAGCGCGAGTAGTGAATTGCAAATAACCATTTTTCACAAAATTTTGTCATAAAATACACTTAAACACAATGGATTTTTCCATTTATAATATAATTACGATTACTTAATTCAAAATAAACTAATTAAAGCCATAAATAAAAGTCCTTTAAAATGAGAAAAACTACTAAATTCGTTCAAAGATGAGATATTCGCGCATTCGCTAAAAATAAAATTACGTTCCACTCGTGTTCTACATAATTTTTATTCGTACGAGAATTGACATTCGTACGAGTATTTTTTATAAATCATTTTAAATACGATTAAAATGATTTTTAGATATTAAAATAATATAATTTATATCGAATTATGTATTATAAACTTTGTTAAAACGAAATATTGTAAAAAACAGAACAAATATTGAAAAAATTACAAATATTTGATCATATGGATGGCATTGATTTTGACATATAAATTCGCTCGCGTTTAGTGTGAATAGAATTTGCGAATTCGTGTTTGGAATTTATTCGCAACTCGCAGTTCGCGTTTGGTGTGATTAGTCTCTTACAGGGCTGCTTTCAAACAATTAGAATTGTAAAAATTTCGTTAGATTTTACAAAAATTAAAAAAAACTTTTATTTTCAATGTTTAACCTATGCCCGTCCGTTTTCAGTTAATAATTTAAAATAATAGGTAAAAATGAATTAATTGTTGGTCGCCTTTGAAGTCGGTCGCCTGCATTACACACACGCTAGGCGCGGCCCTGGGTGTATACGGCCGAAATGGTTATAGGCAGGGCCTTTCAGAGCTAGCAGGGGGCCTGGGCCAAATTATTAAAATGGGACCCCATAAAAATAAAATAAAACAATCTTAAGTTTATATCACATGAATGCATTTTAGTATTTATTAGAATTTATTAGAAATTATTAGATTGAAGCTTTTCTCGCTTTATTATTAGAAAATTCTCTAATGATTTGCTCAAAATTAATTTTTCTTGCCATGTCCTGGTTAATGTTTAACATTGCCAATCCATTTAACCGTTGTTCTGCCATTATTAAGCGATGAATTTTTTTTATTCTTTTAAGAACACTGAAACTCCTCTCGGCTAAAGACACAGATGCAGGAATACTTAAAAATATTCTTAAGACAATGATAAGATTCGGAAATAAACCAGCTAAGTTTTACTGAGAATATTTTCTAATAAATTTGCTGGTGTCGGATCTGCATTGAAATTAGCTGCATACATTTTTTTAAGGAATTTTACCTAGTATCTCGTTTGATAACTCACTCGTGTATTTTGTGTGCAAACGGTTTACTGCAGCTTCATTTTTTTCATCAGTCAAATTTGGAAATGACCAAAGAAAACCGAAAAGATTGCAGATATTTTCTAAAGAT
Organism: Tipula helvola; assembly: GCA_963556165.1. Classification (NCBI taxonomy): domain Eukaryota; kingdom Metazoa; phylum Arthropoda; class Insecta; order Diptera; family Tipulidae; genus Tipula; species Tipula helvola. Next base: position 207,258,820 of record OY744481.1, read on the forward strand.
TGAAATTGTCTTGGTAAGCCAGCTATTACGGAATTAACTATTACGTTAAACACATTTATCCTGTAGTATTTTTCAGCATCCGATTGTGTCCGTATCGTTCTATTAATGGCAAAATCACATGTAACTCCATATTCACGTGCTTTCGCTTTTGCTTTCGCAAATATTTCATTCCACATTCCGCTTAAATTGCAAAATCTCATTACTAGACTTTCAATATTATTTTGCTCAATATCAAGTGTAGCATTTCGAGCTTCAATTACCAAATTTGTCTGATGCAAATCTGTCAAAATTTCGAGCCATATGATAGAAAGCAAAACACATTCAAATTTATTTAAATATTTCTCAATTGAGTGTAATTCAACGATTGCGTGAGGTGGTAAATTAAAGGAATGCATTTCATTTAAAGCATCTCGAATAGATAATAGATTTTTGGCTATTGGTTTTACTGCATCTATTCTAGCAGACCATCTAGTTTTGGAAATCGAATGAAGAGACATACGGATATGTTTCTTTAAAACCTCCCATCTCCGCGGACTACTGCTAAAAAAATTATACATTTGTTGTATAACTCCAAAAAATTGTACAGCTTCTTTACACGATTCAGCGTAATCAACTCCAACAAGATTTAATGTGTGGTTCCCACAGCTGGAAAAAATACAATTAGGATTACGCTTCGTAAAAATGGCTTGCACACCGTTTAGCTTGCCAGCCATATTTGCACCATTATCATATGCTCGGGCAATACATAAATTATAATTTAATTCCATATCCGACAAAATTTCAAGAATTCTGGCAGTAATTTTTTCTCCGGTTTTTCCAGAAATGAATCGAAGCAAATAAAACGCTCTTCAATGTCAAATTTTAAATTGTCACACATCTTGTTCTTTTTATAAAGACAAAATACTATCGAAGATCAAGTGCAAATGAGAAATCTATAGTAACAAAAAATTCGGGGGCCCCTAAAAATCGGGGGCCCGTGCCGTATGGCCCGGCTGGCCCACCCTCTGATTGGCCCTGGTTATAGGATCTAGCCAATCTTCTATTACTACCGCAGTTACTTGTAGATGCTCTTTTTTATACTTTTCTTCATGTGCCTGCCACCATTAGATGTTCCATGTTCCATCAGGATGATTTGTGTCATAGAACTGGGTATTTTTAGGAAACTTCTGGCGTTATGCGTTTCGGATATTAGCATGTCATCAATTTCTTGTTCTATCAAGGAACATTTAACTTTTTGTTCATTTGGTGACAAGCCATTGGCATTTTGAGGTAATTAATATCGAATTCTATTGACGCAAAAAAACTAATTTGCATCAAAAAAAATTATCTGAGATCAATTTCTGCTGAACAATTCACTATTCTTTGACCTAAGTTTCATTTTTGTGAGTCAATAGAATACGACATATGATTTTTGCTTTAGTTCTTTAATTTTTATTGTCAAAAAAATCGAAAACACAGTTGAAAATGGTGGTACCATAAAAATGACAGCTGATATAAAAACCAAAATTAAAACGACAATAAAGTTACTCGCTTCATTTGTAAATAGATGGGTAACTTTGATGTTCGAAAGTTACTCTGAAGTTACTCATGTTCTATTTTCGGATCTGCCTATCGATAAAGACATTTTGCAGGGCAAACATTTTTCTTCCTCTAGATGGGACCTTAATTTTCTCTCTGCTCAATTGGTGCATTTCAATCAAAAGTAAATTAACAATGCTACAAAAGTAAAATTCATAGCAATGCTAGAAGATAGCTAAATTAAACGAAGCGAAAGAGATTTTCAGCTCAATAACATGTACATTCACTATATCACGTTCTACTCGATAGTTGATAATTCATTATAAACTAACTGGAGATCATTACTGGAAGCGATGCACAGCTTAAAACTCAATCGTCTTGGTTAAAAAACTAGTTTGAACCTTTGCTACTATAATATGTAGTATATAACTGTGGCCACAAGGAATAACGGTATAACTCGAGTTATTCCATATTACGTTTTATTTATTTGAAATCTCCATATTCGAATTCCAACAACTACAAACAATCGTAATAATCATTTAAATAAGCAAGAATTCAAAAACTCATACGATTTTGAGATAAGCCTGATTTCCATTACGAAAGTTTTTTTATCAGTAAAAATGAAGCGAGATAAAAATATAGATTTACTTGAGGTGTGAGAGATTTTTTTTTTTTTTCAGTACTGAAAAAAATTGTTTTTACTGTGATATGTAACCATAATTTACTGGTGTATAACCATAATTTACTGGAAGAAAAATATGAAGCGAAGTATGTATATTTTTTCAGTATTTTACAATACATCTACAAACAGATTATGTAATGATAGAAAATTTTTCTCGCACACTGAAGCAAATACTATAAAAAAATGAAGTTAACCCCACTTCGATATGTTTATGGTATAAAGTGACGTTTAGATGAAAAAACGCAAAATATACTTAATTTAGACAAAGTTTTGTGATACATATATGATTAATTATTTATATTAAATAAATTCTAATAATAATTGTAATAATAATTTAATTCTAACAATATTCCAAATTTCAATTTCACTAAAATCGGTTAAGAAATGGCCAAGTTCCATCCTAGTTGGCCATATTCCAGAACTTTATCCAAAAATCATTTTAGAATCCCGTTTCCATCGTACATGCTGAATTTCATCAAAATCGGATAAGAAATGGCTAAGTTCCTTCCTAGTTGTCCATTTTCCAGAACTTCATCCACGAATCGTTTTAGAATCACATTTCAATAACGCACCATTTTCAATAACAACCCATTCATAAAATTACTTTCTTTGTCACTCTAATGGAATTTTTGATTGTCTTTTCTCTTCTGTCTTTTTCAGTAAAATATATTAGTCAGTAAGATTTTCTCATGGAAATCAGGCTTAAAGCCTGTATTCCATTATGAAAAATTTACTGACTGCTGGAAAAAATGAAAGAAGACAAAAAAAAAGTTACATAAGAGTAACAAAGGAAAAACAATTTTTTTATTTTCTATTTTATAGCAAAATCGTATGGATAAATTTTGACAGCAAACAAAAACATAACCAACAAATATCAACAAAATTATGCGTTATTCTTAATTCGTATATTTTCACCTCTCAAAATTATCTAAAAAATTAAATATTATCATATTATCACGCATATCAGATTTTTTTTTCATTTATTTTCCGTCACAGAATAAAAAATAAAAAATATCTTTACCATAAAAATGACGTACTATGAAAATTAATAGTGTGTGCGAGAAATATGTTATCATCGTACACAAAATTTATGCAGATGGGTTAGAGGGTTGCAATAAAAAGTACTCCATCTGATAATTTTTGTCAATAATTATGGCATCACACAAACACAGCCACAACTTTTATGTAATAAAAATGTTTACTGACGACGTTGGGTATCTCATTCACACAACAACCGATTTTATATTTTTATCTCAATATATTTTTGCTGATCAACAGTTTTACATAATGGAATACCGGCTTAACCCTACCTCTCCACCTGACATATACTAATACCACTACCATTAGCATTTCTATAACCAAAAATATTAAAAATGGCTTCGGGTGAGGTAAACGTGCAATACGACGTTATTCGGTGCGAATAAACTGGAATTTATATGTTTTTTTTTTGCTGACGCTACATCCCATAGAGGGAATTGGCAGCTTCATTTTGAAGTTTCGTAATCATTTTTGTTAACGGATAATGAGTGATTTATTGAGTGATTTGACTACCCTTTATTTAACCAGCCGTGATTTTTTCATCACCCGCCGGGAATCGAACTCGGGACCTCTGGAGCGTAAAGCAAGTATGCTAACCACTGTGCCACCGGGGCGGCAATTTATATTCCATAAGCATTAATAATTAATGCTTATGGAATATAAATTGCCGCCCCGGTCTCATCATAATATGACAATTATTGTCTCTATACAATTGAATTAATTTCATAATTTCCTCCTTTTCGTTAATATTGAAAATATTTATTATTAAAACTTAATTTATTACTTAAGATTCAACACAGGTGGGATTACACTTGCCGTTACTTTGAATTATGTATATGTCGTATATGAAATTATTATAACATCGAGTTTCGCCAAATTATTATAACCTGCTGGTATAATTTATTGGTATTTTATAACATTTGGTGTCTCCACTAGCAAAAGTGTAAATATTAATGGTATAACTCAATGGTAGATTGCAGGTGGAGAGGCCGGGTAAACCTTAATTTTAAAAACGTTTTCCTAAAAAAATGCAAATTTGAGTTATGCCGGTTTTCTTTGTGGCCACATATAAAATAACGAAAATTTATGGATAAATTCTTTTTAACCTTCTCTCTGTGTATTGGGGTCAAATTGACCCCAGTCGATTTTAAAATGAAAAAAAAATATGTTTCTTAATATTTAAATGGCCCATGCCCTAAAAGATAGACACATTGAAAAGCGGACCCAAATTACTTGTAAATTTGGTAATTACGAAAGTCTGAAATGAACCAAGCGCATTTCTGTGTACTAGGGTCAAAATGACCCCAAGCCATTTCAATGTACTATTTTCTATATAAATCAAAAAATTACTTACATTTTATGTTTATAAATGTATTGTATGTGATGTTTTGTGCAATTTTTTTATGCTAACTAGTAAGTGAGACTGAAAGAGAAACTTCTTCGAACGATCTTTGAACGATATTTCTGGTTTATTTTGTGTTTGTAATTCAAGGTGCTTATCAGTAAAAATAGGTATTCCTGGTTGTAATTATAGTTGTTATAGCGCGGAAGAGACAAATGAGCCAAGAGCTTCGTAAGCTTTTCGATAAATTTCAATTCCTGAGGTGTCAGATGAAGAGGAAATAGCAAACGACAATATTGCAATGAATTTTTCAGATTGCGACGAGAGGAGAGCATGCTGACCCGATAAATTCTGATGATAATGAAAATTTTGAACTTTGCGCTGACGATCGAGGAAATAAACAAGGAAATGTTGAAACTGCTACTGTTAAAGGTGAAGAAACAGATCCTGGTTTATGGTATTATGCCCAAAATAAAATATGTATCCGAAAGTGGAGCTAAAATATTCCAATTGTGACCAGAATACGTGACTTTCTGCTACTGCGGGAAAGAGAATTTGATTGAGAAACATTGGTGAATATTATCGTGGCTGAGACCAATAGAAAAGCGCGGCAGTTTTACACAATGCATAATAAAATAACAGGAAAGCACCGTGCTTGGTATGATTCTAATTAAATGGAAATGTTGGCTTTGATCGGCAATATTTATGCAGCCGCTCAAAAGAACCAGGATGAGCGATTTGATGAATTAATCCATATTGATGACCGTTCATTTTATCGAGCTATGATAATATCCGACAGAAGCGATAAAAAACCGCTAGATTGACAGCATTCCGAGATGTATAGAAAATGTTATTGGTAAACATTCCACAACCTTATAATCCGTCATCAAATTTAACCATTGATGAATAATTGGTTTTAACTCAAGGGAGATGTTCTTTCCCACAGTACATATTATCAAAACCAGGGAAGTATGGAAATAAAATATTCTGGCAACGCGACGCAAAGAACTCTTATCCATTGAACGCAGAAGTGTATGTTGATGGGCAACTAGGGAGGCCTCATTTGGTTGATTACGCCTTGAATTTAGTCCATCGGATATTCGCACCGTACGTCAACAAAGGAAGAACAATTACCATGAACAATTTTTTCACTATTTGTACTTTAGCCGAGCAACTTTTAAAGAAAAAAAACTACACTATTTGGAATAATTATACAAAATAACCCCGATTTTCCCACAGAGTTTAGTACTAGTAAGGCGGAAAAACGAGAACTAAAATCTTCAATATTTTATTTTTATAACAACCTAATACTTGAATGTTTTATCCTAAAGAAAATCGTTTCTAGCAGAATTGGTTATGCAACTGATGCAAACCAGCTCTCCAATCCTCGAAAGTTAAAAAAAAATGTTAGGACAGCAATCGACCTAATAGGTTATAAAGTGTTACTAATAAGACGGGAATCAACAGCCGAAGAAGTGACCGCTACGACCGTTAACAAACGACCAAGGTTGCACTCTCGATCATCTGATATGAAAACCAGAACAAGATATAATGTTTGTAATGAGCCATCTTGTCCAAACCACACCAAAATCCTATGCATAGAATGCATCAAAGAATAGGAAATGGTTTCGAATAAGATTAAGTGAAAGGTGACGCGTCTGGTTAAAACATAAATTTGATTAATTAAAATGTGATTTTTTTGTGAATGTAATTACTTTTTCAATAAAAATATAAATGTATAATAAGAAAATAAATAATTTGTATTTACTTTTTCTAGGAAATATATGAAGATACCCATGGGGTTAGATTAACCCCTATACACAGACAACGTGATAGTAAGTTATACACAGAGTGAAGGTTAACAATATTCTGGAAAAGGGGGAAGTATTCTGGGAAAGGAGGTAAATTCTTTAAAAAAAATATTTAAGAAAAGGGCAAATTTTATTTTTTTTGTTTATTCAAATTTCCGCTATATACCTATAGAATAAGAAAAGGCGTTTTAGTGAATGAGTGTTGATGATCGAAATCGATCTTTTAATTTTCTGGATTTTCAATATTAAGTTTTATTATGTATCTTATTAAAAACCGGAAAAATTTACGATAGTTACTGCAAATCAAAGCAAATACTTTTATAACAGATCAAGTAAAAATTAATTGATAAATATTTGAACATAGCACAAAAAAGTTTAATGATATTATTAATTTGAATTAAAACAATCAATCTAATTTTAGATTGGGACAATCACCTCTAGGTAAGTATTATGTCATTTTTTGTTTGGCCTATACGGGGCTACCTTTTATTATTATAACTAATTATACGTAAATTTTTATTAACAATACTTCCGACAAAGTTTTGAATTTTATCAACCTGATTTGAATAACAAACTGTCAAGTAATTAATCACTTTGCAGTAGCACCAACTTATCAAGAAGTTATAAATTCTAGTTAGCGTAACTATACAACCTGTTGTTTTTGTGCAGTTTTGTAAAAACTAAAACCGGATTTTGTATAATATTATGTATATGTTTTAACTAGTACATAATATTACAATTTTAAGTTTGTAGTCTATAATTAGAAAACTATAGCGATAAAGATAAACCAAATAATATTTAGATATTTAGTTAAAGCTCTTTCAACTTCCTGACTCGAAAATATTTTATAATTTTGATTACGGTAAACTAATAAAGTACATAATATTAACATTGAGTGCCACGTTCATATCCACCAAACATTGAATTACTCGATAAGAAAACTTCCTTTAATAAAGATTTATATCTTAATGAATTGAATAATTACACAAAAAAAATACTTACTAAATTTAAAATATTATATTTCTGCATCTTTAGGAAGAAAAACTTATAATTTAAACCAGAATATTTAATATTTCTTTATCACACCATACCATTTATACACGATTTCATAATCTTTAAAATTGTCATTACATTACAAAATAAATCAAATAAATATATAATTTACAAAAAAAAAAGAATAAAATTAACAAAAAACATTTTTTGAGATAAACAAAACATCGAAGAAGTGTTAAGAATAAGATATATGTACGTACAACGAAGAGTATTAGTTCCCCAGTGCATTTTGTTGAGAAATTTACAACAACAATTGCACGTGACAGGAGTTAAATAATTCGAATTAAAAATTTGAGTTATTTAATTCGAGCTCGGAAGAAAAAAAAAAATAACCATTTGAATGAAAAGCAGGAGAAGTACCAACATAGAATACAAACATTAAATCGAGAAAATAAATCGTGGCTTATTTTCTTAAAAATAAAATAATTCCAAAATAATTCGAATTAAATTTTTCTCAACAAAATACGCTAAATTGGAGTTTTTAATTTAAAGGTTTTCAAAGAACAGGTAAGAAAGTCAAGGTAAGTTGGTTCTATGTTATTGTTTTAAATTAATCAGTCCTCATTAATAATAGACAACTATTACCGAAAAATATTATTTACATAATTTTATTTATTATATTTTATTGTGTAATTCAAACTTTTTATTTAAACTTACCGGTTAAATTAATAAAAATAAATTTTATTTACAAATAATAACAAAAAACATTATTTGTTTAAATTGTTTGACATTTTTGACGTTTTATCGATAAATAACAGCTTGTTAGTACGTTGCTTTGCTTCTGTGTGGATTGTGGATGCCAATTGCACAGCACACATTTATTACGTACACTGTTAAATGTTTTTGTACTAAAACAACTCTTCGACGTCTCATACGGTGTAATGAAATGTACTTTTGTTTGAAACTGATACAGGTAATATTATTTTAATACAATACACGTGAAAAAAGAGATATTTTAATGAAAAATTCAAATCACAGATCGTATTTTAGAATTAATTTTACCAAAAATAACCAAAATTAAATAGCCCTACTTTGAACTTTGTACAATAACCATTACGGGTACGGCACACTAATTCAAATATCAAAACGAACTGCTGTGCCGAAAAAATGTAATACGTATGTGCATTTATAAAAACTTATAGCTTTGTTATTTATGTATATTTTTGCTGTAATTATTAAATTTCAAATGCTCTATTAAAAATGAGAGAGGTGTGAGTGCAGAATTTCTTGATAAGCTTTATTGTTATTATATCCAAACTACGTAAGCAAAGTTTACGTTGATATGAACTTTTGTTAATTAAATTTGTACAACTGTTTAACGAACTATATAATATTATAAATAAATATACATATGTATGAGGTTTGCTTGGCTACAGTATCTAGCATAACTACAATATAATTTTTAGACTTAAGGCTGCACGTAAAATCTCAAACTGTTGACATTAATGCCGTCTTACTTTGGTAAAAGTTATTCCTATCCGGATAGGAATGAAATTTTGCCCAAAGTAAGAGCAATTCTTCTTCAGAATAATTTTTTTTTTTTACTTTCAACAGTTGGTACCAAACTCTAAAATATAATTTATTATTTAGAATTTTAACAAATACAAAATAATGATATCAAATTATTGAATAAGGTATAATTATTGTAAATGATAATTAATAAAATTTAATATTCTGATTTATCGAAAAATTGAAAATTGTTATTTACTACCAACTCATAAAACTAAATATATCTAATATATGTACTCTAGTGGTAAACACTACAACTACGAGAAGAAGAGAATTTTGTTATTCCTTCTTCTCAGCGGAATGAATCTCTTCATTCCGGAATGAAAATACACGGCATTGCCCGCCAAACAAAGCGATTCGTTTACGATACGAAAACGATGTTTGATGTTCATATAAAATATCGTTTACGAATCGTTTTTACGATTCGAAATCGATACGTTTACGAATCCAACGTCCCATGATAATTAGAATTTTTTACGAATCGGAATATTTCGATTTTTGCGTTACGTTTGCGATACTTATTTTTCGTATCGGAAACAGACCTAATTTTGCGATCAATTTACAAATCTTATTTTTCGAGTTGATTGCGATGATTATTAGCAAATATAAAAAGCGTGTTTTGTATCTTTTATAATATGATTATTTTTTATTTATTTATTTAAAATATATGAATAATTACAATACAAATTTATAAATTTGCATGTTTATTTTTTTCTGCTCACAGCACCTAAAATATATACAATATATGTATCAAAATAATAAACTTAAATGGTTTAATAATACATATAATTATATAGGTGTATGTACTTACTTTGCGAACCTCACAACACAAAATATTTTTGAATAACTTTAATTTTCTTTTAACACAAATATGTCCATTCGCTTTTGTGTTAGAACTTAAATGGCTTGAATTGTGACGTACACCCTTTGTGTATATTATAGTATCGTTTACGTATCTATAACGTATCGTTTTTTACGATTCGCATTTTTTGTTTAGCGGGTGTTGTTGTAAAATTGCCAAAGTAAGACTACATAAATTACAATTTGCCTATCTTTGTATGCTTTGAAAATTGTTTTCATTTTATTATACAGGTAATCCCCGAATAACACGATTAATTGGTTCCTTGTTCTTTGAAACCGTGTTGTTCGAGACTATTGACGATTCATCACGGATTCCACCTAGTGGAAAAATTTTAAACTGAGGTACCTGATAATTTAACGTTCGAAATTATTGTAAACAATTCCAATTTTGAACTGTAAACACAATTTTTACTTGCCGGATTGCTAATAATTGTAAATTATTCCAATTTCGGAATGATGCACCTGATAAAATGAGATTTGTCATAAATGCGACGAAAGAAAATTTAACAATGCGGTTATTAAAAATTGTTTTTATAAAACGAAACGTAAAATACGAACATAATTTAAACATTTTTAGTACATTTTAGTACTATAATTAATTAACCTAAATAACCATAATTAATTGGAACATACTTTTACTTCTCGAAAAATACGGATGGATCGCTTCGATCCATTTGTCAAAAAATTTAAAAAATGAATGTTTTATGTTTTCTATTGTGTATGTGAGCATTTATTTTATTTTGCAGGCTCAAACATTCACTGATTAGAAATAAATAAAACTCTTCGGTTTCATCTTTTCTTGATTTTTAGATTGTTAATTTTTTTTCCAAATAAAAATTAAAAAGCTTTACAAATTCGCTTCAGTGCTAAAAGTAAATAACATTCATTAACGCCTATTTCAAAATTTGACGTCTAATAACAATATCAAAATAACTAGTTTGCGCATTTGACGAAAGGAGGGAGGGTAGTAGATTACTTTTACCGTCAAAACGATAACTCCAAATTATGATCATAAAATTCATTTTTAGAACTATAATTAATTTTGCCGTCAAGACAAAGCTTATGTATTTAGTAAATAATTTACACGATTCGTTTCTTTACGGTATTCCCATTGTTTCTTAACTCTTTACCAACAAACTGATTTGAGGTGGTTGTATTTTTGTTGAACCTAGTTCGACAGTTAAGCTGCATTCACACGGAGTGTCAAATATACACTTATGTGTGTTTATTCGCTTATTTAGCGAATGTAAGCGGATAAGTGGGAAGTGTTCCATTTATCTCCTGTACACACGATTCGTTAAATATGCATTGATCACTTGTTCGCGAATAACATTTCTACACTGATAGGTATTTTTAGTACATAGGCCCGATTTAATAAATATGCGATAAATAAACAACAATATACAATATATGTATATATACAACGATAAAAAAATAAAAATCCGAGAGTACAGATTAATCATCAATTGACGATTGGATCGTCTCGGATTCCATCTAGTGGAATTTCGTTTAACTGGGACAACACAGTTTTTTGGCATTTATAGTAAATAAATAATAATCAAACAGGCATTGAGAAATAAGTCATGATTTGTTATTAAATTGTATCTGTTATTTTTTACGGTTTTTGCGTTCTTTATAAAATGTATGCCTCAACTTAATATATTTTTGGAACATTTCCATTTTTAAAATTTATTGTTAATAAAAAATATTACCTGATTTTGGATGAATATTGTGCTTCAAAACAAAACAAAAATAATCTGACAAGTTGTCATAAATGCAAACGTCACATTTCGGCGTTGGGCCAATTATGTTTTGTTCCGCTAGAGGCGCATTTCGTACTTTTACAATCGTCAATTGAGGATTTTATATTTTCTTTGATTCTATGAACGAGGATAAATAATAAATTATGCTTCATTTTATAGCAGTTTTTTGTTTGAGTGCAACAATTTTGTTTGATTTTTACGTTTTTATCTGGTCAAAATTTATTTTCTTTTTTTGCGTTTGTTTATTTTAAAGTTTTTTTCTATATTGTCTGCCCTCATTGTCCTATTTAAATCCATTTTTTTAATGGTTGGTTTAAGCGTAAATTATGAATTTTATTAAATTATATATTAAATAATTCGCAGTATTTGAATCAAAATTGACAGAAAAAGTTTTTTTATCCTCTGATTTATACACCAAAAACAAAAAATAAAACAGAAAATAAAAAAAAAACCGCCGATTAATTTTCTTGTTTATCGTCGTTCATAAAATATAAACGACGATATGAAACTCAACTGAAATAGATGTCTCTGTTGTTGGTCTACGGCAAAATTGTCAAAATAATAAATATTTATATGGAAAATCGAGTATCTTGCTTATCAAATTAAAAAAAGCAAATTTAAATTAACTGAGAATTATAAAAATTGTGCACGGATACAAAAACCAAATATAAATTTTCAAATTTCTAATAGTAGTTCCTTCCAGTTCAGTTATATTGTAATTTAGAAAAAATGATGATAATAAAAGAAAGCTTTGCTTTTTACGAGTTTACAAGTTTACCCATTATCTTATTTTTTAGAGAATCAGGGCACTGGCGAGGTGACATATTTTCTACCTCTTTCTTACAAAAAAATTTATATTGATTGTGAATTTGTGTATGAAAATTTTTCTAAGGTAGTGTGATATAAAGGGTTTTCCAATAAGGACTTGACAACTTATTTTTTAAATCAAACGCAAACCATTTGAGATATCTCGAAATTTTTATTACTGGCTCAAAGTACAATCAAAACATTTATGTATGGGATTCGACATCGTTCATATGTCCACCACGGGAACGTTTGCAGGCGTCGATACGTTGAACCCAATTTTCGATGAATCGGCCACACATTTCGACGGAAACGGCCGCTATCTCTCGTTCAATATTGGCTCTGAGCTCCTCTAACGACGCCGGCTTGTTGGCATAGACTAATGATTTAACGTAGCCCCATAAAAAAGTCTAGAGGTGTTAAATCACACGATCTAGGCGGCCAATCGACAGGACCATTTCTGGATATAATACGTTCATCGAATTTAGATTTCAATAAGTCGATTGTTAGACCTGCTATGTGGCATGTCGCACCATCTTGTTGAAACCACATATGAGCCGTTTATTGTGAAAGTGGGGCAAGTCCACATTTTGTTGAAACGAGAAAATGAAGGAATAGAGAAACAATAAATGCAAAAATATACGGAATTTTGAATTTTCTTTTTTTTGAACAAGTATTAGGGATTTTTATTTTTTTTATTTTGACTATAAATTGTTCACCGTTAGAAAGATAAGACTTTTATTTGTCTATTGTTATCATTAACTTAAATTTTTTGAAAAATGGACTTGCACCACTTTCAAAATTAACGGCTCATATCATTAATGTCTAGCTCATGCAATTTACCAAAGAAATAATGTTGCAACATATCTCTGTAGCGATCTCCATTGACTATAACATGACGGTCATTTTCATCAACGAAAAAAATGGTCCAATGACACCACCAGCATGAAAACCACACTATAATATTAAAAATCTGAAGTAATACATTTGTGTACTTCTTCCAAAAGCAAATTTTCATTTATATATATCACACTACCTACAAATTTTCATACATTAATTCACAAGCAATTTAGATTGTTTTTGCAAGAAAGAGGTAGTAAATAAGTCACCTCGCTAGGATACTTCTTTGGAGGGAATACAAAGGAGGAACATTTGGATAATGTGAATAAAATCTTCAGTAAATTAAAAAATGCCAATCTTCGAGTTAACTTCGACAAAACAGACTTCCTAAAAGAAGAGACGGAATTTCTAGGATATGTCATAAACAATTCAAGCATAAGGGCTGATCCAAAGAAAAGAAGGTAGCAGCAATTAGGAAACTCAAACCACCAGAGAACTTAAAATAATTGAAAGGATTCCTCGGATTAACCTCATACTACCGACGCGACGGTTCGTCAAGGATTTCGTAAAAATTGCGAAACCCCTCACAAATCTCACGAGAGGAGAAAATGCTCAAATAAAAGACAGTAATTCAAAGAAAATAAAAATCGAACTATGCAACGAAGAACTAAAAGCTTTCGAACAGCTGAAAGAACTATTGTCTTCATCGGATTTACTTGTATTTCCGGATTTCAACAGACCCTTCACATTAACAACGGATGCATCGAATGCTAGCTTAGGAGCAGACCTACCCCAAGGCGAAATCGGCAAAGATCGTCCAATCACATACGTATCAAGGGCCTTAAATACACCAGAAAAAAATTATGAAACAAACGAGAAGGAAATGTTTGCAATATTCTGCGGGCCTTGGACAATCTCAGAAACTATCTTTACGGGACGAAAAAGATTAAGATATTCATCAATCATCAACCGCTGACATTTGCCTTGAGTAACCGAAGCAATAACAGTAAATTGAAGAGATGAAAAGTTCATATTGAGGAGTTTAATTATGAACTAGTGCATAAACCGGGCATCGCTAACAAGGTTGCAGATGCTTTGTCGAGACTAAAATTGGAAGTGAACACTCTTTCATCATCAAGTAGTGATATAGTACAGCGCAGGAGAAGATGGAACTCAGCTCATCCAACACTGCGTATCGCCAATTAACGTTTTTAAAACTCAGATAATATTCACGAGAAGCGATGATATGCACATCTACGAAGAACCTCACAATAACTACCATAGGCACTACATCGCATTACCTAACATAAACAAGGATATATTAAGGACAATTTTGAAGAAAAAATTACACCCCTACACTACTAAATGGCATAAAAATCCGGTAGGAATATATCCAAATACTTCAGGAAGTCTACCAACAAGACTTCGCTAACTACAATGAAGTAACTATCTTCGCTAACTATCGATGAAGAACACAAAAGAGCTCATCGTAATTGGAAAGAAAATAAGGAGCAGATTCTCGAAAAATACTACTTTCCCCAGATGGCAAGTTTAATAAAAAAAGTACACAAACGAATGCGAAACTCGCAACGAGAACAAATACGATCGACATCCAAACAAGCCTCAACTAAAAGAAACACCAATACCGACGTAAAAATCAGAAATAGTACACATCGATATTATGGACATAAAAAACGAAAAGTTTATCACTTGTGTTGATAAATTTTCCAAATTTGCAATTTTTCATATTAAGGGTCAATCGGTTCTAAACTTTCGAGACAAGATAATTAATATACTACACTATTTCATGGCACCGAAAATGTAAGTGATGGATAACGGACCAAGCTTTGTAAGTCCCATCATAAAAAATTACAAAAAAACACTCGGGATAAAGGTATTCTTAACACCAACAAATAAAAGCGAAGCAAACGGCACAGGCCGCCTCGATGGCACAGTTGTTGGCATGCTTGCTTTAAGCTCCGGAGGCCCCGGGTTCGATTCCCGGCGGGTGATGAAAACATCACGGCTGGTTAATGTAAGGATCAATGAATAAATCACTCATTATCCGTTGAAAAAAAATGATTACGAAACTTCACCATGAAGCGGCCAAATTCCTCTATGGGATGTAGCGCCAGCGAAAAAAAAACGGCACAGTTGAAAGAGTTCATTCAACCATCATCGAAATACTGAAATGTCTCCAATCCGAATACAAAGATTTCACGATAATGGAACTGGTTAACACTAGATATACCAACCGGTCAAAATGACCGGTTGTATATTTATTGAAATAATTTTTTTTTTTTATTATGTAAGTATTGTTTTGGAAATTCAAAATGACTTTTAATATGAAAACACAGCAATTATAGTAGTAATAGTTACATAAAAATAAAAAAAAATAAGTTTAATCAAAGTATACCGGTCATTTTGACCGGTTGGTATATCTGTGTTAACATCGCAGTGAATGTGAATTTTACTCTGGTTATTCCCCAACATACCGGCCCAGTGACGAAGCTAAGATACCGGGCCTAATCGACTTTTATGTAGCAAGAGGTTTATCTCAGAACTATATTCACATTGAAAACAGCAATTCTCTAGTATCAGATCACTCACCGGTTATCGTGACAGTCAGTGAAACTGTAATTCAAAGGGAAAGTGCACCTAGATTAACAAATTGAAAAATAAACTGGGATCTCTTTCGTGAAATAATGGAGGACAAAATCAATCTCCAGGTACCGATAAGAAATTCTTGACAGTTGGAAGACGAATTGGAACACAATGAAATAATTCACTATGCTGCATTGGCAAGCACTCCCATTTTGCAAAATAAGAAGACGCTTAACATATCCTACCCAATGGAAGTTAGAGAGTTGGTAAGAGAAAAACGACGAGCTCGTAAAACCTGGCAAATTAATCGAACACCGGAGAACAAAACAATTCTTAACAATTTATGTAACAGTCTCAAATCCTTTCTTAAAGAAGTTAAAAATGAATCAATCAACAGATATCTAGTTAGCCTAACTGATGAAAAAAATTCTGATTACTCACTGTAGATGGCAACAAAGGAACTCAAAAGACCCAAAATGCAAGTGCCTCCATTAAAAAGGATGCTGGGACCTGGGCAAGAGGTCACAAAGAGAAGGCTAATCTGCTTGCGGAGTATCTCCACGAAACCTCCCAACTACTACAAAGACAAACTGCCAATGAAAATATAATATCAATTCACAAGCTAGATGAGCTTGAAATACGGCCAGTAACTCTCAAAAAATTAACAGAAGAAGCGAAAAGTAACATGAATGTTAAAAATGCCCCAGGGTATGACTTAATTACTTGCCAAATTATCAAAGCTCTACCAGACAAAAGATTTCGTAAGATAATACACATAATCAATGAGACCCTTCGGTTAAAATATGTTCCGCATCAATGGAAAGTAGCAGAAGTAATCATGATACCAAAACCTGATAAACCACCTAACGATAAAAAATCATACAGGCCAATTTTTCTGCTGCCAATTACATATGTTAAAACTCTTTGAAAAATTATTACTAAAGGGACTTAAACCAATAATTGAGGACCGACAACTAATTCTTCCACATCAATCTGGATTTAGAGAAAAGCATTCTACAATTGAACAGGTCCATAGAATCACCAACATAATTGAAAGAACGTTAGAACGTAAAAAAGTATGCTCAATTATATTCCTAGACGTAGCGCAAACATTCGATAAAGTCTGGCACAGTGGTCTGGAATACAAGCTGCATAGAGATCTACCGAGACAATTCTATGCAATACTAAGATCTTATTTATCCAATAGACACTTTCGAGTGAAATATGAGGATGAATACTCTGAGGCTACACGAATTAAAAAAGGCTGAATTAAAAAAGGTTGAATTAAAAATGGTGATTTTGTATGAATTTGTATGAACACCTGTTACCTTTTTTAATTCATTTTTTTCTGAAATAAAAATGGTATTCCTTTTTCATACAAAATTCGCCTTTTTTATTTCATTAATGAACACCTTTTTTAATTCAGCCTTTTTTAATTCGTGTAGCCATACTCTGAGCTAAAGAAAATCTCTGCCGGTGTCCCGCAGAGGAGTGTCTTAGGACCTATCCTGTATTTAATATATACAAGGGACATACCAACCACAAATGAAGGAACCGTAGCCACCTTTGCAGAAGACACAGCAATTATGGCAGTTGGAAGTAATGTCGCTGATGCAACGAGCAAACTCCAGAGGATGACCAATGCGATTTGTAACTAGACAAAGCGTTGGCAAATCAAACTTAATGAGACAAAATCCACGCATATTAACTTTACTTATCAAAAGGCAATTACCACCTACCTATAGAAATTAACACGCGACTCGTGCCATATGCAAATACAGCTATACCTTGGCATGACCCTCGATACCCGTATATTCGCCATAGATAACCCTGCCGTTGAAAGAAGACTCCAAAAAACGAGGCCACTTGACCTAGTGAACTTACCAAACTAAAATAAGTTTAATTAGTTATGGGACTAACCAGTGGGTTACACCCCAACAAACGTGAATTTTACTAGAAATATAAAAATTTGTATTTGAAGGAAAAATTGCTAGATGAGCGCAGTCTCAGTCGTAATAAAATGATTTGTTAAGAAAAAACATCGCAGTGGACAGGTATAATAACGCGACACACTCGGTTATCGGGGAAAAGCCGTGCGACATATTCCTCGGAAGAATACAACGCATTAATTACCAAAACTTGTTATAGACTACAAAGAAAAAGTAAACGAGGACCTTCTAGAACAGATAAAAAACAGCCAAAACCTTAAATTACAAAGGGAGAACGTGAAAAAGTGAGTCGAAATCATACCAAGTGGGAAATAATATTCACCGCCATAAAACAAATCCAAAGCAAAAATACACCTAAATTCAGAAAGGAAACTATAGCAAAAGGCAATAAAGTTACAGTGACCACCAAACACATATTAAAAACGTACCTATTTACCTAAGTAAAACTTATTTCTTTCCAGCCTGAGCATATGGACTACGCCACTACGTTGACGTCCTTAAACATCTATCACTATGACACCACAATAATTTCTATAAGAGAAAATAATCCACCAAATTCACCTTAGCTGTTATGAAGATATTGGCTGTGTTCCATTGGCCTGAGTAAACTACTCACAAGTACTTGTATCTACTCGCAACTACTCATGCTCAAACGATGGTGTAGTTGAGAAGTATAGTTACGCACAAAATTTACGGCAGAAGGATTTTAGTTTAAAAAATTCTAATAGATGACTAAATACCCATTTTGTTTGCGTGGAATATCATTTTTTTAACCCTAATCAACCAAGGTGTGCCGCCTTTTGGCTCATTTGATAATTGCATCGATTTTCAAAATAATGTTAATTTAGTTATAAACTTGTATGCATTTTATTTTGAAACATTTGCATACAACGTACTTGGCATTCTTTGCAAAAAATTATTAAGTTATTTGATTAAAATTTGAATTTACTTACAACAAAAATATGCTGGTTGGATTAGGGTTAAAAAAAAAAAATATGTTTATGTTTGTGATTGACACTAGGTAACCTGCCACCTATCAGAATTTTGGTGAACGTTTATTGTAAGACACAATTTTTTATCGCTGTCAAATCTTATTTAAAATTAAAGAATAAAAAAATATTTAAATATTTTTATTAAAGAATATTTTCTTCAAACTTGATGACAATTGTTCTGAAGAATCAGCTGTCACATTTTGTCTTATAAATCACATTCCAAAATATAATCAAAGATGGCACTGAAATTACTTTACATAGTGTTGTCGTATAATATACGTTCGAAAATATAATCAGAGATGGCACTGAAATCACTTTAGCTAGTGTCAATACGTCACGGCAATTTTTAAATAGCAAAAATATTTTAATTATTTTGATGTTTAATGTTTTATTACTTATAATTATTAATTATTATTAATGGAACAACTTGTTTTTTATCAAAATCTACCAGCTTTATTTAAATTGTGGTTATGTTTTACTACTATCACGAAAATTCGCGTTCAATTGGACATCTATTCACAAGTACTTGCAAGTAGCAAATTGTTTCCAATGGAACACTACAATTGTAGCGACTATATATACTAAACCTATTTAAATATATTATATTTATACCATATACTATTACATAGGAATAATGTTATCCTATAATTTGAATTTGTATTATTATTATTTTATTTCCTATGTCATTATTATTATCATATATAAAAAAAAAAACTACGCCTCTGACAATTAATCAACTTAAACAAAAAACCCTACGCCACTGATTAGTACAAAATCGTATAGACCATGTTTTCCGAAAGAGGCAGCACGATCGTTGAAAAAGTACAGAGCGTTTTCCAAGAGAGGCAGCACGATTGTTGAAAAAGTACAGTGCGTTTTCCGAAAGAGGCAGCACGGTTAAAAAATAAGTACAGAACGTTTGCCACTAGATGTCACGGCACAATTTCTGACGTTTTTCAAAAGGGGATAGTCAAAATCAATTTAATTAGGGTACGTCCTTTAATGATATCACGAAATTTTTAACAATTTTTAACCCCTCCTCCCCCCTATGTTACAGTTCGTCACATTTTTACGTCTTTTTCCAGGAATACCCCTCCCCCCTCTGTCAAAAAAGGTCACAAAACTTGAACCCCCCACCCCCCGCAAAAAGCTTGATATCATTAAAGGACGTCCCGCGTGTCATCATTAAAGAACGTCCCCTTATCACGTATTAATAATAATCACTTTTATAACACGAAAATATTTTTGTTTATGTTTACAAAATGAACAAATAAAAATGTCATACAATTTTTGACAGGAAATATTTAGTGACACCTAAAAAAGTTGCTTAAAGATAGCTCTTGCCGTTGTTGAAAATTTGACATTTAAACATGATCTATTGGGAGAGGGGAAGATGAAATTTTGTTTAACCCTTAGCGGCCACACTTCGCTCCCGTAACATAGCGGCCACACTGGGGTGATTTTTCACCCCAGTCAAAAAATCGGTCTAGAAAGACAAATTTAAAATATTGAGACTCCAAAAAATTCATGGACATTCTGAAACATGTTTTTCAATTTCTAATATGGTTTACAAGAGCCAATATCAAGATAATTTGACAAAAAAAGTTATATATGCTCAGTCAGGAAAAATTACGTTTTTCAGAAAAAAAATATTACTATTGAAAAATCATTATTCCTTCCGAAATTCATCGTTTATAGCGCTACAAATACTTTTTCCTGCCTTCTATGTACCGTGCAAGTAACCTACATTCCTCGACAACCGATATATGGCAAGACAAGTATGGTTTTCGTAGTTTTTGATAACTTAAATTAAGGTGATTTGGCCTGGGGTACATATTCACCCCTTGTGGCCGCTAAGGGTTAAAAACTACAACGGATACACGTAAAATAAAAACGGGGAAAAAGAGTACAGAAAAAACGGATGTGTAGTTAGTCGTCGTGGCGCAGAAAATAAAGAAAATAAATGTAATATTAAAATTTGCTTAAACTAAAATAAATAGAAGTCATAAATAAATATGAAGAGTTGATCTGTGTATTTAATTTCGGTATTAAAGTTTATTATGAACTAGTGGTAAAAGAAATCACAAGATATTAAGTCCACGGTCACAATATCCTGTCCAGAATACAATCAGAAATAATAGACATCAGCCCTGCTAGCATCTTTAAACCGCAGTTAGTATACCAGATTAACGAACTAAATAACTACTAGGAGAACTTAAGAATCATAAAGAAAAAAACAAGCGTTCGATCAATTGGATTGGCTCAGCATGGAAATGGATTGCTGGTTCACCAGATGAAACCGACTGGGATACCATACTCAACAGACAGAATAGTATAGTAGAAAACAACAACGAGCAATATAAAATAAACACAGCCATTACCCAAAAGATTCAACAAATCCTCAAACAGCACAATGAAATCCAGCTCCACCTAGATGAAAATAGAGATGAAGTAGTCCAACAAACAATGTTGAACCGCCTTCAGTTAATAAAAGAGAAAGTAAAGGAAATAGCACGAGCAGCACAACTGGCCAATGGAGGCATAATTAATTCAAATCTATTGGATAGGGAAGAAATCAGACGATTAGTGAGCGCAATAGAAACTCTATGAAGCATGAACGAGAATGTGGATGTCTAAGTGTTTTTAGACTTTTTAGTAAAACCAAATGGACTGAAATGTATGCCAAAGCAAAATTATATCTGCTGAATGACTTAGTTGAGAATGTTGATAATAGATGGTGATGAGGAATTTATCGGTGTTGTGTTAAATCATAAAGTAATATAAGTATAAGAGGGAGTAAGGATATAACTGCCGCTTAAAATAATCGGTGGCAAAACATTCAAAATCGATGATCGTGGCGTGACGTATTACTATACTACCAAGACCAACTACCATACATTTAAATTGTACAATATAAATTTGAATTTGCGTATATGTATACTAGGGTGGCAGCAAAAACCGAAAAATGAGCTACCTCGGGAGCCTTTTGTTTTTTTGTTTCATTATTATGTTGAAATAACCCCTTTAAAAAATTAGCCAAATCCGATGAAGTTTAGAGGTGCCGCCCGACGGATTTCTGATTTTCCGTCCAATTTTGGACATTGTGCTGGTTTATACTCTATAACTTGAAAACTAAGATAGGTAGAACAATAATCTATATGACGCGGGAAATCTTATGAAATTTCCAATAATATAATGTATATTACTATTATTTTTATTTCTAATAATATGTATGTATTTAAACGAACATTACAGTGTGAATTTTCAAATTTGCTGAACAAAATTACAGCAAAAATCGTAGCAGATCACCTGGAAAATGGTCGAAACGTAAAAAGAGCAACCTAGTCTTAAGCCAAATTGAATTACAAAACTTTTTTGTTTTAATATTTTTTTTTGGTTTTCTAACAAATTTTTGAGAAAGCCGCAAAATCATAATTTCAAAACTAAGTGTAAAAATCGAAATTCCGCTATCTAGTTTTTCATGCAATCAATTTCTTTGTTTCAATGCGTTTTTTTTTACTTTGTTTGAAATCGAAATGGTTTCCATCATTAAAATTAATCTAATTAAAATTTGATAAATTTAGTTTTTATTTTAATCGCTTCCTTATTAAACATTGTAAAGTCACCTCCATATCAATTTGCACGGTCCAGCGTTAGAATATTTGTATAACAGCCAGTAATGGAAAACGTTACGTTTCACACACTACATAACGTTATGTGTAACGTTACCATAACGTTGTGTAACGTTACACATTTTTAATATTTTTGTGTAGCCGACGAATTATATAACGTTTTGACACAAAAACGTTATGACATGAAAAAATAAAAATAAATAAATTTAAAAAAAATTATAATAAATTATTATAATTAATAACATAACGTTATATGTGACTGTAAGTGTAACGTTACACAAATAACTTTTCCATCACTGATAACAGCAGAATATTTTATCAAGATTTGAATTATACACTTGTTATTTCTCTGTGGAACTTCGACGCAAAATGGTAAATTTTCTGGTTATACTTAAATGGAGAAACTTTAAAAGTTTAATAAAATTTGTTGACCTAGCTTTTACACCAAATAAACTTTTTATTTGATAAGCATTTTTAATTTTTACTATTCAGAAATCATATTTAAGCTACTTATAAAATATATCTAGAATTTTTTTTTGAAAACTTTGATCTAAATCAAACCATATAAAATTAACAAAAATTAAAATCCATGGAATTTGAGAATTTTGCTTCGAGTTTATTTTACTTCAATAACTTCGATAAAGAATTAACTAGGTAATCGAACAAAAAAGTTTATTAAACAAGCAACATTTTAAATTTTTTTTTATTGTGACGTTTGGCGGTCGTTAAACTAGTTTTAACCTTAAAATTTGTTAGAAAAAAAAATTTTAATACGAAAAAGTTTTGTAATTAAATTTACCTTACGTTTATGGTATTCTTTTTATTTTTCAATCATTTTCCGATGATCGGCTACGATTTTTGGCGCAATTTCGCTCAGTGATTTTGAAAATTCACGTTTTAATGTTGGTTTAAATACATGTTAATAAAAATAAATATAATAATAATATACGTTAAATTATCACAAATTTCAAAAACTTTGCAGCGCCGAATAGATTATTTTTCTGTCTCTTTTAGTTTCCCAATTATGGAGTATAAAGGAACGCCATGTTCAAAATTGGACGAAAAATGAGAAAACGGCGGGCGGCACCTCTAAACATCATCCGATTGAGCTAATTTTTTGTATGGATTATTTTAACATAATAATGAACCAAAAAAACAAAAGGCTCCCGATCTAGCACAATGTTGAGTTTTTCCATGCAAAATATTGTCACCCTAATGTATACTATATAATATAGAAACTAGAATGAAGAAGAACAATTTTATTTAACAATTTTATTATTTGGCAAAATAAAATTTCTTATACGAATTGCGATATGCGAGAATCCCTTTTCATAATACGCACAAACGAAGCGAATCGCATCCGCAAAATCGCAAAAAATTCGATCCATTTCATTATAGGGCCCCATGAAATCAGATGCTGATACCTGGCGAAACCTAACAACCACATATCAATTAATCAAAATCATGACACTTTTCTGACTGAAGTCATACTGCAGTATTCGTCGTGGTAAAAATTATTGATTTTCAACAAATACTCCTAGCGAATTGAAAGGGCGGGAATTGCCATTATATAAGCAAGCTCAAAATCATGCATTTACGGAGAAGGCCCATCAATTAAAAGCTGGGCGAACCTATCGTCTAAGAGCAAAATTGCATCACTGCATCAATTTTCTTATTCGAGTCGGAGTTAGATTGCAAAATGTCAATATTCCATATAATAACAAGCATCCTGTTATTTTACTAGATGATCATCACGTAAGTTGATCAACGCCGATGTAAGTATACCAATACAGGTTACATGGTGGCGTATCGTTGATGGTGTTTCTTAGGAGGTCGAAATCATGTGAAGACACAACGACCAAATAAATAGTCATCTATCAACCAACACATTATACCACCTGGAAATTAATTTGTCCAACAGCCAGTCATATGGGAGGTCTCTACGAAGCCGGAGTCAAATCAACGAAAACTCACGCAGATGCATCGGGCAGACAATACTTACCTATGAAGAGTAGAAGCCAAGCAGATATGCATGTTATGTCAAGTAGAAGTAGTATTGAACTCAAGGCATCCGAGTAGTCAATCAGATGACATCGATGATTTAAACTATTTATCACCAGGTCATTTTTTAATTGGGGAACCATTGCTGATCATTCCTGAGCCAAACTTAGAATAAATTCAGACAAGCAGATTAAGTAAATGGAAAATTTTTCAGCAAACAACCCAGAGGTTCTGAGGAATATTTAAACAAGATTACCTTAATACATTACTACAGCGGCACAAATGGCAGTAAGAAGCATGAACTTTCGAGAAGATATGAAATCCTATCTGCTAGAAATATTTATCAAATCTTGTTTTATTTTAATCAATTTTGAAATAAACAAATTTTTAAAATTTAAAATATTTATTAAAAATGGAAAATATTTCTTGATTAAGATTTTTTGGTTTTATATTTTCACTGGTCATAATTGGTTCTAGATATAGAGTTGTCTTTCTTCGGAATGTGGCAATTATGAATCCATTAAACCAGATGAAAATATATTAAATATATTGTTTTTTTTTTTATAAAGTGCACAATATTATTTAAATATTTTTATTATTAATAAATCAATAAAATTTATGTAAATACATAAGTATATTGAATTTTTTGTTTAAAATATAATTCGGGTTAAATCTCTTTTTATAAAAGAGGTTTCTTGTTTATCATAAAGTTAAAACCAAATTATTCTCTTAAAAAATATACAAAGTTATGTTTATTAATAAAAGAATAGAGAACTGCCGTGCTAAACATATTTTACGTAACTTTCATCATTTTACTCAAATTGTGTTATTTTATTGCCAATCGAAAACTACAATATTAACTATGCCAATCGAAAACTATTACCTAATAATGCCCCGTATTCCGGCATCATAAAATCCATGTTACCGACCAAACGGCGCAGTGGTTAAAGCTACGGCGGTTGGATCGGGAGGTACCGGGTTCGAATCCCTATAGGGGCGGGATGCAAAAGGGATTTTTCATCATCTGATTACGATCGGTGATGACGATGAACACATCTATGACCCCCTGTTGAGAGTGCGGAATCCATGGGCCGACCCACCTTTCATGTCAGTACTATAGGCTGGCATGAAGCAATGCAATGTGCAGGTGGTTTAAACAAAAAAGCGGGTCTATAGCCGTACGTCCTCGAGTTGGCTGGCAACGGCGTAAGGTAGGACGTCAAAAGGGAACTGCGAAAGAGTTGGGAATGCCTAGAGCCCCAGAAAAAGATTGCAGAGATTGAGACGAAAAAAAAAAAAAAAAAAAAAATCCATGTTGTTATTTTATTTCCCCGCTTCCTATTTGAATTTGTATTGAAAAAACAAAAATAACATAACATAACATAAAATTTTAAATCCCAGAATACGGCCTAATATTAATGTTTTAATACCCCTATTGCGGTTCTCACCTCACCGAGAAATACTGCAAATGTGACTTGATTTATACATATGTTTTTCGGTGAGTGAGAACCATAATAGGGGTATAACACTTAAACCGCTGGCATTGTATTTATGCAATGTTTTTTAATAATCGCTAAACGCCGGCATTGAATTTTTGACACTTTACAAGTTTGATATTCGGTAATTGCAAAATTCGATAAATCCAAATAAAAAAAAAATCTTAACTTTTAATTCTCAACAATATTATTAATGTGCAAAACAAAAAATTGGAATTATCAAAAGTTAAGAATTTTTTGTGACTGGCATTTCGCTCGATAGATGCAACAAATTTGCATACTGTAGTTAGTTATAGAGATAAAGACTATAGAGCTGAAATAAACAAACATCAAGCGTACAAAATTCTGTGCGAAAAAGATTAAAATAGTTTAAGAGCCGTATTTAGAATTTTATTCAATGCATTGAATTGAAGTGGGGTTGCTTAAAATAAAACAATTAAAGTTAAAAAATGTTTTTATTTTAGTTGCAAATGCACGGATAATTATTATTTAGTTCAATTTTTTAATAAAATTAATTTTATTGTTAAACATAACTTTTCTAAAAACGCGTCATTATTTTACACTTTTAGTGTGGACCTGGTAAAAATAGTTGTAAACAAATCGTAAGATTCCTAAGCCTCCCAACAACAACAGTTTGTTTTTTTTTTATATTTATGTAATAAATTTAAATTAAGTAAGAGCACTTTTTATATCTCAAATTTGTTATCAATCTGAAACCTTTAAGAATCTAAAGTTAGGTGGGTTTTTCTTTGAGAGCAATTATTAAATTTCACAAAAAATACCAGCGGTTTACCTTTCGCTGTAAATTAAAAATCCGGCGGTTTAAGTGTTAATAAGTTTAATGAAAACGAAATTGTTAAAGACGTAAAAACATAATTTTCATAATGATTGAAAAAATTAGTATGAAACAACGACTTATATACGCTATTTTAAATATAAGTCAAATTTGTTTAATTTTATTTGTAATTATTAATACGATTGAAGCATAACTTAAGTACTTGATTTAAAGCAGTTTAACTTTTTTCCTTTAGTTTAATTTACTTCAAGTGATAGTTATCACTCCAAACGATAAACGTCACTTCAATCGACTAAGAGAATACCAAAATTGAAGTGATGTGATAGTTATCACATCACATGAAGTGATGCGACTATGGGAATAAGGGTGTCGAAAGCAGCCTTTACACGATCAAAATTAATGTCATTACCTTTAACTTCGTTACCACCAAAACGTTTTATGTCAATACTCCCTTCATTATTTTTAAATATGCACAATCACTTTAAAGTCATGCACAATCACTTTAAAGATAATATTATCGGTAATGACATAAAAATTGACCGCGTAAAGGGCACTGAATAGAAACTAAGCATAAATACCTTAAAATTGTATATAAATAAAGGAGAAAATGCATCCTATTTAAAAATTAAATATAAGTACCTAGATCGCTTATGTAAATTTAAATGACTTAAATGACCAAATAAGTCATTTTTGGTTAGTATGTCCAGCCGATTTTTTTATTGGCTTGGACGTAAAATCGTTTTTTTCTGTAAAACATTTGTAGTTTATTATTTCATTGCAAATTGATAATATGTATATAGTGAATCAATTAATAAGAATAAATATACATACTTATGTATCTTCATATTTTAATTAGTGTTTTATGTTGATACTATTCCCAAAATAGTTTCGAAACTTTAATTTCCATTTTCACAAAATGCATTTTCTGTAGTTTGTAAAACATGTTTAGAAAGACATTGTAGTTTTTATTGTTTCAAAAATTTGAATTTTTTTTTTTATATCATTTTTAATTAATTTTCATTTTGCTTTTCCGTTGTATCACACTAAAAGTAAAAAAAATTGTTTCTTATCGATCGACTATTTTATAGAACAATATAGTGAGACAAAATAATTGCGTATTTTTTACGTATTTTATCAAACCCATGTAAAAATTTTATTAAAGATTTATTTGATTTTAAAAATAAATTTTATCTTAAACAAACAAGAACTTTTTTAGAATTAAATTTTAATTTGACTGTAATTATTTTAAAATGGTCTTATATTTTTTTATAGTTTTTAATAAAGATTAATAAAAAATTTGTACTCGTTTTGTCGTTATTTTGTTTAGTTTAAAAATAATAAGAATTAAAATTTTAAAAATCTAGAAGTATAAAAAAATGTTTAGGCACAAAAAAGATTACTATTTTTATACTTAAAATTTATTTGTTCATTTGTTTTTAAATGGGAACAATATAAAGTAATTGAGTAATTTTTAATAGTAATTTTATATATTTAAATATAAAAAATGATATGGCATTATTTTTTTTGTTTTTGTTTATTTTATGTACATTTACAAAATGAATTGTGTTCATATAAAGTTATTTCTTTAATTTAACTTATTATTAGTCATATGTATCAAATACTTATATTTATCGACTTATAAGGGGCCATAATTATACACTAAAACATAAAATTAACTGGCACTTGGATTATTGTTCCATTAATTAATTATTTAACAAATTAAAATCTAATATATAAATCTACTATACATTTTAAAAATATAATAAATTCCTGAAAATTATATAATATATTTGTAATATGTGACTGAGACAGGGTTTGCGAGATTCGATGAAATAGTTATAATACATTTACACACAAAAATATTTTTAATTAAATTAAATTAAAAAAAGAAAATCTCAGTTGAACATAGGAAGGACCAAACAAACAGTTTAATCGAACTTTATCTTGATAAAATAGAAATTAAAAAAAACAAGTAGGTAGTTTAATAAAAGAAAGTACGAATAAAATTATTATAACATATTATATGAAAAAAATCAGATAAAAAAATAAAATAAAATGTTAACACTAAATTAATACTCATCTAGTATTAAATCTAACTATTTATAATATACGCTACGTTAGTTTTCTTAATATTTTTTTTTAATTTGAAATTAAAATAATTTGCGTGAAAATTGCTGTTTATCTAAACAAATATCAATGATGAAATCATTTTTCGGACATCTTCATTACTCTCTTGTGCTACGGCTTCTGTGGATTTCATTTCATCAATTATTTTTTTCAATATTGTTTCGTCCACATCACATGGTTTGATTTGTGAAACTTCTTGGTGTCTAGGAAAATAATTAAACAAAAAAACTGTAGATTAATATAAAATGTTGATTGTAAGCTAACAAAGAACAATTAAGAGATGTTTTAGTGTTAATATTGTAACAATTTTTTTTTTATCAGTAAAACAGTGGGTAAATTTTGATCAGTAAAACAGTGGGATTATCAACTCCTTTGTTTAAATGTTGGAAAAACAAAAATTGATTATTTTCATTCTAAAGTCTACACCGGCATGCATTGCTTCACAACACTTCCTCGTTTCTTACCTCTTTGCCTACAAACTTTGTGGGAGGGGTAATGTCTGTTTGCGTCGATTTCAATAAAAAAATTTGTGGTGGACAAATTGCAACTCATAAACATAAACAAAAAAATCAACAGAAATATGTAGTTAAAATTTTGTTCATCATCAGCTTACTACTCACAATAAAATATTCTAATACCGTGTTTCCATCGTCAATATTATAATAGCAAAATAGTATAATAATATTATACTATTATTCCTTATCGGGTTTCCGTCATTTGGTGTGAAGTTAAAAGCGTTTTAAATTATTGTGTTTGAACTTGGATGCAATTCATTATTTTGCTGGCGAAAAATGATTAAAACCTATATATTTTACTCATATGTATTTATAATTACTTGAAGAAATCTTAAACACACACAGTACGACCGCAGGCTACAAAAATTAATTTGAATAATAATTCAAACAAACCTATACACTCCCATGTTTGCACTGTTAAAATTCCAATTTGCTACGGCTACCTATTATATTTTTGATAGCTAGTATAATGAAATATTATAATAAACTATTATACTATCAACTTCGAGTTTCCATCGTCATAGTATAATAGTATAATCAAGGGTGGGCAGTAATTTATTACATGTAATTTAATTACGTAATTAAATTACATTTTTTTTATTTTGTAATTTGTAATTGTTATTTAAATTACTTTATTTCATTGTAATGGTATTTGTTATTTCAATTACTTTTTTCCCGGAATTTTGTAAAGTATTTCAATTACATATAAGCAAAATTATTTTAATTAACAATTACATATTATGTAAAAATTTTCTAAATTTTATTCTTTCATAATTTTTCCTTGTAAAATCCATACGAACGTGCTTATTGATTTTGTTTACCAATGTGTTTATTGGATTCTTTATGTCATTGCAAAATATTGATTGCCGGGACATATTATTGAAATTAATCATGCATTCCGTTACCAGCTTACAACCATTATTTAAATTGAGTTGGCTTCCAGAAAATTTACCAGAAATAGACGACATAAAAATTAAAATACAAAAATTATACCATCTAGAAATGCAGGCTCTAAATAATGAACAATTAAGCTCGGGAGCAAATGAATCTAGTGGTGCCGATGATGGAGAGAATTCATACATTCTAAGTTCAAATTTAGGCTCTTCTAAGAGTCAACCGAAATCAGAATCAGAACTTCAATTAATACAAATTTTGGCTGATAAAAACAAACAACTATCCATTTTAAATGGGTATGTTTTGGTTAAGACTTTCATTAAATTCAACTCAAGTTCTTGCTCATCGGGCCCAGTTGAAAAGCTATTTTCATTGGCGAGGTTTAGTCTTTCTCCCACAAAAGGAACATTGTCTGATGACAATTTTGAAAAATTAATGTTTTTAAAGGGAAATGAGAGTTTTTTTCTTAATTAATGTATGTATACTAGCTATTTCTGTAGCTAAAAATAACTTTGAATTTGAATTTTGAGCACCTGTAAAGTGAAATTTTTGATTTGTAAACATTTTTTAATGGCTACGGACCTTTTCGTGTCTATGCATGGTACTAGTGGACCGCCACCTAAACCTAAACATTTTTTATAAATACAATAAATAACCCTAAAAACACATCAAATAGTTTTTAAAAATTTTGAAATTTGAATAAAATGTATTTTAATTTGTAATTATTGTGGTAATTAAATTACAATTTTTTAGTTTTATAAAGTAATTTATATTTTGTATTTTAATTACTGAAACGCAATGTAATTGTACTTTGTAATTGAATTACTTGAAGCAGATGTAATTTGTAATTGGTAATTGAATTACTAATATCAATGTAATTTGCCCAGCCTTGAGTATAATACTATTTTACTATTATACTATGATTAGGTATTAGGGCCGGTATTTAGAGCTGGTCACGGGCCAGTCAAAAATGTGTAGCTTGTATTTTGCTTTCCTCTATGAAAAACAAAAATATAAAACGTAAACGTCACAATTTTAACCAGTTTCATTTGAAACACCAAAACGATTAAAAAGTGAGGAAAATTTAATATTTTTTACCACACTTAAAAAATTTAATATTTTACCCGTTTGAAACACAGCCTTATACATAGATAAATAACAACAGCAAATGCCTTAGGTGTAGATTCAGTCAATAGTTTCGAGAAATTGTCTAGTGTTGTGAATCAAAAATTTAAAATAATTTAAGAAAATTAATATAATGATGGCATAGTTCTCAGGTGAGGAGTACATTGATATTCATTTTGTTTACGAATTTTGCGATGGTAATCCATCACGAGCTCGCAATGAATATAAACGCAGGTTTCCAACGAATCGCATTCCTGACGCAAGAGTATTTACAAATACTCATAAACGACTTCGAGATATCGTAACAACATGAAATACCCGAGCGGTATTTGGTTTATATTTTTCTCACCAAATTATTTGGATGCCGACGAGGAAATAATTCGTAATGTAACAGCAAATCCCTCTATGAGCATTATGTGGCTCGCTTTACAATTGACCGTCTCTCGCTACCTAATTCATCAAGTATTGCACAAGGAGAATCTTCATCCATACCATATAACACCCGTTGAAGAACTATTACCGATAGACCACAATAAAATATTGGAGTTTTGTAATTGGTTGATGGAAAGGTATTTGAACAATGATAGTTTTGTGAAACGTATTCTATGGACGGATGAATTGAAACAAAAGAAAAACTAATACAACTAATATACACAGCAGCACAACAGATAAGGGAAGAATTACCAAGAATTGAAATAACCAAAGGCATACTTAAACGAATATTAGCCTATATTCAATCACAAGGAGGACATTTTGAGCACCTTCGATAACTCCTCGACTCAAACTTTGAATTGGGGGATTGTAGGGAAGATCATGGGGAATTAAAATAAAATAAAAAAATTATAACGTTTTTTTTTTTTGAGAAAAACGCAATTTTTTTTTTTTGTTTTGTCTATTTATTTGTTGTGGCCAGCCGTCAAACTCAATTTATAAAAAAAAATATTTTTTTTTACTTTAAAGCATCATAGCTCTCAAACAGATGCAGATGCAAGATAACCACTTAAATCTTAGTCTATATATACCATTACCAGTCAAATAAGACTAAGTTGGTTGCTCTCCTATAAATATTTTGGAAGTTACAGTTTAATATTTGGTTGTATTTTTGTTCTGAACCAAATTTTTAAACACCCTGTATCTCAAAGGATATCAAAAATTTTGAAGAAAGAGGGATTTCTATAGGGATTCAAATGGGATTTCCTATCAAAGTTAGTTTGCATCGCTCATAACAGAAAACATAGCTAGCATAGCTTAGTTCAGGTATGCAGCGGTATATTTAAACTATATATATTACAAAAACTGATCTCACATCGCTTAGCTTAGGTGTGCAACGGGCCTAAAGGTCTGGAAATAATTGAAGCCACATTTGACTGGAAATGGAACTGTTAAAACATTATATCAAAATATGTATGTACAATAAAACATTAACAAATGCACATTTTGCGGCATATCTTTTAACTCCTAAGCCAAAAAAATCAGTTATTACTACAAACGAAAGAGAAAAGGCAATGAATTTTATTGAATTAAATTTTTCAATAAATTTCATAAATTTATGAAATTTATCGTAAAATTAAACCCATTCAGGGATTCACATTTTAAAAATTGTGAGCAGCTCACAAATTTTGAATGGTTGGTGTCATTATCAATGTAATCGCTTTATCCGAATATTATTTCGAATAATAATTTGGATTTGATTGGTCAGCTGCATACTGCTATATCGTCTCAGCTGGTATAGAAAGGATTTTTTTCTAAATTTGGATTAACTGCTTTAAAAAACAAACTCGGAACTAATAAGGCGGCTAAATTGGTTTTCGTTTCGCAACAATTAAGGGAGAACACCACTGTGAGATTTTCAAAAAATCGATTTTTTTTTTTTGCCTTTAAAAAATCCTTTAGACCTTCAAAAATATGATACAAATTCGTTTACAGCTAAAAAAAATTTTTTTTAGAAGGTTTTCAAGCTTTTTCCTGAGAGCTCTTATTGAGAAGTTATTGATACCAAAAACTTTAAACGCGTTTTTCTCGAAACCGTGTTTTGGAAATCTGCACGCAGCAGAACTCAATCAATTTTTGTTCAATCGACTTGAAATTTTAACTGTAGCTTCTTAAATAGATTTAAAATCGAAGTACCTGAGTTTTTCATGATTCATTAAAAATTAAAAAAGATATACGACTTTTTATACGAAAATTATGGTCGAAAAACGAAACTTTTTCTTCAAACTTGTCTCTATTTTTTTTTTCGAATTTTTTAATTTCCTCAGGTACTTCGATGCTAAAACTAATATACACCAATACCTCGATTTACGACGTTTCGAGTTGCGACGTTTGGAATTGCGACGGTACATTTGTTACTACCAAATTTCAGTTTTGCGTCGCTTAAATTATTTGTTGCATCGTTACTTAAATGTTTTCTTTCTGGAAATACGTCAAGGTTATTTAATTATGTTGCAATTTTATTTACAAGATGCATTTTTATAGAACGAATTACCGTCGCAAAGTGAGGTATGGGTGTATTTCATGAAAATATTTTATTTTTTGTTCCAGGAACAAATTTAAGACACTTCTACTGCGTGCAGTGGAACGACTACTTAGAGTTAAAATCACTTCTACTAAAGCTACTCTTGCGCCGCCATTTTGTTTTTTTTTTACATATTTTTTTGTTTACTTAAATATATGCCAAATATAGCCTAAAAGTTTTTTTTCTCTAAACTCAACTCATTCCTAAAAAAAAATACCAAACTAAGCACTTGAAAATGGTAGGTCACAGTGGTGTTCTCTCTTAATTAAAATATACAGAGAGACAGTGAAAATAGTCCACCCTTAATAAAAACAAAATTGGTGAAAAATTTCTAGAAAATCAAATAATGTAAGAAACAAAAATGAATATTTTTTAAAGTTCTTTTTGTTCTAGTTTTAATAATACAAAAAAATTATTAATTCAATATCAGTAACAACAGTAAATAACATGTTCAGGAAAATAAATTAAAAAATCATATCACAATGAAAATGGTCCATGTTATTTTACAGTTATAAAATGTATAACAAAAAAGTCCTAAGACTACTTCAGTATTTTGTTGGAAACCCTTTCTGCTTAATAACTAGTTTTACGCGGTTTGGAATAGATTCAACAAGTTTTCTGGTGTATTCGGGGCTAATTTTATCCCGCTCCTCCAATAAGAACCTTTTTTAAATCAATTTTATTGGATATATTATGTTTCCTTCACACTCCAATTTATGCCATAAATTTTCAATTATATTTAAATCAGGCGATTGTGGTGGTGTTTTGATTATTCTAGGGCAATTATACAATAGCCATTCTCGTACAATTCCAGCCGAGTGCTTGGGGTCATTATCTTGATAGAAAGGAAAAGTGTCTATAATACCCAGTTTATCAGCATTCTATTTTAAATTTTCTTTTAATATATTTAAATATTAGTATTTGTCCATGTTTCCGTCAATAAAATGAAGTTTCCCAACTCTAGCCGCCGAACACTCACCCCAAACCATCACATGACCGCCATCATGTTTAACTGCGTGGGACGCAAACCGTGTGGATTCATTTCTTGGTTTGGTTTTCGCCAATCGTTTATCCTGCCATTAGACCCAAAAAGGGTAAATTTGCCCTCATCCGTAAATATGACATGTTCCAGAACGAAAAATCTTTCATTCGATAGTTTTCGATAGTTATGGATGAACTCCAACCTAACCTTTTTAGTTTTCTCACTAACGAAGGGCTTCTTCCTGGCAATTCTACCATGTAAACCAATTTTGCGAAGGACTCTTCGAACCGTTTCAGCATTGCAATTAAATTTAGATGTTGGTCCACCACATTTCGAAGTTTCGATGCGCTTAGTCTTGAATTATTCTTCGATTTGTTCGCAATCTAACGTTCATCACGATCAGAAAACAGTTTTTTGGGGCTTAGTTTTGGCTTATTTATAATTATTTTCTCACTGACGTATCTGCCAATAATATTTTGAATTATTGTGCGAGCTTTGCTAACATTTTTCGCGATTTCTCTCTGACTTTTTCCATATTTATAATGCGTAATAATTAATTTTCGCAACTCAATTGACGTGTGGAGGTCCCATTTTGTACAACTAAACTTAACAAAAACCTATAGACAATTAATGAATTTGCATTGAAGTGCAGGAGAGCATAAAAAACAAATAAGAAGAGAACAAAACAAAATTTTGAAAACGTACCGTTATCTGAGAAAGTTCTGTTAAGTGGACTATTTTCATTGTGAGATTAAATTTTGTGTCTTTTTGTTCATTTCTTAATTGTAGTTGCTATTGCTATTAGATTCACAACATTTCTTTTTTTTTAACAGACAATTGACCTTTTTCCTTAAAAAAATTTGACAAGTAAGATCGACGATCCGTAGGTGGTCCGAACTAAAAATTAATGTTGTAGAAATATAATTAATGAATTATATTTCGGGAAACAACTTCACAATTCCGCAAAAGCATTTCTAAAGTTAAATTTAATGTAAAATTTAATTTATTTAGTTAAAACACTGAAAACAAGATTCCAATATTATGCAACACCTACAGATATTTCTGCTGATTCACTATGTTTGACAATTAAGGAAAAAGGTCTATAAGCTTTTACAAATCATGAATTCCACAAAAAGGTAACCCTCAAATTTGAAAAATGGAATCGATAGATGATAATAACAGCTATATTGTTTAGAAAAAGAAATATTTCGACATTAACATATGACAGAATTTTTCATGTCTTTGCACTTGCACAACGAGTTGCACTTGAATAAAGAATTAAAAAATTTTCGCTATAGAAAAGTTTGTATGGTGTCACACGTACGTTATCCATGTGACTTGTACGTTATTTAGTGAAAAATTGAAAAGTCAGTTAGTATTACATAGTTTATTCTAAATGAAAACACCACTAAAATGTTTTAACATAGCTCCCTCGATTTAGATAAAAAAATTGATTTTCAGGTCCAAGCCAATTCGCAAGTAATTTTATATAACGTACACAACTCAAAATCGGGAACCGTTCATAATGCCGCGTTTTAAAATGTCGCGTTTTAAAATACCGCGTTTCAAAATGCCGCGTGGTACAAAATGTCGCGTTTTAAAATGTCGCGTTTCAAAATGCCGCGAGGTACAAAATGTCGCGTAGTACAAAATGTCGCGTTTTAAAATGTCGCATTTCAAAATGCAGCGAGGTAAAAAATGTCGCGTGGTACAAAATGTCGCGTTTTAAAATGTCGCGTTTCAAAATGCCGCGTGGTACATAATGTCGCGTGGTACAAAATGTCGCGTTTCATAAAACCGCGTGGTTCAGAAAACCGCGTGGTACAAAATGACGCGTTTTAAAATGAAATGATGCGTTTTAAAATGACGCGTTTTGAAAAATCCCTTATAAATCAACACAATATGATGTGAAATAATAAATAATTTAATAAAAATTATTTGAAACAAGCAAATTGTGTTTAAACATATAGTAAAATTTTCCTTCACTGAATGGAAATTATTTATAAATGTAATTTTATGTAATTATAAAGTGGGTCTAAGAAAAAGAACGCAAATGTTGAAATTTATTAGAATATTCCTTCACTAAAATGTTAAAGTTAAGTCCTTATATATCGGAAGTTGATATCAGATACACAATTTAATCCAAATTGAACATTTTGTACGTCGCGGCATTGTGAAACGCGACATTTTAAAACGCGTCTTTTTGTACCACGCGAAATTTTGTACCTCGCGGCATTTTGAAACGC
Source organism: Tipula helvola (assembly GCA_963556165.1). Classification (NCBI taxonomy): domain Eukaryota; kingdom Metazoa; phylum Arthropoda; class Insecta; order Diptera; family Tipulidae; genus Tipula; species Tipula helvola. The sequence continues at coordinate 207,295,915 of OY744481.1, forward strand.
GACATTTTAAGACGCGACATTTTGTACCACGCGAAATTTTGTACCTCGCGGCATTTTGAAACGCGACATTTTGTACCACGCGACATTTTGTACCTCGCGGCATTTTGAAACGCGACATTTTAAGACGCGACATTTTGTACCACGCGACATTTTGTACCTCGCGGCATTTTGAAACGCGACATTTTAAGACGCGATATTTTAAAACGCGACATTTTAAAACGCGGCATTTTGACCCGGACCCCTCAAAATCAGAGTAAAAAATTTGTTACATGTACGTTATACGTATTTTGTTAAATATTTTGGTAATTAGTAATGCGATTTTTAAATATTTAATATATGTATTCTAAATGAAGAGATAAATTGGTCATTATAAATAATCATAAAGAATTGTTTTAGAAAAAGTAATTTGTTATTAAATTTTGGTAAAAACATTCGCACACTGTCACAGTACGTTATATGGAATTCGTGAAATATATTTTGTTTTGTGTATTGTTTGATTTTTGAGAAATTTTTCACGAATTATTTTTTTTATTAAGGGTGGACCATTTTCACTGTGACTCACTGTATGTATAGGTTCCTGCAGACATTAAAAATTTTAAATTTTGTTGTATAATCATAATGGAGATATTTTATTTATTTTTTATCTATCAAGGAGATATTTTATTTATTTTTTATTTGTGTTTTTTATACCAAATACATATGTATGTATAAGTTTGTAACTCGTACCATTAATAAAAAAAAGCAAATACGAAACAGTTTTTCATTCATCTGAATTAATATGTAGGTACCTTACCTTTATTTCTTACTAACCAAAAAGATGTTTAAAACAAAAAAACAGCTAACAACAAAAAAACCTGTTTTTTGTTTTTTTTTTATTTAAAACATGTTTTTTACCAACCCTGCGGTCACCTGATCTGCACCCGAATTCCGGTTCAATGATAGAAAATGGGAAATGACTTGATTTTTTATTTCGCCTACTCTAAATAAAAAGGCAACCGACTAGTTGAAATAAAAAATCAAGTCATTTCTCATTCTAATTTGTCATCGAACCGGAATTCGGGCCCTGAATTGAATCGAAAGTTGTTGGAATCAAGTAACAGTAGCTATTAATAATGAGAAACACAAAAATAAGCAGAAATTTTGGAATTGAAATTTGTCGAATTTGGAATAAGTGACCGATAAATGCCAAGGGCTGGTGGGCTCTATGGATGTGTCGATGCAGGAAATGTTCCGAAAAGAAGGCCACACGACCAATACTATTCAATAAAAATGCATGGTTTAATCATACACAAATAAAGGTGAGATATTCCACTTGACTGAATTGACTGATAGTAAAAAAAGTGGGAAAGACAAAAAGTTAGACAAAGGCAACGTTTTTTTTATTTTTTTATTTTATAGAAAAATTTTGAGGGGAAATTTTGACAGCACACAAAAACATAACCAATAATTATTTAAAAAAAATAAATATTCCTATAGATCGATAATTTGACAGCCAAAATATGTCAAATTTTTTTGAGTGTTAAGAAAACAAACAGCATTTTATATGAAGCTAACTTAAAATGTTTGAAAATAACTTAATTTTAATAAAAATAACCATACAAAAAACTCAAACGGCACAAGATTAAACCTAAAGAGTACGAATTTGCCTTCTTTTTATGTTTTAATTTTTCACACGCTTTTCACAAAAAAATTTACTTGCTTAGCTTAAAATGACATAAAATGAATACATACATTTCAATTAAATTTTTATTAAAAAATATTTAATATATGATTAAATTTTTATTAAAAAATATTTAATATATGTCTGTAATTATAGAAATAAAATTGCATCTGTGCCACTTCATACAAAAAGATATGAACAATATTTTGACGTTTATTTGTTTTCCTTAACACAAAAAATTACAATGAAGTTGTCTAGCATTCAATCTATTAATTCAGTTATTTTTGTACCTCAAAATTATCTAAAAAATTAAATATTATTAATAGTCACATCAGAATTACATTTTTTAGTATATTTTCCGTAAAAATTAAAAAAATCTCTACCAAAAAAACGTCATGGGTTTTTTTATTTTAACTTTTTTATAGCAAAATTTTAAGGAGAAACTTTGAAAAATATATTAACCATAAAATTATTAGTGTGCGGGAAATATTTCTCATCATATACTAATTTTATGCATGTGTGTTAGAGCGACTGCTATAAAATGTTCTCAATTTGATACTTTTTATTGCAGTCCCACTACACAGACACAAATATCTCTTGACTGAGAAGGGTTTTTGTTTCATTCGCCCATCTAGCAAATGTATATTTGTATCTTCCTTTAATTTTACTATCAGTCAATTCAGTCAAGTGGAATAGCACCTTTAGGCTGAAAATGAATTTTGAAATTAACTGTGCAATTATTTTGAACAGCCTACTTATAAAATAAATTTTTTTTTTTTTTTTTAACATTCCTTTTATTAATTAAATATGATTTTTTATATTTACTTGCAAGGTTATATTTATACGATGTAAATAAAAAAAAATAATTGAAAATTGATAAATAGCTTTTTAGTTAATGAAGAATTTGCAAAAAAATCTTAAGAGTGTGCTATTTCATTGAACACCACTGTATAATTTAAGGCTCAACCAGCGAAAAATTATAAACTTAAAAATTTTAACGATACTTATGTCGATTTCTTTTTGCCACTTCAAATTTTATGTACCAAAACGAACAACATGACGTTTCAACTAAAATTGACGATTTTTATGTTTGTATTGGTTAAATATAAACCGGTTTTATGTACACTTCAATTTGACGTATAAAAAATTTCATTACTCATAAACATCGTCAAACCTAATAATGGTCTAAATTCACACACTCCATATAATATAATTATATTATATTTTTATTATAATTATATTATTTATTTATATTTTTTTTGATAACACAAAATTTATACTACACAATTGACGTTTCTATAAAAATTGATGTTTCTACAAAAATTGACATTTCTTTTCCGTGTTGGCATTGGTGACAATTGATGAAAAAATGTCAATTTTTCTGTTTCGATGTGCGTGAAAAAAATGGCGATTTTTCGTGGCAAATAGTTTGCTTGTCGCTGCTTTTTTGCCATTTTTTTGATGTGTTTTTGATTTTTTTGGCAAAAAGAAAACCACATAATTTTTCTAATTTTTTTTGACATTCCAACCAGCGAACAATTATAAACTCAAGAATTTTAGTGGGACGATTGCATTATTTTTCGGCGTTTGATTTCCATAAAACTTTATTTTCCCGTCGAATGAAATAAACTTGAATATTTTAAACTATTTTATTGTGTCACAAAATAAAAAAATGTTAAATTCATAATTACGAACACAAAATTTTTAATTTTTTCCATTTACAAAAAAATCGGCAGAAACATGTTTCCAAATTAACAAATAAATTAATTCTTAACAAATAAAACATTTCCAAATGTAAAACAATCCGTTTTACCCGTGCAATCGCGCCCGCTAGTTTTGATTTTTTCCTGGATGGCTGCATTATTGATAAGGTTGATACGTTTGTGGATCTAGGTATAACATTTACGTCGAACTTATCGTTCAATAAGCACATTGACATTTGCATTTCTAAAGCGAATTCCATGCTTGGGTTTATTAAAAGGTTTTCGAGGGATTTTCAAGATCCTTATTCTATTAAAATATTATATATTTCGTTTGTGCGTTCGTTGTTGGAATATGGTGCAGCAATTTGGAATCCGTTTTATAGTAACTATTCAGACCGAATTGAAAGTGTTCAAAAGCGCTTTTTAAGATTTGCTCTGAGAAGGTTGCGCAGAGATGAGAACCTACCCGCTTTTATACTTCCACCGTATCGTGGTAGATGTAAATTAATAAATATTGAGCCGCTCTTTATCCGCAGAATCGAAATTGGCGCGTTATTGGTTAGAGACTTGTTGATGTCTAAAATTGACTGTCCTGAGATTTTGGTATTGTACGATATATATACTCCGTTACGGACCTTTCGCGTTAGAGACTTCCAAATTAAGCTGCCTTACATTAGGCATAACTACGGTAAATGTGAGCCTATTTATCAATCTACTGTTTCTTTTAATAGAGTTCGATCGGCTTTCGATTTTAATCTGTCAAGGGAGGCATTTAAGAAATTGATGTCTAATGTTCTTTTAACTTATTGGTAATTTTTCATGTTTGTTTTACTTTGCTTTTAGTATATATTATTGTATTATTGAAAAATTTGTAACCAGATTGTATATAATTATAAAGTTGGTAAATAAATAAATAAATAAATAAATAAATTCCTCAGTAGAACCTATTCGCCTTTAAAGCACCGCAAGAGGTGCCACGATCGCCACTAGTTAAAGGTGAACAGCAATTCAGCGTCTATTTTTAAGTGTGTTATTTTTGAATTATTTTGACGCTGAATAAAGAAATATATCTTTCATGTGCAATAATAGATTGTTTTGAATCGAAATCAACAACAAAATTGTCCAAATATATATTTTTTTGATTGCTGTTCACCTTTAATTCTAGTTTCAATATCGTCCACCAGATGTCAGCCACTTTGCGTTAAAAAGCGAATACAAGTAAAATTTAAATTTATAAATATAAATAAATTCGCATAAAATAAAAATCTTTGAATCTACCGCATCAAAAATTTATTTGAATTTGACATTTATTTCTTAAGTTTGGACACAAAATCGCACATTCTCCTTTTTTACTTTTCGTTTTTTATTTGTTTTTGTAATTTATACGTAAAGAGAATTGGGTGACGTCAAAAAAAAAAAGATCGCCATTTGTTTACATTTCGGGTTAACCTGCGATGGGATGTTGTAACATCACTTTCGATTCGAATTCGATAGATTTTATTTCTCTTGTTTTTCAATTATACTTTTTCTCTTGCTATCTCAGTTTGCTCAAATAAAACAACATTCTATTTCTACTTATACTCATGATTATTGATCACTCAAATTTTTGTTTAGTGATACTTTATCGATTTGAAGGAAAAGAAAAGTACGCAACAAAAAGAAATTGCAATAGAAAAAATGTGAAATAGAGTACAATTTTATTCTTGAAACATGAGACATAAAATCTATCGAATTCGAATCGAAAGTGATGCTACAACATCCCACCCCTGGTATTTATTGTATCATGATACAGCCCTAAACTATTTTAGTCTTTCTCTTTTTCGCACAGATTTTTGTTCGCTGACGTTTGTTTATTTCTTCTCTATAGTTCTTACTTCTATGAGGTTATCACTATCAAAATCTGGGGTGAGATGTTGTAATTTCAAATTTTCGAAATTCGAACAGAAAGTCGAAAATTGGTACATATGTTGTAAAATTTTCGAATCGCAATAATGATATGTACTTTAGTATCACTCAGTTTATTTCAAATGATGTAGGAGCGATTCGTCAAAATATATTATAATAATATACATCAATTGTTTTTTTTAATAAAATCGTAATAAGAATTAATATTTATTCAACGTTTTGTATAAAAACTAAATGTCAAATTAAAATTGTTGTTGTTAATTCATCTTTGAAAAATGGTTGCCGTATTGATGTATCACTTTGGAGTCGAAAATTTTACAACATGCCAACCTTCACTTTTAGTTTTTCTTCGAATCGACTTTTAAAGTCGATTCGAATGAAAGTGATGGTACAACATCTCAGCCCTGGGGTGACATGTTATACCATCACTTTCGATTCGTTTTCGATTGTGTTTTGTCTCTTGTAACAAGAACAAAATTGTACGCTATCTTCTTCTTTCATTACAATTTTTCTAATGCGATCTCAGCCTTCTGTATACTTTTCCTTTTCTTCACATCGATAAAATATCGCAAACAAAATTTTTTATGATAAAGGGTGATAAATGAAAGTAGAAATAGAATGTTGTTTTATTTGAGCAAGCTGAGACAGCTTTAGAAAAAGTATAATTGAAAAAGCCAAATAGAGTGCAATTTTTACAACATGTCACCCCTGATAGGCACAGGCATACGAACCAAAGTTCTGGGCAGTGTTTAAGGGCTTCGAAAAATCGATTTCTCTTTTTTTTGCTTAAAACGGTAGTATAGTATCCCTAGAATATGCCCCCAAAAGCGAAAATGACGAAATAATGTTCGGAAAACTTTAAACGAGTTTTTCTCAAAACCATGTTTTTGAAACGGGCGTGTAGGATAAACTCAATAAATTCTCGATAGATCAAAAATAATTCTTTTTTTAACTTAAAGTTGATTTAATCGCCTTGAACTTATACCATAGAAGAATTACTATTAGTAATTCTTCTATGCTTATACCACACATTATTAAGAAAAAGTTATAAACAAAAGAAATGCAAAATGTATGCATAAAAACGGATTTTTCTTCAAATCATGATTTTTATAAATTTTTGTAAAGAAATAATTAATTTGTTAGGTACTACAAACTACACTCATAAACTTTACAAAAATATATAGGTATATTTTTTTTATCGGATAATTCTACGAGAAGCTAGAGTGCACGCCGTGAAGAAAGAATTTTTAGAGGCACCTTCATATTTTTTTAATAACTTACTTAATCTTTCATATCATAATATTAAAAAATTAATTTGAACTGTTCAATATGTAGACAATAAACATTAATACATATTTACAAAAATAAATATTGGAAGTTTTTGTTATTTTTATTTTACAAAGTGTTTGTTTTTGGCGTTCTACACCAGGTTACCTCCTTAAATTACTTTTTCGTTCCCTTCTTTAATCTTTTTTTCTTTCTTTGCCAGTGCATTCTTTATAAAGCAACCACAGTCAATTATTATTAGTTATATCAATTTTTACATTATGTGACGAATAAAGTTGTTTAAAAATATTGATCTTTTCATCATTATCTTGTGTGAAACATTCATTAACCCATTGCCACAAACGATGGCTAAGCCGTGTAATTCGCTTGCATATCACCAAAAAATTGGGCGGCCATAGCCATCGTTTGCGGCAATGGGTTAACAAATAAATGCATTAGTACGATCCGTATAAATAATGCTTTTTTTATTAATGGGTTAAATAAAAGAAGGCAAATAAATTTGGAATGCTAAGAAATTTTCGAATGAATTTGTATCCAATCTTAATTTATGCGTGCGACATTCGATTTTATTTTCTAAACATAATATTTTCGAAAGAAGAAGAAAATAAAACAAATAAATTTGCTTTGGGCTTGCGTAAATGTTCGGAATGTTAATAATTTAAGTTCAATAGTACTTACTTGTTAGTTTTGTATTTTTCTTGAATAGCCTGTTGACCAAGATCTAATGACCTCTTGTGTGATCTATTTAAATGTAATATTATGTGTTTTATACTGTCTAAGGTGTATCCTAGTATGGATTCTTGTTTCTTTGACCACATCGGCATATTTAGCGTATATTGGGCTAGTGCTAAAGCTGCTGCTGAGATCTGTGATGGCAAAAATTGTAGATACGGATTCGCATCGAGTAGAGACAATTCACAGAAAAACTAAAATGAAAAAACCGTTTATTAATTAATAATTATTGTAAAATACTTATTTTACATTAAAAATTACTGAAGTGGAAAAGAAATTTGAATTTTATTTATAACCGCAATAAATAATAAGTTTTATTATTTGTTATTATTATTTATTACTCAATACTATCTACCTACGATTGTAATATGATCTGAAAAGGCCATTTTAAAATTCTTATTGATTGTTTTAGCAGTTTATTCCCCTTTCTTCGAAATGGTTAATAAATAATAACAATAAAAACCCGATCTTATTACTGCATACTAAGAATAATTTAAACCGGTTATAATATAGTTGTACCACAAGCAATAAAAATAACAAATACGAATAATTACCATAGCGAGCATCTTAACTTTCTCAGGTATCTGATGTAAAACAGCATATAGGCTTATAAATGACAGTGTTGTTGGTGCCGATAAATCAAATGATAACACTTTTAATATTAATTGTTCCATGCGCAAAACTTGCTTTTTAGTATATGTGTCATCTGTAATATACACAAATTCTGCAACATCTGGTGGATACATTTCCTCATATTTTGATGCTATAAACATTGCCGCTGTACCGACTAGCTGTAATTTTGCTCGTATAACAGACATATAACTCAAAAATCGATCGATATATGATATAGCTAACATTAAAGTTTCGCTATGAAGTCGATATTCTTCACAAACTTCAACAAGCCAATCAACTAATATAGTGCGCATTGAATGATTTATGTCCGGTTGTTTTTCCATGTAACCAAATTTAGCACGACTTCTTGATTCGGCATCTTTTAAATAAGCTAATATATCCAATTGGTATTCTTCAACCTCGAAAAATCGTTCCCGGTCATTTTTTGGTTGTTGTGTTATAGCTCTATCCACATCAATTATCGATTTATCGATGGACATTGGCGATGCACAATCGCCGGTTGACATAGGGGTTGAAAGAATATCATCTTTGATTTCGGATAAAGGATTTCTGAAACGAGAACGATAAATTAAATTTCAGTATTCCAAAATAATTCAACATAAATTGGACTTTAATATTTTTTTATAATTTAGGCATGCAACACACTGTGTGACCGCCAATTGCGAATAAACTAAATTTTCCCATTTTTCGGTAAAAAGAACAATTATAGGATTTATAAGCTTAACTAAACATTTTAATAAAATCTGGGAAAATCAAATATACCATGAGAAGTGGAAGGTGACAAGAGTAGTGGCAATCTTGAAACCAAGGGTTCAGGAAAAACAAAAATATTACCGACTATAATGGTTGAGCTTATAAGACACATTAAGGGGGTAACCTGGTATAGCGGCTTCAAATAATCGATTTTTCTTTTTTTGCTTAAATCGATAGTATATTATCCCTAGAATAAGCCCTCAAAGCGAAAATAACAAAATAACGGCTTTTAAAAGTACAGGTAAATTTACAATGATAAACTTTCCTCTACCTTTCTCCTTGTTCGGAAACTTTAAACGCGTTTTCCTCAAAACCATGTTTTTGAAACTGGCGTGCAGGATAACTCAAAAAATTCTCGATGGATCAAAATAATTCTTTTTTTAAACTAAATGTGATTTAATTGCCTTGCACTTATACCACATATTTTGTACTTAAAACATTATTAAGAAAAAGTTATAAACAAAAGAACATGCAAAATTTCTATAAAAAAACGGATTTTTTTTTCAAATCATGATTTTAATAATTTTTTGTAATGAAATAATTAATTTGTTAGGTATACATATCTACAAATTACACTCATAAACTTTACAAAAATAAATTTTTTTTTTATCGGATAATTCTACGAGATGCTAGAATGCACGCCGTGAAGAAAGAATTTTTAGAGGCACCTTCATATTTTTTTTAATAACTTGCTTGAACTTCAATATAATAATTTTAAAAAATTAATTTGAACTCTTCAAAATGTACACAATAAACATTAATAATTGCAAAAATAAATATTGAATAGTTTTTTTTATTTTTATTTTACAAAAAGTGCTTGATTTTGGTGTTCTACACCAGGTTACCCCCTTAATAAAGAAAGAAATCTAAAGAAAAAAATAATACTGATAAACGCAGATATATCTAGAAAGCATTTAACAATCATAATGAAGAGTAAGAAATTTGCTCAAAATTTAATAAATTGGATATACCATTTCTTAACTAATAGGAAAATCATAAAGCGTAACTCAGAACGCCAACAAACTAGCAAAACAAATGCCACATCCTTGTGTATATATGCTGCTTGAGTCCCACATTATTTAACATATACGTACATCCAACCCATAACAAAATTATTAGGCACCCCTATTTTTCACAATTTTCTCCAAAATACAATTTCTATTTTTTTTTTTTTTTTAATTATTTTTTTTATTGGCACTATAATTGGCAACTTCGATGGTCCGTTCTTATTTTAAATAACTTCAGCAATTCGTCTTGGTAAACTATCGATAAGTTCTATAAAAATGGTATGCACTTTTGATTGTGATTTCCGAAAGGAAACGTGTGTGAAATAACGAAGGAGAAGCCATATTGAATTTAAAAGTATATAGTTTAAAGTGAAAATCTAATTGATTATAATCAGATTTATTTAAAATTAAATTAAATTAAGCACAGGTGAGTCCTAAATATAGTTTTGGTTATTTAAAATTGTAATTTAGTCTAAGGATTCCTCTAATATAAAGGGAATTGGGGAAACCCATGTCCCAAAAAGAAAGCACGAGGGTTTCTCTAGTTCGGATGAAGAACATGTTTTTCTAAATGTCGATGAGGAAAAATTTTCTTCAGATAATATGCAAAAATTAAATGAGAGTGCTAGAAATACAAATATAACAAAAAAATATAAAAATAATGTGGAAAGTGCAGTGAATATCCCAAAATTAAATCTAACTAAAAAAAAAATACAATATATGGTGGTAAAGAAGGGGGAAATTAATAAATCCAATGCAAACGAAGAAGAAATTGAATCAATATCACAAGATTTCAACATAAAGACGGGAAACATGGCTACAACATCAATTGACAAGGAAGAAAAATGGAATCATTAAGTACAAATAGATAAATTAATTTGTATTCAATTCAGGACAACGGCCCATTCAGAGTTATGGTGAAGAAAGATAACCTAAATTTGATGCGTCTAGGGAAGGCGATAAAATTTAATAATCTTCAACACGTTGAAGCAGTGGACAAAAAAGTAAACATTTGGCAGTTATAACGTTTAAAAATTACAGTGACGCTAATAAAAGCATTCAAAATGTAGCTTTTCATGCATTCGATGGATACGAAGTATTCATAATTTTAACAGAACGGTTGGAGTCATTAGAGACATACCAGTAGACGTAACAGAGGAAGAGTTAAGAGAGAATATTAATACAAGCAAGGAAATTCTGAATATAGACCGAATGTATAAATGGGACAGGAATACAAATGAGAAAGTACCCATGGAGTTAGTAAAACTTACATTTGCTTCAAATTCAATCCCAAACAATGTAGTATTTTATGGAGACATACTAATAAAAGTCAGTTTCTATATTCCGAATCCGAGATATTAGCCGCATTTCTTGACGCATTAGTGATCCGGATCAGATCAAAGTTTACATTGAAAACAACAACAAAAATTAAATTTTTGTTGTTGTTTTCAATGTAAACTTTGATCTGATCCGGATCACAAATGCGTCAAGAAATGCGGCTACTGTAGAAGGTGCCAAAACTACGGAGACACTATTACGAGATGTCGTTCTAAAGAGGATAGCAAATGCGATACTTGCGCAAAAACTATGGAGGAGGGACACATATGTGACCTAAAACCGAGGTGCAAGTTCTGCGGCGAAGGGCATGTTACAAACAATAATATTTGTAGAGAGAAACACAGGCAAAGAAAACTCACGGAATACATGACAGTACAAAAATGCTCGTTTAAAGAAGCTAGGGAGAAAATATTCGGATTAAAACAAACAGTACCTAATATGTGGGATTTTAAAAACCTAGCGGAACTTAAACAAGATGAGAAGTCCAAATTATATAAAGTGATAAAAGATTCAGAAGAAAAAATTAAAATTTTAAACAACATAGTAATTGAATTAAAGAAACAACTAAAGAGTAAGGACACATTACTTGAGACGTTGAGTAATAAAATCACAAATACAAAAACATCAAAAATGCATCCTGCAGATGCAGATTTAATGGCAATAGAGGTGGTTAAATTCATCAACAACATCTAAATTGAATGACGGACAACATTAACATAGCTCAAATAAATATAAGAGGTCTAGCTAGTAATAAAAATTTGTTAGAACATTATATATACACTAATAAGTAATAACATTCAAATAGTCATACTTGTAGAAACTTGGACCAACATTAACAAATTATTATCATTTAATAACATGGATTTAATTACGGAGGACAGAGAAGATGGCTACGGAGGTGTAGGTTTTCTCATTAATAAAAAATTTGCTTGGAAGAAAATAAACCACCAGTTAAACTTAAAAAAATCGAATATATAAAAATAAAATGTAAATTTAATAATCTTGATTTTAACATTGCAGCTTTTTACAATAATAATGGCTATAACACAGCGGAAATAATTGAAGATTTCGAGAAAATCATCAACCAAAATTACGAAATAAATAATTTAATAGCAGGAGATATAAACGCGCATAATTATCTGTGAGAATCTAATTCAAATAATAGTAGACTAGGGAACATGATAGCAAATTCTATAACAGGAAGTAGATAAAGGGTCTTTCAACAAGAGCGCTTCAACTTTTTTTTTGAATAAAACACAAACTGTTCGACTTTTGAACTAACTTTTTTTTTTATTAACGAATTTGAACATATACATTTAAGTATGAAACTCGATTTCTTTTGCATGACCACCGCGTGCACGTTTTACGAAGTCCAATCTTTGAACCCAATTTTCGACCACTCTTTCGCATAAATCGGCCGAAATTCCAGCAATTTCACGTTCAATATTGGCTCTGAGCTCTTGCAACGTCGCCGGCTTATTGGCATAGACCAATGACTTCACATAACCCCAAAGAAAATAATCTAGAGGTGTCAAATCACACGAGCGCGGCGGCCACTGGACGGGCCCATTTCGCGAAATAACACGCTCATCGAACTTAGTTTTCAATAACGCGATTGTATCGTGTGCTGTGTGGCATGTGGCCCCGTCCTGTTGAAACCACATGTCGTCCAAGTCCATTCCATTCAATTGCGGCCAAAAAAAATCGTTTATCATACCGCGGTATCGATTTCCATTAACAGTAACGTAGCGATCGTTATCGTCGATGAAAAAATATGGCCCAATGACGCCGCCGGCATGTAATCCGCACCAAACAGTGACTTTTTCGGGATGCAACGGTGCCTCATGAATCACGTGTGGGTTGCTTCCTGCCCAGTAACTCATATTTTGCTTGTTGACAAATCCATTTAGCCAAAAGTGAGCCTCATCGCTAAAGATGATTTTTCGGTGAAAATCTGCATCATTTTCGATTTGCTCTTGAGCCCAATTCACGAATTGGCGTCGCTTCAAATGGTCAAACAACTTTAGTTGTTGTGTCAGCTTGATCTTATACGGATGTAGGCCAAGATCTTTACGTAAAATTCGCCACAATGATGTCACAGAAAGGCCCAATTGTTGCGAACGTCGTGTGAGCGACACATTCGCGTCTTCTTGAACTGAAGCCCTGGCGGCTGCGATGTTTTCAACACTTCGAGCACTTCTTGCTCTCGAGGGCACTGGAACATTATGTAGCGAAAACGTAGACTCAAATTTTGCCACTATACGGTCGATTGTCGAACGGGCTGGCTTGTTAAATGAACCGTAAAATGGCCGTAATGCTCTTAAAGTAGCAGCAACAGAACGATTATTTTGATAAAAAATTTGCACGATTTGCAATCGCTGTTCACGTGTGTAGCGTTCCATGATGAAATGTATACTAATGAAGTTTCCAAATGACAAAAGAACAATAAAAAATATGGCGTCGTTCGCCGTCCCTATCGGAAAAAAGTTGAAGCGCACCTGTTGAAACACCCTTTATATGTACATATATTGCTGAATGATGGCACTGCAATTAGGCAAAACTTGAGACACCACACCACATCTGCACCAGACATTATTTTATATAGCGGAGCTAGCAGGCAAACTGTCATGGAATTCTACAACGGATAACCTAGGGAGCGACCATTTTCATATATTAATAAAATTCAATACTAGATTTTTAAGGGAAACCCAATCAACGAACTGGAGGAAAATTATTAAGGATTTCAATGGATTAGACCTGGGGGTCAATTCTCGTTCTATGAAAAAATGAAATGAAAAAATAATTCTGTGTAAAGCAAGCTCCAATTTGAATTTTTTTTTGGTTTGCGCCTACTCTGAAATTTAAATATATGTATAAATTTTATAACGAAGGAACAGTAACGACAAGTAATTATTCGTTTACACAAGACATCGACTTTTGTATCAAGAGGCTGATATTTACAGCTGCAGTTAATTTTCGAATGCCAAACGGCAATGGAGAGTAAAAAAACGTTGTGAACATACCGTTTTTGTTTGTTCATTGAATTATGCTTGCCTGATTCTCCAAATAATCACATGTTGTGGTTTTCTTTTGAGATAAGTGAAGTTTTACTGGCAATTCGTAAATGCAATTGTAAACATGAATAAAATTCAGGTGACACCACTGAGTTTTGTTCATGGTGATTTTCGATATGAAACAAACTAATTAATTCAACATATTCCACGTTCATGTTCACAAGAGGTTTAAACTAGGCTTAACATTTAACTGAGAGGTATCTATTTGTGGAATTTGTATTTTGAGATTTTACACTGAAGATTTGTACATTCCATACTTAAAATTCGTGTTTAAAATTGGTATTAGGACAAAATACAAGAGAGTTTGAAATACATAATATTAAAATATTTAAAAGATAAGTTATCTCGAAATTTGAAATTCTAAAAAGTCCAAACAATTCATAATTTTAACAATTTCATCAATAATCTGTATTTATTGTCAAATTTATGAAAATGCGACATTAGGAATTTCTTAAAATTTAAAATGTTCTATATAGTTTCAGGTTGTAAATATTTTTGAATTTACGATTTCTTTATTTTGAAACGCCTAGAATATGAAGAATCTTCAAATATCGATAATATTCTAAGTATGTGAAGCGGTATTCTAAAATCATTAAAACATTTTAGTTTCTTGTCTGGTAAAACTCTTAAATTTAATTTACTATAAATAAGTAAATAAGTAGTTTAATGCAGTTGCTTCGAAAAACTATTTGTATATGATATTATTTTAAAATCTTAGATTCAATAAGATATTCTAAATTTACAGATCTTTAAAATAGAAGTAAAAATCAGGTGCTTGAATTTAAAATTAAAGAAGCTTAGGGAATTATAAAACTTGGAAATTAAGACTGAAAAGGGATATTTTAGATATTGAGGAATTAAAGTCGATTTTAATAATTCAAGAAATTTACAATAAGAAATTTGAGGCATATTTATAGAGATATTGCGAAACTACAACCATTACAATAATGTGAATCAAAAAGTTTCAAAAATATACATTTAAAATAGTTTGGGATTTTGGAAAATAAACAAAAGTTCTTTCCGTTTTTCAATATTTTCATAAACTATCAAAACTACCAAGTTTGCTTGCTCTCATATACTACAAATAGTTGAAGTATAATCAGTTGATTGCGATCAACCACAACCCTTTGCGATTTGGAATACAACTTTTGGTTTATCGGTATATCGATACATTAGTACACATTTTATTGATTTTCTCACCACCAAAATACTCAGTGAATAAATTCTTTTCATATGAGAATATTTTAAGGAAAATAATCAAGTATTCATAAAAAACACTTTCGAATTATGGTTTTTTCCACTGAGAAATCTTTTCACGGTGTTTTTCATGGAAACAGAATCGGCCCACAGTATTGTGAAAATTATATAATTTTGTTTTTTGCATTCAAAAAATAAAAATGGCTAACTAGATGTAAATGAAAAGATTTTTTTTCATTGGATTTTTTCATAGAACGAGAATTGACCCCCTGGAAAGCATTGAGGACATAGAAGGAAATTTAAGAGAAATAATTAACAAAAATACAAAATATGTATAGATACACCAACCATTCATCAAAACCAAACCCATGGTGCGACAGCAATTTACAGAGAATGTGGGACATAAAATCAGCGAAACAATCGATATATAATAGAAACAAAAACTTATACACAGCAGACGAACTAATGGCAGCTAAAGTTGGCTGAAATTCTTAGAGGACATAAATAAGGATGCAAATTGTTCGGAAATTTGGGGCATGCAAACTATCGAACTTTGACATTCTTAATGATTACAACACAGCTAAAAAATTCCTAGAGGCAAACTTCCCAAAATCAGAGGAATCAATCAATATGCCTTTTAATGAAAGAATCACAACAATAAAGGAAAAAGAATTTAATACAAATGAAGTAAAAGAGATCATTGTAAAATCTAAAAATTCAGCACCGGGATATGATCTGATAAGTTATAAGTTACTTAAAGCTATAATGTCTACAAATTACAACTTTATTAATGCATTAACGAGATACTTTAACAATATCTGGTCAAATAATAATTTTCCGGAAAATTGTAAAAATACAACAGCTATAGCAATATACAAAAAAAAGGAATTAGATAAAAATGATTTCCGTAATTACAGACCAATTTGTCTCTTGCCAATTTTCTCGAAAATATTTAGTAAACTAATACTCAAAAGATTGGATGCACACATAGAGGAAAAGGAGATTCTAACCATTTAAATTTCGGTTTCAGAAGGAAAAAAAATATAAATGACTACATGGTAGAACCATAGACAATCATAATAGATTTCTCATTTGGCTAAAAACACAAAAAAAAATAAAAAATTTCCATTCAAATATTATCAGTGTATTGCATATACGTATTATATTTGCAACGCATTCTAAAATCATTGCCTTATAAAATACACAATACAACGATAACATTGGAATTATCAGAAGTTTTGTTTTTTACCTTTAGTTATAATGAAATGAGAAATCTAGTATGAATGTCTATGGTAGAACTATTCAAACATATTATACACAAAGAGAAAACAAGAGAGGTCAGAACATTGATATTAAATATGGACATTAAAAAAGCTTTTGACAGTTTGGATAAAATCATACTAATAGACATACTTAAATCTTTAGAATTCCCAAAAAATTTGATAAACTGGATCTATCTTTTTTTAACAAATAGGAACATCGCCACTAAGAAACACAAAGAAAATGATTACACTACAAACGCGGGGGTACCCCAAGGTAGCTGTCTGAGCCCTACACTTTTTAATATATACACCTATGGACTACATAAGATCAGCAACGAGCATACGAAATTATTCCAATTTGCGGACGATATATGTGTAATCATTAGTGGAGGGAATTTTGAGGAACTTCAGTTAAATACGAATAAAACAGTCGATAACTTACAGAAAATATTAAATCATTTAAAATTTAAAATAAACAAAGAGAAAACGCACTTCATGAGATTATTCACGAATAAGAATAATAAGAATAAAATAAATATAAAGTTTGACGATATTTTGATTGAAGAAAAAACGTGTTCAAAAATACTTGGTATAACCATAGACAATCATAATAGATCTCTCATTTGACTAAAAATAGAAAATAAAAACAAAAATTTTCCATTCAAATATTATCGGTGTATTGCATATACGTATTATATTTGCAATGCATTCTAAAATCATTGCCTTATAAAATACACAACACAACGATACATTGGAATTATCAGAAGTTTTTGTTTTTTTAATTTAGTTACTATTAAATGAGAAATCTAGTATGAATGTCTATGGTATAACTATGTCTAACAGGCTAAACTTAACAAAACATTACATGAATATGAAAAACGAAATTCAAAATTCTATAAATATTATGAAAACACTACCACAAAGAGGGTGGTGCACATCCAGAGATCTTACTAAGGTTACACAAAAGCCTAATTAAGCCAAAAATAGAGTTCGCTTTCATAATAACGGAGGATAATAATAACAAAGAAAACAACATATGTATGTCAGAAAATCAACAATGCCAGCCTAAGAGTTTGTCTGGGTCTTTCGAGAACTACCTCGGTTCTAGTGATATTGGCAGAGACACTTCAAACAGTCAACGAATTAAATAACAGAACAAAATCGTTAAAATATATAGCAAGTCATTTATTCAGAAATACAATAATAGGTGCAGAAATTAAAAATAGCAACTCCTTAGATAAACTCAACAAATTGTACAATTCATATACATTTCTCAAGGAAATAAAACCAATTCACTTTAAAAAAACAAACCCTCAAAATGTGGAGATTGAAACAGAAATCTTAGGATTGAGTAACAAAAATTCAACAAATAAATTAGTTATGAGAAACTTAACAGCAGACTGGCAGAGTCACTTTTAAAGTATGAAGACTGGGACCAGATACACACGGATGGGTCGGTGAAGGACAATTCGGCGGGAATAGGAATTTACATAGTCAACACAGATAAAAAATTTTCAATTAAACTAGAGAACTTCACAGATATAAAAAACACCGAGTGGAACAATGTTAGCCCAGCTTAGTAAAAAAAAAAAAATTCTCATAGCATCAGATTCATTAAGTGCTTGCACATCTATCAGTACAGCAAAGAGACAGAACAGTGATAAACACTATGAAAATAAAATTCTTGACATAATAGGATATAATAAAAATAAACACATTATGATCAAATGGATTCCGAATCACATCAACATTAGAGAAAACGAGATAGCTGACATACTAGCAAAAGTGGCATTAGTAAACCTGACACACACATATAATAATGGTTTTTCCACAAGAGATATTAGTAAAATAATAAAAGACATAATTGGCAAAGAATGGGGTATTATACTCCAACTTAACGCTAAACAAAGGAATTTTTATAAAAATATAAACGCTTCACCTCCAAATGAATATTGGTTTAGAAATTTAAAATTACAGCGGCAGAGATCAAAAAAATTGCAAGGTTAAGGACGGGTCACGCATTTGATAAAAAATTCAAAGCTCTACCTAATTGGATTGGAGAATGATGGAAATTGTGATTACTGCGGAGTGTTAGAAGATAGTATACATATTATAAATAACTGCATTAAATACGAAAGCACAAGAAATAAATACGATACACTGGTGAATTTTTCTCTCATCGACATTCTGAGAAGAAACAATCAAGCATAACTGAAATCAATATTAGATTTTCTAAAAGACATAAAATATGATTTGTAATCATGGTGGTTTAGGCACTCAAAAAAAAAAAAAAAGAAAACGCTTTTCTTCTATTTCATTTTTCCAATATGACTAAATTGATGTTATTTCACACAACACAATCAAAATAATAATAAAATACTAGCTATAGTTATAGGCAAGGTGATGGTATGGGGAGAAATATAAGTATAGTAAACATTAGATTATGGGTGGTGAGCATGATACAAAGAATTAATTAATTCTTTGTATCATGGGTGGTGAGTATATAAAAAAAAATAATAATAAAATTAAAAAAAAAAAAAACAAAAATAAAAAAAAAAAAAAAATAAATAAATAAATAAAAAAAGGAAAAAAAAGAATTTTATATACAAATTGAAAAAAAAATAACCAAAAAAGGAAAATTTGAATTGGGGAAATCATGAAATGTTAAACATTACACTAAAACATTAATATAAGTACAAGGTGGTGGGTTATCAGAGGAAAGAAATAAAAAAAATAAATAAAATAAAAAATTGCCTATATACAAATTGCACAAAAACCAAAAGTAATAATATTTACTTAAATGGATAATTTGAATTGGGGAAATTATGTAATGTTAAACATTACACAAACACATTAATATAAGTATTATGTACAAAGGTGATGGGTTATTAGGAAAAAAAAAATTAGGTTTTAATAAAAAATAAAAAAAAAGGAAAATTTAGGGTTTTAGGGAAACTGATTATAAGTACATATTTGGATTGTATAATTGAATTAGAATAATTTAATCAAATAATAGAAAAAAATATAGCTACATTAAAATCAATTTATTATTAGTTAAATAGAATAAGTAGAATGAAGTATTAATCAAAATTCTAATGTATCAAATGTAAATCTTAAAAAAAAAAAAACATGTTTAAACTCAGAATTGCAATTGTTAAATTTATAGTAATATAAGTATAATAAATCGCAAGAAATAAACAAGATTCCAGATTACTAGGTTATATGACTGGAGACGGCTGACCACAACAAATCAATAAACAAAAACAAAAAAAAATTGGTATGTATCCATTTTACTTTTTCCTGTTGCTGTGGCTTATATCACAATGAATTCTGTAGGTGAGATTGGGGAGTTGTGAGATATGTGGAGTTGTGATTCAGCGCCATCCTCCGTCATATTTCAGAAGTTTGATGTTGGTGATAAGTGTCAAAATTGTTTCACAATGCAACCTCACTTTGTAGCTAGAATTCATTAAGTAAACACGCATTCTGAGCGTCTCTCCATGTAATGTGTTTTAAAATTTTTCGAAAAGTTTCATGACCAATTTTGTTTGTAATACTTTCGATTAGTTTTTCAAGCGAATTGCAAAGGTAAATAATAATTACAAATGAATCGTTATTCAATGAAGTTTTGACACACTTTCATGTTTGCATGAACATACATTCATGTTTGCATGAACATACAATGTGCTTGCTAATAACTATGCGGCCATTTTGAATATATATACGATTTGGGGAGTTGTGAGACAGCGCCATCATCCGTCATATTCCAAGTTCATCGAATTCTGAAGAAGACTTCTGCATCATCTGCAAAGGTGTAATGCCGAAAAAGTTGACCAAAAACAACTCCATTCATTACAATGTATGCGATCTAGCTGTGCACTTAAAGTGTGCCAATTTACAAGCTGGGTATGATACATGCGTTCACTGCGAATCGGATTGATTGCATTTTCGTAAGATTTTTTCATAAAAATTGTCTCATTTTTCTTATTTTCCATCTTGAATAAAAAAAAATTTATCAAAATATGTTATTTTAATTGTTTTTAAATAGTGTCTCACAACTTCCCAAAATTTTCGAACATTCGAAATATGAATGTTTTCTTCGTGCAATTGAAATTTTGACAAAAATGATAATTTTCCATGAAAAGAATGAACTAATCTGTAGCTACCATTACTGCCGAACTAGGGTTTAAAGCTTACAGATACAGTGGTACACATTCGTATAAACGCACTATGTTTTTTGAATATATGTAGTTCTAAGAGTAAAGTGTTTTGATTTTTTTCAAGTGGTCTAAATTGTGTCTATCATCTTAAATCTGTTGCTAAGATTAACCATTAGTAAAAATTTTAATGGTTTACTTTAATAAATTGAAAAATCTAAATTTCAGGTGGACATTCGTATAAACGCACTTCTGATAATGTACTAAAATAAAAACCAAAATTAGCAATTTTTCATATATTATTTTATTTATTATTTAGTCTGTCCCCGACCTTTCTGAATAACTTCGAAAATTCGAGTAGGCATTGAATTTGTTAAATTTTTGAGGGTTTTCGGATCAATTGTGGCCCAACATTCACGGATGGCACTTTTCAAATCTTTAATTGAATTATATTGCTGTTCATTTCCATAAACTTTTCGAGGAAGGCCCTCTAAAGATTTTCGATAGGATTGCAATCAGGACTATTGCCTATCCAAGATCTCAGCTCGCCAGAAAGGTCTAATCCGCAAAGAAGCTATACACGAAACCGTCTATCATGCAGGCCATTGGATCTTCCTGTGCCGACCCGACACATTGCCCGTATTTTTAATAGTTCACCGAACATAAAATGGACAAAATTTTGGATCAAACCACTTTTAACGCCCATGCATACGAATAATCCGCTCAAATTTTCTCGTAAATACATGTCGTCGATAACGGATTGGCAGAGTGTGATTTTTTCTTACGGAAAAAAAATTCCCTATAAAAAATTCCCTATAAAATTCTCTAAATTCTCCTATCTGGATTTTCCCGACTGCTACAGTTGCTACTGGCATAATTTGGGGGAACATGGCGTCGTTAGGTCGAAGCGTAATTTTGTGGCGGTGTGTTATGGTATGCGGAGCATTGTCTTATAACGAAGAGCTTCCCATCTGCTTTATAACGACACGAATGAACTTCCGTATGTACGTGAAACTTTTGGAAGACGTTTTGATAAATTATCTGGATAATAACATCAACAAAAATTATAATTTTCAACAAGACAATGCCTCGATCCATGCTACGAAGGAGATCACACCGTGGTTTCTCGAGAAAAACATTCCCCTTCTTGAATGGCTAGCTTGCAGTTCTGATTGCAATCCTATCGAAAACTTTTAGAGGGCCTTTCCCGAAAAGTTTATGGAAATGAACAGCAATATCATTCAATTAAAGATTTGAAAAGTGCCATCCGTGAATGTTGGGCCATAATTGATCTGAAAGCCCTCAAAAATTTAACAAATTCAATGCCTTCTCGAATTTTCCAAGTTATTCAGAAAGGTCGGGGCCAGACCAAATATTAAATAAAATAATGTATGGAAAATTGCTAATTTTGGTTTTTATTTTAGTACATTATCAGAAGTGCGTTTATACGAATGTCCACCTGAAATTTAGATTTTTCAATTTATTAAAGTAAACTATTAAAATTTTTACCAATGGTTAATCTTAGCAACAGATTTAAGATGATAGACACAATTTAGACCACTTGAAAAAAATCAAAATACTTTACTCTTAGAACTATATTCAAAAAACATAGTGCATTTATACGAATGTCTACCACTGTATGAAGAATATTGTGATTGTGGAGTAGTTCAAGTTCAAAAACAAATATTTTGTTTTTTCTAAATTAAATTCACCATTATTTATAAATATGTAAATATTAAAAATAATGAATTCGTAAGGCTTTCTTTTAGTGACATTATTATTATTTTTTTATTGGTTTCGGATTTTCTTCCTTCGCTCTTCCAATAAAAAAAAAAAATAATATCACTAAAAGAAAGCCTTACCAATTCATTATTTTTAGTATTTATTTATAAATAATTGTGAATAATTTAAAAAAATAATAAATTATATATTTAATTTAGAAAAAACAAAATATTTGTGTTTATTGAATTATTACATAATCGATAAGTCGGTTACAGATCAATGGATTTAAATCTTCCCACTCTTCTTGAATAACTTTCTAAAGACGGGCAAGCGACGTACACTTCTTATCCAGATCTTCCTTTTCAGAACTTTTCAGAAAATCCCATAAATTGAGTTGGTGTTAGGTTGAGGGCCTTGGCCCGCCATTCCAACACATTTATCTTATTTTGTGAAGAGGAGATATCAATCCAAATTAAATGTTTGCGTTGCGCTATGCAATCAACGATCCTTAGATACAGGACAGAGCATTCACAATGTAAAAACGTTTTACTTAAAAGTAAAAAGAATTTCCATCCATTTCTGCGAAAAATCAGTTGGCTGAAGGGCTGATGTGTTTAGCCTTAAACCCCGAAAAAATAGGAAAGACCCGTTTATTATGTGAGACCGAAAAATTTGACTTAACTCGGCTAAAAGGTACCAACGTTGAACTTCTTCGGAATGGAGCCAAGTTCTATAGTCGGGCAAAAGTAATGTTGAGGTCAGTTCTAAATAAGCTGGGAAACTATAAAATACACTATTTGAAAATCCACATAATATGCCATAAAAATCACCGTTACTTTTATTTGGAAATAATCAATTTGTTTAGATTTCAGGACATCTACGTGGGACGAAGAACTGGGTCCTTATTCCTGAATACGATACGAATCTGTATACGAAATGAAAATCCAATTCGATCCGTAAACGCTTTGGTATTCCTGAATACGAACGTACAGTATATTTTAATTTTTGTAGTGTAGGCAAATGGAAATTTTGTTAACGTGAACAAATTACCCTGTTCACACCATTTGTGAACAAATTAGCCTGTTCACACCATGTATACAGCGCATCGCAACACTGCAACAGTCGCGTGTTCACACTATGTTGCGTCAACTGTTGTTATTTATCTGGATATAATGTCGTTTTCGATTGATTTTTTACCCCTCTTTGAAAGTGCAACCTCAATTTCAGCGTCAATCGAACATTCGAGTAATCGAAATTGCACTGGTGTAGCTGTCAGTGTAATTTTTTGTGGTCAATCGAACATTTCGAGGGTAAAAAAATTACACTAATTACACTGAGTGTAATTTTTTTTGGTCAATCGAAAATCACATAATGTCGAATTCCATTGAAGGAAAATTTGCACTCGAAGTGTAAAAAGAGTACTCGATTGACTGTCAAACTGTCTCATTGAAGAAAAAAAATGCGTGAAAGGTAAAATTTTTTTGTACTAGTTTTGCACTAGTGCAATTTTTGCTACTCTAGCTTTTTTGGTCGAGTAATGATGGATTCAGCGAGAAAAATTTGCTAGCTCGTGATCACGAATTATTGAAATTTCGTCAACTATTTTACCCCCTCCAATTTTTTGTTTACTTTTTTAAAACAGCAACCATAAGAAAAAGTAAACAAAAAATTGGAGGGGGTAAAAAAGTTGACGAAATTTCAATAATTCGTGATCACGAGCTAGCAAATTTTTCTCGCTGAATCCACCATAACCCCTCTTTTTATACACACCAACAAATTTGACAAAGACATTTTGTGTAATAACATTTTGATTTATGACGATTTATGACATTTCGATTTATCGTAACGACATTTTGATTTTAGGCGGCATTTTGATTTATGTCATTTTGTGATTTGTCGTGGACTTTTTGATTTTAGGCGGCATTTTGAATTTGGTTCATAATTGGTTCATTATAAAAGAATAAAAAATTGGTAGGTATATAATAATTAATTTGTCCAAAATATTCAGTTTTATTAAATTTTTATTATTACATATTATTATTGTTATGTTTATTTTGACACAACACACGAACACATGCAAACAATAGTGCAAATAATATTTTCATTCGATTGACGGTTAAAAAATAGGGTACTCTGTCGAGTGTACTCGAATGAGGGGAAAAAATCAATCGATTTCGACATAAGTAACATTTTATTATAAGCATACTAGATGAACAAAATTTTAACTATTTTGATTGTTTTTTTTGTTTTAGTTATGTCGAAATCGATTGATTTTTTCCCCTCATTCGAGTACACTCGACAGAGTACCCTATTTTTTAACCGTCAATCGAATGAAAATATTATTTGCACTATTGTTTGGATGTGTTCGTGTGTTGTGTCAAAATAAACATAACAATAATAATAATAATAAAAATTTAATAAAACTGAATATTTTGACAAATTAATTATTATATACCAATTTTTTATTCTTTTATAATGAACCAATTATGAACCAAATTCAAAATGCCGCCGAAAATCAAAAAGGCCACGACAAATCACAAAATGTCATAAATCAAAATGCCGCCTAAAATCAAAATGTCATTACGACAATTCGAAATGTCATAAATCGTCATAAATCAAAATGTCATTACACAAAATGTCATTGTCATATTTGTTGGTGTGTGTAAAAAGAGGGGTTACTCGACCAAAAAAGCTAGAGTAGCAAAAATTGCACTAGTGCAAAACTAGTACAAAAAATTTTTACCCTTAAAGCATGGTTTCCACGATGGCGAGGCGAAAAAATTAGTCAAACTAAAAAGAGGAAGGAATAAAAAAAATAACATGAGAGTGAATGAAACAGCAACAAGTCGTTACACCGAATTTTTATTCATTTATTTTTGACGTTTCGCGATTTCATCACCTATAACTTTGTTTATCTTTGGATTTATATACATTTGGAGACATTTCATAATTTAACTTACATTTCTTAACTTTATTAACATCCATTACTGGATTAATGCTTTCCAAATTAACGGTTCTATTTTGAAATTTATTTTATTCCGAAAATTTGCTTCAAATTGACATATGCTTTCCGAAAATCAGCGGCTAATCCGAAAAAAGATGATCCATTTCATCTTTTTTTCGGATTCGACGTCCAATTTCGGAGTGCTGAATTAAAATATTAAAAACTGGACGTCCAAATTTTTCTGTCAAAATGGTATTTTGTCTCTATCGTACTATTGGTGAATTTTTACTTTCTCTTTTTAGTTTGACTAATTTTTTCGCCTCGCCATCGTGGAAACCATGCTTAACGCATTTTTTTTCTTCAATGAGACAGTTTGACAGCCAATCGAGTACTCTTTTTACACTTCGAGTGCAAATTTTCCTTCAATCGAATTCGACATTAGTGAGTTGCAATTCGTTCACCACAGAAAATTTTTGTTGAAACGATTCAACAGAAATATTACCCCTCTATCAAAGTTTGTAGGCAAAGAGGTATGAAACGAGGAAGTATTGTGATGCGCTGTATAAATGTTGTGAACAGGCTAATTTAGCGTGTTCAGACCATGTATACAGCGCATCGCAACACTTCCTCGTTTCATACCTCTTTACCTACAAACTTTGATGGTGGGGTAATTTTTGTGTTGCATCGTTTCAACAAAAATTTTATATGGTGAACGAATTGCAACTCACTAACACAAATAAAAAAACCAATCAAAATAGTTATTTTTTTTCATCTAGTATTCTTATAATAAAATGTTACTTATCCATAGATAAATATCAAGAGTTGGCGCAACATAGTGTGAACGCGAGGCTGTTGCGGTGTTGTGATGCGCTGTATACATGGTAACACGCTAAATGGTTGCGTTAACTGCAAAAATTGTTGTTAGAAAAATCAAATAAACATCGGTGTCAGTCGATGTAACTTTAAAACCCAATGAACGACATGTTGGTATTTTGTCAATCGTAAATTTTTGCAGTAGAGCAAACTACATTTGGTTATTTTGTGTCTATTATATTTTATTATATAATAAATAATAAATAATAAAAATAAATATAATAAAATCTTTAATAAAATTAATAATGATTTATCCAACATATTAAACTGGTCTATATATCTAATGGAATCTAGTTGAATATTTGAAAGACGCAGGCGATCTTCAGTTCAAAGCGTGATTTTTTAGTCATCTCAGATATTTACATTGATAATAAGATAATTCCATTTCAAAACTATGTTAATAATTTAGGCATCTGTATTAACAATAGATTCACGTGGGATTCCTAGATTATCAATGTATGTAGTAAAATTATCTCTACATTATGTGGATTGAAACTCCATAAGAACGTTTATCCTAAAATAGTTAGAATTTTACTAGCCAAAACGTTGATAATCCGCATGCCCCAAATATTGTATTGTGAATTTCTTTACACGAGCTGTGATGGTAGCTCGAGGGAAATTTTACAAGTTACTTTGAACAACATAGACAGATTCGTCAATGGTTTGAGAAAATATGATCATATCTCTGCCAAGTATAGAGAATTATTTGGTTGCACAATGACTCAATTTTTTTTATTATAGATCATTATTACTCCTCTATAAAATTATCATTAATCAAGTTCGTTTATTTATACAATAAAATAAAATTTGGTTCAGCTCGAAATAGAAACATAATACTGCCAGTTAACCATTCCAATGTTTACAACTCTCCATTATTTACAAGTTGGAATCAGGTTCCGGTCGAGATTAGAAGTGTTAAAACTTTTGCTAGATTTAAAGTTTTATTGTTTGAATTTGTAGAGAATAAACTTTAATTGATAAATAAAATAAATAAATCAAAAATTATCGATTTTATCGATATTGTATATTTATTTCGTCGTTTCCAATTAAGAGTATTACATCTGCAAATCATTAATTTTTTTGGAGGGGCGTGTCAAGTTTTTAATGTTAAATTTGACCTAATTTTTTTAAATAAAATTCTTGCCACACTTTTTGGGAAGGTTTTATTTAAAAAAAAATTAAGTCGAAATTAGCATTAACAATTTTAAGGCCTCTCCAAAAAATTAGTGATTTGCAGATGTAATACTCTTAATTGGAAGCGACGATTTGTTTTTGTTTATCTATTTTTGACAAATTAACTTACAACAATCGCTTTTGAACATCAACTATCAACACTCACTACTCCAATCAAAAAGTGTCGATGTGTTGAGGACAACATATGCAGTGAACACCAAGTTGTACTGTCACACCTTGGTGTTCAATGAACGACAAATTGTCAAAAAATGTTGCGCATTTTGTTGCGCAGTGAACGCACCTTATGACTCTGCCTGATAGCTTGAAAAGTTAAAATTTACCCAATAATCGCATGGCTACTTCTTAGCCTTAGGCTCGTATTTCTAAACAAGGCTAAATCGACGGATTAATCCACAGATTTCGAAAATTCACTGATTTAGCCGAGGTTACTTTTGGTAATTTTAAACGTAGAAAAATCCGTGGATTTTTTGTGTCGTAATTTTGAACGAACTTAAAACTGGCGATTTTCGAAATCAATTTTCGAATTAATAACTGCTTGCTGGGACATTTGCCAATTTTTTTTGTTTGTTTTCCTCCCAATATTTTTTGTTTTATACCGTTGACAGACAAAAACATTATCGCAATAATCTCAATTATTTCTGCCTTTAGTTTTCTGTCTTTTTTTGTATTTCATATTCATCGAGTTTCAAACTCTAGATTACGATAATCATGTTATGAAACGCGGCAATCCTAAAAGGATTAAAATCGTGTTGTAACAGACTGAAAAATTAAATCCATAATCACGAATTCATGAGTAGCTGCTAGCTGGTATGTGTCTGTCAGGATTATTAGTTTTTAGTCAATACCGTTATTTGTGGCATTCCCGTGCAAGAAATAAAATAAATAAAATGGCAACCGAGCGGGGCGGCGCACGTAATATGCGATATTATAAGCGTCCAAAGGTTCCAAATCTTCTTCGAGTGTTGGTCAAATAATAATGAACTCCTTCTTTTGAAAACTGGCGCCGAAACTCTTGCTTATAAAACTACACGTCTATCCTATCGTGAGACACTTTAAGAGGTTTAAATCGTATCGATACCGAGGTAGTTTACACCGCCATATTTAGTCCCGGACTATATACACTATATTCGACCTAAACTGCATAGGTCACATGGTGTAAACGCTAGTTACCCAAATTGGGTTAGGCAAGTAAAATGTGTGACCTAACTAACCTAAAATAGGTCAACTAGAAATATGGTGTAAACGGTTCATCTAAGGAATATCGAATTTTTCAATAGATGCGATTTGTTAATTATCATTTTTACAGCATAAGTAATGAATAAAAATAAAAATTTTTAAATTAAAATCAATAAATGCCAAACTGATATAATATGAAATATAAATACATTTATTGAAATATTTTAATTTTTGACATATTATGGCCCAAATGCGACGTATATTTCTTGTGATGTAAACGGTCGATAAGTGGACTAAAATAAATAGATCGCCGTTTAGGTCAGTCCACTAAATATTTCGTGGTGTAAACTACCTCATTATCTCGTAATCTGGGTGGGATGATGTTGTAACATCACTTTCGATGCGAATTCGATAGATTTTATGTCTCATGTTTCAAGAATAAAATTGTAGTCTATTTCGCTTTTTGATTACGCTTTTTCTATTGCGATCTCTTTTTGTTGCGTACTTTTCTTTTCTTTCAAATCGATAAAGTATCACTAAACAAAAATTTGAGTGATAAATAATCAAAAGTTTAAGTAGAAATAGCATGTTGTTTTATTCGAGCAAGCTGAGATAGCAAGAAAAAGAGCATAATTGAAAAACGAAATAGAGTAAAATTTTATTCTTGAAACATGAGACATAAAATCTATCGAATTCGAATCGAAAATGAAGTTACAACATCCCACCCCTGATGCATCTAGACTCTGATGACGAAGACGAATATTCATTAAATATATTCTCCAGTTTTAACTAAAATATTCTACAATTAATTTAAATAATTTAAATTTACAAATCATTATTGTCGTGTTCTTTTCGTTTTTTCAAATCAATAAGAATTTTGTGGTGTGAAAAGTACATGAAACATGATGTTGTTTTGGTTTGTATTGGTGTTTTTTTTTTTCAGTGTTTAAATTCAATTTTTCGTTCCCTTCTTTTATCGTTTATTTCTCTCTTTGTGAAAGAAAACAAAAAATATTTTTGTTATTTCTTTCCCCGAAAACGAAATCGAAATTCGAAAAACGTCAAATATATCTCCTCATATAAAACACAAAGGATAGGAGAAAAGAGATATTTTATTTTGTTGAATTTCGTTCCAAAGGAAAGAAACAAAACAAAATATGTTTTCTCTCCTTTCGCAAAAAGAGAGTAAAGAGGAACGAAATTTAAATTTAAACACTGTTTTTACTTGATTGATATTTCTAAACGTCAAATTGAAATTTGGCGGCATCATTCTGACAAAACAAATCGAGACGCAAAAACTCTATGTAATGGCAGCTTTATTTAATTAAATTAAAATAATTAAACACAACAATTAAATTAAACACAAAATCATAATACAAATCGATCGAGACACAAAAAACGCTATATTGTTGAAAACTTTTAACAACTAAGGCTGTGGTCGAATACTCGAGTAAATCCATAAAATTCGGTAAATGGATCGATTTACCTTTTTTTATGGAGGGTAAACGAAATAAAAAAAGGTAAATGTTTCACGTTTAGATACTTTATTCTTTATTAAAATGCGTAATATAACAAAAAACGAACACAAAAAATCTACATTTACCGTAGTAAATGATTTACCCGAGAATTCGACCGCAGCCTAAATTGGCGTTTCTATTTTTGTTGGTGTTAGTAGCTGCGGATTTGAAATTCATAAAAAAATCTGCATTTCGTAAAATTAATGCAAATCGAAAAAATATTGACTTTTTTTGGTGAAAAGAACACAGTTTTTGGATGTGCGTCAATTTGTTTTGACGATTTTGGGTGAAAAGAATTCAACATATGTATATTTTGTATTGTATATGTAATTTGACAGATCGTAAATGACGTTTTATATTTCCGAATTTTCGAAAATAGCTCTATCCGCTGTTTTAGCCATCGATATCGAGGTACAAATCCGAGGATACAATTTTAATCCAGGTTTGATTCAGTGGATCTATCTTCGTTTAAAAGTACAAAGGAGAATTTTTTTTAAGCGAGCTTCTGCACCCAGTGCGCGATCCTGCAAGTAAAGATTAATAGCTACCTTAAATTTATTCATTTGGTATTCTTTCGGAAATTTGAAGTGTATTAGCGAATTCCACTTTTTTGATGTTCGGTATTCGCGCTTGATTTCTTTAGTTCGAGATTTCGGGAGCTTCACCGTAAACCTATGTGCATTGGTTGTTCCTCTTGTTGTTGTAACGTATGGTGGTATTTTCTCCGATAGTTCTGCAGAACATTTACCATGTAAGCATCTGTAGAAGACGCAGAGTTCTGCAACATCTCTGCGATGCTGTAAGCTATCTAGTTCTTCAATAAGTCTGGGATTCCATATTATTCTGATAGCGCGGCGTTGAACCCTGTCCAATAAGTGGAGGGTGGTACCAGACGAACCTCCCCAAACTTGACAGCAATACTCTATAAATGGTCGAATTAAAAAACCTTCTGCATCGATTCAGGAACCCGAGTTTTTTTTAAGCTGATTTAGCCAATGCAACAATGTGTTCATTCCATTTGAATCACTTGTCGTTTGTACCGACAACCAAGTTTTGGTATTCTTTTAGTCGATTGATCAGACGTCCGTCGATTTAAATGACAAAAGTCGTATTCTCGTGAACTTTTGAAAAGTTTCGTGTCACCTGAGATGACTTTCTAGTCGCGCAGAATTTTTAAGCGACAAGCCAAAATGGAGAGAGAAAAGACGTAAGTTTTTGGTTTTAATTGAGGCCCGATTGTAAGAACATGGATAGATTAAAAAAAATCCGGCGATACAGATTAATCTTCAACCGACGATTTTTTATTTTTTGTCGATTGTATAAACACGATAAACACTTATAAAAAAATTCCATCCTCTGTTTATTGCAGTTTATTTTGGAGTGTCTATACTTTTATTGACGTTTCAAATTTAATTTGTTGTTTATTTACATACAATAGGTTGTGTCACAGAAGAAAGATTAATTTGTCTTCTAATTGTCTGAATGCGTGTCTATGTCTACTAATTATCTTCTGTGGTTGTGTTTACACGAAATTTTTTTTTTATGTTTTTCTCCAATAGAAAAAAGTCTTTCGAGATGGGCATTTGAAATTTTACGTTTTTTCGATTCCATTCCGATTTTTTTTTCAATAAACAAACAAACAAAATTAAAATTATGTCAAAAAACGACAACATTTTCTATCCACTGTTTTAGAGAACAAAAAGAGAAGATAAAAACAGTGTATGGAAAAAAATCCTTCGATTAATTTTCGTATTTATCGTCATTCATACGATAAGTTTACATACAGGTACCTTTTTTTACTAATGATAAAATTTTCCAGAAACAAAAATTCAGATCACAAATTGTTCGTTCTATTTTTAAACTAGTACACATTGTAACCATAATAAGATAAAAAAAACAAACAATCTGTTTTAATTTCCAGAAAATTCCTTTAAAATTTTTCATTAAAAAAACTGAAACAAAAATGATGCATAATTTTACATACAAGGTTATAATGTATCATCACTGCAATATTCCAATTAGTCCTTGTATTAGTACGACAAAAGTAATTTATTAGTGAGCGAGTGATTGTGAAAATTACAGAAGTGACTGGTTGAGAACAAAAAGTAAAGACACATCCGTAGATATGAGAAAGCTAATAATGAAGCTAAGAGCTGAGAGAACTCCGCTGCAACAAATTGCCGGAACAGTTAGTAAAAGTCGTTCTACCATTCAAACGATAATAAGAAACGTTAACATCAATAGTTCCGAGGTTTCAAAGCCAGTACTGGGAGACCTAGGAAGTTTGATAATGCTGAAACTAAAAGTATTGTGCACAAACCTTGTGTTTTTTTATTATATCGGAGAGAGCAGACAGAGCAAAAACAAAAATAAACAATACTGCGTTTTAATAACGCAGTATTATTTTTTTTTGTTTTTGCTCTGTCTGCTCTCTCCGACATAAAAAAAAGAACAGAAGGAAAGTAAAGATTGATCCTAAAATTTCGGTAAATAAAATTTTAAAAGAAGTAAATATTAGCACTGGGAAAACTTGCCATCGTACTACAATACAAAAGTCAAACATCGTACTACAATACAAAAAAGTCATATTACTAGAAAAAATCCATTCATAAATCAAATCAATGCAAGGAAGACTAATATTTAAAAAAAAACACGTAAAGTACAGTGAAGATTTTTGGTACTCAGTTATATTTAGTGACGAGAGTAAATTTAATATCTACGGTAATGATGGTCGAACACGTGTTTGGAGGACAACAAATAGTGAGCTGGAAAAACGAAATATGGTTGGGATCGTATAACACAGAGGAGGTAGCGTCATGGTGTGGTGCTGTATGTCGGTCAGTGGAACAGGGAATTTAGGTTTATTGAGACGACGATGAATAGATTTGGTTATCTCAACATTCTGAAAAACAATTTACGAAATAGCGCGCAAAAGTTGGGGCTGGTAGGGTCGTTTATCTTTCAAAAAGACAACGACCCTAAGCTAGTGGTGGAGAACTATCGATAGTTGGTGGAAAACTATAATTGAATAAAATATTTGTCTTTTGTTTTTTTTTTGATAATAATTGATATTGTCAATAACAATATTGATAGATTCAGTTTTAGCCTGATGGTGATACTGACTTACGCAACAATTACAAAATACCGAAACTATCGATAGCAAAGACGATCCACCCAAAGCATACCTCAATGGTCGTAAAGGAATGGTTATTGCATAATGTTCCAAAACAGCTTAAATCACCTCCGCAATCTCCAGATATGAATCCCATAGAACATCTACGGGATGAATTGGAGAAAAGGATTCGCGGTTACAACAAATAATAAAGAGGAGCTTTAACTCACACTTCAAACCGAGTGGGCTAAAATTGAGCCGACAACTACAAAGAGCTTGTTAGATTCAATGCCAAGGAGAATGGTACCAGTTATTAAATCTAAGGGCGAGCCGACCTTGTATTAATTCAATAATTATTTCGTTTAATTATGATCACATATGAAGTATTCTGAAACTGTATGTACATTTTTGCATCATTTGCATCATAATTTAAGTAGTTTTATAATGAATTGTTATTTTTCTTGTAGTTTAAACCAAAGACTGAACATTTTCTATTATAATGATATTGTAAGGAGTATTGACGATTGGAGGATCGTGGGTACCACGTAACGGAGAAATTCGGAACTGAAAGAGCTACACCAATTTGACGTTTAAGATATTATGAAATGTCATTTATATTGATATTTTGTTATTATGAAATATCATTTAAGGCTGTATGGTACTCATTTTACCAAAATAACGGTATCGTAAAAATCAATTTGTGGCTACAAATATTTATCAATTCACAATTTTTTTTTTTATTGATAAAGCTTAAGGTATTTTTGAGGGATTAATACAGGATTATTTCAAAATTATTTATAGTTTATCCGTAATAAAAATTCAAAGTTGTCGAAATTTTGGATAATGGTGCTTACGGAAAATTCAATTTTCTTAAGTTTTTCTCGCTAAACCATGTATATCTTTTATATTGACCTATGCAGAAAGATATTTTTGAGGGATTAATTCACGATTATAAAGATTAATAATAAAATAAGAAAGATATAATCAAAATATTAAGAATATCGATATATTTATCGATACGAAAAAATTCAGTATCGATAAATAAATTTTTTTTTTGTCAAAAATGGGTATGACCTCGGCTAATTTTTGATTTCCTTTTACTCTACGAGATGGCTAACCCCAAAAAATGGTGAATGTCCAGGATCTTATCGTTTTATAATAAATTATACATTTTAACATACTGAGTTGCCATAGAAAC
Organism: Tipula helvola; assembly: GCA_963556165.1. Taxonomy (NCBI): domain Eukaryota; kingdom Metazoa; phylum Arthropoda; class Insecta; order Diptera; family Tipulidae; genus Tipula; species Tipula helvola. Next base: position 207,330,359 of record OY744481.1, read on the forward strand.
AACGAAAATGAATAACCGAAATAGTATATAATTTTATTCTGGAAAAAAGGGAAATAAGACAAGTCGACATACAGTTATATTTATTTTAAATCAAAATAAAACAAAAAAAAAACACGATATTTTTCTTTATTATAGACACAGTTTAGACGCATTTTTGGACATTTAAATATCGATACCAAAACAGAAATTTTTTTTGAGTACCATACAGCCTTAAGGATAGATTCCTTTAATTTAAAAAATATAAACACCTAAGTGCTGATATTGGCGATTTTCATCAAATGTAGTTAGCGTTGGTTTCTATGTAAGTAAAGGGGACGAGTATTGTCAAATTCAAATGTTTGACAGTTCTGATCCCCCTTGTTCTATGGTTAAATTTTGTTTTTCACCAGATGTCAGCTACTTTGTTGCAAATCGCGAATACCTAATACGCGCGTGATTTTTTGTTATTATGAAATGTCATTTAAGGATACCTTGCTTAACACGTTAATCGCCATGTCAGTCATATGTGTCTGACACTAAGAATTTCTCCATGGGCCATGTCAGTCATATATGTCTAACATGCGGGATTTAGTACATAGAAGGCCACGTCAGTCACTGATATCCGACGCAAACGATAAATTTGCTTAATCTTTCAAAAGCTTAGCCTTCTTTGAGCAAAACCTGAAAATTGTTTAGCTTACTACGGAAAAATAAATAAAATAGACTTAGTTATATAATGCTATATTAGGCATTTTCGGAAATAGACCAAAGTAACTTCAGAGTAAGTTTTAAGTTTTATTATGTTGGTAACAAAGTTACTCAAGTTACCTTTCACATACAAAAAAGTAAGAAAGAATTTCGAGTGCGTTTGTTTCACGAAGTTACATTTTTCATTACTGAAGTTACTTTGATCGTTCGTAAATAGAAGGGTAACTTTAATGTTTGAAACTTACTATGAAGTTACTTTGGTCTATTTCCGAAAATGCCTATTGTTACACTTGAAAAATTACATTTCAATAATTTTTATTTTGATAAAAGAAATTACATTGACTTATTATGTTGCCCAAAACATTCTAAGCAATAAAAGGAGTTTTGTTTGCAGTCGGGGCCCTATTATGAAACCGATGCGAAGCGGATCGCATTTCGCATTTTTTGCGATTCAACAAATGCGATCGGCTTCGTCAGTTGAATTATGAAATTACATTATCGCATATCGCATTTCCCTTATTGGGAAATTTCCATCTGTCAAATTGTTAAAATATAATTTGCTGTTTGTTTTTGGGTTTTGTCAATAAAAATTATGTGTGAGTAAGAAACGCTGTGATTTATTTAAAAAAAAATTATATAATGGATTCTGTGGCGTTTCTGTGGCTCCACTAGTACCTCAAATTGATTGTTATTTGTTGTGCTTCCCCTAAATTGATATTATAAATTATATACATATGTATATAATTATTAATTACATTGTATAGATACAAAATAATAAATATTTTAATTTATTTGTAAAATTATTGGTATATATGTAGATATTTATAATAAAAATATTAAACTATCGTGTTTACTTACATTTTAACGTAAGCGTAAATTAAATTTTTTACTTGTAAATGCGATATTCGACTGCTATTGAGCATTCGCATTTGTCACTTGTATTTTCGCAAAAATCCGCCTTTTTATTTTATAATATGGCGCATCGTTCGACTAAGATCGGATTAAAAGCGAAAAGGGTGTTTCATAATACCAAAATGCGATATCGCATGGAACTGCGAAATCGCATTTATTTCATAATAGGGTCCCTGAGCAATAAGTTGAAACTTCTTTCCCCCTTGCTGGTTTTCGACCTTTTGCTTCTTTTATTTGGGCATAACATCCAACGCACTTTTGCTTTTCTTCTTTTCAGAACTAAACATTGTTTTTAGCATATGAGTTGAAGGTTTTCGTTTTTCAGTTATGTCCAAACTTAATCTAAGCATATCAGTAACCAAATTTTCACGAAATTGTCATATTGCTTTTCGTAATTATGTAGCATCTAAATTATGTAATAAAATTACCATGGCGCAGACGAAAATTTTGTTGAAATTATTGTGGCGATTAACGTGTTAATTTTTAAATTTTCTGGTAGGTCGGCGTTTTCGAACATTTACAATCGTCAATTATAATTTATTAAATAAATAATTTTTAAAAAATATGACTTTTAATTGTTAGGGCATACACGATACTTTTGCACATCAGTAAATATTTTTATAAAAAATTGTATTTTTTTTTATTTGCTTATTCCGTCATTCCGTCGTGCGATTAGAGCTTTGGAGCAGGGAGCAAGATAGTACCGGAAAAACAATATGGAGATAAAATTAAGGACCCTCAAGTACAAGGAGGGAAAGTTAGCCATAAAATAAAACCGGTTTGGTCTTAGTGATTGAAGAGAGTGCATTTGTGTTAATATTGTGATTTTGGAATTATTTTTAATTTATATAATAAATAATTTATATTTTTATTTATTATTTATTAATTTCCAATTATTTTTTATTATATTTATATGTAATTAATATTGAATAAATAATAAGAAATAATAAAGTTTTTTTTATAGAGCTCAACATAATAATTCATTAATTGATTTCGAACTCATTGCACAGTACCAACACGCCGTTCTTCTGCTGACTCTTGTGGGTGCTCATGCTCAGTATCGAGAGGTAACTGTGGATTTGTAAATCAATAATCGTACATTGTATGTGAAAAATAAAATTTATCCATATTTCTAACAAAATCGGCATCATGAACATTGTTAAATATGAGAAGGAATTAAAAAGCCACCTTTCCACATTTCATACAATCAATTCACAGAAAAAATTATGAAATACACATTTTTAACATACATATGTTATGTATTTTTGATTTTTTAACAACACAATTGACATTTCTTGATTTTTAAATGTCAAAATTCCGTCAAATAATAGGAGTAGTAAATTTTGTGTTGCACAAAGGATTCTGGTTTATGACATTTGTCGAGTCACGTCACTTCGATCGACTTGCAGAATATCAATCAAATTTATAGTAGAAGTGACACGACAATTGTCACGTCGAATGAAGTGAGACGACTAAGGGAATAAGGGTGTAATACCCTTGACTGAATAGGGATTAGCTAAGCGATATTAGTGATTTTTTCGAGATTAGCTGTAGTGTGTCAAGTTGAAGATTAGCTAATCTCGTTTTATTTGAGGATTAGTCACTAATCGAGATTAGTGCACTAATCCTTGAAAATTTTCGAGCTTATCTCGTTGTATTGGGTTTAGTGATGGTACAAGTGGCACTACAATGGGCGCTTTCAGATCCGCCAACTGTTGGCAACATGTTAGTAAAATAAACATGTTGGGTTCTGAAAGCTACCGATACATCAAAAATGAAATGCCAACACTGTTGGGCTAAATGTCATATTTTCCATCATAGTTTGTGTGTCGATACATTTAGGTAGCAGTTACTTACTATATTTCGATTTTGTTAGTTTTTTAATATCAAATAAAAAAAATAAAAAAAATAAATATACGTATAATTTAATATATTATGTATGTATGTATATATGTATACATACTTTTAATTAATATTCTGACATGACATACGATAAATTTACTCTCACTAAATATTATATTATAAACCGAACTAAATACTATATTATTCAACAGAACTTTTAATTTAATTGATTTTATTTTATATTTTAAATTTTCAATTTATTAATTTTAAATACTGAAAAACTGCAATGTTTTGCAAAAGTATAAAAAATTTTGACAAGTGAGTCGATTAGATGCAAAGTGCGATAACTACATTTTTTAAAATTTTTGCATGCGATATGTCGTTTGATTCGTATTTGCAAGGGCTACATTACTAAATAATAAAAAATTGCAAAACTAGTTATTTACCTTATGTTTTAGCAAAATAGGAGTTAATGCAAAACGCTTTATGGTTCTCACCTCACCAAAAAACTTCATACAAATCAAGTCACATTTGCATAGTATTTCTCGGTGAGGTGAGAACCATAATAGTGGTAATTATACCCCTAAAACATATTAAATTAATTACAAATTTTTTTTGCTATTCGGTCACCAATTCTTATGATATTAAGTGTCAAAACTCGCTATTTACAATTTTTAAAGGGTTCTAGAACCCAAACTAGGTTGAGTACAATCATCAAGTTGCTTTAAAAAGAGTAGTATGACATTGCCCGAACTGTTCAACAAATAAAAATTGAGCTTCGTTGTAAGGTCTGGTCACCATAACTTTTTTCAGTTTTACAAGAAATCATTTATATTGTAGTTATCGCACTTTGCATCTAATCGACTCAAGTGATCCATCTGTTTCATTCAGTCACATTTGTGATGGGAGCATGTATCATAAGATGTGATACTGATCAGTAGCGGCAACATGTTGGCGGATCTGAAAGCGCCCAATGTGAAATAATTATTTAAACATAGCTGAAAATGCAAGTGGCGTGAATTTACGATAGAAGTTATAAAATCAATGACATCTTAAAAAATTTGTGCTGAATAAATTTTGAGGAAATAGAAAATCTAGTGTGTTTTAATGTATAAATCTTAGAAATATTGAATTAAAAAATGAGTCCAGCTGATTTACCAGCTATATTTCAGCGAATCACCATAATAATATTTTATTTCTCTGCAAGAAACTAATCCCTAGTGTGTCAACTCATATGGATTTGTGGTGAATTAGCTAATCTCGTTTCACTAATCGCGCTTATACCACTGACAGACTAGGGATTAGCTAACCCTTGACAGACTAGGGATTAGCTAAGCGCAATTAGTGAAACGAGATTAGCTAATCCACCACAAATCCATATGCGTTGACAGACTAGGCATTAGTTTCTTGCAGAGAAATAAAATATTTTTATGGTGAATCGCTGAAATATAGCTAGTAAATCAGCTGGACTCATTTTTTAATTTAATATTTCTAAAGAGCGCTACACACCATCCGACGGTCGGACCGATTTGGTTGGGTTGGATGTAAAATCGGATCGTGTGTATGCATGTGGTCCGACAAAATGAAGGTTTGATGTGTCGGATGGAAATTCTATCCAACCGTCCGACCAACCAACTAAATCGGATAGTGTGTAGTGTTGTCGGGCGATATTTTTCTTCAGTCATGTGTAAAATTTCAGAGCGAGAACAACAAAGTAAAATAAACATAATTCAATCGTGTGAATTCGTTTGTGTGACAAAAAATAAATAAAATATTGTCAAAGTCGGATGGTAAGTCGGATCGTCTGTAGACAACAACCGATTTGGTTGGACCGACGGTCGGTCCGACCAAATCGGATGGTGTGTAGCGCTCTTAAGATTTATACATTAAAACACACTAGATTTTCTTTTTCCTCGAAATTTATTCAGCACAAATTTTTTAAGATGTCATTGATTTTATAATTTCTATCGTAAATTCACGCCACTTGCATTTTCAGCAATGTTTAAATAATTATTTCACATTGTAGTGCCACTTGTACCATCACTAAACCCAATACAACGAGATAAGCTCGAAAATGTTCAAGGATCAAGGACTAATCCTCAAATAAAAAAAGATTAGCTAATCTTCAACTTGTCACATTATAGCTAATCTCGAAAAAATCACTAATCGCGCTTAGCTAATCCCTAGTATGTCAAGGGTATTAGCTAATCCCTAGTCTGTCAGTGGTATAAGAGTTCTCGTAATTGCGACTTGTTGTTTTACTCGTATAACTTTTTAATTAAGACAGACAACTCGTAATGATTAAAAAGATTCTTTATAAAGAAGATTTATCAACATATGAGTTCTCGAAACTCGTAACTGGTAATACGAGATACATAACCGCACCCCAGATAACACGGATTTGGTTAGCACGGCATTTTCATGGAACCTAACCACCGTGTTTTATGAAGGTTACCTGTACTTTAAAAAATAAACATAATATGTACTCGCATTGACTTATTTCTTCGCAATTTAGCAATCATTTATTGAATGTTGCGAATTTATAACATGCAATAAATTATCTGCACAAAATAATTTATTAATCAAACCATGAATTACATAATTTAGGCCAATCTAAATTCTGAAACGCACTAAACAAATTCAAATTCTGTCATTAATCCACGCACTTTTGTGAAAACAATGCGAAATGAAATCAATTGATTTAATTTGTTTGTAAATTCTTAGACGCATACTGCATGCTAATTATTCGCCAAAATACCTTATAACAGTAAACGGTTTATAAAAACATTAGATGACTGACCTTATTGCGCCCATCGACAGATTCACACAATTTCCTTCTTTGTCCGGCTTATTTTCTTTATTTTCCGGGTTGGTGTTTTCATTAGATCCATCCTCAAATACGGTAAATGCTTTAAATTGATCAACGGGTACTGTTGATTCATTTTTAGCTTGTCCACATTTATTATTGCCACCGACCACATGTTTTAGGACATCTTCGCGCTGTTGTTTTTTAGCGCCAACCAATTTATTTTTCGGATCTACACGATTTTTTATTATCTATGTGGAAAAAAAGGAATTTTAGTGGTAAACAAATTATTGGTTCACCATCGCGATCGCGCCACAACCTTGTTTTATTTGTTCAAGGTCCAAATATTTTTTTAATTTTAATTGTAATATCTAGGATACTTACATTTTTTGATTGTTTATTATCCAAAACTCCAAACACGTTTGTATTTCTTTTATCGAGATTATTAGATTTTAGAATATGATGATGACTTTTTATTTGAGCTGGTGCACAGCTTGTTCGATTCTCTTTTTCTAAATCTTCGTGAATTCGAAATGTCGCCATTTTTGATAGTTTGTATTTATATTGTTTCCGAATCTCAAATATGTACAAATAAACAAAATAATCTTGTATTAATCTAGATTCTTGATGTAACTTAAAATCAATTTACAAAGTTTTAGGAAAAATTAATTGCAAAACTAACTTTTAGTTTAATTATTTGTATGGGAATTAAAAATAAATTGCGGCTTCAGAAAACCTATATTTTAATATGCCTTTATTATGAAAATATTTATGTACATCGTTATTAAAATTGTTAATTTTCAAATAAAATAAAACAAAAAACCTGCGCACTACGGTTAAAATTAAAATGAAACTTTTTTTTTTAATTTATTATCTTCCGACCAGTATCTTTCGATGATTCGATGTTAACAACACAACAAATATTAACAAAAAATTTTGAGCAGCTGTGCAGCTTCAGAACAAAAAACGAGAGGGGGAAAGAGAAAGCATATAAAATTTACAAAAAAAAATAAGCTTAAAGTAATGGCGTCTTAACTGGAATTGTAGTTTCAAATTCCAACCAATCGGCGAGTATTTTAGAAAAAAATTTGAATTTAGCTCTAACGATTTTCTAATATAATGTAATTTATTCTATGTAATTAATAAATTGAAATTAATATGTTTTCTATTTTATTGATTTTGCTTTTATTTGTATGTACAATTCTTGATTTGTAAAGTTATTGGTAATTTACATTATTATAATCCACATGCGACTATTACAAGTTACATGTAGCCGTTTTATTTTAGTAAAAGCACAGAGGTAAAAGCTGTAGAGAAGAAATAAACAAACGTCAGGTATTCGGTGGGAAAAAATAGAGTAAAATTAAAAATATGTAGAACATGCCGTAGTATTTAGAATTTTATTCAATGCGTTGAAATGGAGTGGGTTGCTTAAAATAAAACAATTAAATGATTTTATTTTAGTTGCAAATACACGGATAATTATTATTTAGTTCAATTTTTTAATAAAATTAGTTTTATTATTAAAAATAACTTTTCTAAAAACGCGTCATTATTTTACACTTTTAGTGCAGACCTGGTAAAAATAGTTGTAAACAAATCGTAAGATTCCTAAGCACCCAACAACAACAAAATTGTTTTTTTAAATAATAGATCGATAATTTGACAGCCAAAATATGTCAGATTTTTTTGAGTGTTAGAAAACAAACAGCAGTTTATATGAAGCTAACTTAAAATGTTTAAAAATAACTTAATTTTAATAAAAATAACCACAAAAAAACTCAAACGGCACAAGATTAAACCTAAAGAATACGAATTTGCCTTCTTTTTATGTTTTAATTTTCCACACGCTTTTCACAAAAAAATTTACTTGCTTAGCTTAAAATGACATAAAATGAATACATTTCAATTAAATTTTTATTAAAACATATTTAATATATGTCTGAAATTATAGAAATAAAATTGCATCTGTGCCGATATGAACAATATTTTGAAGTTTATTTGTTTTCCTTAACACAAAAAATCACAATGAAGTTGTCTAGCATTCAATCTATTATGTAATAAATTTAAATTAAAAGTGCACTTTTTTATATCACAAATTACAATATTTATATCACAATTGAATATGCAATTTCGAAAAGGGCACATCTCGAAAATTTTGACAAAACCGTTTTTTCACGTTAATGTGATGGAAATATATCCCCGCACCTATTTTGTTTGAAATAGGCACATCTGTTGTATTAATACTGCTACCAGTGTTGATGTGTATGACAATAATTTCGAAAAGGTCACAACTCTTGGAGATGTGCCCTTTTCGAATTTAATGCATTTTACTAATCGGCTAAGGCGATATATCTCCGTCTTTTGCTGACGTGATTTTGATACATAAAAGTTTCGTAAAGTTTATACAGCACACTAGGTTATTGCAAATTCTTAATTAACTATAAAACTGCTTATCAATTTTCAATTTTATTTTACTTACAATTAAATATAAAAATTCATATTTAATCACAGTTAATTTCAAAATTCATTTCTATTCTTATTCGTATATGATTAAACCTAATATGCATTTTTATTGAATAGTATTGGTTGTGTGATCTTCTTTCCGAATCACTTCATCAGCTTCTGGCATTTGTGAACGGTGATTTATTCCAAATTCGACAAATTTAAATAAAAAAATTCTTTTTCTTTTTGTGTTTCTCATTGTTAATAGACTGTTACTCGATTCCAAAAATGTTCGATCAAATTCAAATCAGGTGAGTGATCACGCCGTTGTACGTAATTTGCGTAATTAATTCTGTCGTTTGCTCTGATTGAGGTATGGTTGGTCGTTGTTTTGCTGAAAATACAAGCCTACTGGGAACTTTAATTATCCGAACTGCAATGAAACATTCTTCTATCACCTCTAATGAATAAAGGTTTATAAATCTTAATTATTTAGAAGGCATCATTCACAAGCAGTTGCTCGAAATAGTTTGAAAGACCCGAGCCGTTCCTTGTTTATCCAAACATAGTTTTGATGCCGAAAAGGAGGAAAAAAGTACTATGAATTGACAAAATAAAAGCTAATCTGTTTGGTTCTGCAGGTCGACATTATAAATGATCTCAGCCCAATACAAACTTTCGCCCTAATATACGTGGTAGTGGTCTTTTTCTGGCATGGAACATGATTTATTGTCCGGAAAATGGAATTATTGCGGTTGTTTACATTCATATTATTAACTCATCTAATTCTTGGTTATACCGAAGAAGATAAACCACCACGCTTGTGTTTTCAGCAAGAGAGCGACCTAAAGAATACCTCGAGGTAACAAAATATTAGTTTAACGATTATGAAATGGGGGTCGCGCAATGGCCAAGTCAGTCACCTGATCTGAATCCGATCGAACATTTTTAGAATCGAGTAAAAGTCTATTAACAATGAGAAATACAGAAATAAACAGAAATTTTGGAATTGAAATTTGTCGAATTTGGAATAAATGACCGTTCAGAAATGCCAGGAGCACACGACCAATGTTATTCAATAAAAACGCATATTAGATCTAATCATGCACAAATAAGAGTAGAAATGAATTTTGAAATTAACTGTGGTATTATTTTGAAAGTCACTGTACGTTTATGTTTCAGGAATTTCGACATCTCTTATGTATAAAATATATAAAAAAATATGTAGAATAAAGATTAACATTAAATATTTATATAATTTTCGATTACTTTTTGACCCTACATGTAACCTTAAAATAAATTGTATAAATTTATTTAGTAATTTAGAAAATAATTAGTTTTCTTCAATTCCTGAAAAATTTAATTTTTCAGACATGTGCCCTTTTCGAAATTGCATATTCAATTTTAATTTCGTTTTATGTAAACCAGAATAAAACAGCAGTTTTTGCAGTCGTTTTATATTAACTGCATAGATGCAATCAATCAATAAATTGAATGGTAGACAACTTCATTGTGATTTTTGTGTTAAGGAAAACAAATTAAACGTCAAAATATTGTTCATATCTTTTGTATGAAGTGGCACAGATACAATTTTATTTGTATATTACAGACATTTATTAAATATTTTTTAATAAAACTTTAATTAAAATGTAATCATTTTATGTCATTTTAAGCTAAGACGGTAATTTTTTAGTGAAAATCTAATGAAAAATTAAAACATAAGGAAAAGGTAATTCGTATTCTTTAGGTTTAATCTTGCGCCGTTAGTTTTTTTGTGGTTATTTTTATTAAAATTAAGTTATTTTCAAACATTTTAAGATAGTTTTATATAAACTGCTGTTTGTTTTCCTTAACACTTAAAAAAATCTGACATATTTTAGTTGTCAAATTATCGATCTATTATTATTTCGATCTATTAGTAGTTATTCCCGAAATATTTTTCATCTTCGGCCACTTTACACTTGCTTTCTTGCATTACGTTTCTCACTTCATTCCCTTCCTCTGTACCTACAAACTGATTTCGAAGGTCATATTTTTGTGATTCTCTGCACTAACACAAACAAAAAGTTGTAAAAAATTTCCGAAGGTCATATTTTTATTTCTATGTATCCCAAGTATAACAAATCTTAACTCAGTTGTGAGTTCCAACCTTTTTGGTAAGCTATGTCCGATTTAGACGTACCAACATTTTTTTCCCAACAAAAAATGAAGATATTAGTACATTATGATTTTCATTTGTAAGACAAGAACAAAAATATAAACCAACAAAAATTTTGTTGGGTTTTTTTTTCCAATTGTTCTATAAACTACTTTACCATTTGTTACTATAAAAATAAATTTGACTATAAAATATACTTGACCCGAGTATATTTTTGGTATTTTATAGCAACAAACACAATAAAAATGGCGATTTTTGAAATTTTTATAGCGCTTTATTATATTTTACTAAAATTTTAATAATAAAATAAAATTTACGTTCGAAATTTTTTCATTTTACCCGAAAAAGCCAAAATATTGATACTAAAAGTTTTATACTTTTCTCTTTTTATCGCATGTACATTTTTTTGTGTTGCGTATAGCTCTAAGTAGCAACAAAAAAATTGTTGGAAAAAAATGTTGGTACGTCTAAATCGGACATTATGCAGGAACTTGTTTGTTTACAGGGAAATTAGTAAAAGATTGATAAAAAACAATTCGTCATTAATTTTTTTGTCAGCCATAATAAATATTTCATGTGCTGTTCGCTAATAGCTTTTGTTTTATATTAATATATTTCTGGTTCTAAATAATAAGTGTAAGTAATATGTTATATTGCCGCCCCGGTGGCACAGTTGTTAGCATGCTTGCTTTAAGCCCCGGAGGTCCCGGGTTCGATTCCCGGCGGGTGATGAAAAAATCACGGCTGGTTAATTAATGTAGGATCAATGAATTAATCACTCATTATCCGTTAAAAAAAATGATTACGAACCTTCTATATGAAGCGGCCAAATCCCTCTATGGGATGTAGCGCCAGCGAAAAAAAAAAAAAAAAATATGTTATATTAATTAAATAATTTTTATATTAATGATATGTATACAATAAAAGAGTTAATAATAAATAAGTAAGTTTGAATAAGTTTCTTTTTAATTTTAGACTGCGGTTTGGAAGTTTCCCTGATACTACTGATTTTGGAAATATGTGTTTGGCAAGTTTGTTGTAATTAATTATTTTTATTTTTTAAATGTATTTGCTAGTAAAGAAATACATAGAATAAAAAAATTAAATTTAATTATTTTCATTTATAAATACCAAATAAATTATAATATCTATAAGGGAAATTAGTCATAATTCTCATAGTAAAGCTTGAAGCAAACATCTGCTTGTTGGGGTGCGTTAAAATGCTAGTACCTGTGCCTTGGGTAGAGATGGCACCACTAACCGTTGAACAAAGTAAATGAAAAAAGAAGTCATTGTATTTGCACATAAAATTGTTCCCTACCTTTCAACCGAGATTTTATTTTTTTATTTCGTTTAATATTAATATGAAATTCGCTTTAATATTTAAATGAGTTGTTTATTGGGATTCGTTCAATTACTAGTAATGCCATCTCTACCTAAGATTCATGTTGTCTTCAAAATTTGTTAGCGATTTCCCTTATTGACGATTGGAGCATCACGGATTCCACCTAGTGGAAAATTTTTAAACTGAAGTACCTGATAATTTGACGTTCGAAATTATTGTAAACAATTCCAATTTTGAACTGTAAACACAATTTTTACTTACCGGATTGCTAATAATTGTAAATTATTCCAAGTTCCGACTATAAAAACAATTTTTAATTACCGCATTGCTAAATTTTCTTTCGTCGCATTTGTGACAAATGTCATTTTATCAGGTGCGTCATTTTAACTATTGTCCTCGAGAGGCACTTTCTCTACTTTTTTTTTTTTTTTTTTTTTTCGTCTCAATCTTTGCAATCTTTTCTGGGGCTCTAGGCACTCCCAACTCTTTCGCAGTTCCCTTTTAACGTCCTACCTTACGCCGTTGCCAGCCAACTCGAGGACGTACGGCTATAGACCCGCTTCTGTTTAAACCACCTGCACATTGCATTGCTTCATGCCAGCCTATAGTACTGACATGAAAGGTGGGTCGGCCCATGGATTCCGCACTCTCAACAGGGGGTCATAGATGTGTTCATCGTCATCACCGATCGTAATCAGATGATGAAAAATCCCTTTTGCATCCCGCCCCTATAGGGATTCGAACCCGGTACCTCCCGATCCAACCGCCGTAGCTTTAACCACTGCGCCGTGCAAACATCTGCTTGTTGGGGTGCGTTAAAATGCTAGTACCTGTGCCTTGGGTAGAGATGGCACCACTAACCGTTGAACAAAGTAAATGAAAAAAGAAGTCATTGTATTTGCACATAAAATTGTTCCCTACCTTTCAACCGAGATTTTATTTTTTTATTTCGTTTAATATTAATATGAAATTCGCTTTAATATTTAAATGAGTTGTTTATTGGGATTCGTTCAATTACTAGTAATGCCATCTCTACCTAAGATTCATGTTGTCTTCAAAATTTGTTAGCGATTTCCCTTATTGACGATTGGAGCATCACGGATTCCACCTAGTGGAAAATTTTTAAACTGAAGTACCTGATAATTTGACGTTCGAAATTATTGTAAACAATTCCAATTTTGAACTGTAAACACAATTTTTACTTACCTTCTTCTTCTTCCGCTGGCGCTACATCCCATGAAGGGATTTGGCCGCCTCAACGATGCTCCTCCAAATAATCCGATCCGCCACAAGAGAACGCCAGACACGGTGACCGAGTGTGTACAGATCCCTCTCAACGTCGTCCATCCATCGGGTAGGTGGTCTCCCACGAGGTCCTACTTTCGCTGGTGCCGACTCCAAGGCCTGTTTAGTGGTCCGATTTTGTGAACGTAGTACGTGCCCAAGCCATCTCAGCCTTGACGATTTTATGAATCCTATGCTGTCGACTTTATCGAGATCATTTCTGATCTCGTGATTCATTCGCATTCTGTACGTGGCTCCCTCTTTAATGGGACCGAGAATTCTTCTTATCATCTTACGCTCAGTTACAGCGATTTTCTGGATGTTTTGCGCTGTTAGTGTCCAAGACTCGCAACCAAAGGTGACAACTGGTCTTATCAGCGCCTTGTAGATGTCCAATTTTATTTTGCGCGATATATGAGGAGACTTGAAAATTTTTATATTGGCGTAAAATGCTCGGTAGCCTGCTGCGATCCTCGATGAAATGTCCACAGAAACGGAGTTTTGCTCAGTGATCAGTGATCCTAGGTATTTAAACTCATTCACCTTTTCATATTGAGTATCTCCTGAAATGAAGTCCCCACGAGTCTGTCTTCTCGCGGTCACCATGTATTTGGTCTTCGCTTCATTGATCTGAAGGCCTATTTGTTGGGCTGTTAATTCCAACGGAAGGAGGACCTCTTTCAGAGAGATGATGTTGCGACCCAGAATGCAAATATCGTCAGCGTATGCTAATAGCTGGGTTGATTTATAATACAGGCAGCTACGCTGGGCTATATTAAGCTGACGGATGACATACTCTAATGATAGATTGAATAGAGTTTGAGCTATTGGGTCTCCTTGCCGCACTCCAGATGTTATCTCGAAGGCATCCGAAATTTTGCCTTCTATTAGCACCTTACATATTGAGCCATCCATTAAGAGCTGGCACATTGAAACCAATTTTGACGGTATGCCCAGATAGGACAATACGTTCCATAACGTGTTCCTCTTAATGCTGTCATACGCCTGTTGAAAATCTATGAATAGACTGTGCACAGGGATGTCCTTTTCATAGCATTTCTCCAGCAAAATCCTCAGCGTGAAAGTTTGATCGGTCGTTGATCTATTTGGCCGAAAACCACATTGATAATCACCCAAGATCCTCTCGCTATAAGTTGATAACTTTGCTGCGACTACGTTAGCCAAAACCTTGTAGCCCGTGTTCAGCAAAGCTATACCGCGATAGTTGTTGCAGTTTAATCGATCTCCCTTTTTATGAAGTGGACATATTAGAGCCGTCTTCCACTCTACTGGGAAAATTTTTAAACTGAAGTACCTGATAATTTGACGTTCGAAATTATTGTAAACAATTCCAATTTTGAACTGTAAACACAATTTTTACTTACCGGATTGCTAATAATTGTAAATTATTCCAAGTTCCGACTATAAAAACAATTTTTAATTACCGCATTGCTAAATTTTCTTTCGTCGCATTTGTGACAAATGTCATTTTATTAGGTGCGTCATTTTAACTATTGTCCTTGAGAGGCACTTTCTCTACTTTTACAATCGTCAATAGATTATTATAATTTATTTGATAAATACCAAAGAGCATTTAAAATATTTTGACAGCACCCAACAAACCTAAAAGCAAATTTACACAACAAGCACATCGTTTTGAGTTACTCCAGGGTGGTCATTTTGTGGTGCTTTATCACATTTGGTGATAAAACTGTGATAAGCTGACATTTGTCGTAGCTTACTTCGGTGTCATCATGGATGAACAATGCCATGTCGGATATTGATTTGAATGAAAAAGACCACAATATCTTCCATCTTACTTTTACAAATGCCAAAAATTGTATATTTTGTTTACTTTTTTTTATAATATGGAGTTTGGTTAAAAACATCTTTAATAAAAATTACAAAAAATGAATGAAATTTACAATGACGCGAAGTATAAATAAATGATATTTATTAACAAAACAATAAAATATTTTTGAAAAAAAATAAATTAAGTATTGTTAAATTTACAAGAAAAACGAAATATAAAATCAACAATTATTTAAGTTTTTTGTAGTTAATTATATGTTAAAAGAGCCATTCTAATTGCCTGAAATAACAAATTTCACAAAAACAATGATCCCCCTAATAGAAATGGACAAAAAAAAAGAAATTCTTGAACAAAAAGTCAACATAAACCATCAACATAACTTCACAAAATGCAAATAATGGTCTGTGTTTAACCATTAAATTCTTGTAAATTTAAAGCTTTTCTAGTGATGTTATGTTAAAAAAATAATAATTATTCTTTTTTTAATCAATAATTTTGTTTTGCATTTCATATCATGGTAATTTTCATTCATTTTTTTAAAACTTTAATTTCGTTGTTTTTTATTAAAGTATATTGAGTTTGATCAAAACCAACAAAATTAAATTTTTAAAAAATGAATGAAAATTACCATGATGTGAAATGCAAAACAAAATTATTGATTAAAAAAAGAATAATTATTTATTATAATGAAATAAAAATGCATTTAATTGGCATTTTATTTAAACACTAATCACATTTGCTGTTGAGTATTGGTTTATCACACATAAATTTCATTATGTTCATAAACCTTCATTTGAGGTTATGTAGAAACATCAATTCATCACTTTGATTCATCATTTTCCCCTTAAAATTTATTTTGCAGTGTTGTCATTTTGTGGTGAAATATCACATTTGGTAATACTTTGAGAAAAAGAAATTGTCGTAACTTACTGCGGTGTCATCACGGATGAACAACATATATTATTTGAATGAAAAAGACCACAACATTTTCTTTCCGTCTTACTTCTACAAATGCAAGAAATAGTTTATTTTGATTTTGTTGTTTAAATTTTTTTAATATGGAGGTTGGTTAAAAACAACCCTAATAAAATTTCAAAAATATGAATGAAATATACATTGACGTGAATTATAAATAAATAATATCTATTAACAAAATAATCATTTATATATTTTTGAAATAAAATAAATGGGTTACTGTTAAATTTACAAGAAAAACGAGATATAAAAATCAACAAGTATCTAAGTTTTGTGTAATAAATTAAATGGTAAAAGAACAATTCGGTTTCAATAATGGTCGGTGTTTAAACATCAAATTTGAATAAACTAAAGGGTTTTCTAGTTATGTTACGTTAAAAATATAATAATTAGTAATTTATTAATCAACAATTTTTTTTGCACTTCGTGTATTGGTAATTTTCATTCATTTTTTTAAAACTTTAATTTAGTTGTTTTTTATCAAACTATATGCAGTTTGCTGTGAATAATTGTGATAAGTTTCAGTTCCTTCATCAACTCAAATATCATTATAAGAAAATTTTATATGAAGTGCTAGTTGAGGTGGTGATAAAATTTAATTCAAAAGTAAATGTGGTAGGTATTTAAATAAAATGCATTTTCATTTAATAAATTCCAATATATCATGTTTTTAATGTTTGTGTTTATCGTCAAAATAAAAGAATACGGGGTCAATGTGTTTTGTTTTAATTTTTTTTTATATAGAAATAATGAAAGGCTTTTCTACTTATGTTATGTTACAAAAAATAACAATTATTCTTTTATTAATCAACAATTTTTTTTGCACTGCGTGTCATGGTAATTTTCATTCATTTTTTTAAAACTTTAATTTTGTTGCTTTTTATTAAAGTATATGGAGTTTGATCAAAAACAACAAAATTAAAATTTAAAAAAAATGAATGAAAATTACCATGACACTCAGTGCAAAAAAAATTGTTGATTAATAAAAGACTAATTATTATATTTTTAACGTAACTTAACTAGAAAACCCTTTAGTTTATTCAAATTATTTCGGTCTAAAAAGACCAAAGTATTGAAATTCTGTCAAAAATGACGAAAAATTTGGTTGGTCCAAAACCACTTTTCTCGACGTTTTGAAAGTCTCTGAGTCTGAAAATGCAAAAAAAAAAAATGTCCGTCCGTCTGTCTGTGTGTCTGGACCCATGGTATCTCGAGAACGGCTTGTCCGATTTGGATTTTTTTTACGCCAATCTGTTTCTATGGTCAAGGCGGAGATTTGTAAAGCTTTTGGAGACTGTACGTCAAAGGGGTGGGGTACCTGCCATACGAATTGACCCAAAATACCTGCTTTTATAAATATTTACGATTTTTTTATACATGCTTATTTGATTATTGAATTGGGCATTGAATTGGGAGTTGATTTGAAGGTTAAATTAGGGGTCAATTTGCGCATTGAGTTGAAGTTGAGTTGGAGTTGAGTTGGAGTTGAGTTTGAGTTGAGTTGGGGTTGGATTTGGATGTAGTGAATAGTTAACAAACTATTTATATGATGGAACTTGCCTATTTATCAACCGATTATTATGAAATTCAATGTGTATGTTACAAATGGGATTCCAAAATGAGTTTTGGATGAAGTTCTGGAATATGGCCAAGTAGGATGGAACTTGCCCATTTCTCAACCGATTACGATGAAATTCGACATTTGTATTTGAAATGGGATTCTAAAATGTTTTTTGGATGAAGTTCTGGAATTTTAAAACGATTTCTGGATGAAGTTCTGGAATATGGCCAAGTATGATGGAACTTGTCTATTTCTCAACCGATTATTATGAAATTTAATTTGTATGTTAGAAATGGGATTCTAAAATGAGTTTTGGATGAAGTTCTGGAATATGGCCAAGTATGTTGGAACTTGGCTATTTCTCAACCGATTATGATGAATTTCGACATGTGTAATGGAAATGGATTCTAAAATTAGTTTTGTATCAGGTTCTGGAATATGGCTAAATATGATGGAACTTGCCCATTTCTCAACCGATTATGATAAAATTCGACATGTCTATTCAAACTGGGAATCTGAAATGAATTTTGGACGAAGTTCAGGAATATGGCCAAGTATGATGGAACTTTGCTATTTCTTAACCGATTATGATGAAATTTGATATGTGTGTTTGAAATGGGATTATAAAATGATTTTTGGATAAAGCTTGGGAATATGGCTTTGTAGGATGGAACTTAGTTATTCCTTACCCGTTTGTTATGAAATTTGACATGCAATTTGTAAATGCGATTCTAAAATGAGTTTTTGGATAAGTTCCTGGAATATAGTCAGTTAAACGGTTAGAAGTATCAGTATAGTTTGTTATACTATTTTCGGTATAAAGTTCTAGAATACGACTTTTCGTTTTAAATTGGATGCCTGTACCCATGTTATTGAAGCTTTTGACCTGTTTGTCTGTTGTTGTATAAGTAAATATAATTTGGTTAAAATAGAAATCAATAATGTCAAAACTGTCACCCCAACTTTATGACATTATTGAAGATACCAAAGACCGAAGTTCTGATCACCTCGTGAGGTTTCAGCCCTTTATATTTTGATGTTTAAATACCGACCATAATTTACACTTCAATAAAAAATTAAAACAAAACACACTGACCCCGTATTCTTGTATTTTTACGATAAACGCAAACATTAAAAACATGTTATATTGAAATTTATTAAATTAAAATGCATTTTATTTCAATATTTACCATATTTACTTTTGAATTAAATTTTATCACCACCTCAACTAGCACTTCATATAAAATGTTCTTATAATAACATTTGAGGTTATGAACTTATCACTATTATTCATTATTTTCCCTTTAAAATTCATTATTTTCCCCTTAAAATTTTGCAGGGTTGTACTTGTAGACTTTCTCCAATTTTTTATATCACACAAAAAAGTCTCCACTTGTGATATAAAAGTGTGATAAAGCACCACAAAATGACCACCCTGTTCCAGATCTTCGTGCCAACTTTCATATGCATTCTTAAACTAATACAGAACTCAGCTGGAACTCAATCTAAACTAAGGTTACATTGAGTTCTGGAAATTCGAGCAAAAAGATGGAAGTAAAAATACTTGGTATGCGACGAGAAAGGTTTTAACACATACATAGACGAATAATTCAAAAGAATTACGTTTCAAGAAAGCAAGTGTAAAGTGAAATTTATTTCTTGAAAGCAGAGAAACGTAATGCAAGAAACCACGTGTAAAATGGCTCTATGACAACACTATTATAAAGCGCTTTTCCCATAGGAAAACGAAAAACATAAAAAATGAAAAATTTAACAATTTTTAGCATTTTTTCGTTTTGCCTTGCCCATTACTAAACCGAAAAACTATTTTCGTTTGAAGTTCCAGTATCAAACCTCGTATGTTTGGATCTGTGAGTTACACAGCATTCACAATGAAAAACTTTTTACTTTTGCCTTCCAGGTTTGTATGAATTTCCAACTTGACGAATAAAAATGTTTGCTCGTTATGTTGGAAATTCATACAAACCTGTAAATCAAAAGTAAAAAGTTTCGCATTGTGAATGCTGTGTTAATTTTTTGTGACGATTGGAGCATCACGGATTGCACCTAGTGGAAAATTTTTAAACTGAGCTACCTGATAATTTGACGTTCGAAATTATTGTAAACAATTCCAATTTTGAACTATAAACACAATTTTTCGAAAGTTTGCATTCCATTGAACATCTACTCATAAGTATTAGCAGTAGCAAATTGTTTCCAATGGAACACAGTGAATGTTTACTCGGTTTCAACCTCATTTTAACTCAATTACGGGTTTTACTCTGCAGTATGAACGGTAAAAAAGATAACTCGAAGTTGATCCAAAGTTAACTACAAGTTAACTCGACCCCGAGTATAAACACAGAATACCCAGAAGCGACATAATGCGGTTTTTATATGGAGAAAAATTGACTCATTTTTTTTACCTTGGTTTATCGAAGGTAAGACTTTCGGTGTTAAATTATCGTTGAGTGGTTGAAAATTCAAAATTAACATGTAAAATATAAGGTAAGAGCAAAAATTTCTTGGTCCACGTAATGTCCGTTCTGGTTGTTTATTATTCTGTGGTATAAACGTGTAATAGGGTACGATCAAGAATTCAGCCGCTGCGCAGTTTATGCAGCAAGTCGGTCAAAAATTAAGATTTGCAGCTAATGCTGCGCATTCTGTCGGATTAAAATGCAGCAAATAAAGTTAGGCTGCGCAGTTTACGCAGTCACATTAATACGGATGCAAAAACTATAAATGTCAATTTTTTTTTAAAAATTCAATTTTATACAATATTGTTGGTGAAATAAAATAAAAAAACACGATTTCTCTCGGTTATTCGTAATCACGGGGAATTATAAAAGTAGCTAAATGACAAATGTCTTACAAACTTGCAGTCAGGCTGCCGGTCGTATAAAAATGCAGCCAATATTTTTTGCATTTCGCCTGCTTTTCGATTTTTTTGTATAGCTTAAACTGCGCAGCGGCTGAATTCTTGACCGCACCCATATATTAAACCAAGGTCAAAAAAATGAGTCCACTTTTCTCCATATAAAAACCGCGTTATGTCGCTTCTGGGTATATTCTGTGGTTATAGCGTTACGTTATGCTAACACTGATTTTTTCTCATTTTAAAGAATTTTTAGGCCTTAAATTAGTATATTTTGAATTAAATAATCGTAATTATATTATATATGGAAAAATCCGTTGTGTTTAAGTGTATATTTGTAGTATGTTATGCCAACATTTTCTGAAAAATGGTTACCTGACAGTTACAGAGTGAACAATTTAGCTTCAAGTTTTTGTATGTACTGTAATTTTACTTTGGCAATTTTACAACAACAATTGTATGTAGTCTTACTTTGGCAATTTTACAACAACAATTGTATGTAGTCTTACTTTGGCAATTTTACAACAACAATGCCGTGTATTTTCATTCCGAAATGAAGAGTTTCATTCCGCTGAGAAGAAGGAATAGCAAAATTCTCTTCTTCTCGTAGTTGTAGTGTTTACCACTAGAGTACATATATTAGATATATTTAGTTTTATGAGTTGGTAGTAAATAACAATTTTCAATCTTTTGATAAATCAGAATATTAAATTTTATTAATTATCATTTGGAATAATTATACCTTATTCAATAATTTGATATCATTATTTTATATTTGTTAAAATTCTAAATACATAATAAATTATATTTTAGAGCTTGGTACCAACTGTTGAAAGTAAAAAAAAAAATTATTCTGAAGAAGAATTGCTCTTATTTTGGGCAAAATTTCATTCCTATCCGGATAGGAATAACTTTTACCAAAGTAAGACGGCATTTGTGTGTAGTCTTATGCCGTCTTACTTTGGTAAAAGTTATTCCTATCCGGATAGGAATGAAATTTTGCCCAAAGTAAGAACAATTCTTCTTCAGAATAATTTTTTGTTTTTACTTTCAACAGTTGGTACCAAACTCTAAAATATAATTTATTATTTAGAATTTTAACAAATATAAAATAGTGATGACAAATTATTGAATAAAGTATAATAATTCTAAATGATAATTAACAAAATTTAAAATTCTGATTTATCGAAAAATTGATAATTGTTATTTAATACCAACTCATAAAACTAAATATTATGTAATATATGTACTCTAGTGGTAAACACTACAACTATGAGAAGAAGAGAATTTTGCTATTCCTACTTCTCAGCGGAATGAATCTCTTCATTCCGGAATGAAAATACACGGCATTGTTGTTGTAAAATTGCCAAAGTAAGACTACGTTTCTTTGGCAATTTTACAACAACAATGCCGTGTATTTTCATTCCGGAATGAAGAGATTCATTCCGCTGAGAAGTTGAAATAGCAAAATTCTCTTCTTCTCATAGTTGTAGTGTTTACTACTAGAATAAAACTATTACATATATTTAGTTTTATGAGTTGGTATTAAATAAAAATTTTCAATTTTTCGATAAATCAGAATTTTAAATTTTGTTAATTATCATTTAGAATTATTATACTTTATTCAATAATTTGTCATCACTATTTTATATTTGTTAAAATTCTAAATAATAAATTATATTTTAGAGCTTGGTACCAACTGTTGAAAGTAAAACAAAAAATTATTCTGAAGAAGAATTGCTCTTACTTTGGGCAAAATTTCATTCCTATCCGGATAGGAATAACTTTTACCAAAGTAAGACGGCAGTAGTCTTACTTGGGCAATTTTACAACAACAATGCCGTCCTAGTTGCAGTGTTTATCACTAGAATAAATATATTAAATATATTTACTTTTATGAGTTGGTATTAAATAACAATTATCAATTTTTCGATAAATCAGAATTTTAAATTTTGTTAATTATCATTTGGAATTAATTATACTTTATTCAATAATTTGTTATCACTATTTAATGTTTGTTAAAATTCTAAATAATAAATTTTATTTTAGAGCTTGGTACCAACTGTTGAAAGTAAAATAAAAGAATTATTCTGAGGGAGAATTGCCACAGAATAATAAACAACCAGAACCGACATTACGTGGACCAAGAAATTTTTGCTCTTACCTTATATTTTACATGTTAATTTTGAATTTTCAGCCACTGAACGATAATTTAACACCGAAAATCTTACCTTCTATAAACCAAGGTCAAAAAAATGAGTCCACTTTTCTCCATATAAAAACCACGTTATGTCGCTTCTGGGTATTCTGTGGAATTGCTCTCACTTTGGGCAAAATTTCATTCCTATCCGGATAGGAATAACGTTTACCAAAGTAAGACGGCAATAGCCGTGTATTTTCATTCCGGAATGAAGAGTTTCATTCCGCTGAGAAGAAGGAATAGAAAATTCTCTTCTTCACCTAGTTTCAGTGTTTACCACTAGAGTAAATATATTAAATATATTTAGTTTTATGAGTTGGTATTAAATAACAATTACTATCAATTTTTCGATAAATCAGAATTTTAAATTTTGTTAATTATCATTTGGAATTAATTATACTTTATTCAATAATTTGTTATCACTATTTAATGTTTGTTAAAATTATAAATAATTTTTTTTTTTTTTTTCAATTTATTTTATTACGACTGAGACTGCGCTCATCTAGCAATTTTACTTTCAAATACAAATTTTTATATATCTAGTAAAATTCATGTTTGTTGGGGTGTAACCCACTGGTTAGCCCCATAATCAATTAAACCTATTTACTAATTTTAGTTTGGTAAATTCACTACATAGGTCAAGTGGCCTCGGCATACATATATGGTTACATTTGCCGTCTTACTTTGGTAAAAGTTATTCCTATCCGGATAGGAATAAAATTTTACCCAAAATAAGAGCAATTTTTCTTCAGAATAATTTTTTTTTTACTTTCAACAGTTGGTACCAAGCTCTAAAATATAAATTATTATTTTGAATTTTAACAAATACAAAATAATGATATCAAATTATTGAATAAAGTATAATTATTCCAAATGATAATTAACATAATTTAATATTCTGATTTATCGATAAATTGAAAATTGTTATTTACTACCAACTCATAAAACTAAATATATCTAATACATATATGTACTCTAGTGGTAAACACTACAACTACGAGAAGAAGAGAATTTTGCTATTCCTTCTTCTCAGCGGAATGAAAATACACGGTTGTTGTTGTAAAATTGCCAAAGTTAACACAGCATTCACAATGCAAAAACTTTTTACTTTTGATTTACAGGTTTATATGAATTTCCAACATAACGAGCAAAAATGTTTATTCGTCAAGTTGGAAATTCATACAAACCTGGAAGGCAAAAGTAAAAAGTTTTCATTGTGAATACTCTGTTAAGGGGGTTTTATACGATACTACTACCGTCTTACTTTGGTAAAAGTTATTCCTATCCGGATAGGAATGAAATTTTACCCAAAGTAAGAGCAATTCTTCTTCTGAATAATTTTTTTTTACTTTCAACAGTTGGTACCAAGCTCTAAAATATAATTTATTATTTAGAATTTTAACAAACATTAAATAGTGATGGCAAATTGTTGAATAAAGTATAATAATTCTAAATGATAATTAACAAAATTTAAAATTCTAATTTATCGAAAAATTGATAATTGTTATTTAAAGCCAACTCATAAAATTAAATATATCTAATATATTTACTATAGTGGTAAACACTGCAACTAGGTGAAGAAGAGAATTTTGCTATTCCTTGTTCTCAGCGGAATGAAACTCTTCATTCCGGAATGAAAATACACGGCATTGGGGTACATGCTCGATACGTTCTAGCAAGCAAATTAGCAACTTGCGAGCTGAAATTGACATTTTGGTATGCTCGAACGTTTTTGCGACTTCCTAGCAAGCAAAAAATTAAAAAAAGTTGCGAGTGACTTTTTGAACTCGCAATACAGAAAACAAAATAATGTGTAAAGGCAAAAATATTTTGAATGACTTCAATTGTTCAATTATTAAGGAGGTACTTAAATTTCAATATGTATATGTAAATCAACTTTAGGGAAATTACAGAATTTGTATTCAAAATATGTGATTTTATTTAAACATACAAGTAACAAAAACATAAACAAATAACTAAAAATGGTTTTCCCACCATATTAGTTTATGTGCGAATCTGTGATTTTGATTAGTATTTTGCACAAACTAGGTAATTGCGTAACTTTTCGGGCTTCCAATATTTTCAGGCAGTTCATTATTTATCACTCACAGAAGTGTCACATACGATTTATTCTTTTGATTCTTACGCATATTTTTTGCTTAATTTATTTTTATAAAATAAGGTGAAAGTATAATATGTACTGAAATCCATATACATAAGAATATTTAATTTTGTATTGTGTTTTTATTCAAATGTCAATATATAATTCAGCAATGTGCTGAATATTAAATAATATGGCGGATTTGCTAGATGTATTGAGAATGTCATTCCTAGCAAACTCAAAAAGGGGTCGCAAATCCGCCATCTTTAACCATTGCATTTTGTTAACTTGCGATACGTACGAGCATCTACCCCATTGTTGTTGTAAAATTGCTAAAATAAGACTACATACATGTCGTAAAACAAAGTACGATGGCAAACTAACGGTAAATTTTGATTTGCTTTTACACTGTATAACATGTTGGATAGACTTCATTATTCATTATTCGTCAAGCAGTAAACACTAAACATGTGAACAATGGAAAAAATCAAATGCCCGAACGATGACTGCCGCATTGGTTGCAGCTTTTATAATCCATTATTAAAAATGCCATTACTAAAAATGTTTGTAAAAACTTGTTTGTTTTTAATACGCTTTATGGCGATAAGCAAAAGTAGATGTCACTACCGCTGTGAATGTGGATTAAGCTCTCAAATTATTAAAAATTATACTCCGAAAAAGCTTGTGAATTAAACTTTTGATAAATAAAATTATAAGAAAACCATTAATTAATTTGGCCATAAAATGTTACACGCCTATTTCTTAGAAAAAAGTTTTGTTTTGACATTTAATCCACATTCACATTGCTAGTGTCACCATTTTAGTTACATAAATTAATAAAGCGTATTATGCCCTGCTAAGGTGGTTTGGCGTCTATTGGAAGGGGCTCCGTAACCTTCCAGTAGGCGCAAGTGTACGTACTGCCTCCTCGTGGCAACCACCGGTAACTGTAACCATTAGGCTGAATATAGACTTTTGTGACAGGCTAAAGTACGGCGCTAAAGGAGAAAACCTTGACAAAAAATCCCTAATCTAAGGTGGAACAGCATATGCCGATGGATGAATGGCTGATAGGTTAATCAGTCTATATATGCGGACTCTGGATACCAGGCACCCTCCAGTTTTATTTAGCCTTCCTGTAGTAAACCTGGGTGACCTACAGGCGACCTTTCTATTCCCAGCAACTCGCAAGAGTCAAATCAAAACGGTAGACGAGGCACGGGAAGGAATACACGGAAGTGGGTCTGCCCTCTCAAAGTCCTTGAGTCCCAATGCTACCGCTTTTCTAGCAGAAGTAAATGTTATTACATCTAGGAGGGAGAGCAATGAGCCCAGATAGTATGTAACGCGTGTAGAAGTATTTCCTACAGTAGACATCTAGGAGGGAGAGCAATGAGCCCAGATAGTATGTATCACGTGTAGAAGTACTTCCAACAGTAAACATCTAGGAGGGAGAGCAATGAGCCCAGATAGTATGTCCCAGCAACTCGCAAGAGTAAAATCAAAACGGTAAACGAGGCACGGATAGGAATATACGGGAGTGGGTCTGCCCTCTCGAAGTCCTTGAGTCCCAATGCTACCGCTCTTCTAGCAGAAGTAAATGTTATTACATCTAGGAGGGAGAGCAATGAGCCCAGATAGTATGTAACGCGTACCGGTCGGCAGTATTATCAGGTTCATTAAGAGCCTGAATATTGGCTGGACGGATAATTAAAACATCTAGGAGGGAGAGCAATGAGCCCAGATAGTATGTATCACGTACCGTTAGGCAGTATTATCAGGTTCATTAAGAGCCTGAATATTGACTGGACGGATAATTAAGTAGGGCTTATGCACAAAAGATCTTTTAGGTCGCAGTGCGGGGTGGCTTGAGCCCCCACATGGCCCTCAAGTAATAATAATAATGCCCTGCTATGTGAACATGTCAAAAAAAAATTGTTGACAAAATTTACAAGTCCCACATACATTCGTTTACATGGTCCAACATTTCAGACAAACCGTCAAAAAATCAAATAAATTTGATTTTCATCGGACATGTCCATTAGACCGTAGTTTTTAGCTTTTAAGTACTTTTAATACCAAGCGCCTCGGCTTTGAGCTTCGAAAATGAAAATTCTTTATTTCAATTTTGAATTATGAAAATTAGTTTCATTTGATTGATAATGTTTAATTTTATAGTAATAAATTCATTTTGTTGAAAAATAATTTATTTTTAAGTGATAATTTAATAAAAAAATAAAATATATTGCAATGAAGTTATCTACGAGGCCAAGGCAACGCGTTCCACACTCGACTGCGACATTTTAAAGTACATAGTACATACAAAGCGAAGAGCTTTGCCAACATAACCTACAAATCACATTTTTGTCACAACTGTTTTATATTTACCGAAAAATCTGGCTCATATGTAGCTTACAAATTCATAATATCTCGTTTCTTGCTATAATTCACGTGTAAAATGGACCTAAATAAAATATTTGATATCAACCGAATGTTCAAAGCCGACGCCACCGGTATGAAAGGGTCTCAGCTTCGTATGTGTGGTAACTAAAAATTTCGAGGCGAGGCGCCTGGTATGAAAAGTAATACAATCGAACCATATATTATAGAGTATATATATACGACATTACGTGGACTAAACGATTTTTTTTTCCTCCCGTATTTTTGACATGATGAAGTTAGCCACACAACAATTAACTATGTAGCTTCGCCATTTTGTACACTGTCATGTTTCAACCCACTATAAAACCTCCCGTATTTTCAAATGAAGGTCACAAAAAATTAGTCCAAATTTTTCCATAATAAAAGTAGGTTATGGCGTATATATATACTCTATAATATATGATCGAACTTTCCGTCTTGTCGAACATGTCGTCCAACATGTAGTATCATATAAAACTCCCTTTAGACTACAATACGCTTTATTAATTTATGTAACTAAAATGGTGACACTAGTAATGTGAATGTGGATTAAATGTCAAAACAAAACTTTTTTCTAAGAAATAGGCGTGTAACATTTTATGGCCAAATTAATTAATGGTTTTCTTATAATTTTATTTATCAAAAGTTTAATTCACAAGCTTTTTCGGCGAATGATTTTTAATAATTTGAAAGCTTAATCCACATTCACAGCGGTAGTGAAATCTACTTTTGCTTATCGCCATAAAGCGTATTATAATTGCTGTGTTCCATTGGCCTGAGTAAACTACTCACAAGTACTTGTATCTACTCGCAACTACTCAAGGCGGTCTCATGAAATTAAAAATGTGAGATCTCACGTCAGTAATACCAATTTTTTTTTTTTACGCATTTTACTTTTTGTGTTTTGTTAATTTTTAAAACTTTTCTTGGGATGCTATCGATGTTTATACTACGTATAAATGTAAACATCAAAAAATAAGTTTTAAAAAATGCCGAAAATTAGCAAAACACAAAAAGTAAAATTCGTAAAAAAAAAAAAATTGGTATTACTGACGTGAGATCTCACATTTTTAATTTCATGAGACCGGCTTCATGCTCAAACGATGGTGTAGTTGAGAAGTAGTTACGCACAAAATTTACGGCAGATGGATTTTAGTTTACAAAATTCTAATAGATGACTCTATACCCATTTTGCTTGCGGGGAATGTCATTTCTTTTAACCCTAATCAACCAAGGTGTGCCTATTGGCTCATTTGATAAATGCATTGATTTTCAAAATAATGTTAATTTAGTTATAAACTTGTATGTATTTTATTTTGAATCATTTGCATACAACGTACTTGGCATTCTTTGCAAAAATTTATTAAGTTATTTCATTAAAATTTGAATTTACTGAAAACAAAAATATGCTGGTTGGATTAGGGTTAAAAAAAAAATTTGTTTATGTTTGTGATACGTCACGGCAATTTTTAAATAGCAAAAATATTTTAATTATTTTGTTGTTTAATGTTTTATTACTTATTATTATTAATTATTATTAATGGAACAACGTGTTTTTTATCAAAATCTACCAATTTTATTTAAATTGAGGTTATGTTTTACTACTATCACGAAAATTTGCGTTCCATTGGACATCTACTCACAAGTACTTGCAAGTAGCAAATTGTTTCCAATGGAACACTACAATTGTATATGCTGCGAGTCGAGTCGAGTTTAATCCTAGTTTAACTCTCACTATACAGAGTAGAGTTATTTTCTAACCAACTCTTGGTGTACATATGTACTGCAGGGTTAAAAATATGCAGAGTTCAAATAGGATTGAAACTGAGTTAAATAAAATAAACGAAAAAAAAATTTACAGAAAATCATTTCAGATTGATTATTCTTTTTGGTGATCACCATCAGTGATGCCACCTTTTGGTATGAAATTTGGAGCAGATCTGCTACATTTTTTAAAAATACCCAAGTATTTTTATATCCGACAATTTTTGGATTATTCTGACACTTTGCTGATTTCATCACCGACTTTTTTCCGAAATAATGTCCGGCTTATTCTAAGATTTACTATGAAAGTTGGCCACAAAAATCGGAAAATGATGACAAAAAAAGTGAGGATATGTTGCACAAAAAACAGGCGTGGGTTATAATATACATTTTGGCGGGGAAATTTCACTTTGCTTGCATCCATATATACATACTGCCGTGCTAAACATGTTTTACTGATCTACATTTTTGGCCAAATTGAGTTATTGATGCCAATTGAAAGGTATTAATGTCCTTTATATTTTACATAAATAAATATAATTAAATCGACTTTAATAAATGCGTTATTAACCAAAATAAATTTCGTTCTAATCGAAAAAAACAGCAAATTTGAAGTAACACCGACTTAACTACTTGATATTAAACATGAACGCCTTATCTGTGGCACAAATAAGGTACTTTTCTTTCAAATATGTAAGTTAAGTTACTTTTGCTTATTTCCATAATTGAAATTGCATTTATGGCAATTTAAGAATTTTCATTTCCAATAGCAAAATTGACTTATTTGAAATTTTCTATTCGCGAATTGAAACAATAACAGCTTATATACAAGGACTTTTACCTTATCTTAATGTATTGTTATTTAGTACTACAAATGAACCACTTACCTATACATAATGAGGTAGTTTAGAGACCACAAAATATTTAGTGGACTAGCCTAAATGGCGACCTATTCTAGTCCACTTACCGACAGTTTACATCACAAGAAATATGGTAGCATTTGGGCCATATGTTAAAAATTAAAATATTCCAATAAATGTGTTTGTATTTAATATTATATCATTTTGGCATTTATTGATTTTAATTCTAATATTTTTATTTTTATTCATTATTTGTGCTATAAAAATGATAATTAACAAATTGCATCTATTGAAAAAGTCGAAAATCCTTAGGTCGAACCGTTTACACCATATTTCTAGTTGACCTATTTTAGGTCAGGTCACACATTTTACTTGCCTAACCAAATTTGGGTAACTATACACCATATCGTCGCTTCCAATTAAGAGTATTACATCTGCAAATCACTAATTTTTTGGAGAGGCCTTAAAATTGTTAATGCTAATTTCGACTTAATTTTTTTTTAAATAAAGTCCTTCCCGAAAAGTGTGGCAAGAATTTTATTCTGGTGTGGAGCTGCTAGTCTCCCATCGGGCGCGTCCCCAGGTGGCGGATAGGGGGAAACCCTAACCGACTTGTCGGAGGGTAAATGGGAAATAAAATACCATTCGTGGACCAAAACTAGCTAGGGGTGGTTCCCTGAATATAATAACCAATATGGGGGACTCTAATGGAGAAAACCTTACGGCGCAGGGAAACGGATACCCAGTGCCGGCGACTTTGAGGGGTGAGCAAGCGGGCTCCCAGTCGTCGTTATCCAATGACCGCAATACTTCAGAGGTGATAAGTTCTGTAAATCCATTTGGAAGAAGTTCCATAGTGCCACGATCACCAGCAAGACTCTATGCAATGCATAAGTCCGAGAAAGTTATTACCCCAAGTGGTACTCCAGTCAGTCGACTGGACAATACATCCGGGGGGGATCCATCCTCTTCGAAGGCTGGCCCTATGGATTTTGAGGAGGGCCAAACACTCCATGAAAGAAGTGATGCCAGCGGAAATTTTACAATGCGAGCAGTAAAATTCAGTGAAAGAACTGTTGACCTAGAAAAGGAAAATATGGATCTCTTTGAGAGGCTACAGAAGATGGAGCAATCATTTGCCAAGCTAAGCGAAGAAATTGAGTATCTAAAGCGAGAAAATGAACTTCTAAAAATGAATCGGGATGCTAAAGAGCAAAGCGAATTAGAGAGTATTGAACCAAAGAAAGTCAACTATCTCACTGATGAGGATGAATTAGAAAGGGAAACGAACTGGATCCTAAAGAAGAAAAAAAAACATTCCAGGAAGGGTAAGAAAAGAAAAGCTGAATCGTCACCTGAGGTTGAACAACTAAATGTTAGTGGAACTACAAGTACCGAACCGGAAGTTGTCCAACCTGAGGCCAATCAACCGAAAGGTAGTAAATCTACCAAGAACATTGCACCAAAACTGGTGCAACCGAAAGAAAAAACCCCCCCACCAATAAGTATCGTGGGAGTAACCAGTTACCCAATAATTCAGTCACTGATGAAATCGGTTACTGACAAAGAATATAAGGTAACAGCGCTAAACAATGACGTTTGGAAAATTAATACTCTGGACTCAGAAACCTATAGAACATTATCTATGAAGCTGAATGCTGAAAAGTATCAGTGGTTTACCTATGA
Organism: Tipula helvola; assembly: GCA_963556165.1. Classification (NCBI taxonomy): domain Eukaryota; kingdom Metazoa; phylum Arthropoda; class Insecta; order Diptera; family Tipulidae; genus Tipula; species Tipula helvola. Next base: position 207,362,097 of record OY744481.1, read on the forward strand.
GGACAAACAGGCTCGTCCGATAAAAGTTATGGCAAGAGGTTTGCATCACACTTGCTCAAGCGAAGAAATAATGGAAGACTTAAAAAATAAAGGTCTTAAAATACTAGATGCTGTGAATATGATTAAAAAAGAGAGAATAGAAAACCAAGAAGGAAACCCAACTTTCAATAAAAGGGGACTCCCTCTTTTTATGCTAGTATTTGATAACTCAGAAAATGTTCAAAATATTTATGGTATAAAAGCAATTCTTCACATGAAGGTAAAAATTGAACCTATGAGGAGAACCACTACACGCATACCACAATGCAAGAAATGTCAGGGATTTAATCACACCCAAAAATATTGCAGCCGGGATCCGAGATGTGTAAAATGCTCAGGTAAACATTTTACCCAGGCATGTACAATAGGGAGAGATGTACCAGCTAAGTGTATAAATTGTAAAGGCCAACATCCGGCCAATTATCGGGGCTGTGAGGTTGCTAAACACCTACAAAAATTAAGAGATAAATCACGAAATCAATCGCAAAATCATGAAATTCGAAGGATTCAACCATCAAATCAGATGGATCAAAATCCACAACCAAGCAACGCAGGGCAAAGAAGAACATTTGCTCAGGTAGTGAAAGGCTCGGGTTCAACCAAATATATGGGCTCTGAAAATAATCGAATTATGGAAAACATTATGAACAGCATCGAAGCTATTACAAAGCGGCTAGATGACCAAAGTAACCTGAATAACATGATATTTGATCAACTGAAGAAAATGCAACTCCCACAACGCAATCCGATAAAAAATGTTAAGTAAGAACACATATTCCAGAAATAGAAATATTTTTAAATACAGAAAAAATCGACATTTTTCTAATATCCGAAAGCCATTTTGTTAAATCTTCGTTTGTTAAAATCCGGGGTTATAACTTATATCATTCCATTCATCCAGCAGAAAGAGCAAGAGGTGGTTCAGCATTACTAATAAAAGAAAATATAAAACACCATGTAGAAACAGAAATCGAAGAAGAAACAATGCAAGTCACCACTGTTAGGATTCACATTAAACACAGACAGCTTACTGTCTCCGCAATATACTGTCCTCCCCGGCATAACTTGAAAAGGGAGGACTACATTAAACTATTTAAATCATTAGGACGTGATTTTATTATTGGAGGAGACTTTAATGCAAAAAACACCTATTGGGGATCTAGACTTACGACGTCAAAGGGTAAAGAATTGTTTCAAGCAGCCCAGACATCAAAATGTGAATTTTACTCTGGTGGTTCCCCAACATACTGGCCCAGTGACGAAGCTAAGATACCGGACCTAATCGACTTTTATGTAGCAAGAGGTATATCTCAGAACTATATTCACATTGAAAACAGCAATTCTCTAGTATCGGATCACTCACCGGTTATCATGACAGTCAGTGAAACTGTAATTCAAAGGGAAAGTGCACCCAGATTAACAAATTCAAAAACAAACTGGGATCTCTTTCGTGAAATAATGGAGGACAAAATCAATCTCCAGGTACCGATAAGAAATTCTCGACAGTTGGAAGACGAATTGGAGCAACTCAATGAAATAATTCACTATGCTGCATTGGCAAGCACTCCCATTTTACAAAATAAGAAGACACTTAACATATCCTACCCAATGGAAGTTAGAGAGTTGGTAAGAGAAAAACGACGAGCTCGTAAAACCTGGCAAATTAATCGAACACCGGAGAACAAAACAATTCTTAACAATTTATGTAACAGCCTCAAATCCCTTCTTAAAGAAGTTAAAAATGAATCAATCAACAGATATCTAGTTAGCCTAACTGATGAAAAAAATTCTGATTACTCACTGTGGAAGGCGACGAAGGGACTCAAAAGACCCAAAATGCAAGTGCCTCCACTTAAAAAGGATGATGGAACCTGGGCAAGAGGCCACAAAGAGAAGGCTGATCTATTTGCGGAGTATCTCCAGGAAACCTTCCAACCACTACCAAGACAAACTGCCAATGAAAATATAATATCTATTCACAAGCTGGATGAGTTTGAAATACGGCCAGTAACTCTCAAAGAATTAAAAGAAGAAGTGAAAAGTAACATGAATGTTAAAAAAGCCCCAGGGTATGATTTGATTACTTGCCAAATTATCAAAGCTCTACCTAACAAAGGATTTCGTAAGCTACTACACATAATCAATGCGAGCTTTCGGTTAAAATATGTTCCGAATCAATGGAAAGTAGCAGAAGTAATCATGATACCAAAACCTGATAAACCACCTAACGATAAAAAATCATACAGGCCAATTTCTCTGCTGCCAATCATGTCAAAACTCTTTGAAAAATTATTACTAAAGAGACTTAAACCAATAATTGAGGACCGACAACTAATTCCTCCACATCAATTTGGATTCAGAGAAAAGCATTCTACAATTGAACAGGTCCATAGAATCACCAACATAATTGAAAGAACGTTAGAACGTAAAAAAGTATGCTCAAGCATATTCCTGGACGTCGCGCAAGCATTCGATAAAGTCTGGCACAGTGGTCTGGAATACAAGCTGCATAGAGATCTACCGAGACAATTCTATGCCATACTAAGATCTTATTTATCCAATAGACACTTTCGAGTGAAATATGAGGATGAATACTCTGAGCTAAAGAAAATCTCTGCCGGTGTCCCGCAGGGGAGTGTCTTAGGACCAATTCTGTATTTACTATATACAAGGGACATACCAACCACAAATGAAGGAACCATAGCCACCTTTGCAGATGACACAGCAATTATGGCAGTTGGAAATAATGTCGCTGATGCAACGAGCAAACTCCAGAGGATGACCAATGCGGTTTGTAACTGGACAAAGCGTTGGCGAATCAAACTTAATGAGACAAAATCCACGCATATTAACTTTACTTATCAAAAGGCTTACCACCTACCTATAGAAATTAACTCGCGACTCGTGCCATATGCAAATACAGCTAAATACCTTGGCATGACCCTCGATGCCAAGCTTAAGTGGAGAGAGCATGTCAAAAAGAAAAAAGAAGAACTTAACATAAAGTTCAGAAAAATGTATTGGCTCATAGGTAGAGGCTCTGAGCTTACAATTCACAATAAGCTGCTGCTATATCGGCAAATTTTGAAGCCGATATGGACCTACGGTATACAACTCTGGGGATGTACCAAGCAAACAAACGCCAAAATGATACAGACGTTTCAAAACAAGGTTCTTCGTAGCATCGTCAATGCTCCGTGGTACGCAAGAAATGAAGACCTTCACAGGGACCTACGGATGGAATACATCAAAGAGGAAATAAAAATGCATGCCGCAAAACACGAAATAAGGCTCCAGGAACATGGAAACCCCTATATTCGCCATATGATAGATAACCCTGTCGTTGAAAGAAGACTCCAAAGAACGAGGCCACTTGACCTAGTGAACTTACCAAACTAAAATTAGTAAATAGGTTTAATTGATTATGGGGCTAACCAGTGGGTTACACCCCAACAAACGTGAATTTTACTAGATATATAAAAATTTGTATTTGAAAGAAAAATTGCTAGATGAGCGCAGTCTCAGTCGTAATAAAATAAAATGAAAAAAAAAAAAAAAAAAAGAATTTTATTTAAAAAAATTAGGTCAAATTTAACATTAAAAACTTGACACACCCTTCCAAAAAAATTTATGATTTGCAGATGTAATACTCTTAATTGGAAGCGACGATATGACCTATGCAAATTGGTCATTTAAGGCTGTATTCTATAGTTTATTTGAAAATACACTATAGAATACAGCCTTAAATGACCAATTTGCATAGGTCATATGGTGTATACTGGTGTATATGTCCTATGCAAATTGGTCATTTAAGGCTGTATTCTATAGTTTATTTGAAAATAAATTTAACGATAAACTAAACATAAATACCTTAAATCGCAGATAAGGTATATATTCTTCTTATTAACACAGGATTTCAGCTTCTATTATGCGATATAAATGACTTAATGGCATTTAAGTTATTTTTGTTTAGTACCAATCGATTATTTATAAAGCGTATTTAAAGTAAAAGACTAATTCTGTAAATAATTCATAAATTATGTGTAATTTATTTTTATTTTCTCAAGAAACATATTATTTATGATCTAATACATAATTTGAAGTCTTTGAAAGTAAATTAAATCCGCATTTAAGTAAATTATTCCCCAAATATTTCGAAAAACTTTAACATCAATTTTCTCCAAATGCCATTTTTGCAGATCAGTAAAACATGTTTAGCACGGCAGCATACACATACATACATATTTAAATAAAAATATTTTTTTTTTTATTTTAAAATTTTATTGTAAACTTTTTTATTAACATACATATTAAAAATAATTATATATTTCTAAATTAAATAATAAAAAAACAAAACGATTTAAAACAAAATACAATGATATACCCGAACTAAAAAAAACGAAAAAACGTGGCCGTGCATTTTGCAAATCACCCAAGTAACAATTATCGCTATACTTCCATCCGAACAAACCGTAATCGATATTAAAAAATTGTATATTAATCAATTATTCGCAAACCTGGTTGGTTTGGCGTCTATTGGATGGGCTCCGTAAACTTCCAGTAGGCGCAGGTGTACGTACTGCCTCCTCGTGGCAACCACCGGTAACTGTAACCATTAGGCTGAATGTGGCCTTTGGTGACAGGCTAAAGTACGACGCTAAAGGAGAAAACCTTGACAAAAAATCCCTAATCTAAGGTGGAACAGCATATGCCGATGGATGAATGGCTGATAGGTTAATCAGTCTATATATGCGGACTCTGGATACCAGGCACCCTCCAGTTTTATTTAGCCTTCCTGTAGTAAACCTGGGTGACCTACAGACGACTTTTTTTTTTATTCCCAGCAACTCGCAAGAGTTAAATCAAAACGGTAGACGAGGCACGGGAAGGAATACACGGGAGTGGGTCTGCCCTCTCAAAGTCCTTGAGTCCCAATGCTATCTCTTTTCTAGCAGAAGTAAATGTTATTACATCTAGGAGGGAGAGCAATGAGCCCAGATAGTATGTAACGCGTGTAGAAGTACTTCCTACAGTAAACATTTAGGAGGGAGAGCAATGAGTCCAGATAATATGTATCGCGTGTAGAAGTACTTCCAACAGTAAACATCTAGGAGGGAGAGCAATGAGCCCAGATAGTATGTCCCAGCAACTCGCAAGAGTAAAATCAAAACGGTAAACGAGGCATGGATAGGAATATACGGGAGTGGGGCTGCCCTCTCGATGTCCTTGAGTCCCGCATGCTACCGCTCTTCTAGCAGAAGTAAATGTTATTACATCTAGGAGGGAGAGCAATGAGCCCAGATAGTATGTATCACACACCGGTCGGCAGTATTATCAGGTTCTTTAAGAGCCTGAATATTGGCTGGACAGATAATTAAAACATCTAGGAGGGAGAGCAATGAGCCCAGATAGTATGTATCACGTACCGTTAGGCAGTATTATCAGGTTCATTAAGAGCTTGAATATTGACTGGACGGATAATTAAGTAGGGCTTAATGCACAAAAGATCTTTTAGGTCGCAGTGCGGGGTGGCTTGAGCCCCCACATGGCCCTCAAGTAATAATAATAATAATAATTATTCGCAAACACAAAAATAAAAATTTTACCAACTAAAAACTGATCGCACAACACCGGCCACAGCAAAAATAAAAATACAATTTAATTAAATGTAAATAAAAATACAACAACCATAATGGCGCCTCACACAAAACAAAAGTTGTAATTTGTAAACACAAAACAAAAAAGTACACACCAACGCCACCATCTTTGCTGTGTTAAAAGTTGGAAACCCAATTTCATCATTTTCCGATTTTTTGTACCAATATGCGGAAAAAAAATTCATGTTTTCAGCTTTGTTATACTTGGGCCAAGTATTTTTATATCCGACAATTTTTGGATTTTTCTGACACTTTGCTGATTTCATCACCGACTTTTTTCCGAAACAATGTCCGACTTATTATAAGATTTCCTATGAAAGTTGGCCACAAAAATCGGAAAATGATGACAAAAAAAGTGAGGTTATGTCGCACAAAAAAATGGGCGGAGCTTACAATATAAATTTTGGCGGGGAAATTTCACTTTACATCCCCATACATCCACGATATAGAAATTAATATTTCACTTTACATCCTCATACATCCACGATATCGAAATATTACTATATCGTGACATACATCCATACATATTTAAATAAATTTTTTTTTTTTTATATTGTAAAATTTTATATAATTTTATTTTATTAACTAACTCTTTTATATAATTTTTATTTAATTTTTTTTTTTATAAATGATTATACATTTTTAAATTAAATTTAAAACAAAATAAAATGATATAGGTACCTGAACTAAAGAAAACGTCATCATATCGCCGTGCATTTTTGTAAATTCTCCAAGTCCCAATTGGCGCTAAATTTTCATACGTACAAACTGTAATTGATATTAAAAAAATTTATATTAATCAATTATTCACAAACACAAAAATAAAAATTATACCAACTAAAAATTTAATTAAATGTAAAAAGAAACACACCAACCATAATTAATGGCGTCTCACACAAAACTAAAGTTAAAAGTTGTAATTTGTAAACACAAAATAAAAAAGTACACACCAACGCCACTATCTTTCCTGTGTTAAAAATTGGAAACCCAATTTCATAATTTTCCGATTTTTTGTACCAAAATGGGTGCTTTCAAGAATTCAGTCGGCTGCGCAGCAATTGCAGTCGAAAAAAACTGAAAAGCAGTCAAACTGCAATAGCTGCTGTTGCATATTAAAACGACCAACTGCGCAAATAAAAATTGACATACAAAATGTCTAACCAATAAATAATAATTACGTTATAATGTTGTCATAAAGATGAAAAATATTTCGGGAGTAAATAATTAATAGATCGAAATAATAAAATATTGATAATTTGACAGCTAAAATATGTAAGATTTTGTTAAGTATTAAGGAAAACAAACAGCAGTTTATATAAAGCTATCTTAAAATGTTTGAAAATAAACAACTTAATTTTAATAAAAATAACCACAAAAAAACTCAAACGGCACAAGATTAAACCTATAAAGAATACGAATTGCCTTTTCTTATGTTTTAATTTTTCACTGAATTTCCACAAAAAAATTACCCTAATAATATGAACAATATTTTGACATTTAATTTATTTTCCTTAACACAAAAAATCACAATGAAGTTGTCTACCATTCAATCTTTTGACTGACTGCATCTATGCAGTTAATATAAAACGACTGCAAAAACTGCTTACCGGCTGCATTCGTGAATGTAATTTTTGAACGGCCAACTGCGCTGCTTTTGCTGCAAAACTTAATTTTTGAACGAAGTACTGCACAAGCTTCAGTCGACTGAATTTTTGAATGCACATGCTGAAAAAAAATTCATGTTTTCAGCTTTGTTATATACCATGTTTCCATGATAGAGTTAACCTAGGTTCAACTCGGTTTATGTGCATGGAAACGCTTATTAGGGTAGAGTTTCGTTAAATCCAAATAAACTCGACGAATCTTGTTCGTTTGAGTTAGATTCTATCTGTCAACAATTTTTTTTAAATTAAAAAAGGCGCTTCGCTTAGTATTAATTGTATTTCCTCAAAATAATTAAAAAATACACATAAATGTTGTTGTCAACGTAATGACGATATATCAGAACGAAATAAAAAATTTGGTTTAGTTCAACATGCAGTTTTATTTTTGTGTTCTATCGAAATATTTGTTTTATCTTTAAATCCTAACTCTGTTCATGGAAACGGTACAGGTTAGCGCCGCCATGTTTTCAACTCAACGAAACCTATTTGAACTCGGTACATGGAAACATGGTAATACTTGGGTATAGTGCATTTTTAGAGTAGAGTTTAACTCGACTCCGTATATAGTGAGAGTTAAACTAGGATTAAACTCGACTCGACTCGCAGTATTATATGTAATTTATTTGCTTTGCAGTGTTTGGAATAGTGGTCGGGGAGGAAAGAATGCAATTACATCTGGTTCTCTACGATAACATTTTCAAACAAATCAACTAAATGGGATTACCAAATAAAATTACATATTTTATAGCAAATTTATACTTTTATTTCGGTTCTTTTTAAAAACCTGGTCTAACAAGGTTTTAACAAATTTTTCCTTTAGTTTGGCATTTTTCAAGCATATTTCCATTTGATCGGGCGTAAAAGGACATCCGCCCGGTTTGTTAATATAGCATATATCCGAATTTGACAGCACGATTGTTATAAATGCGTTCGACAATTTTTGCTCATCTTCGGTAGGGTCTACAATAACGATTTGGCTGCAAATTTCGAAATTATATATTACATATTTTAGAAGAAGGAATGTATTAATATTAATTACTCATCGAATAAGATGAAAGATTCGGCAACTGGTATACTTTTTAGTGTGACACCTTTATAAACTTGTTCATCAACTGTGAATGTACTTGTTTCATAGTTGTAGATTATGTTCGGCAATTTTACTAAAATTATCTCATAAAAATAAAATACATAATTTATTTTTTGCATAATTGACCACTTACACGATTTTAAGGCAGCGACCAACGCTATTAGGGCAGCATTCAATATTGAACCATCATAATCGAGGCATACTAAATCACAATACAATGACCAAACTAATTTCTCCTTCGCAATACATAAGTCCGCTAGATCTACGATTTCTGAATTATTGATTATGTCAAATAGACACTGGCTATGAAGTTGCGCCTCTTCAGACGGTGCACCCGGCCGAAACTTCGGAGAACAGAGTGGCGATAACTCAATATTCGGAACAATGTATCCATTATTTGGCTCGATGGCTTTCGGTGGCGATAATTCAGCCTTTATTCCACAGAGGACCGTAGTATTTCCGATTTTTACAATAGCCGAACCATCCGCAGTTTGTATCGAATCTACATTTAAAACAACTGGACGAAAATTTTGTAATTCCCGGCCATCCGGTCTTATATCGTGTTCCAAATAATCACGATAGTATTTTACTGGATGTATTATTCTAAAAATATTTGTTTTATTTTATTAATTAAACATAAAAAATTGATTTATTTGTGTTTACTTGTATTGTTCCGCCATCGCTCAAAAATATTTTTGACTTATGTCAAAAGCATGTGTTAAAGCACCAATTTTGTTGTAAAGCACAACCATACCGTGTGTCCAGACGTATATTTTCTACATGACATAATTACACACATTTCGCGTTCACACGTAAAATCTCAAACTCTCGACACCAATTGCAATTTATCTATGTCCCGAGTAACCAAAAATGGTGATCACAAAATTTTAGACCAATTTGTCACAAAATGTAAGTTCCTTTTTGTCACAAAAAAAGTTCACAATTTGGAACATATTTATGCGGGTATTTTGTGACAAAATGTATGTTGATTTTTCCAACCAAAAAAAAAAAATTTTAGTCACCAATTTGTCACAAAATGTAAGTTCTTTTTGTCACAAAATAAGTTGACAATTTGGAACATATTTATGCGGGTATTTTGTGACAAAATGAATGTTGATTTTACCGCCCAAAAAAAAAAATTTTAATCACCAATTTGTCACAAAATGTAAGTTCCTTTTTGTCACAAAAAAAAGTTGACAATTTGGAACATATTTATGCGGGTATTTTGTGACAAAATGTATGTTGATTTTTCCAACCAAAAAAAAAAAAATTTTAGTCACCAATTTGTCACAAAATGTAAGTTCCTTTTTGTCACAAAATAAGTTGACAATTTGGAACTTATTTATGCGGGTATTTTGTGAAAAAATATATGTTCATTTTACTCCCCAAAAAAAAAAAAAAAGATTTTGATCATTTTTGATTTGGTGAATTTATATGTAATTCGCTAAGTCACTACGTTCTTGCCTCATACTTAATGTATGAAGTTGGAATTTTATTTTCTAGTTTGTGTTTGGTCGTAACTACCTGAGTACCTGATGAGTAGACCGAACGTTTTGTTTGTGCTAGTTTCTCTGCACGAAACCAAACTACCACATAGAAAACTCATGGAAAGTTTTCATTTTTTTAGAGGATACATTTTGTATGGACTCTCGGCTCGGGTTAAAGTACGGGGGATTTAGAAATTTCTACATTTTTGGTAGTTTTTTTAAAGAATAAATAACAATAAAAATATCAAATAAACCATACAATGGAGTATTTTTACAAAATTATTTAAGTAGGGTCATAAAAACTTTTTTTACGCATAATTGCATCAATAAACCAACAAATATCCACAAAATTGTTGATAATTAGGTGACACTTTTATCATAAAAACACTGTCGAATTTGTGACTAAATTTTCAACAAATATTTCAAAAATATTCCACCAAAAACCGGCAAATTTGATTTACCAAATGTTCGTTTACGCGTGACAATCGGCGTCAACCCCATCCACCATTTTTCATCCATATTGTGACAATTTTTTGTCACATTTTTTTCCACCAATCACCATTTTATGTGAAATTTTTGTCGCTTTTTTGTGACATGTGGTTACTCGGGGTATGTATAAAATTATTTTCATTTCATTATGATGCTTTGAGAAGAAATGTACTCAACAACAAAAAATCAAAAATCAAACATTTTTAGCAAACAATTTTGTTTAGTCGTCCCCATTTTGGCTGTTGGATAAAAAACAGTGTGTATTAATAATAATTAAATAGCTATGTACTCAAACCTAAAAAATGTTTAAAACTATAAAAAGACGGAAAATCCTGAAATAAAATCGAAAACATAATTTGTTTCTTCATTCCACAACGGTCATATTTCAAATGAATAGCGAAAACAAAAAAACAAAAATCCGACCATACAAATTTTTATATTACTTTTTCAATGTATTAGTGTGTAACAAGTCGTGCCGCAATAAAAATTGTTGAGGAAAAAATCCACACAAATATCCCCACTCCAAAATTAGTTTGTAGGCAAAGAGGTAAGGAACGATGAAAATACACAGAGTATAAAATATACGTCTGAACACGCTGATACAGCGTGTTCAGACGTATATTTTATACTCTGTGTATTTTCCTCGTTCCTTACCTCTTTGCCTACAAACTAATTTTGGAGTGGGGATATTTGTGTGGATTTTTTCCTCAACAATTTTTATTGCGGCACGACTTGTTACACACTAATACATTGAAAAAGTAATATAAAAATTTGTATGGTCGGATTTTTGTTTTTTTGTTTTCGCTATTCATTTGAAATATGACCGTTGTGGAATGAAGAAACAAATTATGTTTTCGATTTTGTTTCAGGATTTTCCGTCTTTTTATAGTTTTAAACATTTTTTAAGTTTGAGTACATAGCTATTTAATTATTATTAATACACACTGTTTTTTATCCAATAGCCAAAATGGGGACGACTAAACAAAATTGTTTGCTAAAAATGTTTGATTTTTGATTTTTTGTTGTTGAGTACATTTCTTCTCAAAGCATCATAATGAAATGAAAATAATTTTACACATACATAGATAAATTGCAATTGGTGTCGAGAGTTTGAGATTTTACGTGTGAACGCGAAATGTGTGTAATTATGTCATGTAGAAAATATACGTCTGGACACACGGATAGAAATACAAATTCCGTGTGTTCGCTGATGGCTTTTTGACAGAAAATACCCGAGTTTTTTTGACAGATTTTACCCCCGCAAACTTCACTTCAATAAAAAACTCGGTTTTTTTTTGATGACATCAGCGAACAACTTTTTACTTGACAAATAATTTTGGTGTTTTAAATGTCAACTTTACATTTTCTTTTTATTATTTTTTATTAATATATTATCCAAATCGAAGCATTTCATATTATTTTACTTTAAATTTTTCAATTTACAGAATTTTTGGATTTTTTATGCCGATAAAAGAAATAATTTTCGGTTGTCAAAAAAACCCAAATAAAAGTAGAGTTAAAAATACACCGACTCTTTTTATGCGTTCGTTTTTTTGCTCAAAAAAACTCCGATCTGTTTTACCCCGGTGGTCATCAGCGAACACTACCATTGTTACGTTTATACTCGGGGTCGAGTCAACTTGTAGTTAACTTTGGGTCAACTTCGAGTTATCTTTTTTAGCGTTCGTACTGCAGAGTCAATTCGTAGTCGAGTCGAAACTAGGCTGAAATCGAGTTAACAATGGGCGCTTTCAGATCCGCCAACATGTTGCCGCTACTGATCAGTATCACATCTTATGATACATGCTCCCATCACAAATGTGACTGAATGAAACAGATGGATCACTTGTCAAAATTTTTTATACTTTTGCAAAACATTGCAGTTTTTCAGTATTTAAAATTAATAAATTGAAAATTTAAAATATAAAATAAAATCAATTAAATTAAAAGTTCTGTTGTATAATATAATATTTAGTTCGGTTTATAATATAATATTTAGTGAGTGTAAATTTATCGTATGTCATGTCAGAATATTAATTAAAATTATGTATACATAATATACATACATATGTATATACATATATTAAATGACATGTATATTTAATTTTTTTATTTCTTTTATTTGATATTAAAAAACTAACAAAATCGAAATGTAGTAACTGCTACCTAAATGTATCGACACACAAACTATGATGGAAAATATGACATTTAGCCCAACAGTGTTGGCATTTCATTTTTGATGTATCGGTAGCTTTCAGAACCCAACATGTTTATTTTACTAACATGTTGCCAACAGTTGGCGGATCTGAAAGCGCCCATTGTTTACTTCTGCCACCATTATGTTTAAAAAACAAACAAAATATGAAAATTAAATTAAAAATCTAGCAAACGCTAAATATGAAAAAATTCAAAATCGAGATACGCTTACCTCGAATTCGAAAAAAATTAAAAATAATGTTCTTGTTATCTTTGAATTAATTTTTGTTGTTGCTTGTTGGTTTTTAACTCGACTCCGTTTTTATTGCATTTTGTTAGAGTTAAGTTAACTTGACTCCACATTTTTTTAGGATCGAGTCGAGTTAACTATAAGATGACTCGACTCCGTTTATAGTGAAAGATTACCTAGGTTGAACCCAGGTTGAACCCTAAGTATAAACGTACTACCATATATTATAGAGTATATATATACGACATTACGTGGACTAAACGATTTTTTTTCCTCCCGTATTTTTGACATGATGAAGTTAGCCACACAACAATTTACTATGTAGCTTCGCCATTTTGTACACTAGTCATGTTTCAAACCACTATAAAACCTCCCGTATTTTCAAATGAAGGTCACAAAAATTAGTCCAAATTTTTCCATAGTAAAAGTAGGTTATGGCGTATATATATACTCTATAATATATGGTACTACTATATAGTTAACTTTGGATCAACTTCGAGTTATCTTTTTTACCGTTTCCCAAGTATCACTACTTCAAATAAATGATTCATTTTTATGGAACTGAGTACAAGTTTGAGTTCCATTATATTATAAGATTTCCTATGAAAAGTGAAACAAAAATACTAAACCGATGGAACTTGATATATTACTAAAGATGCATGTTAAACCGAAAGTGATCTGACTGAAAACGTCTGAGTTAAATTCAACATGTAAACGGTGACTTGGCTGAAAGTTATCTGAAAGTAGTCTGAGTTCGGTCAACTTAAATTTGGTTGGTTGAGTCAGTTTGTATATTGAGTTAAACATGTAAACTTTAATTTAGTTGAACTGACAGATTTTTTCATACAGGCAAAAGGTTTTATACATTTGCGAAGTGATTTTTAAATATTTATAAGAAGAGGAGAAATTGTTAAGAGTTTGCAAACTCTTAACAATTTCTCCTCTTCTTATAAATATTTATCAATTTGGAATATACCAAAATAATTTAAAGTTTGATTTTTAAATAATTTTAAATAATTTTCTAATAATTTTAATATAATTTTAGAACAAAGTGACATTTAAAATGTCAATTCAGATCAAATAAAAAATTCCCATGTAACCATCAACCCAAAGTTTCAGTCAGATCACTTTCAGTCATAACTCAGTCAATCACTTTTGGGTTTAACATGTATCTTTAGTATATGTGGTTTACTTAAGTTCCATCGATAATTTTGATAAATGGAAAAAAACTTGGAACTTATGAATGAGTTCAGTTTTTGTTATACTTGGGTTATACTGCAGAATTAAAACTGCAATAGATTGAATGCTAGACAACTTCATTGTGATTTTTTGTGTTAAGGAAAACAAATAAACGTCAAAATATTGTCCATATCTTTTTGTATGAAGTGGCACAGATGCAATTTTATTTCTATAATTACAGACATATATTAAATATTTTTTAATAAAATTTAATTGAAATGTATTCATTTTATGTCATTTTAAGCTAAGCAAGTAAATTTTTTTGTGAAAAGCGCGTTAAAAATTAAAACATAAAAAGAAGGCAAATTCGTATTCTTTAGGTTTAATCTTGTGCCGTTTGAGTTTTTTCTATGGTTATTTTTATTAAAATTAAGTTATTTTCACACATTTTAAGGTAGCTTCATATAAACTGCTGTTTGTTTTCCTTAACACTCAAAACAATCTGACATATTTTGGTTGTCAAATTATCGATCTATTGAGTTAAAATGAGGTTGAAACCGAGTTAACATTGTTTACTTTTGCCGCCATTATTTTTTAAGAAGCAAACAAAATATGAAAATTAAATAAAAAATTAGCAAAATTTAAATATGAAAAAAATCCAAAACGGAGATACGCTTACTTCACATTCGAAAAAAATTAAAAATAATGTTCTTGTTTTCTATTAATTTTTGTTGTTGGTTTTTAACTCGACTCCGTTTTTATTGCATTTTGTTAGAGTTAAGTTAACTCGACTCCACATTTTTTTAGGATCGAGTCGAGTTAACTATAAGATAACTCGACTCCGTTTATAGTGAAAGATAGCCTAGGTTCCCTTTAAACATGGCGAAACGCTAACGTAATGCAAGCGAAGACATTTCTATATGAAACTCTTCGCAAGCGTAACGCCCAGGTGAAGCAAAAACGTAACCTTTTTATCGCATCTGTTATATGAAAATTAAAATTAAGGCGAAGTAATTTAAATGTCTGTATGTATGGGTAGTTCGTATTTATCTTCGCATTCTCTTCAATAAAGTACTGTTTGTGGCATAAAAGCGAAAGGTTTTTGTATAAATTTATTATAAAAATAATATAGAAACGAAGTGAAAGCGAAACACTGGGCGAAGTAATTTTATTACGTACTATATTCGTTTAAACGAATATTTTTAAAAATAGTTTTGAAATTAAAATAAAAATCATTAATGTTGATTACTAACATAAAAATTTTTATTAATTTGCTATAAATATTTATAAAAAATTTAAGAATTTATTTTGTTAAACCACCTCTGTGGTTTTGAAGAATCTCTTGACAAAATAAAATTATTTGTTTGTTTTCAGATATCTATCCTCCGCATTTATGCTTGCAGCTGCAAAACGTTCTAATGTTGTTTCTGGAATAATTAAATAATTTCAAGGATAATCTTAAAATGATTTCAATGTCATAATCATAATTACCGTTAAAAAGATTCATTATATAGTGTGTTGGCCTGAATATTAGAATTCTATCCAACTCTCGAAAAGCAACCAGGTATCACCAAATTACGGTGTCTTTTATTAAACCAAATTCCGAATAAAAAGAAAACAATTATCTATAATTGAAACAAACATCAAACATATGTTTAGAACAAAAAAAATAATTACGAGATTTATTAAAAACACCGCCACATAAATACTTACATTACACATATCAATTTAACCCATTTGATCCCACTGTACCTGTATGGGTACAGAAAAATCACTAACTTTACAACGCCACTACTGCGGTATTTAATATCAAATTTCGATTTGTATTTTACCGTTATATATGGTTTTTAGTTTGTTTATGATATTTTAAAAAAAGATCCATTTCGAGAAAAGATTTTGAGTGTTATAAAATATTTTAAGTACAAATATTTTACACAATTTGTTATTGGTGTGGGAACAAATGGGTTAATAAAAAACGAAATTCAAAATGGCACCTCTACAAGATAAATATTTGAAGAATGAAAGTACATATCTTTACACAATGTAGTAGGAATGAAATGAAACGAAACTATTGGAGTGATGTTGTTTAATTTATTTATTTATTTAATTTAACGTTTATTAAAACATCGTTTCGGTCACTAAATGGATAACACCTGTAGCCGCTGACTAAAAATTTCATTCATACTGGCTTTACACCGTATAATACTATTTTGCTATCCGGTGTAAAACCGATGTTTTGATAGTATAATAGCAAAAATAAAATATAATATTTTGATTTGATAGCTATCAAATTTTAATACCTATTATATTTTATTATATTTTATTGTAGAAGGAAAATTTTGACAGTGGATTATTGATAAATTAGTTTAGAAACGTTTTTGTGTATTTTGAAATTATTCTTTTTCATTATTTTGTTGTAATTTTCTGTTTTTTATGAATATTTTATGTGGTGTAAAACCGACTACGGTAGATAGTAAAATAGTATTATACTATTTTGCTATTATACTATCTACGGTGTAAAGCCTGTATGTGAGAGTGTAGTGGTGCATCAAAGAAAAACTTTGCGCTTACGCTTCGCTTTGGTAACGCCTAGGCGAGACTTCGCAAATTTATTTGAAGGGTTGAACCCTAATACTGTTTTCCAGGGCCCGTATTTTGCACACAGTGAGTCGCCCTTTTTGAGCGAATTTTAGCAAAAAGCGAGAAAAACCGATTTCGCACTATGCGAGTAGACACTCGTTGTCGCTTTTTTTTTCGACCATGTATTTATATGGTGAGAAAGTAAGCGAGAAGTTTTTTAGGTTTTGTTTTTAACCAAAACGTCAAAAATAAATTAACTTAATTTGAGTTTCACGCCGGTAAGATATTTTTCTCTCATTTTATTTTATTTATTTTATTCAAATGATTGTTTCAAATATTTCCTGTAGTTACCTTACCGACAAGAAAAAAAATGGAAAGAATTTCTTCATAGCTTGGACTATATAAATGGAACGTTTCAGACAGCGCAAGACCTTCGGCTTGGCGTAAAAGCCAAGATACAATTTAAATAAACAATCCCGAAGAAGTCCATATCAAGGAAAAGTTCAATGGGCATATTAACGCAAAACCATCTTCAGACAATTGATTTATTACAACAAATCTTGACGAGGTTAGAGACTTTACGCAAGAGAATAAATTGAAATTAAATAAAATAAGTTGATTTCATTTAATTTTTAATTAATATTTATTATTTAAAATGAATTATGTTATTAGATCTATAAATTATATTTTTGAAATTAATTTTGTGGCGTTTTTTTGAAATTGAAATAGAACAAATTTTGTTGTTTAACCAGTTTTGACTATGGACACCTTTTTGTCTAATTGTTACCTCTCTACAAAACCATCTAATTTATAATGTGAAGTTTGCGGGGGTAAAATCTGTCAAAAAAACTCGGATATTTTCTGTCAAAAAGCCATTCAGCGAACACACGGAATAAAACAAATTAAAACACACAGACACCGTTTACCACAAAAATATAACTTTGGCTACTAATAAAAAGTTGCTCAAGTTTCTCGCCTTTTACTTTTGTCGATTTGTGCAAAATCGGCAAAAAACTGTCGGACAAAACTGAAAGGCGAAAAATTCACAAAATTCTCGCTTCTCGCTTTTTGTGCAAAATACGGGCCCAGTTACACAAAAAAAAAAAAAAACCGGGGCGAAACCGGGGTAAAACCGGGTTCGTGTTTTGACGTTTCAACTGGAACAGCAAAAAATGCGGTTTCCGTAATTTTTTGTTTTTTGCATGTGTTTACGTATTAATTGTCAAATTATTTTAACAATTCTACGTTAATTTTGCAATGAAAGATTTTTTATTAAACTGCAGGGCGGACGAACTAGCTAGGTACGGTACGACTCTCCAGATGCAGCCGGAAATGGTAGGTCTGGGGAGGCCTATGGCAGTGCTAAAATGGGCGCTCAGTAACATGGCAATCGCCTTGACAAATGAGAGGTGGATCAACACTCTCACGTGCAGGGTAGCAAAGCAGGTTTGGTCAAAACTGGACTTGCGGCGCTCCAAGGTACTAATATCCCTGGGAAGACAAGAAATAGGATGGGTCGTAGGGATAATGACAGGTCACTGCCTTTTTGGGGAGCATGCGAGAAGGCTGGGGATACAGACGAATGACTTTTGTAGAAGTTGAATGGACGAAGAGGAGGAGGAGACTTTGGAACACTTCCTATGCTCATGTCCGGCGCTATCATACAGAAGGCATAAGTATTTGGGTGTGTACGGTATGGACAGCCTTTCGGAACTCGCGGACTGTGGAGTGCGAGATTTATTACGCTATATAAATAGCTCTGGTTGGTTTCAACGGGAGTAATGGGGAGATGGGATCCTGTGGTATCACAACGGCCCATTGCTGGCCTAAGTGTGCGATAGCAGCCACTTCAACCTAACCTAACCTAACCTAGTTTTTATTTAAATGACGTTTGATATGTAATTGTGTTAGTAATCGCCCCGAAAAATTTTACCGGGCGACGAATGACAGCTGTTATCGCCCCGTTTTCGCCCGGGTTTTTTTTATCTGTCAAATTTATTGCAGCTGGAAAATCACATAAGTATAAACGTGACGATTAGAGGATCGTGGGTACCACGTAGTGGAGAAATTTGGAACTGAACGAGCCCATCTTGATCCCATTTTGATGTTTAAAGCCGGTATTCCATTATGAAAAAATGTTGATCAGCAAAAATATATTGAGATAAAAATATAAAATCGGTTGTTGTGTGAATGAGATACCCAACGTCGTCAGTAAACATTTTTATTACAAAAAAGTTGTGGCTGTGTTAGTGTGATGCCATAATTATTGACAAAAAGTATCAAATGGAGTATTTTTATTGCAACCCTCCAACACATGTACATAAATTTTGTGTACGATGATAACATATTTCACGCACACACTATTAATTTTCATAGTACGTCATTTTTATGGTAAAGATTTTTGTTTTAATTCATTATTTTTGAGCCCGATATTTAAATCATCGATTCGCTCTTATCTTTATCTTATCTCACTCTCTGATGGTAAAGATATTTTTTATTTTTTATTCTGTGACGGAAAATAAATGAAAAAAATAATTCTGATATGGGAGATAATAATATTTAATTTTTTAGATAATTTTGAGAGGTGAAAATATACGAATTAAGAATAAAGCATAATTTCGTTCATATTTGTTGGTTATGTTGCGGTTTGCAGTCAAAATGTATCCATCCAAATTTGCTATAAAATAAAAAATAAAAAAATTGTTTTTTCTTTGTCACTCTAATGTAATATTTTATTTTGTCTTCTTTCATTTTTTCCAGCAGTCAGTAAATTTTTCATAATGGAATACAGGCATAACCCGCTAAACAAAGCGATACGTTTACGATACGAAAACGATATTTGATGTTCATACAAAACATCGTTTTCGAATCGTTTTCACGATTCGAAATCGATACGTTTACGAATCCATCGTCCCATGATAATTAGAATTTTTTACGAATCGGAATATATCGATTTTTGCGTTACGTTTGCGATACTTATTTTTCGTATCGGAAACAGACCTAATTTTGCGATCAATTTACAAATCTTATTTTTCGAGTTGATTGCGATGATTATTAGCAAATATAAAAAGCGTGTTTTGTATCTTTTATAATATGATTATTATTTTTTTATTTATTTAAAATAGATGAATAATTACAATACAAATTTATAAATTTGCATGTTTATTTTTTTCTGCTCACAGCACCTAAAATAAAATGTATCAAAATAATAAACTTAAATGGTTTAATAAAATAAATATATCGGTGTATGTACTTACTTTGCGAACGTTACAACACAAAATATTTTTGAATAACTTTATTTTTCTTTTAACACAAATCCTAGTGTTCGCTGATGACCACCGACTCTTTTTATGCGTTCGTTTTTTTGAGCAAAAAAAACGAACGCATAAAAAGAGTCGGTGTATTTTTAACTCTACTTTTACTTGGGTTTTTTTTGGAGTTTTTTTGACAACCGAAAATTATTACTTTTATCGGCGTAAAAAAATCCAAAATTTCGATGAATTGAAAGATTTAAATTAAAATAATATGAAATTCTTCGATTTAAATAAGGAAATTAATAAAAAATATTAAAATAATATGTAATGTTGACATTTAAAACACCAAAATTATTTGTCAAGTAAAAAAGTTGTTCGCTGATGTCATCAAAAAAAACCCGAGTTTTTTATTGAAGTGAAGTTTGCGGGGGTAAAATCTGTCAAAAAAACTCGGGTATTTTCTGTCAAAAAGCCATCAGCGAACACACGGAATATGTCCAGTCCATCCGCTTTTGTGTTAGAACTTAAATGGCAAGAAAGTATAGTGTATATAGTTGAATTGTGACGTACACCCTTTGTGTATATTATAGTATCGTTTACGTATCTATAACGTATCGTTTTTTACGATTCGCATTTTTTGTTTAGCGGGAAGATATTTTGAAATGTCATTTATGTTGATATTTTGTTATTATGAAATGTCATTTAAGGATAAATTCCTTTAATTAAAAAAAATATAAACACGTAACTGCTGATATCTTAGACAATAGAATTAGAATGGACCGCTAATACAATGACAGTTCAATATAATTTTCAAATAAATGATGATGCCAACATACAACTAGCGGTCAAGAGGCAAATTGCGGCAAAAACGAAAACTAAAGATTTGTCAAAGTTGTCAACATCAATAAATTTTTATTTAATTTTTGGTTCATTTTCGTGTGTTTTCTATTTTGTCACCGTTTTATAGTTTTAAATTCAATTTAATTTGATTTGAGATATTTTAATTGTGATTTTTACACAAAATTTTTCCTCGGTTTCTTTTATTTTTACTGAAAATGGGGAGAAAGTGTGTCGTAGTTGGTTGTGAGTGATACCAGTTTGCCATTGACAGATAAAGCCGCGTCCACACGGGGTGTGAAATGTACACTTATGCGCGCATTTAGCGAATGTAAACGTCGTGTGGATGGTTTTCACATGACGAATGTGATTGAATATTCTCACTAAAAATTGTTTGATCAAGGTACTAAAAATATATACCAGAGTAGAAATGTTCATTAACATTCGCCTACATGTGATCAATGAACATATTTTAACGAATCGTGTGTACTGAAATGTGATAAATATACACATCCCGCATAACCGCCTACATTCGCTAAATAAGCGAACACGCACGCATAAGTGTACATTTCACACCCCGTGTGGACGCGGCTTAAGCTGTTTCTTTGCATCTGTGAATACAAAAATAAATGTTTATTTTAATATTCAGTGCTTGCAACTGCTTATAATTTCAAATATTAATGATGTTTTCTTTTATAAAATTTAATCTTAATGTTGATTTTTCGATTATTCCTAATAAATTAAATGGTAACGAACTTTTTAGTTAGCGAATTCGCCACGATTTGCCTCTTGACCGCCACTGTATGTTGGATCGCATATGAAGTAAGCAACTAGCAGTCCATTTAAAAATATATAGTCAAAGGCTGATATACATAATACGCGCGTGATTTTTTGTTATTGACGATTGGAACATCACGAATTCCACGTAGCGGAATTTTTATATACTAAAATCCATTGACGTTTAAAATTTTATTTTTTTGCTGAAACAACCGCAATTCCTTCTTTCAATTTTTCCTATATTGTTTATTAAATGAACATAAATTTAAAATGGATGGTTCTTTTAAATAAACAATTCTTCCATGCGAGGCGTTCAGCCTACTTTTACAATCGTCAATTATGAAATATCATTTAAGGATAGCTTGCTTAATTTTTAAATTTTCTGATAGGTCGGCGTTTTCTAACATTTACAATCGTCAATATAGAATGAATACAACCAAAATTGTTGTTGTTTTCCCATACAAATTTTTGTCCCTGTCGCGTTATACGTTGGAGTGAGAGGTGAATGAAAAAATTTAGTATGGCGTATTCATCTTTCCATCGAAACACCAAAACAAACTTATGTCAATTTTGTTGTCGAGATAAAGCAGCTGGTGTTAAGTGGGAATATAATTTATAAGAAAGCATAAATAAAAAAGTGTTTAGTTAAATTTGATTACAAAAATAATTAGTGAAAAGATAATAATATATTTAATAACATTTAGCATGTTCGGAAAAAGATCAAAGTAAATTTGTAGTAAAATTCGAAGATAAATTTTGTCAATCTTTTTCCGAACATGGGTAGTAAATTTATAGTAAATTTGTATGTTGTTGTTTTTATTATTTTGGCATTTTTAGTCTTTATGACCGGATTTATGTGACGAAAAATTAACTTTATATCGAATTAAATACAAAAAAATATGTTTTAAATGGCAAGCGATTTATTTTCCATGAAAATGCGTTGTTCGAATTTTTTCGATATTGGATTTTATATATTTTAAGTTTTTGTATGGGCAAGGTAATTTTAGTAAATTTTTTACCAACATAACAAAAATAAATTTTACTATAAATTTACTATGGTCTCTTTTCGAATGTGCTAATTATCATACAAAAAAATGAAGTGTTTAGTAAAAAATTGCGAAAATTATCCGTACAAGTGATTTCGTATCATCAGTAAGTGTTTATTTTTAGATTTTAAGTTAAAACTAACCTTGTAGTGCAAACATATTAGTTAATTACATAAAATACATATATTTAATTTATAAATTAATAAAATTTGTAAGTTAAAAATTATGGTGGTTTGTTTTGGTGTTTCGTGGATATACACAATTTTTTTACCAGTGCAGTAGATTCATAATATGATCACCCCTCCCAACATGGCGCGCGTGTAAGATTTTTGCTTTTAGTGTTGTGTTTCAAATTTAATTTTTTGTTAAAGATAATTTTAAATTAAATACAATAACGTTTTATTCGTGACTTTTAGATTGTGTATGTTTACAATAATTATAATTTAATTTTTGTGCTCCGTTGGTTTTAAATGAATAATTTTGGCAATTGAATCAAATTAAATTTAATACCAAATTTATTTTTTATTGATTGAGTGTTTAATTTTTTTTTAGAATTCCAAAGCATATTCAACAAAAATGATTGCCAACGAGCACAAGAAGCCAAATCCAAGATGAGTTGTGTGTTCAACACATTTTGCTGAAAGCTGTTCAGCTGTTTCCGTACTACATTTTCAAGGAATATAACTTAATGTAACTCTGTTTTTGTGGATTAGGCCTACCGGGGATACCACTTTAAAAAAAAACGCACCAAGTACTCTTCCTCTTGGGAGGTGTGGAAATGAGTACATTTAATCTATAAGGTACTATTTTTAGTAAAAATTGTATTTTTTTCCAAGTAAACAAATAAACAATAAAAAATTTGTATTGTTCTTTTTATTACACACATTTTTAAAATTTTTTAAAAACACTTGTTAAATATTTCGCAAAATTACAAAAGGTTTAAAAAATCACTCGATCGATTTCGGCTTATTAGGCCATCATCAGGAGTATCTACTAAACTGTAAAAATAAAAATGTAGTTAGATATATATATATATAGTTGGAAAAAGCAAAAAGTGAAACCAAAATATACCAATAAAAAAATGTGGGAGTGGTAAAAAATAAAAATTAAAAATTAAAAAAGGGGTGAGTTAAACACAGGTAAAATTGGTGAGAGCAATAAACATTAAAAAATAAAAATTAAAAGAGGGTGAGTTAAACACAGGTATATGATTATTGATTAGTCAACGGTCGAATAACAAAATTCCAGATGTTGATTTTTTTTATATTTTTATTTTTTTTTTTATTTTTTATAACCCGACGAATTAGTAATTTTATGGTATGGAATGAGTATGTGAATAAAACAATGCGGGGTCGGTAATTGGTGAGAAACGGATTTCTCTCTGTTCGTTGAGGATATTTTGGTTAAGAAATATAGCTTTTCGGATTTCGTAAGATTCTAAGTTGTCTAAACGTCTGCTTTTTGGTTGTACATGCAATATTTCTAAATTGTTTAAACTGGATGTGTGATTTTCTAACGTTAAATGATTATAAAGGGATGATTCATGGCTACCAGATAAATGTTCTTTAACTCTAACTTCAAAATTACGCCCAGTCTGTCCGATATAAGAGGAACTACAATCATTGCAATTGATCTTATAAACGCCAGACTTGGAAAGGCGATCAATTCTTGGTTTGTTGTTAAAAATCATTTTCTTAATTGTATTATTATTATAAAAAGCAAAGCTAATATCTGTATATTGTGTCACGATGTTACTAATCCGTTGACTAGTTTTTCCTATATACTCTAAGCGGCGCCAATTTTTCGGCATTGGACTATCAGGTGGATAAATGTTAGCTAAAGCTTTATGCTTCAGTTTTCTGTTTAATAGCTTTAATATAGTCTTAGCTGCATAACCGTTATTCGCTGCTATTTCTAAAATTATATTAAGCTCTTTGTTATAATTGGATATGGTCAAAGGAATGTTTATTAATCTATCTAAGAATGAGTGGAAAGCTGACATTTTAATATTATGGGGATGGTTTGACGAGTTAGGTATAATGGCGTCTGTATACGTGGGTTTTCTATAAATTTTGAACTCTAATGAAGAATTAATTCTGGTTATTGTTATATCTAGAAAGTTAATAGATTTGTTTTCTTCTTTTTCTACCGTAAAATTAATGGTGGGATATTGAGAATTTAACCAAGTGAGAAAAGAGGTTAATAGCCTATCAGTTCCATTCCATAGACATAGTATGTCATCAACATATCTGTACCAAAAGATCATATGACGGAAATAAGGATTATTGCTTGATACAATCGTTTGTTCGAAGAAATTCATGAAAATTTCTGCTAACAAAGGTGACAGAGGGGAGCCCATCGGTAGACCATCAGTGAATCTGAAATACTTATTATCAAAGCAAAAATAATTTTGTTTAATACAAGTTTCAAATATCAGCTTCAGTTCATTCCGAAGGCTTCCATCTGCAACATCCCTATCTAAGTAAGTATAAACTATTTGAGACAAAATGTTAATTGGAATAGAAGTGAAAAGACTAGCAACGTCAAACGAAACTAATTTTGAGTGTAGTGGAATATCAACATCTTGAATTTTGCTAATCAATTCTACCGAGTTCTTAACCGAGAAAGCCGAAACGAAATTGGTATGACTGTTGAAAAAGTTTATGAAACCCTTACATAGCTTGTAGGCAGGTGCATTGCAATACGCTACTATTGGTCTAATTGGAATGCCTTCTTTATGGATTTTAGGTAAACCATAAAGAATTGGGGCAGATGGATTCATAACCGTGTACCTCCAACCAGTGCCATCAAAGACCTTTGGGCATTGGTTGATACACTTACTGACCAAAGTCTTAAATGACCTAGTAGGATCTCTATTGAGCTCTAATGCGTTGCTTTCTGTAATGAAATCAGAAATTTTATTGTAATAATCGATTCTTGTGAGAACAGTGATCGTATTGCCTTTATCCGCTTTACAGGCTATCAGGTCATGATCACGTAACTTTTTCTTAATCGTACCAATCACTTTAAGGTTATTATTAGAAGAAAAAACAGAAGAATGAGAGGAGATAGAGGAGGAAGCGTTACTCAAGCCTTTCTTAATTTGTAACGCACATATTGCTTTCAGTTGGGTTGACTGGCCGGATAAGGCAGTTTCGGCATCTATAGCGAGACTTTCAAATGACTGAACGCCGATTGTATTTGGCACAGGAGCAAAATTTACTCCATTGCTCAGCATTTGAACCTCTACGCCACTGAAGCCAACGGAAGACAAGTTCTTAAAACGTGAATGGAATTGAAAACCAGACATACCACTATTACCTCTATGGTTACGTGGATACGCCTTGTCTCGCAACACATCCAGTTTAGCTTTTTGCTTTACATATTGAATATGAGAAATTTCGGCTACCTCGGCACGAAACTTATTATCCAACCAGTCAAACTCAACAGAATGCAAGCGATTTTTTAAACCTTTTGTAATTTTGCGAAATATTTAACAAGTGTTTTTAAAAAATTTTAAAAATGTGTGTATTAAGTGTGTTTCGCCAAGTGCCTACGGCAGAAAGTATAAGAAGTGTTCTTTTTATTGTTATGTAACAGAAAATAATTTAGATAAATGATTTTACCGTTATAATTTAAAAAAAAAATTAAATCCTGGAAAACATTTCATTTAAAATACAATTTAATTAAATAATATTTTTTTTGTAAATTAACGAGTTGTAATCATCTTGTAATACAAGATTAAACCGGCAACTTCATTTCAGTACGATTTTTAGAATTTCAACTACGCCTATGGCATTTCTCTTTCTTTCCCTTTTTTGTTAAAAATTGTAACGCTTGACACTTTGTTATATTCATTCTATTTATAATATTGTATTTCTATGAGCATAACACGATTCAGGCCTGATAAAGGTATATAAAATTCCTGATAAAAATGCCTGGTAATGCCTGACTTTGGCATTTATTGCAAATGGTAATTGACCTCTATGTCTCGCTGACATATATGGAGGTCAGGCCTGAACGTCAGTTATATGAAATAGCTGACAATAAGGAACCGAAACGCATTACGAACGGCTGACGTTGAGCAATTAATTAAGGCCTTACTATTACACCTGACTGATAAATTACAGATTGATGACGCAAACGGCTCGAATGGAAAATGTAGGACCCCAAATGATAAAAATAACAAAATATTGACGAAAATTAAATTTAATTTTTTTATTATACATTTCTAAGGTTAATTATCTATTATCTAATATATTATGTATGTATATTATATTAATAATAACATTTATTTTAAAATAGAAAACTATTCTTAAAACTTATTAACCTATGGCATTTTCGGTCTTCCGGATCCTTGACTGCTGCTGGTGATGCTTAATTGTGAATTCGGTGAATCTCGCGCTTAACGAATTTCACGTAATCTTCAAAGTAAGAAATTTTTCGATCGCCTTTGAAAGCTCCTAATAGAAAAGAAAAAGTTAATGTTAATATTTTCAAAAATAAATAAACAGTTACTTAATAAAAGCTTACCACATAGAGTCTAGCTGATTTACTAGCTATGTTTCAGCGAATCACCCTAATAATACTTTATTTGTCTGCAAGAAACTAATCCGTAGTCTGTCAACGCATATGGATTTGTGGTGGATTAGATAATCTCGTTTCACTAATCGCACTGCGCTTAGCTAATCCCTAGTCTGTCAGTGGTATTACATAATCTGTATGTAGATGTATTGTAATATATGTAGTGCAAAAAAAATATTTCGCTTCATATTTTTCTTCAGTATGGTTATACACCAGTAAATTATGGTTACATAGCACAGTAAAAACAATTTTCTTCGGGTACTGAAAAAAAATGTCCCTCTCACACCTCAAGTAAATCTATACTTTTATAAAAATACTTTCGTAATGGAACAGGCTTTACCTCAAAAAGGTCTATTCATGCTCATTCGGAAAAAATTTCCTCATTCGGAAAGCTTCTGGAATTCACGTGGCCTTGCATATTGGGTAGTTGGCCGGTTGGGACACAATTACACTGTTAAATTACGATTTAATTTTTTCAACACAAGCCAACAACAATAAATTATATTGTATATGCTGCGAGTCGAGTCGAGTTTAATCCTAGTTTAACTCTCACTATATACAGAGTCGAGTTATTTTCTAACCAACTCTTGGTGTATATACTGCAGAGTTAAAAATATGCAGAGTTCAAATAGGATTAAAACAGAGTTAAAATAAACAAAAAAAAAATTTAACAAAAAATCATTTCAGATTAATTATTCTTTTTGTTGATCATCATATGTGTTGTTTTAATTTTTCCAGCGGTATTTTGTCTAAAAAATTGTAATTTTCAAATCCTTATAAAAAAAAATATTTATGCAAATTAATTAATTAAAATTTTAATAAACAAGGGATTTCAAATAAAACATCGAATTTGATTGAAAAAATTAAAAAGAAAATTGTTTATGATATTTAAATATATTTTTTGTATATTGCTTTCATTCTTCAATAACATAATCTGAAATAAATAAATAAAATGGTGTGTATGAATTTTGCATTAATTTTGTTGTTGTTTTTTTAACTCTACTCTACTCTTCGTATATAGTGCATTTTTAGAGTAGAGTTTAACTCGACTCGACAGATTATTAGGTCGAGTCGAGTTTAACTCGACTCTGTATATAGTGAGAGTTAAACTAGGATTAAACTCGACTCGACTCGCAGCATATACAATATAAATGTCATGTTCAATCAAAACAAAACTACCAGGTTAATAGTGACGCTTGAAAAATTATTTTTAATTAATTCAAAAAAACTATTCAGTGCTATAAAAATGAATGATTCAGATACATATAATTCCCTAATGACACGGGCTCGTTCTATTATACCAAGTTTTACCGTTGAACGGCACAAGGGTCAAGCCGGTCGAATTGGCATTGTAGGAGGTTCACTGGAATACACCGGAGCACCTTATTTCTCAGCAATTGCAGCACTAAAAGTGGGTGCGGATTTGGTACACGTATTTTGTGCACAAGCTGCCGCTAATGTTATAAAAGCTTACAGCCCAGAATTGATTGTGCATCCGCTGCTCGATACCAACGATGCTCTTATACAAATTGAACCATGGCTCGAGAGGTTACATGTTCTTGTCATTGGACCTGGATTAGGACGTGATCGTACTGTGCTAAAAACTGTAGCCGATTTGATACTTTTTTGTCGGCAGCAAAATAAGCCACTTGTGATTGATGCAGATGGGCTTTATTTGATCCAGCAGGATATGGGTCTGATAAAGGATTACGAGGGCGTTATAATTACACCAAACGCAATTGAATTTAGTCGGTTATTCGGTAAAGACCGAGATCGAATTCAAGACCAAATTCAAAAGTTAGGTAGTGGTGTAACCATTCTGGAAAAAGGTATAATAGATAGGATTTACGATTCAACATTTACTAAATATGATATGCCACAAGGCGGATCTGGTCGACGTTGTGGTGGCCAAGGTGATCTACTTTCCGGAGCAATTGCTACGTATTATTTTTGGGCTCGAGAAAAGCAAGATTCAAATCCAGCCAAAGTAGCATGTTTCGCGGCTAGCGAACTAATCAAAAATTGCAACAAAACCGCTTTTCAAGTCAAAGGCCGAAGTATGGTGTGTTCAGATATGATCGAATTCATCCACCCAGTATTCGAACGTCTGTTTGAAAATCAAAATGATTAAAACTTAACCTAAATTATCTACTTTCATTAAGACAAAAATAAATGTTTTTTAGTCGCTGTTGATTATGTTTAATTTTTTTGTTATATTTCGGTTGGTTTATCGGGTGTGTAACGAAAGCCCGGTTTTCAAAATCCCGGTTTGTCAAAATCCCGGTTTTGTTAATCTTGATTTTCAAAATCCCGGTTTTCAAAATCCCGGTTTTCAAAATCCCGGTTTTCAAAATTCCGATTCTGCATAAATAAAAATCCCGGTTTTCAGAAAATCCCGATTTTTATTTTACTTTATAAAATTTTCCTTCACCAAAAAGCGCGGCTCGAATTAAAAAAAAAAAACTACGAGCGAGTTCATCCTCAACTCGCAAAAGATTTATGTGAAAACTGTTTTGTATAAATATCTATTAAATCATTTCAAGCCATTTAGATAAGGCTCGGAAACCCCTCCATAAAGACGGATATGTGTCTATTAGAAGCAAAACATACTCTTCCACCAAAAAAAATTGTTTTGAGTTAAAGATGGCATTTGATTTGCAATGTTGAATTCTATATAATTAATTGAAATATATTGCTCCAAATATATTGCCTCTTATCTTATCCCTTTTTAAAAATTAATAGAAACTGCTACTAGAAACAAAACCATACCTTATCCAACAGACAGTTTAATGCAAATGATACCTTATCCATAAAAAACATTGTACAAGCAAAAGGTATGTTATCCCATACTAAATTTCAGTTGAAATTGCTGCTTTAGAGCAAAAACAACCTTATCCATCACATTCTCATCTATACTCTAAAGGAGTATGCACGAATTTGGATTTATATTCTAATATTTTCCATCTACTCGTTTTAACCAATCAACTCACTCAATTGATAAAATTGTTTAAAATCCTAAGATTTAAATCCAAACTCGTGCATACTGCTTAACAAAAAAAACACCTAATTTAACGTTTGAACTCATCAAACAACACTCTTATACAAGTTTCATAGTGAACTGATCAGTTTGTGTTAGTTTAAGGCGTATTTAACGTATTTAACGCTTGACCTAAAATGCCAAAATGCTCGCACAAAGGGAAAACCTTCAGATTCAAATTTATAAAAGGTGTGGACGCATTGCATTTCTCGAACTTATTTTACAGCTGTAAGACTAAAATCGATCAAGATTCACTGATATTACTATATACCAAAATAAATGCATCTAAGCGTAACCGAGGCCAGGGTGGGCCATCAAAAAACTTTAGCGTTCAGTATTTGATGCGCAAAAAAAAATTCTAAATTAGTTCGAATTTGCTTAAATTCATTTACCAATATTTTAGGAATATCAAAAGTCCGAGTTAAAGGAGTTCTTAAAAGGCATTTTGAAAAGAAGACATTGCCTGTCAAAGCTCGAGGAGGTGATCGCGTGTCTCAAAAGTTTGTGTATAAACGAGAGACTATAATCAATTTTGTAAAAAAATGTCCGGTATGTTTTCAGTTATTTCTTTGTTTTTAATACAATTTTAATTATTATGAGGTTTGCGTTTCTTTAAGGTTCTTGAAATCCACTATTCCCGATCACGTATCGCTTAAAGACAGTGTTTGGCACGGGAATTTTTATTAACAAAATGTATAAAATGTTTGTCATAGATTTCCCTGAATTAGGTGTTAAACTAAGTTACTTCCGAAACATTTTAAACAACAATTTTAATATCGGGTTCAAGTCACCATCTTGTGACGTATGCAGTATGTGTCAGGCTCTAAAAGAACAAATAAAACTGGAAATGGACTTGCAAAAGCGGTCCGTTTTAATAACAATGAATAGAGTTCACAAGCTAAGAGCCAAAGCTTTTTACTCATTGGCAAGGGAAGAAAATGAAAGGATTGCAACATTTTCGTTTGATTGCCAAAAAAATATGCTCCTGGCTAAATTGGCTGACCAAGCAGCATATTACAGCAGGCAATTTAATTTCTATAAGTAGAAGTAGTTAGAAAAAGGAAACGTTTTCCTATATCTTTGGACGGATAATTGCTGCCCAAAGGGATCAAATCAGATCGGATCTGCTGTTTATCATCGATTGCAAAATACGGAATTTAGCAATGAACTTCGTAAAGTTAGGCTTATATGGGCCGGTTGTGGAGCGCAAAATAAAAATAGCTCAATGATGGTAATGCGCGCATACTGTTTGAGAATGAAAGCTCCTAAGCAAATCGAACAAATTGAAATAATTTTCCCTATGCCGGGTCACTCATTTATTCCTCCGGATCGCGTCTTTGCGCAACTAGAGAAAAAAGTTAAGAGGGCTGAAACAATTATAAAACCCGAGGAATACAATTCGGCAAAACAGGTCAGTTAATATTCGCGGCGAAGTAGCGTATAAGTCGGATGTAGGAGAATACAAATCAGTCCTCTAAAAGGGACAAACACTTCAAAATATGACTCTTGAAGTTCTCCCAAGTAGCATTTCGGTGAAATCGGAGAAACTCAAAGATGTTAATCAGCTACTTCATAAGCACTTTGGCCCAAACTGGCGTATTAAAGAAAAGCTGCAATTTTATAAAAATATTCTGGATGTAGCTCATCACACTGTTGAGGATATCCCAGAACCAGAAATTTGTGGAATGGCTGAAGATGAAAGTGACTTAAGAGTTTAGTTATAGAAAGCAAAAATTTTATTTTTAAAAGTTCAAAAAGTGCAATGAAAGTCACTATGTTATTTTTCTATTTGTACTGAATCAAAATGTGATACCTGATATTTTTATTTTTAAATAGAATAAATTGAAATAAAAAACAGCTTTTTCTTTAAATCAAACCAAAATACACCTTATCCTAGGTGATTCAAAACAAAACATTCCTTATCCAATCTGATATAGCAAAAACGTCCTTAATATCCAATTTTTAATGATTCATATTTTGCAAAATAATACTTTAAAATATGGGTGGTAAATATTTTTCACAACAATTATTCGCATTTAATCAATAACAATTGCGAAAAATGTAAATTTTTCTTTTTGTAAGGAATGAGAAGTATTTTTGATTTTTCTTAGAACAGCATGTAATGGACATGATCATGTTTTGCTTCTAATAGACACATATGTTCGCTCAGTATTTAAACTAAGTTACATTTTTGGTTGAAAAAGTCAAGTTATTCTACTATTTTGAATTTGGAGGACGAACCTTACTAACATTAATTAAGCATGAGTAAAGTACAGTACTGTTAAGTTAATCACCTAAACCTGCGATATATGCTTTAAAATATACCATTACTCATACACAGCAATCTTGTTCAAGATTCCATAGTAGTAAATGGTCACGGCAAACTCGCTGAAAAAGGAAAAATCGCATCGCTTTATCACTGATCAGTTTAAAATAAATTTGGTGGTCGTAAAATCATTGCAATTGGAAAGACAGCAGCGTGAAACCCATCATAACCAAACTCACGAACAGCATGAGCAATACTAATAAGAAAGCATACCGAACTACACAAGCATAATTTGTGGTGCTTTTGCTCGTATGTAATTTTCATTTTCAAAAACACTTGGTGCTGCGGCCGTATATAGCAGATATTTGCACAATAAAATTAATTAAAGTAGGCGATTTGTTTTTTGTATTCGGCTCACGATGTTTTTGAAATGCCGGATGATGTTGTATATTGCATGTGTATGCGTAGATTTCGCATTGATTTTACGTTTTATTTATTTTTTGTTCTTGTCGATATTCACACATACCTGCAATATTTTTTGTTCGGCACTTTTATTTCCGTAACCCGAGTTCTATACATATTTTTACTTACTCCTGCCGCTAAAGATGTTTTCACATCAAAAATACGTCTTTCAAATTTCAAAACCAAGATTTTAAAAACCGGGATTTTGAAAACCGGGATTTTGGAAACCGGGATTTTAAATCCGGGATTTTGAAAACCGGGATATCCTACCCAATCCTGGTTTATCTAAACACCGACATCTGGATTTTCTGATTTTAATCATTTCAAAAGAACCAAACTTTAATAGTACATAGGTAATTCAAATTAAAAAATATTTATCAATATAAAAACTAATAAAATACAATGTCTGATTTTTTGTTAAAAGCGCTACACACCATCCGATTTGGTCGGGCGCACAGTGCGGCGGATTCCAAAAAAGTTGGCCAAAAGTTAAAAACTCAAGTAAAGTATGTAAAAATATGCACCCAGGGTTTTTTTGGGTCGCTGATTACGAATCTGAAGACAGAGTTGCAAAATTTAACCCCTTTCATCCCCTATTAACTACCCCTATTCATGAAACAGTCTGTTTGTCTTATAATCAATATGTACATCATTTTCATGGTTGTTTGGGTCGCTGATTACGAATCTGAAGTCAGAGTTGGAAAATGTATCCCCCTTCATCCCATATTAACAACCCTTATTCGTGAAACAACCGTATATCATGTCATGATCAAGATAAATATCATTTTCATGCTTTTTTGGATCGTGGATTACGAATCTAAAGTCAGAGTTGCAAAATTAAATAATAAAAACGAATTATGCGCAAACCGCAATAATAACTGTATTTATTGAGCAAAGTTACAAAAACAATTGCACAAATAAATGTCTTTATTATAATCAAAGTAAAGCAGATATCAAAGAAAACGGGAAAAATTAATCAAATCTAAATTTATATTCATTTTGCTCAACTAAATACTACTTATGATAGGTGTCGCGCATTTGAAATTGGAAAAGTTCTGGAAATTTCCATGTCAAAAATGCTTCTCGCTCTGGTCGACCAATCACTGAAAAATTCGATGAAATCATATACTGTTTTCCAGTTACACAAAAATAAAAAACCGGGGCGAAACCGGGGCAAAACCGGGTTAGTTTTTTGACGTTTCAACTGGAACAGCAAAAAATGCGGTTTCCGTAATATTTTGTTTTTTGCATGTGTATACAAATTATTTTAACAATTCTACGTTAATTTTGCAATGAAAGATTTTTTTCGTGTTAATTTAGTTATGTAATTATATTTAGTTTTTATTTAAATGACGTTTAAAATGTAATTGTGTTAGTAATCGCCCCGAAAAATTTTACCGGGCGACGAATGACAGCTGCTATCGCCCCGGTTTCGCCCGGGTTTTTTTTTTTGTGTAACTGGAAAACAGTATTATACTGTTATACTGGAAAACAGTATTATACTGTTTTCCAGTTACACAAAAAAAAAAAAACCCGGGCGAAACCGGGGCGATAGCAGCTGTCATTCGTCGCCCGGTAAAATTTTTCGGGGCGATTACTAACACAATTACATTTTAAACGTCATTTAAATAAAAACTAAATATAATTAACTAAATTAACACGAAAAAAATCTTTCATTGCAAAATTAACGTAGAATTGTTAAAATAATTTGTATACACATGCAAAAAACAAAAAATTACGGAAACCGCAGTTTTTGCTGTTCCAGTTGAAACGTCAAAAAACTAACCCGGTTTTGCCCCGGTTTTTTATTTTTGTGTAACTGGAAAACAGTATTACAAAAAATCGAAGAAGACCGACACATAAGCAGCCATAATCCTAGTGTTCGCTGATGACCATCGGGGTAAAAAAGATCGGAGTTTTTTTGAGCAAAAAAACGAACGCATAAAAAGAGTCGGTGTATTTTTAACTCTACTTTTACTTGGGTTTTTTTGACAACCGAAAATTATTTCTTTTATCGGCGAAAAAAAATCCAAAATTTCTGTGAATTGGAAAATTTAAAATAAAATAATATGAAATTCTTCGATTTGGATAATGATATTAATAAAAAATATTAAAATAATAAAAAGAAAATGTAATGTTGACATTTAAAACACCAAAATTATTTGTCAAGTAAAAAAGTTGTTCGCTGATGTCATCAAAAAAAACCCGAGTTTTTTATTGAAGTGAAGTTTGCGGGGGTAAAATCTGTCAAGAAAACTCGGGTATTTTCTGTCAAAAAGCCATCAGCGAACACACGGAATACATTGCTAAGGAATTAAATATCGATCACAAAACAGTTTTAAACCATTTGCGTAAGGCTGGATACGCAAAAAAAGTCGATCAAGAATTTTCGATGAAAAATTTGGTTGACCTAATTTCCATCAGCGAGTTGCTACTGAAACGCATCGAAATTAACCCATTTTTGAAGCAAATCATTACTGGCG
This sequence comes from Tipula helvola, assembly GCA_963556165.1. Lineage (NCBI taxonomy): Eukaryota > Metazoa > Arthropoda > Insecta > Diptera > Tipulidae > Tipula > Tipula helvola. The sequence continues at coordinate 207,397,471 of OY744481.1, forward strand.
ATGAAATATGGGTACAACACGAGATGTCCTTTGAAAAAGATCATGGTCAAAGAACGGTGAACCATCACAAACAACTTCAAAGCCAGGATTGACGCCCCATAAAGTTATGCTGTGTGTATAGTGGGATTAGAAGAGAATCGTATATTATGAGGTTCTAGAATTTGGTCAAATTATTGATTGTAATCTCTACTATCAACAATTAACCAGACTACAGCAAGCAAATAAAAAACCGGTCAGAATTAGAATTGATCAGTAGAAAGCTTGTTGTCTTCGATCATGACAACGCCAGACCACACTCATTTTTGATGACTCGGCAACAATTGAGAAACTCGGCTGGAAAGTTTTGACACATCCACCGTATAGCCTGTACCTTGTACTCTCTGACTACCATTTGCTTCGATCGCTGCAAACCTTCCTTGATGGGCTAAAGTTAGCTTCAAAAAGGACTGTGAAACTCACTTGGCCAAGTTTTTCGCCGATAAACCCCAGAAGTTCTACACCGATAAAATTATGAAACTTCCCGAAAAAGGGTAAAAGGTCATAGATAATAATGGCCAATACGTTCTAAAATAAAACTCATTTTAAATATTAAAAAATTTAATCAAAAATTGACAAAAACTCTCGCTTATACGTTTTCCACAAACTATTTTCCAAAAATTACAATAAAATGCGAAAAAGCAGCTTAAAGCAGCCAATTTTTCTTGTATGTGGAAGATAATACTTTCACCTACAACCTCTGATAAGTTTTACAATCGAACACGACAGAACAACACAACTCTTTGATAATAACATATCGTATATTAAATGTTAACAAGAGATAAAAATCGACTACAATTACTGATTTTTTGATATTCGATACTTTCAAAATTAGTACATTACAATTTATTTTCTTATTTACATACTTTCAGAAGTTGATTCCATTTTGTCCGATAAGAATTGGTTGTGCTTTCGATTTTCTGTATTACTTTTAACAAGCGCGTTGTTTACCATTTTCGTAACAATGTTTATACTACTCTAACAAAGGTGGCATTGTGACGAATATTCCAAAGCAGGTAGAAGGAAAAGTCTTAGACCATATAATATTGACGATTGGAGCATCACGGATTCCACCTAATGGTACATATTTAAACTGAGCTACCTGATAATTTGACGTTCGAAATTGTTGTAAATAATTCCAATTTTGATCTGTAAATACAATTTTTACTTACCGGATTGCTAATAATTGTAAATAATTCCAATTTTGGACTATAAAAACAATTTTTAACTATCGCATTGGTAAATTTTCTTTCGTCACATTTATGACAAATGTCATTTTATCAGGTGCATCATTTTAACTACTGTCCTCGAGAGGCGCTTTCTTTACTTTTACGCAATGGCTTTTAACTGTCTCCAACATCTGCAGCGCAAAGTAGCCTTGTGACCGATAGGGTACACAGATGTCGCTACCAAATTAAGTAGACTTGTTTATACCAACAGATGTCACTGCAACTTCATACATCGTAAATCTTACAAATGTAAATAATAAATCTTATGTTAGAACAAAGTTAAATAAAATTATCCATTTTATAGGTCAATAAAATAATTATTTTGAATTATCGTTTTTTACTTTATTTATATGTAAATTTAAATTTGCAGTGATATCTGTGTAGTACCAAATGTATCTACTGAATTTTGTAGGGACATCTGTGTGTAGTTACCCTATCGGTCACAAGGCTACTTTGCGCTGCAGATGTTGGAGATAGGCTACTTTACAATTTTATATGGAAACGTCACTTCGCTAGCCGTCCATTATATTATATGGTCTAAGGGAAAAGTAATCTTCCCTGAGTAATTCCTGAACGTTAGACATGATCATTTGCCAACCCAATGAACAAAAACCCCATCTAGGAACTTTTCTTTTTGGACTTTTGGCCAGCTTTTTTCGATTTCGCCGCACTGTGGGGCGATCGGACCGATTTGGTTGGGTTGGATGTTAAATCGGATCGTGTGTATGCATGTCGGCCGGCAAAATTAAGTTGGATGTGTCGGATGGAAATTCCATCCAACCGTCCGACCAACAAACTAAATCGGATGGTGTGTAGTGTTGTCGGACGATATTCTTTTTCAGTCGTGTGTAAAATTTCAGAGCGAGAACAACAAAGGAAAATAAACATAACCCGTTTTCATCAATCGGCTTTTCGGTCCAAAAACAAATATTTGTTATATTATAAAATACACAACAATATAATTCATTTTTTGTTGCTTTATTTTGTCAGACGTTTCGATACATATTGTATCATTTTCAATGACTAATCTAAAAATATTATAAATAAAAACGTTATAAATGTTATACACGCACTAATGAAAAATATTTATAAAGAAAAACTATTTAAAAATTATAGATGAAAACTTACAAAAAATTATACAGAAAATAAATAAACTTAAAATTAAATTTAAAATTGTTGTTGTTGTTGTTGTTATTTTCGTTTGCTCAGGTCGACTATCAATATAGCTGTATATGACCCAATCTATAGCTTACACGCGGTTAATCCAAAACTTCTAGAAGTAATGGACGCCCCTATATATATATGTATATATATATATATATATATATATATATATATATATATATATATATATATATGAATCGCACTTTGTGATACCACCGACTAGCACGGATATATGGGCCTTAGACATTAAAAAATGCAGTACCCAGCTCCACTATCTATTTTATTGAGCTGATATTTGTGATACCCTCGCTTTTGTACACGATATAACGGGCCTTTTACGTATATTACGCAGTACCCGGGACCACCAGCTCAATAAAGATGTTCACTCTTCAAGATCTACACTACTCCAAAAAATTAAAGGACCACTAATTTTTTTCAATTTTTTTAGCGTTTTTTGAAGAGCTGTATCTTTGTAAAATACGGTCGTACAGAGATAAAAACAAAAGCATTTTAAAGCTTCAAATTTCTAGTTTTGAGACTTTTGAGCGGAAAATTTTTGTGAGATACCGTTATCACGCAATCATAAGAAAGAGCGCGAAGAAAAAAAATTCGAATTTTTTTTTTTTTTTGTAAGGTGCCATGGGCTCGGGAAATTTTTTTTAAGTTAAACCAATGCATAGGTCGGTTAGCTTGTTAATTAGGCGTAAATTTAATTTCATTCTGGTCTCTCTATGTCAACTTTTTGCTGAGATATCTGACTTTGAATCAAAAAAGATCCTTTTGCCTTTGATCATCGATATCTCATCAACCAATGATTGCACAGTAAACTTTAGGGCAGCCTTAAAAACTTCAGTAAATTTCCTACAAGGCCCTTTAATGATTAGTTGTGAACAAATTTTTTTTTCACCCTTAATACTGATTTGAAAAAAGTACAAAAAAACGACTTTTTAGGTTGTCTTAATAAATCTACCGTTACTTTACAAATATTGATGAAAAGACTAATGTTGCCAGGTCATTTTACAGTTTAATGTACTCCTAATAGCCATGTATTATTTTCAAATTGATCCATCCAACCGTTTTTTCGGACAGATTGATCAAAGTTTTACAAAACAATTAAAGGAACAAGTATTCATCAAAATAAAAAACGACTTTTTTCACATTTTGCGTTAGTTATTTGTTAACCCTTAACGATCGTACGATTTTTTTTGCAATACTCGCCCATAAGAGACGACAGAAAATTAAATAAAGTTCTGCAATATGACCAATTATTATGGAACTGGCCATTTCTCATCCGATTTTAGTGAAATTTGGTATGCACGATGGAAACGGGATTCTAAAATGATTTTTGGATAAAGTTCTGGAATATGGCCAACTGGAATGGAACTTGGCTATTTCTTAACCGATTTTTATGAAATTTGGTATGCACGATGGAAATGGGATTCTAAACTGATTTTTGGATAAAGTTCTGGAATATGGCCAACTAGGATGGAACTAGGCCATTTCTTAACCGATTTTGATGAAATTTGGTATGGGCGATGGAAATGGGATTCTAAACTGATTTTTCGATAAAGTTCTGGAATATGGCCAACTAGGATGGAACTTGGCCATTTCTTATCCGATTTTGATGAAATTTAGCATGTACGATGGAAATGGGATTCTAAAATGATTTGTGGATGAAGTTCTGGTATATGGCAATCTAGGAAGGAAATTGGCCATTTCTTATCCGATATTGATGAAATTCACACGTGCCTTAGAAATGGGATTCTAAACTGATTTTTGGATAAAGTTCCAGAATCGGGCCAATTGTCATGGAACTTGGAAGTTTTGTATCCTATTTTTATGAATTTCAGCATTCACGATGAAATTGAGATTCTTAAATTATTGATAAAATAAATCATTAATTGCATGGAATAACGATTTTAGTTTTTCACTTTTAAACCACATGTCGAATTTCTTTTATTCTTTTAAGGAATAGGCAAGCGCCTTCCAACTTTAACATATAACTTTAACCAAAAATAATTTTAGAGTTTTATTTCTATAGCACATGCTGAATTTGTTTAAAATCGGATAAAAAATGGCCAAGTTCCATCCTAATACGGCTTATTCCAGAATTTCATCTAAACATAATTTTAAAACCCAATTTTCATTACACATGCTGAATTTCATCAAAATTTTATAAGAAATGGCCAAGTTCCATCCTAATACGGCTTATTCCAGAATTTCATCTAAACATAATTTTAAAACCCAATTTTCATTACAAATGCTGAATTTCATCAAAATCTTATAAGAAATGGCCAAGTTTCTACCTAATTGGGCATATTCCAGAACTTTAGCTAAAATTCATTATAGAATCCCATTTCCATCGCAAACACCAAATTTCATCAAAATCGGTTAAGAAATAGCCAAGTTCCATCCCAGTTGTACATATCAAATTTCATCAAAATCGGTTAAGAAATGGCTAAGTTCCATTCCAGTTGGGCATATTCCAGAACTTTTTCCAAAAATCAGTTTAGAATCCCATTTCCATCGTACGTACCAAATTTCATCAAAATCGGTTAAGAAATAGCCAAGTTCCATCCAAGTTGGCCATTTTCCAGAACTTTATCCAAAAATCAGTTTAGATCCCATTTCCATTACCCATACCAAATTTCATCAAAATCGGTTAAGAAATGGCCAAGTTCCATCCTAGTTGGCCATATTTCAGAACTTTATCCAAAAATCAGTTTAGAATCCCATTTCCATCGAGCATACCAAATTTAATCAAAATCGGTTAAGAAATGGCCAAGTTCCATCCTAGTTGGCCATATTCCAGATCTTTATCCAAAAATCAGTTTAGAATCCCATTTCCATCGTGCATACCAAATTTCATCAAAATCGGTTAAGAAATGGCTAAGTTCCATCCCAGTTGGCCATATTCCAGAACTTTTTCGAAAAATCAGTTTAGAATCCCATTTCCATCGCCCATACCAAATTTCATCAAAATCGGTTAAGAAATGGTTAAGTTCCATCCCAGTTGGCCATATTCCAGAACTTTTCGAAAAATCAGTTTAGAATCCCATTTCCATCGTACGTACCAAATTTCATCAAAATCGGATAAGAAATGGCCAAGTTCCATCCAAGGTGGCCATTTTCCAGAACTTTATCCAAAAATCATTTTAGAATCCCATTTCTATCGTACATGCTAACTTTCATCAAAATCGGATAAGAAATGGCCAAGTTCCATCCTAGTTGGCCATATTCCAGAACTTTATCGAAAAATCAGTTTAGAATCCCATTTCCATCGTGCATACCAAATTTAATCAAAATCGGATGAGAAATGGCCAAGTTCCATTCCAGTTGGCCATATTCCAGATCTTTATCCAAAAATCATTTTAGAATCCCGTTTCCATCGTGCATACCAAATTTCACTGAATTCGGATGAGAAATGGCCAAGTTCCATAATAATTGGTCATATTGCAGAACTTTATTTAATTTTCTGTCGTCTCTTATGGGCGAGTATTGCAAAAAAATCTTACGATCGTTAAGGGTTAACAAATAACTAACGCAAAATGTGAAAAAAGCAGTGTTTAAATTCATTTTTTCGTTCCCTTCTTTTATCATTTTTTTCTCTCTTTGTGAGAGAAAACATATTTATATTTTTTTTGTTTCTTTCTCCGAGAACGAAATCAAAAAAATTAAAATATCTCTTTTCGGCAGTGCTTAAATTCATTTTTCGTTTCCTACTTTAATCTCTCTTTGTGGAAGGTAGAAGAGCTATTTATATTTTTTTGTTTCTTTCCCCAGGAACGAAATACAAAAAAATAAAATATCTCTCTTCGGTAAATTTTTTTTTTAGTTTTTCACCTACCCATTGCCAATATGGACTTGATTGTTTCTCGTTTTATTCGTTTGATTGTTTCTCGTTTACATTGGAATACAGTGATATGTCGTCGTATACAAACGCGATATAAATAAAATATTTCATATATAAAACTTAGTAACAACACTGTGAAACAAACATATGAAAGAAAAGCAAGGCCTGTATAAGTATGTATATGTGTTGGTTTTGTGAGTTAACATATTAAATTTCACATCACACAACCAAAATGTGCAACCGTCAGTCTTTACTAAGTCATAAAACGACTGAAAATTACTTTGAAAGAATTATTATATTTTAACGAAAATATTTTAACATTTAAAAAGCGATAATAACGATACAAATTATTTAATATTTGATCTGTTGCCTGTGTCTGCAAGGTTGACGAAGCAATTTTAATTTAAACCTCCATTTTCAGGAAATATAACTTTAATTTTGTAATTTTGATTTAATTTTAACTAGCAGGTAGTAATTGGCCCCAAATATTAAATTTATCGCCAATTTATTATTTTTGTTTTAAGTGGGTACCTCTCAAAATTTTTATTTCGATTCCCAAAAATTATTTATTCTGTTACCTTCTAATAGTTCCAACAAATTATAAATGTCACCAATTTATTACATGTTGTTCCAAAAAACTTATTTTTTTTAATATCAAGAAATTTTTGTTTGATGTTCATTAAAACCACATTTTAATATTTTATTCGAGAAACAAAATTTGATTTTACAATAAAAAAATTCAAAATGCTACCAACCTTTAAAAACCAATCGAATTCCCAAGGAAAATTGGTTTGCTATTTTATTTGACCAAAATTGAATTCGTTGGCAAATACCCAAAGTTAAAATTAAATGGTTTTAACTTTTCGGGTTTTCGAATTTGTTAACAAAACGAAAATACATAAAAAATAATGTGATAAAGTAGGTAGTTGTAATTTTATGAAAACTTGCATTTTCTGTTTCGTTTTAATTTGTCATATTGTACATAATATGTGTAGTTAAAATCTTATAATTTGATGTCACCGAAATTACCTTCTCATTTGAACATTATAAGGTTATTTGTACATAACGTTATGTAGAATTGTACTGTCTGTACTACTCTAACAAATAATTTAAAATTTTTAAATCATTCTAAATGCCGATCAGAAAAGTAACATAGTCCAGGAGATTTTATTAACATAATCCTATTTGAATTTTGCTAAAAATCTAATAAGTCATATTGTGAACAGTACAGAACACCGTTTCACTATAAGATCAATGCGATGATCTTATCGAAGCGAAATACAAATAACAATTTTGAGGAAACAAATAAAACGAGAAACAATCAAGTCCATATTGGCAATGGGTAGGCGAAAAACTAAAAAAAAAATTTACCGAAGAGAGATATTTTATTTTTTTGTATTTCGTTCCTGGGGAAAGAAACAAAAAAAATATAAATATTCTACCTTCCACAAAGAGAGATTAAAGTAGGAAACGAAAATTGAATTTAAACACTGCTGAGAAGAGATATTTCAATTTTTTTTATTTCATTCCCGGAGAAAGAAACAAAAAAAAAATAAATATGTTTCCTCTCGCAAAAAGAGATAAAACAAAGGAACGAAATTTAAATTTAAACACTGGAAAAAAGTCGTTTTTTTATTTTGATGAATACTTGTTCCTTTAATTGTTTTGTAAAACTTTGATCAATCTGTCCGAAAAAACGGTTGGATGGATCAATTTGAAAATAATACAGGGCTATTAGGAGTACATTAAACTGTAAAATGACCTGGCATCATTAGTCTTTTCATCAATATTTGTAAAGTAACGGTAGATTTATTAAGACAACCTAAAAAGTCGTTTTTTTGTACTTTTTTCAAATCAGTATTAAGGGTGGAAAAAAAAATTTGTTCTCAACCAATCATTAAAGGGTCTTGTAGGAAATTTACTGAAGTTTTTAAGGCTGCCCTAAAGTTTACTGTGCAATCATTGGTTGCTGAGATATCGATGATCAAAGGCAAAAGGATCTTTTTTGATTCAAAGTCAGATATCTCAGCAAAAAGTTGACATAGAGAGACCAGAATGAAATTAAATTTACGCCTAATTAACAGGCTAACCGTCCTATGCATTGGTTTAACTTAAAAAAAATTTCCCGAGCCCATGGCACCTTACAAAAAAAAAAAAATTCGAATTTTTTTTCTTCGCGCTCTTTCTTATGATTGCGTGATAACGGTATCTCACAAAAATTTTCCGCTCAAAATTCTCAAAACTAGAGATTTGAAGCTTTAAAATGCTTTTGTTTTTATCTCTCTACGACCGTATTTTACAAAGATACAGCTCTTCAAAAAACGCTAAAAAAATTGAAAAAAATTAGTGTTCCTTTAATTTTTTGGAGTAGTGTATATTGCGACTGATTTAAAATTAAAATGGAGTTCACTCTAGCAGCAGCAGTAATGTTATGACAAATGAAAAATCAACTGATTCTCCTCCGTTTCGGTGGGTGTATTATGTTATGTGTAGGAGTGTTAGTGTTGTGTGTTGAAAAATATGCAGAATTTTGTGTTTGTTTTGATGTCCGTTGTCTTTTCATGTTTCTCGATATAGAACAAAAATCGTCTATAAGCGAGCAGTATATAGGAGCTAAACCATCAGTATCGCGTTTTATGTTGTATGTGTTCTGTGTATAGATGTGGAGAGCCTCGATAGTCAATCGCTTTGAGTAATTGGGTTGGCAGGCTAAAATTGAGGCAGAATTAAAATCTGGACGATCACCCAAACAGTGAAAATGATCCATCAAAGCAGTTTTTTGTGCTGATGGATCATTCACCCTCCTCAGATCAAGTCGATGATTCTGCAATCTTTTCTCAAAATGTTGTTTTTTTAGATACAAGAGCATGACATATGTCAGGGGTGTGTCTGAACGGATCGAGAAAGCTATCAGGGCTTTCGTTCCAGAAACAACCCTAGCGTACCGTAACAAGGCGACTCTACGCAATATCTTTAGCAAACTCAAAGATCCAATACCGGTTCAGAAAAAGACTGACATCATTTATAGGATTCCTTGTCTGGGCGATGACGTTTCTGGTCCCTGCGACAAGAATTATGTTGGCCAAACAACACATCAAAACAAACACAAAATTCTGCATATTTTTCAACACACAACACTAACACTCCTACACATAACATAATACACCCACCGAAACGGAGGAGAATCAGTTGATTTTTCATTTGTCATAACATTACTGCTGCTGCTAGAGTGAACTCCATTTTAATTTTAAATTTAATTTTAGTTTATTTATTTTCTGTATAATTTTTTGTAAGTTTTCATCTATAATTTTTCCATAATTTGTGTAAGTTTTCATCTATAATTTTTAAATAGTTTTTCTTTATAAATATTTTTCATTAGTGCGTGTATAACATTTATAACGTTTTTATTTATAATATTTTTAGATTAGTCATTGAAAATGATACAATATGTATCGAAACGTCTGACAAAATAAAGCAACAAAAAATGAATTATATTGTTGTTTATTTTATAATATAACAAATATTTGTTTTTGGACCGAAAAGCCGATTGATGAAAACGGGTTAAAAAACAATTAACGGTCGAATAAAGGAAATTGGAAAATAAACATAATTCAATCGTGTGAATTCGTGTGTGTGACAAAAAAATAAAATATTGTCCAAATCGGATGGTAAGTCGGATCGTCTATAGACAACAACCGATCTGGTTGGACCAACGGTCGGTCCGACAAGTTGTATCGTCTGTAGTACTTTTTAACCGCAGTTACCAATCCAATGTAAAAATGCAAGCTATATGGTTAACAAACCATTTTATTTTCCGAGCAAGATCATACTTTTTGAAAAAGATGAGAAAAATTTGGAAGCTGTTTAATTGTAAATAAAATTTCGCTTCATCAAATCTTTGAAAAAAAAACCTGGAAAATATCGAATTAAGTAGGTAGGTACGTTACTTTGACGAGATGCTACTATAAATTAAGAAAATTTTCCATCAATACATTTTTCTTAAAATTAAGGCTAAAGTTTACTTTATGGGTACGGCGAGAAAATCAGGTAAGGGGCAAGGGTCAAGCCAGTCGAATTGACATTGTAGCTAATTTTAATATTAATTATATTTCTACTCTTCCCACTATAACGACGTGCATTTTTGCAGTTACCTAATAGAAATACAAATTACGGGAAGAATGAATTGATCTACAAATCGACACTTCTGTTGAACTCGGTTGAAAATTTGTTCGATTTTGAGATATCGAGGAACGTTTTTCAGAGAAACATTCTCCATTATTTTAAATTTTAATTGTTGTTTTTTCTTTTCTTTTTATAATGACTTTGATTGTATTTTATGTTGACGTATGTCGATCAGACGTATTTTGTACTGTTGATTTAAACAAATAAACGAAGTTATATTGGGTAAGTACATATTGTAATCGCGAAAAAAATTTTGTTCCAGATTTTCACATTTCTCGACGAATTAGATTACCAGAACCACAAAATGTTATGTCCGTCCTTCCAATCACACGTTTTTATTATTTTTGTTTTGCCTCCCATTCCCACAAATATGTAGATAGTTTTGGTCGAAATTTTGTACAAAGATATACAGTAATCCCCTATAACACGGTATATTAGTTCCGCGTTATAGGAAAACGAGTATGACCCCGTATAACGCGTTATGTACAAATGATTCACGTTTAACTTTTCTCGTTAAAGGGGGTTTAGATCTAATATTAAGGAAAAACTATGTTATGAACGAAATATGAGTATTTTATTAAAATCAAACTAATACGGTAGACAGACACAAAGTTAATCGAGATTTTCATTTATCCCGATTATCAAAAATCGCGTTGTGAAAACGAAATAATCCAGTTTTTGTGAAGATTTTGTAATAACAGTCGTCTGTCATTACCCGATTTTCACCTAAACTAGATTATTTTGTTTCCAAAACCCGATTTTTGACAAAAATGACAACTGGAAATCGCGATTAACTCTGTGTCTGTCTACGGTATAAGAACATTTAAAAAAAAAAACTTATACATATGTAACTAAAAAACAGTTAATTTCAAATAAATTATATAATTGTTTAAGTGGAACTTTGTTCTCTTTTTTTAAATTTGTGTTCAAAGATTTTCACAAAAAAGAATAAAAATTAATAATGTATGTATATGTAGTATTATAGGTATACGTACCTATACATATTTAGTGTTATTCATTTTAATTTAGGGATAACTACACATATGTGTACATATACGGGAAATTGATTATGAACTGTACAAATCATTATAAATTTCACAGAACAGAAATATAACGTGGGAAATCTCCGCGTTATATGGGGGAAAACATGTGTTATATGAGGGACATGAAATCGCGTAATATGAAAACGCGTTCTAAGAGTATCGTGTTATAGGGGGGTCAACTGTATTTTAGTAATAAGCAGTTTGTATCAACTTTTAGGTCCATTCGAGTATAGAATGGAGGTGTTACAGTGGAAGAGAAAACTGCCAAAGAGATTTTTTCAATTGTTGATTATAAATTTGACAATTCATCATCTACTTGTTCATAAAATTTGAAGTCGATTGAAGCATTGCGTGGGGTCATTTTAACAAAAAGGAGTAATACAAATTTGTTTATCTGTTTACCGAGGTAATATCGAACTTTCCGAAGAAATATTTTCTACAGTTAATACACCTTGCAAATTCTATCAATTGTTCCCTAAGTGTCTTCAAGATAAAATGAATAGATTACTGTGTAATATGGAATTTCCAAATTTAAGATTCTATTGTAAATTTACATAAAATTCTTTGATGGTGCCTAAGTATCACTACTTCAAATATATTATAATTTTTTTGGAACTGAGTTCCAAGTTTGAGTTCCATTTTATTATAAGAATTCCTATGAAAAGTGAAACAAAAATTCTAAACCTATGGAATTTGAAGGTGTGGGCAGAGATAACGTATTTACTTTTTACACTTTCTGCCGTAGGCGCTTGGCGAAACACACTTAATACACACATTTTTTAATTTTTTTAACCTTAAACCCACCCGTGTGTATGTTTTACAACTTAATTCCGTGTTACGGCAAATAGAATTCCTCAATATAAATTTTCATTAAATGTAGGGATAATGCCATTTTATAAATGATTTTGAGTTATGCGTACTTAGTTTATTTATAAAATGATGCAATGAGTAATAGAGTTAACCTTAAAACCGTGTTTGGGGAACTGTATTCCCCAAAACACGGTTCTAAGGTTAAAAACCACTTGTTAAATATTTCGCAAAATTACAAAAGGTTTAAAAAATCTCTCGATCGATTTCGGCTTGTTAGGCCATCATCAAGAGTATCTACTAAACTGTAAAAATAAAAATGTAGTTATATATAATAGTTGGAAAAAGCAAAAAGTGAAACAAAAATACAAATAAAAAATGTGGGAGTGGTAAACAATAAAAATGGTGAGAGCAATAAACATTAAAAATTAAAAGGGGGTGAGTTAAACACCGGTATATGATTATTGATTGGCCAACGGTCGAATAACAAAATTCCAGATGTTGTTTTTTTTCCCTCTTTATTTTAGTATAACCCGACGTATTAGTCATTTTATGGGATGGTGTGAATATGGGAATAAAACAGTGCGGGGTCGGGAACTTATGTCTCCATCTTAAAGTTGTTCACACTGAGTTAGCGGCTCGATTGCATTCTGTTGAGTTTAACAAGTTGGATAATAAGTGTCATGCAGAGGTAGCAGAAATTTCACATATTCAATACGTAAAGCAAAAAGCTAAACTGGATGTGTTGCGAGATAAGGCTTATCCATGTAACCATAGAGATAATAGTGCTATGTCTGGTTTCCAATTGCATTCACGTTTTAAGAACTTGTCTTCAGTCGGCTTCAGTGGCGTAGTGGTTCAAATACAATCGGCGTTCAGTTATTTGTGAGTCTCGCTATAGATGTTGAAACTGCCTTATACGGCCAGTCAATCCAACTGAAATCAATTTGTGCGTTACATATTAAGAAAGGCTTGGGTAACGCTTCTTCTTCTATCTCCTCTCAATCTTTTGTTTCTTCTAATGATAACCTTAAAGTGATTGGTGCGATTAAGAAAAAGTTACGTGATCATGGCCTGATAGCGTGTAAAGCGGATAAAGGCAATACGATTACTGTTCTCACAAGAGTCGATTACTATAACAAAATTTCTGATTTCATTACAGAAAGCAAAGCATTAGAGTTCGATAGAGATCCTACTAGGTCATTTAAGACTTTGGTCAGTAGGTGTATCAACAACCAATACCCAAAGGTCTTTGATGGCACTGGTTGGAGGTACACGGTTATGAATCCATCTGCTCCAATTCTTTATGGTTTACCTAAAATCCATAAAGAAGGCATTCCGGTTAGACCAATAGTAGCGTATTGCAATGCACCTGCCTACAAGCTATGTAATGGTTTCATAAACTTTTTCAACAGTCATACCAATTTCGTTTCGGCTTTCTCGGTTAAGAACTCGGTAGAATTGATTAGCAAAATTCAAGATGTTGATATTCCACTACACTCAAAACTAGTTTCGTTTGACGTTGTTAGTCTTTCGACTTCTATTCCAATTAATATTTTGTCTCAAATAGTTTATACTTACTTAGATAGGGATGTTGTAGATGGGAGCCTACGCAGTGAACTGAAGCTGATATTTGAAACTTGTATTAAACAAAATTATTTTTGCTTTGATAATAAGTATTTCAGATTCACTGATGGTCTACCGATGGGCTCCCCTCTGTCACCTTTGTTAGCAGAAATTTTCATGAATTTCTTCGAACAAACGATTGTATCAAGCAATAATCCTTGTTTCCGTCAAGTGATCCTTTGGTACAGATATGTTGATGACATACTATCTACTATGTCTATGGAATGGAACTGATAGGCTATTAACCTCTTTTCTCACTTGGTTAAATTCTCAATATCCCACCATTAATTTTACGGTAGAAAAAGAAGAAAACAAATCTATTAACTTTCTAGATATAACAATAACCAGAATTAATTCTTCATTAGAGTTCAAAATTTATAGAAAACCCACGTATACAGACGCCATTATACCTAACTCGTCAAACCATCCCCATAATATTAAAATGTCAGCTTTCCACTCATTCTTAGATAGATTAATAAACATTCCTTTGACCATATCCAATTATAACAAAGAGCTTAATATAATTTTAGAAATAGCAGCGAATAACGGTTATGCAGCTAAGACTATATTAAAGCTATTAAACAGAAAACTGAAGCATAAAGCTTTAGCTAACATTTATCCACCTGATAGTCCAATGCCGAAAAATTGGCGCCGCTTAGAGTATATAGGAAAAACTAGTCAACGGATTAGTAACATCGTGACACAATATACAGATATTAGCTTTGCTTTTTATAACAATAATACAATTAAGAAAATGATTTTTAACAACAAACCAAGAATTGATCGCCTTTCCAAGTCTGGCGTTTATAAGATCAATTGCAATGATCGTAGTTCCTCTTATATCAGACAGACTGGGCGCAATTTTGAAGTTAGAGTTAAAGAACATTTATCTTCATCCCTCCATAATCATTTAACGTTAGAAAATCACACATCCAGCTTAAACCATTTAGAAATATTACATGTACAACCAAAAAGCAGACGTTTAGACAACTTAGAATCTTACGAAATCCGAAAAGCTATCTTTCTTAACCAAAATATCCTCAACGAACAGAGAGAAATCCGTTTCTCACCAATTACCGACCTCGCACTATTTTAGTCCCATACTCACACCATCCCATAAAATGACTAATACGTCGGGTTATACTAAAATAAAGAAGGAAAAAAAACAACATCTGGAATTTTGTTATTCGACCGTTGGCCAATCAATAATCATACACCTGTGTTTAACTCACCCTCTTTTAATTTTTAATGTTTATTGCTCTCACCATTTTTATTGTTTACCACTCCCACATTTTTTATTTGTATTTTTGTTTCACTTTTTGCTTTTTCCAACTATTATACATATATAACTACATTTTTATTTTTACAGTTTAGTAGATACTCCTGATGATGGCCTAACAAGCCGAAATCGATCGAGTGATTTTTTAAACCTTTTGTAATTTTGCGAAATATTTAACAAGAGTTTTTTTAAAAAATTTAAAAAATGTGCGTGATAACGTATTTATCATAGATTTCTCATTTTACTAGAAACATGAAAAAAATATAAAAATTTTCCATTCAATTGTTATCGTTGTTTTGCGTATACGTATTATATACGCAACGTATTTTAAAATTATTCCCTTTACACCAATACAACGATAACATAGGAAATATCAGAAGTTGAGTTTTTGTTTCATGCTTTTAGTAAAATGAGAGATCTACGATACATATATATGTTGTCTCTGGTGTGGGTTAGCTAAGTTCCAATGATAAATTTGATAAATAGAGAAAAAACTGGGAACTATGAATGAGTTCAATTTTGTTATACTTGGGTGGTAAATAATATCGTCAACATGCTGTTAATAATTCCTTGGATAAATAATAAACGCAGTAGCCCATGTTTAAATAAACATACCCTACTAAAATGTAAGAAGTTGTCAGTGGATAATGAAATGCGCAAAATCATAGTATATTATTCAACGGGCATATAATGATAGCTGTTATTCATGAAGAAGAAGTTTACTGACACGAGCCGATAATAATTTTCGAAATTTTGACGTCACAGTTTAATAATAAGCGTATTTCCTTGACAAACAACAATTGCGTAGGATAAACCCCCACTAGAATAACATTAACCCAAATCAAAATTGTTTCTACCTAATTTTTGGTTATGATACCTGCCACCAGATCATAGTAAATTTATATTTTATTTCGAAAAGTTGGCTTGATTGGAGGGTCTCGATTTTTATGTATCCGCTTTATTTTTTCTATTTTCCGCCGAAGCGCTGATAACATATTTACTATGGTTACGTCGCAATTTGTATGTATCCGGTCCACTTTTTCTATCTTCCGTAAGAGGCGGTTTTCTTACATTTACAATCGTCAATTAAATCAAATTGGCTATTTTCTTGGGAAAAAAATAAACAAAAAATAATTTGAATTCAATGAGGGACTTTCCGAAAATCGATTTTAGTTCATTTGTCCCCACGCTTGGGCAGCGCTGATTACATTTTTTTTTTTACATGCAAAAATAAGTAAAATCTTGTTTACAAATACAAGTTTCTTGAGTATGTTGTGATTAATAATAAATATCAAATTTTAAAATTAATTTAGTCAAAATTAATAATTTAATGAAACATTCAAACACATGTTTGACCATATAAAACTACATACGAAATATTTTAGCCACCAGTCAGCAAGCGTTGGAATTCTATTTGGGAAAATCCCTAATTTTGGTCAACAAAATACGCTTAATAATGAAAATGGCAAGAGACTACTAGATAAAAGTTCAAAAATTAAATAATTGACGTGGTAGTATTGAATAATGAAAGAAGAGACTGCTATATAAACTAGCAGTGAATAATTGATATCATTATGATTGATGAAACAAACGTATAATGAGCATATTATATGTTAAGGGGGTTTTATACGATACTACATGTCGTAAGACCAAGTACGATGGCAAACTAACGGTAAATTTTGAATTGGTTTTATACTGTATAACATGTTGGATAGACTTCATTATTCATTATTTGTCAAGCAGTAAACATGTGAACAAGAGAAAAAATCAAATGCCCGAACGATGACTGCCGCATTGGTTGCAGCTTTTATAATCCATTCCTAAAAATGCCATCACTAAAAATGTTTGTAAAAATTTGTTTTTAATTATGCCCTGCGATGTGAAAATGTCAAAAAAATAATAGTAGTTTTTAGCTTTTACACAATCGAACTTTCCGTCTTGTCGAACATGTCGTTCAACATGTAGTATCGTATAAAACCCCCTTTAGTCGTGGACTAATATTGTAGTCTTACTTTGGCAATTTTACAACAACAATGCCGTGTATTTTCATTCCAGAATGAAGAGTTTCATTCCGCTGAGAAGAAGGTATAGAAAAATTCTCTTCTTCACCTAGTTGCAGTGTTTACCACTAGAGTAAATGAACGGCTGAGTGGAAAAACGTTAATATTCAAAAAATGTTCTTTTTCAGAAATAAAAAAAAAACATTTTACTGCTTTAACTATAAGTTGTACTGTAAAGGTCATCTATAGGAATATATAGGGCTGTAAGTAATAAATTATATTTTAAAGAAATTTAGTACACATTGTCAGTATTATATACACTACATCAAAAAAAAAAACATACACCTTATTTTTTTTCAATAAATTTATGTATTTTCTTTACACAACATCTTTAGTACTTGATTTTTTTCCATTTATTAACCCTCTCATGCTCTAGTCCGCCTCAAGACGGACTTAAACTAAACCGTTCTAATCCACACATGTATATTTTTTTTAATGAAAACAAACACTAAAACTGTAATCGCAATTCCGCTTTATTCATTGGTTTTTTCAGCAATATTCTATTTCGTTTCATTTTTCCTTTAAATCAGTTCAAAGTGAATTTTTGACGAAAACTGACGAAATAATTATTTGTGTGAAAAACGGGACTTTCAACAATAAAGTATTATTAGTAATTTGTATACGATTCTTGTGAAAAAATACTGGTGAGTAGAAAAAAGAGTTATCTTTTGAACAGTGCATAAAATAACAGAAAATATTACTGTTTGTTATCAATAATACATTATCACCTGAAACCGTCTGTAGGCGGACTCGGGTTTTATGGTCAAAATGCTTGCGCTTACAGTTTTTCGCATGATTTATTCGTGTTATGATTTTCTTTTGTATTTTTTATTGTGTGATCTTTAATTTTTTTTGTTATTAGTCATGGCACATTGTAAAACATATTACGATCTATCGAGAATGATGGATGATGATATTATTGATATGATGGAGTCGGTTCCAACTGATGATGAAGAAACTGGAAGTGAAGATGGAGCCGAAGATTTCGATAGTGATGACGATATTGACGACCCTGATTATGTATTTATTGAGACAGAATTACCCACCGACCAGCAGATTAACACTACACAGAATTGTACTGAAGCAAACCGGATGAATTTGAATAGGAATGACGACGAGGCATGTTCAGCACAACACGAGGAAGATGTCCCTACTGGTCCTTCTTGTGGTGCATTCAATGGCCATATAAGCGAAGTAAAAAATGACTCACCGGAATTCAAATCGATAATTTGGAAGAAGAAAAAGCTACAATTTCATTTAAATGAAATTATTTTTCATGGTCAAAAGGAGCTACCAACTGAATTACTGGTGTTGAAAACACCTTATGACTGCTTCCGCTATTTTTTAACCAGTGATTTTCTTCGGTACCTAGCAGATCAAATGAATTTATATGCTCGGCAAACTAATATTGAAACGCGATTCATCACTGAAGAATCAGAACTTCTAAAATTTATCGGGATCCTAATTTTTATGTCTGCATATCGGTTTCCAAACGTTCGAGCTTATTGGGGGAGACATTCAATGGAAGCCGTAAGACAATCTATGACTCGCCATCGGTTCGAAGAGACGCGTCGTAGGTTGCATTTCAATGATAGCTCAGCTGCGATTTCAAAAGATCAACCGAGCTATGATCGGCTGTATAAAATACGACCGCTCATAAAACATTTCAATGAACGATTTGTTTCCATACATTTTGCAAAAAATGTAATTTAAATTTATGCAATTCAACCACTAAAAATTGTTTTTTTGAATTCCATAACCGTTCACATGCTGTAAAGTATTATTTTCTAACAATAAATGTATTCTTAACTCCACTACAAACCGTAATTTTTTGTTAACATTCGGATTCGACCCTGATCCGCCTGTAGGCGGATTTTGATTTTTGCCTGTACAAGGTCAGGATTGTGCCAAATTTAATTTCTGACATTGGATTTGTGTTTATGGCATTAAAATTACTTTGTTGTGATTTTGTCGCCCCGAAAAAAAATTGTGGCATTAGAGGGTTAACTAATAATATCACATTTGAAAAAAACAAAAAAAAGTATAAAAATAAATTCATTTAAACAACAAAAATATAACAAAACGTAGTCAAAGAAAAAAACATACATAAAAAAAAACATACAATGGAAAAATACAGCTGTAAAACAAAAACTAACCTGCATAAAATAGTGAATACCATGATTATTAACTGTTTATCCATTCAACATTCAAGTCAAAATTCCAATACTTTTAACATATTTGTATTTAGTAAAGTAAGAGTAAATAGTGGTTATATAATCAAAATTTGTTGAATTATGGAAGCACCTAAGCAAAAGATCAAAGTTTCACAAGGCAAAGTGCCAGTTGATATAAAAAAACTAATTATAAAATTTAAAGAAGAGGGCAAAAGCTATGCAGAAATAGCTGGATCCGTTGGCAGATCCCGCTCAACAATTCAAAGCGTGGTAAAAAATTATAAAAAAAACAAATCGTTTGATGGTGCATCAGGTAGGGGTCGAAAAAAAGTGTTGTCTGCGCATACAGAGAGGAAAATAGAAAGATTAGTGAAAAATGACCCGAAAATAGGAGCTCCAAAAATAACAGTACAGTTAGAAAAAGAATTGAATATAAAGGTGAATCCACAAACAATACGAAATTTTTTGCAAAGTAAGGGATACAAAGGTTGTGTCACACGTAAGAAACCTTATTTATCAAAAAAAAAATATTGCCAAGAGACTAGATTATGCTTTACGATATGTAAATCAACCAGAAGGATTTTGGAACTCGGTTGTATTCGTTTATGAATCCAAATTCAACATTTTTGGATCTGACGAAAGAAGAACTGTATGGCGTCAAAAAGGTACTGCACTTAATAGTAAGAATATGATCCCTACTATCAAACACGGTGGAGGAAATGTCATGGTATGGGGTGCCATGGGTGCAGGGGGGGTCGGAGATCTGGTGTTTGTAGAGACTACCATGAATAAAGAACAATATTTACAAATTTTACGGAATCATTTAAAAACCAGTGCTACAAAAATTGGAATATCTGGACAATTTAGCTTGGTTCAAGACAACGATCCCAAACATGCATCCCACTTGGTGAAACACTGGTTGATCTACAATGTGAAATCCATTTTACCGCACCCTCCACAATCGCAAAATCTCACCCCCATCGAACATCTTTGGGATAATTTAGAAAAACGGGTGCGACAACATGACATTAATACAAAAGCCGATTTACAATCTAAATTAATCGAAGAGTGGCAGAAAATAACGTCGGAAGAAACAGGAAAACTTGTGTATTCAATGCAGAATCGCCTAAAACAGGTCATAGTTCAGAAAGGATGGCACACGAATTATTAATTATATTTATTATTAATAATACTATGAACTGTATGTTTTTTTTTGATGTATGTTTTTCTTTGACTAAGTTTTGTTATATTTTAATATTTTAAATTAATTTATTTTTATACTTTTTTTTGATTTTTGAAAATGTGATATTATTAGTTAATAAATGGATAAATACTAAATACTAAATATGTTGTGTAAAGAAAATACATAAATTTATTGAAAAAAAAAATAAGGTGAATGTTTTTTTTTGATGTAGTGTATATATATATATATATATATATATATATATATATATATATATATATATATAATTATATATATATATATATATATATATATATATATATATATATATACATATATATATATATATATATATATATATATATATATATATATATATATATATATATATATATATATATATATATGAGCTTATCCATTACTTTTTTAAAAAACCGGGCGCATGCATTTCATAACATTCACCGATTTCGCTGTAATTTTTTTCAGGAATAGTAGTCGATGAAAAATGTTGTCTTCCAAAATATTACCCCTTCATGGCCCCCCTTTTTCGAGTTATGATTTTTTAAAGTTAAGAAATTGAGTGATTTTAGGCTCTTTTCGATAGGTAACCGTTCTACTTAGGTTGCTTCGTTTTCAACGTTATGGACCTCATTCTCTTCGTATTTTATTGAACTTTTATTTTAAAGCAGTTTCAGAGCTAAATATTTAATATTGGCCAAATGCGACACAAAAAAGTGTAATTATTTTTTCTTAAAAAACAGCATGCTTTAATATGGTCGCCAAATTTATGGATTTCAACTAAAATCCATTAAACTAGGCTCATGTTTTCAACGTTGCATGATCTTTCCAAATTTTTTAGCCACATTTAATTAAGTCGAAAACTTCTAAAGTTACAAGGCGTCAGAATACATCCAATTTTTCGGAAAACGTTATATTTACACCTCTGTAACTTTTGTCGTTTTACTCCAAGAGCCACCAATTTTTGGAAGAAAATTCTTTATTTTCTCCCCACCACACCCCATGAAATACTTTTTTGGATATTTAGATCCTAACTGCAGTATATTTTTTTCTAAAACAGCTTATAACCCTTTAAGAAAAAGAAGATCAGGAGTAGTAACGTACGATTTTTTCAGTATTTCACAAATATCTCGACTTCAGGTAACCACATTAAAAAATAACAAGTACATATTATACCACTTTATTCATTGAGAGTTTGCCTTTAAGTCTAGATAGGTCTAACAGAATTGGAATTTTAGAAAAAATTATACCGAAATTAGGATCTAAATATCCAAGAAAGTATTTCATAGGATGTAGTGAGGAGAAAGTAAAGAATTTTCTTCCAAAAGTTGGTGGCTTTTGGAGTTAAACGACAAAAGTTACAGAGGTGTGAATATAACGTTTTCCGAAAAATTGGATGTATTCTGACGCCTTGTAATTTTAGAAGTTTTTGACTTAATTAAATGTGGCTAAAAAATTTGGAAAGATCATGCAACGTTGAAAACATGAGCCTAGTTTAATGGATTTTAGTTGAAATCCATAAATTTGGCAACCATCTTAAAGCATGCTGTTTTTTAAGAAAAAATAATTACACTTTTTTGTGTCGCATTTGGCCAATATTAAATATTTAGCTCTGAAACTGCTTTAAAATAAAAGACCAATAAAATACGAAGAGAATGAGACCCATATCATTGAAAACAAGGCAACCTAAGTAGAACGGTTGCCTATCGAAAAGAGCCTAAAATCACTCAACTTCTTAACTTTAAAAAATCATAACTCGAAAAGGGGGGGCCATGAAGAGGTAACATTTTGGAAAACAAAGTTTTTCATCGACTACTAAATTACAGCGAAATCTGTGAATGTTATGAAATGCATGCGCCCGGTTTTTTAAGAAAGTAATGGATACGCTCATATATATATATATATTAGTAATTAAGGGGAATGAAAAAAATCTATCCATTTGATTTCCATCACGTCTTTCTCATTAGTATCTTGTCACGCAACAGCAATATGCGATTCTCGTTGTCCAAATGAAAAAGAACGATGAAAATACGCTAAATACTACCACAAATAACACACTATATCAGATTTGAAAACAAGAAGACAAGTGTATGTAGTTCATATTTCGTTTTAAACTCCATTTGGACAGCCAGATACATCTATCGCGAATATGCTAAACAAATGTGCATCGGATAAAAGTTTTCAATTCAAAACTTAACAAAAGATCAAAAAACAATGAATCTTTCCTTGTTTGTTTTTGTATGCCCTAATCGGAGAAAACGAGATGAAAAACAGGAGAAATTTTTTTTGTTATACCTACAACACGTTATGTGCCATGTTATAAAATGGTTTCTGATTTAATACTGTCGATGATAAATTTATAAGCTGACGATAAAGGTGTTAGTACAAAGAGAAATTCACTTTTCTGCTTTATTCGATTCTCTCATGATTTTCTATCCACAGAAAATTAAAATCAGCAATGTTTTTAGCAGGGTTGTGGAGTCGGGGAAAAAACACCCGACTCCGACTCCGACTCCGACTCCGGTAAATATTTACAAGTCGACTCCGACTCCGACTCCGACTCCTACAGAAGTAACGAAAATTTGTTAGAATAGCTGCAATTAATAGCGAAAATTTGTTGTTTCTTGCTCAGGTTAGATTAAAAATTTTATCACCATTCAAATTCAACAGAAATATAATTATATCTGAAGTGTTCTTTCTCATTTCGCTCTATCGCAAAATAAAATTTAAAACAATATAGAGAGAAAGGAACAAAGTGTCAGAGGATTGCAAACTATGTATTAACGTTAATACATATTTCAGTAGAACATCATCTATTATATATAAAAATGTTAATTCCCTGCGCAATAGTTTTCTATTTCTTTCTATTTTATTGTAACGTTTTCTCATTTCTGTTATAGTTTTTATATACATTCATATACAACAAAATAATTCCTACGCATGCATGAAGTTATAAAACGAATTAGTGTTTATTTTTGTTTTTTGGAGTCGGAGTCGGCTCAATTTTGTCCGATCCGACTCCGACTCCGACTCCTGCAAAAATCGATTAAAACTTGACAAACTCCCGACTCCGACTCCCGACTCCGACTCCGACTCCACAACCCTGGTTTTTAGTGTATGTAGCTATGTACTTACATATGTAGGTATTATATATTTTGTTTCATGAACTGTTTTGTCATTGAAGGATCTTTAATTTTCGATTTCGTGTTTAATTTTCATTATGTACGTGGTGGCCATATTATTAGGGACACATCAATTCTGTTGGGGAAATGTTTGCTTTTGGCGTCTTATGTATTTTACTAAACATTTTTATAGCCTAGCCATACGAAACTATTATTTCTTAAGGTGCATTCAAAATGCAAAGTTTTACTTTGTACTAAATAATATTTGTACTAAAAGTAGAAATACATTTTTTTAACTAAATTAGAAATATCTTAAAAAAAACATTTCTAGCTGAGCTACCTCAAAATATTGAGTGGATGCACGTTCAGCATTATTGACTCTACATTTCTTTCATTTGGAGTTTTGTGCTGTCTAGGCTAGAAACAGCTTTCAGGGCATTAAATAAATTTAGATTAATATGAATAAAATTAGTACTTGTTGGTATATGTATTAATTAGTACTTATCATATTTAGTAGACGAGCAAAAGTTATATTTTTAAGTGGAAAATTCATTAACTGTACTTAAAATGTAATTTTTATTTGTGTATTAAAAGTCATAAAGGCTAAAATTACTTGTTGTAATTAGTACTAATTTTATTCATATTAATCTAAATTTATTTAATGCCCTGAGAGCTGTTTCTAGCCTAGATAGCGCAAAACTCCAAATGAAAGAAATGTAGAGTCAATAATGTTGAACGTGCATCCACTCAATATTTTGAGGTAGCTCATCTAGAAATGTTTTTTTTAAGAAATTTCTAATTTAGTTAAAAAAATGTATTTCTACTTTTAGTACAAATATTATTTAGTACAAAGTAAAACTTTGCATTTTGAATGCACCTTAACAAATAATAGTTTCGTATGGCTAGGCTATAAAAATGTTTAGTAAAATACATAAGTCGCCAAAAGCAAACATTTCCCCAACAGAATTGATGTGTCCCTAATAATATGGCCACCACTGTATGTACAAATTTTTTTTAGATAATGTGCGATAATTGACGATGACAAAATTGAATGCTGAAAGTAGTTTTGACCACCAATGACATAGAAATTTCCTACAACAAAAAATTATAGTTGCCGTAAACTACAGTAGCAAGCTTCAGATTCCAGTGAACCTACAATTGAGACATATTGACATTAGCATTGGCCAGAATTTATTAAATATAAATTAAAAATGAAATTTTTAGGTTTTTTATTTTATTTTTAAATTAGAAATGACCGGTCAATAGGTTGGTAATATTACGCACTTGAAGTGAATCAAAGGACGTGGCTGGGCTTAGCTTACTAGGCGATCTTTACAAGAAATTAAAATTAAATATAACTACATAATGGGCCAGATACTCGATACTTTAGCAATTCGCAACTCTGCAAATATGGCGGATTTGCTAATCGAATATTTGCTTGCGTAAACTACTCGATTATTTTAGCAAAGTAAAATATATTTTTGTATTCAGCAAAAACGGTAAAATTCGTTAAAGTATCCCATTTTCTGAAATTCAGAAACAAATTGGATTGCTAAATTATCGTGTATAACATTTCTAGCAAATTCGCAAAAAATAACTGCTTATCTGCTTATCTGAGCATCGAGTATCTAGCCCAATATACATTTCAATTCAATATTTATTCTTATCTAAAATATAAAATGTGCATAATGTATTTGCAAAATTAAATAAAACAAAATTATAAAAATTTCGACAATTATTTAAATACAGTAATTAAAGAATTAATCGCACAAAATTTTTAATTTCCTATTAGAATTTGATTTGACTGTATATGTTTGATTTCGTATGGCCGATTTCCCTTTATTACTATCATCTTTGAACTTCTGTAACTGCCATGTACAATTTTTCCGAAATTATACCAACAGCAAGAATTTAAGAGCACCTTCTTTGTGGCTTTTGAAGTTTCCTGTAAACCAATCACGATATTTAATATTTGAATTTGTAGCTTTTACAAATTTTTCGTAAATTAATTTTAATATTTTTTTTTATGCATATTTGAAGCAAAATTCTTCGCGAATATCTCCACATGAATATACGACAGCTCAAAGAAAAATCGTTTGGATTGCGTAAATACAGCTCCTCCAAAGGATTTAAGTAGTTCTTGCATTTAATTAAATACTCCGATGGCAAATGTAATTTTTCATCTTGTTTTGTCATTTACACTCTGCATGATTCGCAAATAGATTTTTTAAAAATTTTAAAAATGACGTAACCAAGAAAATATCGTATACTCAGAAAAAAAACATATAAAAACAATAAGAATTCATATTGAATCAATGACTTTTTTCCATTAAAATTGGTCAATGCGATTTCGCCTATTATTGCTATAGTTGGAAAACTATTGAATTTGTAGTACCTTCAGAATATGTTTTTCAATAGTTCATACCATTGAAAATTAATGAGATATCCCATTATTTTCACCTGATTACCAGAACATACTTTTGAAACTACTATTTTTCCTATTAATTTATACTATTTTAATACTATTAACCCAACGTCGTGACCCGTTTATTAATTTAATTATGCAAACAACAACTGTTTTAATTCTTGCGTAATATTAAATCAATAGTTCACACTATGTGAAATTAATGAGGGGTTACCATTAGAACAATACTATTGAAAGTACAGTCAAACCTGTTTTTGTGCGGTAGATAGGGACCAACTCCATAAATCGTTATAATAAATAATTTTGTACAAAAATTACAAAAAAATTTTTTTTATGCGGTGAAGAGGGACCGCATAAAAAAAGTCTCCCTTAGAAAATACATATGTCAAAGTTTTACGAAATAGCGAGAAACTGCTTTCCAAACACAATAAATAATTAAATTACACATGGAAACATTTAAAAAAAATTTAATTTCTCATTTTTAAATAAAACGGTAAATTTCCTTTTTTCTTACATCATTATGTATATTTTTTAGTTTATGTTCAAGGTTAACAATCAGTATGGCTATTACTACGCATTTCGTTGGTTGTGAAATAAACATTTCTTTTAACTAAATAATATTCTTTGTGTGCAAGGTAATAGGTAAATTACATATTGAAATTTACTGAAATATGGAATATATAAGAATATTGAGCATGTCTAATGATTAATGAACTTGGCTGATGCAATAGGTATGAAAATGGCTGAACAGAATCTCGATATTCATACACCGCATAAAAAAAAATCGCACAAAAAAAATCGCATACAAAAAAAAGTCGCACAAAAAAATCGCATAAAAAAAAATTCGCATAAAAATAGACCGCACAAAAATAGGTTTGACTGTACTATTTTCCCTATTAATTTAATGTGATGTGATGCTATTAACTTAATATGACAAATTTATTAATTAAATTCTGCAGATTGTTGTTTTAATATTTAATTTATTTCTATAAGATTAATAATAGTTAATTAGCTAAGCTTTATACATTTTTAATATATAATTCTCGATCCCGGTTTTGTTTAAATCCACAGATATACGTAAATAATAAAAAATAATAATATAAGATTTTATAAAACTTCAAATATTTGACTTTATTAAAATTCAAAAGTTTTTTACAAACTTCGTGTAAATTATAATAGTTTATTACGAAATGCTTTTTTCCATTATTAAGTAAATGTAAATGTATAGGAGGACCATCAAACTCTGTAATATCTTTTAAAAAATTTTTTTTCGTGGTTTTATTTTCTACAATAAATAATTGAAAATGTTCACTAAAATAACATACATTGACTGCAAATGAAATATACGGTACCGTTATTTATAATCATTTCGTCTATTTCAAAGAGCAAAACATTGCTTGAATGCGATTTTGTGAAAAAAAAAAATGTATTTTATACATGTTTCCCCTAAAGAATATTTTTGTTATGCAAAGTGCAGCCTTAAGTTCTATCAGGTTCTGATGAATATTTTGATAAGTTAGATAATTTCTCCAGTTTTTCTTCATATTCAGCTTTTCCCGACAGTCAATTATGCTTAGGGTTGCCAGAAATTGAAGATATGGAAAGAGAACTACTTAGGGAAATGTTAAATTAAAAAAGAAAACAAATAGAGGACACGGATAAATCTGTTTAATTTATACTATGTATAATACAGAAAAAAGCAAAAATTGAATTAAAATACTTTTATTATTCCTATCAACTATAATTCATTTTTAAAAAACCTAAAATAACAATAATATTACTTTAATAAAATAGGGACTTCAAAGGACACAGCCTTACAAATAATATTTGTAAAAATTCAATTAATTTAGTTTAGTCTTATAGGTTGTATTTTTATTCATTTTGTTAATCAAACGTAGAATCGCTGTATTTTTCGTTAGCTTTTATTTCATTCAAGAAGGATGAATTTTCTTTAATTTCGTTGTAAAATCATTTATAAAATTTAACTTTATTTATAAGTAATCGTTATAGATTTTACGGTTGAGATGGTTAATCGGTTTCTTTCTTTTGTTCATTGAGCCCCAACCATAGAAAAAATTCTTTCGACGTTTACATTATGCGTTGGTATAGCATAAAAATATTGACATATTTTTAAAAACTCTGGGTTATTAAATTCTTTTTTTTTTCCGATTATATCCTTTGTTTTTTTTCGGAACTGTTCTAACTATTTTACCCATTTTAAATGAGATGGTTTTGACCTAAAACCATCCTTCTCGATCTGGTTTTCTACAACGATTTTTAGGTTACAATACTGATCGAAAGATTTTAAATCATCAACGCAGTTTACATTTTTGGATAAATGTGTATTATCGACTGTATTATTTGACTCCATGCAGACACATTATTCAAAGATATCCACTCAAAAATTTTGAGTTGCTCAAATTGATCGGTCCATGATTCAATATACTTCAATGAAATTGTATAACAATGAAAAGCATCGTTTTT
Source organism: Tipula helvola (assembly GCA_963556165.1). Lineage (NCBI taxonomy): Eukaryota > Metazoa > Arthropoda > Insecta > Diptera > Tipulidae > Tipula > Tipula helvola. The sequence goes on from OY744481.1 coordinate 207,426,156, forward strand.
AAAATCACTTATTTCGTGCTTATATGATATCCATCATTTATAAGTTCTGAAAAATTCCACAGACTTTGGGCTAGCTACTCGCTACTCAGAAAAGTAGATAAGCGGTTAATTTTTGCGAATTTGCTAGAAATGTTATACACGATAATTTAGCAACCCAATTTGTTTCTGAATTTCAGAAAATGGGATACTTTAACGCACTTTAACGTTTGTGCTGAATACAAAAATATATTTTACTTTGCTAAAATAATCGAGTAGTTTACGCAAGCAAATTTTCGATTAGCAAATCCGCCATATTTACAGAGTTGCGAATTGCTAGAGTATCGAGTATTTAGCCCTTTAAGAGGTAAAAATTGCTGGTCAATTTTTTGTTTAACATGTTCTTTAAGGATTTCAAAATAGTTTCCAGAAATGAATGTTTACTAATTCGGGTTGCTTAGTTTTATCAAAAACTGTAAACATAACTGAATGAGCAAAAGAAAGCGTGGCTTCTCCTAAATTTGATTTAAAAAACGTTTTTAAAATCTTAGGGCAATGCTCATCAGATAAAAAATAGGATTTTAAAGCAGGATACATTTATAAAATTCGATTTAGTCCGCAATGATCTATTACATTTTTGTGGATATTTTAACCGTCACACTCAAACGATAGAAATTGACAAAACTGAACGCGTAGGAAAAAAAGTGAACAAAAGAGGACACGAAAAAAAATAGATAGAGGAAAAAAGATAGGAACGAGAAAAGAGAACCTGTTCTCTAAAAAAGATATGTCCTGGCAACCTTAATTATGCTTGGCTTCCACTTTTGTTTTACCTTGTTGGTTGGTGAATTTGATACTATTGCAGATTTCAAAATCGAATGCAATAGCATGAAAATTATACAGTCTTGAGAGTCTGAAAAATAATCAGTTGAAACCAGAGCTGTAAATTTTCAACACCAATTAAAACTACAATATATGTACTTACTTTAAAATAGTGGTAAAGCACTATAAAACACTCAACTGATAAATAAATGCAATCAGAGAAAAAATCACTTAAATTTTTATTCTACGCACTACAAAACATAACTGATTACACTAAATGGCATCAAAGGAATGAGCATTGAACGTGTACACGTGCACGCCTGGATTATTTTGAGAAAAAGTATACCGTATTGAAATAATATAAAAATCGTATGAAAACAAATAGTTTGCATACTATTAAATATTCGTTTAATAGTAAATCCTACAAAATCAATAAGAAAACCTAATTATCAATACTATTATAACATGCATTCTATAGTGTACCATATTAAATCAATAAGAAAATCTTGTGAAATCAATAGTTTGCATACTAAAACACCGTTGTTCTAACAGTGAGTTACAATGTAAGTTCACAATTCAATAGTATATCGATATCCTATTAAATCAATATGGAATCTAATTTTACATACTATTATAATGTCCCCAATCTAAAGTACACCACTTTAAATCAATAAGATGTTCAATATAACTTCATGAAAACAATAGTGACGCACCTTATTAATAATCAATAGTACTGTACTGATAAATCGAATACTACAATACTTTTGAAAACCTACCTAATCAATAGTTTATCGTGTTGATTTAATGTTGTTAGATTTTTTAACAATTAATAGTACAAAAACTATGAAAACTTTTAAATTAAAAGGAAAAACTTATTATTTCGAGTACTTTAAAGCTGTGTTTTTTTATTCGCTCCCGATAGCTGCTATCGGGAGCCGATTTTTTTATATGCCTAAATTTAAATTTGGTGTGCTATTTATTGGTAAACTAATTTTATTTAACATCAAACTATCATTTTTAATTCAATTGTTTAGCGAAAACTTGATATAAAAAATATTTGGCTCTACCTATTTATACGGAGCGCTATCGGGAGCCACATTTTATATGACGGCTCCGGATAGCAGCTATCGGGAGCGAATAAAAAAACACAGCTTTTAATCAATAGTCGTACTATTGAATTTTTATAGGGTTTATTTCTCTGAGTGATAATGATGGCAAATCGATCTGTAGATTTTGGTTAATAAAAGTGTCAACAAATGCTATTTCGGTCAGATCTGCGTCTGAATAGTCTCCCTGGTCGTTAAATGATTCTTCTAGGTTTTGATTATTATTTCCCTCAGGAGGTGTACTCGGGGTTTCTTCTTCGGTCGAAATCGGTTTTACCATGTCAGCCTCTAAAATGAAGGAACAATTGTCTAGATCGTAATTCACACACGATGTATGGAAAATTATTTTACTTGACATTATTTTTGCGATGATGAAATTAAATTCATAGACAGATGGATTGAAATTGTTTCCCCCTCTTGATCGAATTTGAGAAAATAAATTTTCAATCGCATCTGTCTGTAATTTTGAGGTCAAAATATATGATAGTACATCTAAATTTGACTTGCAAACTTCTTCTGTCATTTCTGTTATAGCCTGTATCGTTTGAAGTAACCCATCGATGCAAACAATTTTATTACTGCTTTGAACTTGAATAAGTTTAAGAAATCCTGAAGCATCTTTGAAAATTGAGAATGGTACATTATTTGCATCCAAACTCAGTCCAGAGTTTGCGTTATTTGGCGAAAATCGAGATCTGCTATTTAATGAATCAAACAGTAGATTCATTTTCTCCAAAAAAATTGCTGTTGCTGAAGCAGTTTCAATAACCTTTTTATTTTTAAATCGTTACAGATGATTGAAAATTTTGATCCCATTTGCACAGCTGTGACTAAAAATTTGAGTAGCCAAGCTAACACGCATTTTTTCAAATGATGTGGGATATATATGTTTGGATGTGAATTTTGGACAAACTCGTGTCACTGATTGACTATCCAGTTGAAATAATTCGATTAATACGTCCCAAGAAACCAGACCATTGGATGTTTTAAAATCGTACCGTAGCAATGTGTTGCGTATTGATTTAAAAAGATGCGGAATGTCATAAAGTGCAAATATTTTCCTGTTATCGAATGTAAAATATGGTTTATCTACAGTAATTCCAAGTTGTTTATAGGCATTCCGATTATTTGCTCCTTGATCGCATGCAATAGCCCAAAGCGTGATACCTAAATTATGAACTACTTCCAGGTTTTTCATAATTAGTTCCTTTAATTTATTACCAGATATTGGACTCTCCGTAGTAACATAACTAATTACAAATTTATCTGAACTAAAGATCCCTCTAGCCATAAATAAACAAATATATTTCGCCGGGATTGGAAGCCTGTTGTTATCACCTAGATCCACCAAACCGACCACCTCATCGACAACTCCACCGTATTTTAAATCTGTCCGAATTCTTATTTCATCGAATAGAAGTATGTGGTGTTGACTTCGTTCTGGCATATTCTTTACCTTGAATGCTAACTTTTGTAGAAGTTCTATATTAAAACCTGGCTGTAATTGGTTCAAAACGTGCCAATTGTTGATCGATCTTGTCGTCGGCAGTTGAAATTTTAATGAGTCCCGAAGAAATTCATAAGTCTTATGTGACCTATACTCAATACTTTGAGCCAAGTTCCGTTGTTTCTCCGAGTACTTTGTATTTCGACTCCTTTTTTTCAACAACATTTTACAAAATTCTTTTGAATTTTCATTCACATAGCTTAACCAGAAACATCTTGATGTGAATAGAGCCGGCATGTGAAAAATGAACTTAAAATAAGGGATATAGAAACACTAAAAATTCATTTATTTTCATAGTGTTTATATGAAAAAACGCGATTTCGATTGACGATAAAATATGAATTAAAAGTTAAACCCAGTTAAATATTTTTTTAAGAAATCGCTAACAAACAACTCAATGTCTTACTCATTTAAAACACAGATTCTCAAAGTTCCCTATTTTCCAGCAATAATCAAAAGAAAATAAGGGAAATTAAATTAAAAAACATTCTACAACAACAACAATGTGAATTAAAAAGAGAAAATTCAGTTTAATGTCGTCATCATTTGTCTACATCTAAACCCAATGGTAAGAAAAAAGACAACACGCCTCCGCTCAACAATCAAAATTTAAAAAAAATCAAAAAGAGCCAAACAGAATAAATTAAATCAATACAATGAGTGTGAAAAAAACAAAACATCAAAACAATCTAGCATGCTTTGCAAATTCAAAATAACTATAGAAACATATTCGAATTCAAATTGGAATGGAGGCAATGAAAGAGATGATCGTTTTGTTTATAAATTTCTAGTTATGTTGGTGACGTATTGTATTACAAAAACAACAATATTTTAAATTTCAAAAGTACCTTATTTTTCATGACGATTTTCACTTAGAAATAAACATTTTCAAGACTCGATTTTTCAATCAAATAATATTACATGTTTCATGAACATTTTCATATAAAAACAAAACAAAAGCTCACATTTCTAATAAACTAAATCTGTCAATGAAAATAAGCGTTTTCCCATATAGTTGCATAGTAAAGAAAAAATTGTTTGTACCTTATTTTAAGCTTAGTAAAAAATACAGTCGATACTGGAGGCTCTTATTTATACAGTAGGCTCTGGCTTAACTCATCGATGTGATGAGAGATTGTCTTTAATCTTAAACTTTTGTATTTCTTTATTACCTTATTTTTCGTCTTTTGTTTTATTAAGGTAAACATTCGAATTTTATTTTTTAGTATTTTGTTCTGATTTTCTAAGGTTTTATATTTCGTGGCCAACTCAGTATTTTCCTTCGATAAAACAAAGTATTTTTCTCGTTTTTAAGGCAGTTGTCGCAATTATCCTCGCTATTAAAACTTCTGCAGTTGCATTTATTTCCAGATTCCAAGTTTGTAACACAAAACGTTTACCTTTGGCAGGCGGATAAGTACGGATAACTGTATTAGAATTTCCAACTGCAGAATTGTTTTCATCATTAACAGAACTCGTAACTGTGTTTTTGGTACATGTTGTTATATAACGATTTTCAATGTCGACATTTTTATTACTAGCACTTGGATAAACCTTTAAATGTTTGAATGGTACTTTTAATCCAGTATTCGATTCACTTTTTAAAAATAATGTTGGAACTGTATTTCTGGCTAAATTTCGTTTTTTAAGAAAATGTTATTCAAAATGCAGGTCACAAATAAATTTTTTTGGTTTACCGCAATACGATAAATCAAGGTGACAATTGATTGCCCAACGTTTGAACTGGTCGAAGTTTTTTATAGGAAAACTAAATAATCTGCAGTTTCCATCACTCCTCTTACTTCGTCCACAAACCACACATTTTCCACCAAAACTACAATTATTAATAGACATCAAAACACTTCAATTTTTCTTGTTCCTTGTTTTTGGAGATTTATCAAAAAAGTAGAATTGAAAATGGTTCTGCGGAAAATCACAGAAAACCATATTTTAGTTTTTATGAAAAATTATTATATTAAAACAAAATGATACGTACCTAGTTATAATTTTGAATTAACACAATGTAATTTTGCACATATAATATTATTTTTAATTTTCATTCCCAACAAAATCGGTACTTAACCGAATTTACAAACACTAATCAACTAAAAAATATACGCAATACCGTTAAACCGCAAAACGAAAATTTTATATATATGCATATGAATATTTTGTTTATATGTACATATAGCTACATTAATAACTAAATTCTCTCAAAGTAAATAATTAACGACATATGAATGTTAAGCAATGATTCAAACCATTTTAAGTAATTTTTAATAAAGTTATATTTTAAGCTTTCTGTAGTTACAAGTTATCCTTTAGAGAGATTTGGACATTAAATCGGATATGTTGAGAATTTTTATTTTGTTCTGGTTTTCACATCTGATTAGTATATTGTCTGTGATACTACACAGCAAATATATTTTATCAAGTTTCATATATATTTTCGCTAGGTGCGCTAGGTAAATGGTGCAAATAGTAGCTAAATAAATGATTAAAGAGATTATAATTTGTAATTAGATTTAATCACTCTCTCAAAGAGAGGTAAATAGAGGGTTAAACCAGTTTTCGTCATTGCTTGTCAAAATATAAATTAAATTACTAAAATGGCCAAATTTTATTTAAACAAAACAAAATTAATTATTTAGGGTTTTTCTAAAATGAATTGAAATTTGTTTACTAAATTTGCTTATAAATTAGTTTTAAAGTGACTAGTTTGGTTGCACATTTAACATTAAAATTGAAAATTTAGGTGTTATAAAACTGAATTTCCATATTCATTTATATTCCCACGACCAAAATACTCGGTGAGAAAGTTTTTTCATATGAGAAGATTTTGACGTCATTTTTTTCCTTCTCATGAAACATGAATCGGAAATCTCTATTTCTCACTGAAAACACTTTTCATTGTTCTTTTCACAGAATGAGAATTGACCCCCTGGAATATTATTTTTTTTTCCACTCAATTACAGAATTTCGCAAGAAAGAATAAACAACAGTAATTTTTAATAATGTTTTATCGTTTTCATTCACATAAATAGTTAACTTTCAAATGTAGTATTCGTCATTATTATCGCTATTTGCAATATCTGAACTAGGACACTGAGTTCACTATAGAATTCTTTGCATTCATTCGGAACATAGTGTAGTACTTTTGCCATGTCCTGTATCTTTTTGTGATTTATAGCAATGCAGCCGTTCGACGGGGAAAACTACTTGATATCGGCAGGGAGCACTACTTACTTGATCCTACTTTTTTAATATAAATGTCTCATTCACCAAACCGTTGATAACCGTACAAGCCTTAATATCTCCTAGCTTCATTGTGTACTGGAAATGTCTATAAGTACTGATGCTAAAAGTTTCACCAGATTTTTGTAGGTCGTAAGATGTTTATTAAAGTAGCGAGACCACCATTTATCGAATTTCAGTAATTATTGAATCGTTAGTCTCTCTTCTTACTTCAAATGGTGGATTAAAATATTAAAATCTATATTACAACTGAAACCTTCTCCACATACTGTGGGGATCATCCCTTAAATGTAAAAAATTAGTATAGTTTGAAAATAAAAAATGACCCGCTAGTTTATGCGTGGAGTTTAAGTGGAAAAGGATAACATGATGTATTGGAATATTAAATTTCTTCCCCTCACTGGAAATTTTACGGTCACATTTATATGAAAGTAGGTAGAATAGTTTTGTTTATACGTTCAATAGATGCGCTACAGAAATCTGAGTACGGTGAAACTCTTAACTCATTTTGACAAATTTTGGAATATTAACCTTTTTCCACTCAGCCGTTCAAATATATTAAATATATTTAGTTTTATGAGTTGGTATTAAATAAGAATTATCAATTTTTCGATAAATCAGAATTTTAAATTTTGTTAATTATCATTTGGAATTAATTATTCTTTATTCAATAATTTGTTATCACTATTTAATGTTTGTTCAAATTTTAAATAATAAATTATATTTTAGAGCTTGGTGCCAACTGTTGAAAGTAAAAAAAAAAAAAATTATTCTGAAGAAGAATTGCTCTTACTTTGGGCAAAATTTCATTCCTATCCGGATAGGAATAACTTTTACCAAAGTAGGACGGCAGATATCTAGTAAACTTTTAACTGCCAGTCGTATCGAGTTTAATCCTAGTTTAACTCTTACTATATACGGAGTCGAGTTAAACTCGACTCGACCTAATAATTTGTCGAGTCGAGTTAACTCTACTTTCCAACACTTTTGGGATTTTACACTAAAAGAAATTTATTTTTTTATATTTAAACGTAACAAGGTGCTACTGCCAGTTGATCGAGAAAACTGTCTTTTTATTTCGTTCAAACAAAATATATTTTGTTTGTCCGTATACGTAACAATCCCTTATGTGCCAGAGTATATTATTCTGAAACACATAAATAAATGCTAATGGTATTGCATAACTTGGTAGACAATGTAATAAATGCATCGAGAGTATTCGTTGCATGTACATATATGCAAGTATTTCTCCTAATTCGTATTTTTCGTTATACATAGAAATTCGCATGTATAGAAGTAGAGGAGAATATGCTAAATTATTTTTCATCTGCATACACATTGAAATGTGAATAAAATATTGTGCTGATGATGATTGCTGATTATACTGCAAATCAATCATATGACCAAATAGAAAACCAAATAACCTTGATCATGAAAAATAATTTGGTACGTTTCGTATCATCTGAAATCATTTAATTATTTTATATTTTTATGACGCATGACGATGTTTTGACGATGTACATGACGCATGATCGATAAAAATGAAAATAATGGAAAATTCCGGGTTTTTATTCTATAGCGCGTTATACGAGAATCGTGTTGTACGAATAAAGCGGTCGCACTGTTTTTAACGCGTTGTATGAAATCGCGTTGTATGAACTCGTGTTATACGGGAGTCTACTGTATTATGTTTTTCAGTTTGTATCACACACAGATTATAAACAAAAGAATAGAAGATAAAACAAAAATCCCATATAAAATCATAAAAACAATGGAAGCCAGTTTTTTTGTTTTTTCTCTTTCTATATTTACCAACGCCATATTGGTTAGAGAAATTTTGTCATTTGAGGTTTAAGTTTTTTAAAATTTATAAGGCATTTCTTGAATAAAAAATTAAAGTATACTTTAAAAAAATAAATTTATTTGTTAAAATCATGCATAAGTGTTGTGTGTGTAAGTGCAAAAATAGTACCAGATATAAAATAAAAATTGAGAAAAAAGGGATTACATTTCACCGGTAAATAAATTTTTATTTGTTTACAAATATTTATAACACTTGTACACAATCATTTTAATTATTTTCGAATTTATAACACTTATTTTGTACACACTAGTAAATTCACTATGTTTTAAAATGTTCAAAATACAAAATTAAAAAAAATTATTTCATAAAATTGTAATTAAAGTAAAAATTTCAAGTTTCATTCACACAAAAGTCTTATTTTGACCACGCATATGTGTATTGTACAAATGTATTGCTTGTTTTTAAATTTGTTGAAGTTAGATCTTGCATTCCATATGACTTTATTACAAGTTTTAAAAGTTTTAATACTTTAGCTATGTTCTAAATTGGTATTTTTATGTTCATTATAGTAACTGTAAACCATTTTTTACACAACACACATAAGTATTATTATTATAATTATGTTGGTTCACTTATAACAATAACTTTTTTATATTAATTATGCTCCTTTTAATATATTTACCCTACGTCATCTACATAAATTATTACTATTTGCATAGAACCAACCGGGTAGGATAATATATTTTGAGCGTAAGAGCACTTCTGTCAAAACACATTTTTTTTTTTTATTTCTCTTTTTTTTATTTTGTTTTTTTTTGCCATAGTCGTACATAAATTTTGAAATATTACAAGGTGAGTTAATTTATTTCTGACAGTATTTGTGTATTTTCTAAAATTTCTGTCCTTAGAAAATCTATTTAGTCACAAGAAACAAAAAAAAATCTTTAGTTTAATAATAAAATGTAATACATACATTTTCACGCATTTTAACTACAGAAAAAAAAATCCGCAAACAAAAAATAATTTCGCCGGCTATGAACGTTTTTATATAAATATCAAAGAAACAAAATGGTCACTGTAATTTATTTGTATTTTTGGTAAACAAACAGTTTAGTTTTAATTTTTTTGATAGAAAACTAAAACGGATTTTAAGTGAAATGGGTGGCCATAATAAGGTTGAAGTATACTTAAAAACTGCACAATTATTTTTAATTTTCATTCGTGTGCATTAAATTAAGATCGCAGGGATTAAAAATATTTTGAAAAAATATACACTTGACAATTACCTAAAAAAGTTAATTAAACATGGTTTATAATTGATTTTTCTTGTATTAATTTGCTTCATAATGAAGCAATTTATCACACAAGACTTAATTAATTTAACCAATTTATATATTTCATTGAAAATTTTTAACTTTATTTCTATGTTAAATATGCAACACAAAACATGAAAAAACAAAAAACAAAAAAAATTTTTTTTGACAGAAGTGCGTTTACGATTTTCGTATTCTCTTTTCATACATTTTAAATTTTACACTCCCTCTATATATCTTTATGCTCGAAGCATAGAACCTAAAGAAATATGCGACGCTACTGAAATAAAACCAAAAAATTTGTCGGCCATCATGAATTTTTCGGCCATCTTGGTTTTTGAATTTGCTATTTTGTTTAGTTTCTGTTCGCTTTGTAATTTTTCTATGGTTTGTATTGATGAAGTTAAAAGGTGCAAAATAAAGAGTTTTTATATGTATAAACATCATATGTAGGTATATACATGCACATTTTTATATTATTTCTCATTAGAATAAAAACTCGATTTTCCCCGATTTAATGGAAACAATTCGAAGTTACGAGACAAATTTTCTTTTTGTTATCGCTGTTAGTTAAAAAAAAACAAAATGAATTTGCTGGAATACAGCGAAGTAGAAAGGAACTTGGCCACTTCGTGACTTATTATGATGAAATTCTATATATGTATACGATGGAAATGGGATTCTAAAATAATTTCTAGAAGTTCTTTAATATGGCCAATTAGGAAGGAGCTTGGGTACTTTTAAACCGTATTTAGTGGAATTTGACAAGCACGAAGGAATTGGAATTCTAAAATGAATAATTTTTTTTTTTTTTTTTTTTTTTTTTTTTTTTTTTTTCTTTCGCGGTGAAAATAATTTTTCAATAAAAAATGTAAATTTGATTTCAATTTTAATTCTAAAAGATTGCATCGTAAATTGTTATATTTTGCCACTGTGGATTTCACCTACAGGTAATTGAATCAATATTTTCTTTTTGAGTGGCGTACGAGTGAAAAGTTTGATTTTTTGGTGCGGAGTATAATTAATCATAAATAGTGATAGTGATAGTTATAGTTATAATTATAACCAATAAACATATTAACAGTTCCAGTGTTGTGTACAAAATTAGTGAATCATTCGTGTATTTGGTGCCTTTGGTTGGGTTGAAAAAAAAAATCGGTTTAATTTATCCAAAAATCGTTGTGTGTAAATAAACTTAAATTATAAAATCATTAAAAACCAAAATATATGATAGATAAAGACCTCTGTGCGTGAAACCTTGCACGGGTGCATAATATAATCCGCATACATAGTAAATTTACTTGGTCCATCTGTAACAATGTCTTTGTGCTGTGTGTGTAATGCGACAGTGTCGGAAAATTTTTTTAATTGTGCCGGGGAATGCAATAAACTCATTCATTTTGAATGTGCGGGGGTTAAAAAATCTGTGTTTATTGCCATTTCGTTAATTCCAAATTTTTTTTGGCGATGTGGTGTGTGCATTGATGTCTGTAGAATTTTAAAGGAAAAGAGTGATCACTTGAGCAATGCTATTGATGCTATATCAGTGTCCTTGTCCTTAATTAACAAAACATCTACCGTTATCAATAATAACGTGGAAAGGTTATTAAAACCGGTACCATCACAACTGTCATCGTCTTCAAAATTAAAAAAAAATGCAACGCAAACTAATGCCGAAATAGCTTCACCAATGCGAACAAGGTCGAAGAGAAATATTATTAATACCAGCAAAACGGCTGCAACTGATATAACGGATGGCCACGTTCAAGCCACTGATGGCCTACAACCACCACACTTCCCGCCGTTGTCATCCGATGTTGTTTTTGCGAACACTGCGGGACCCATTTCGATGTCTATTGTATTGAACTCTTCGCCATCACTGTCTTGTCAGGAGGCCGTTGAGGATGAGACGTCGAGTGTTCCGGGTTCGGATTGTCCAGTCATGGAGTTGCGTGCAGTACCGGTGGTCCGAAGGAAGTATTTGTATATTTCCCGTCTTCATCCAACTACTACCTCCGAGTCGATCTCCAAGTACATTGCGTTTAAAGGCAGTTTTAATCCATCAAACGTGGCCTGCTTCTCACTGTTCCCTAGAGACCGGGATCCAGCAGAACTAACGTTTGTGTCTTTCAAGGTTGGAGTCGCCGATAACTTGCATGGTACCTTGAAAAATCCTGATTTTTGGCCACCCGGGGTTCTAGTTCGCGATTTTGAAGAAAGACGCCAATCAAAAAACGAGGAAGGAGCTCGCAGCAAAGTACCAATTTAATTACATTCAATACATTAAATTCTAATATTTTAAATACTAATTTACCATTTGCTCACAATAATCTTATCACAGTTCATCCTAATATTCTAAATTCATATTTATCTAATTCTAGCAATATCATCAATGGATCTAACAATGCCCTCAACAGTAGCTTGTCAATTTTTTATTTTAATTGTAGTGGCATGCGTTCAAAAGCAAGAAATTTCTATCTTGGAATATTAGAATCTAATTACGACGTAATAATTCTGACAGAAACATGACTTACAGTGGATTTCAATGATGCGGAGTTTTTCCCTTCGGACTTTTGCGTTTTCCGTCGCGATCGATATAACTTTAGTACAAAACGAAAAGGTGGTGGTGTGCTTATTGCAGTTCGGAAAATGTATTCTTGTGAATTTTTATTTTCCGATCCAATTATTGAGTTCATGGGTGTTAAACTCAAACTCGGTACATTTTACATAATAATTACCACAGTCTACTTTCCTCTAGAGCCATCGGCGCCTTTCTGTCAAGATTTTATTGACAAGATCTCATGTAATTTATTACCTTTTATTTCTGATAACACTGACTTTGTTATTTTCGGCGATTTCAACTTTCCAGATCTAATTTGGATGATGGTTGACAATATATTCATTCCTGCTAATACGAATGATTCTTCAGCCTTAATTTGTGATTTTATGGCAAACATGGGTACTTCACAAATAAACAGTGTACCAAACAGCCGCGGCACTTATCTGGATTTGGTTTTCTACACTAATAATAGGTCTTTTAAACTAGAATCATGCGACGACTTTGCCGGATCTTCGAGTGTTTATCATACCCCGGTTTCATTTCAGTTGTTCTACAAAACTTCTAATAATTTGAACTTCACTAAAAATTGTACCGTCTTTGATTATTCGCACGCCGACCACAGCTCACTAAATGATTTTTTAGCTGAAGTGGATTGGGCTGATACTCTATCAAACATGGATATCAACAGTTCATTAGATACCTTCAATGAATTATTGAAGGTTGCTTTTGAAAAATTTGTTCCTAAAAAATTAATGAATAAGTCTCATACCCGGAACGTCCCGTGGTTTACTAAAGAACTCAAGCAGCTAGAAGTCCTGCGTAATAAAAGTCACAGGAAGTATAGGCATACAGGGTTGGCCCATGACTATATCCAGTTTAAGTCTCTGCGCAAACAGTTTTGCTGTCTCAACCGATTCCTGTACAACAATTATATAATTGATATTGAAGATGATTTGCGATGTAATCCGAAGAATTTCTGGAGATTTGTCAAAATTAAGAAACATATTAACGGCTTGCCGGCATTTTTAGAGTTCCATGGTCAAAAATCAGATAACCCAGAGGCAATCTGCGTTTTCTTCGCTGATTATTTTAGCAGTGTTTTTGTTAAGGATAGCTCGCTCTCTCCTATATTAGCTAACGGCAATAATTCAAAAATTGTTTTTTCAGAACTTGACGTAATGAGGGCTTTGATGAACTTGGATGTATCTAAGGGGCCTGGACCAGATGGTTTACCAGTGTCTCTATTAAAGCTGTGTGCAGTCGGTTTTGCCGCTCCTTTATGTCATCTATTTAATCTGAGCCTCAGCCAAGGCAAATTTCCTGATCTCTGGAAAATATCAAGTATCATACCGATCCACAAAAGCGGCCCCCGCAGTGATGTAACAAATTATCGTGGAATTGCAATACTGTCTTGCATTCCTAAAGTATTCGAGTCAATGGTTAACAAAGTGATCTACTTCCACTCCAAGCAACATATTAGCACTCGTCAGCATGGATTTTTTCCTGGCCGCTCAACGGTCACTAATTTAGCAGTCTTTCAAAATAATTTAATTAATTCTGTTGCCTCGAAAGTTCAAGTCGATGTAGTTTATACCGACTTCGCTAAAGCTTTCGATAAACTTAATCACAGGATATTAGTAAATAAGCTCAGTGAACTTAATTGCGACATTATTCCCTTAAATTGGCTTATGTCTTATTTATCGGATCGCAAAATGTTTGTCAAGATTAACGATACGTTCTCAGATTGTTTTATTGCGACATCTGGAGTGCCTCAGGGTAGTCACTTGGGCCCACTATTATTCTTATTGTTTATTAACAATGTTGTGGATTGCTTCAAATTCGCAGACTGTATTCTATTTGCTGACGACATGAAAATATATGCAAACATATCATGTGAATTAGATCGCGATCAATTTCAGCGGGACCTGAACACATTTTGCGGTTGGTGTGTTACTAACCTTATGTTTCTGAATGTCGATAAGTGTCACGTGATCACCTATTCTAGGTCTAAGTCTCCAGTAGTTTTTGATTACTTTCTAAATGATGTTAGTTTGAAGAGAGTTAATATGATTACTGATTTGGGCGTTATCTTTAGCTCGGATTTAACGTTTAACGCACACATCGATGCAGTTGTTAACAAATCCTTTTCGATGTTGGGGTTTATTAAAAGAAACTCGAAGGATTTTCATGACACAATAACTTTCAAGTCACTGTACACTTCATTTGTTCGTTCACAGCTTGAATACGCGACTGTCATATGGTCGCCGTTCTACCAGTATCATTCAAACAGAATTGAAAGTGTTCAGAAACAGTTTTTGTTATTTGTTCTCAGAAAATTACCGTCTCGCGAACGGGACAATAATTTCAGACTATCACCATATGTAGACCGATGCCGTTTTCTGAATCTCCAATCTTTAAGTGATAGACGTACATGCGCAAATGCCACATTTGCACGGGACATCATTTGTGGTGAAATAGACTGCTCCGAGATTCTTTCATGTTTTAATATTTATGCTCCTCAACGCAGCTTACGCCCCCGGGAACTTCTTCATATTCCGACTGCAAGTAGCAACTACAGCTTCCATGGCCCTATAGCGCGTATTCAACGAGATCTCAACGCCGTAGCGGATTGTTTCGATTTTAATATTTCCAGAGATGAGTTTAAAAAACGAATCGCTAGACTTTTGTTTTAATACGTTTAATATTATAATAATAATAGTTTCATAATGTTTTGTTGTATTGTTAGATCTATTGATAACGTTGTAACCTTACCTTTTATTGTATAAAATTGTTTAACTTTTTATAATATTTTTTAATAATGTAAGCCATTTTTGCATGAACATGCTGTTGGTTAATAAATAAATAAATAAATAAATAAATAAATAAAATAAATAAAGTTCTCAAATGTGACCTACTTGGATGGAACTTGGCAATTTTTATCGGATTTTAGTGAAATTTGAGATGTGCATTAGAAATGGGATTTTAAGATGAAGTTCTGTAATATGGCCAAGTATTATGAAATTTGACTATTTCATAACCGTTTTAAGTGAAATTTGACAAGTGCTTTGGAAATGGGATTCTAAAATTATTTTCAGATCTTATTTCCATTAATACCACAATGAGTATTAATAATTTGGTTTTCAAAATGTCTCTCAGTATAATGTAAAAGAGCTGTTTCTAAAGAAATACAAGAACTTAGAGAATCAGTTATAATGATAATATTATTATTTTTGATGATAAGTGCGATGGTAATTGCAATTTCTATAGCAATGGTTTCAGTAGTTTTAATGTCAGTAAAATTATTTAATTGAATGGCAAAATTCCAATTATTATCTTCAACAAAAATTCCCATTCCAAATTTATTATTTATTATAGAACCGTCTAGCATAATTAGATAAATTCCATTAAAAAAAAAATTGGGCAAACAAATTTATTGCAAATTGGAGACTTTTTTTGCTAAACTTACAAAACTTTTGAAAGCAATTTGTTTATTGTTTCATTTTAAATACATGCATGACGTAATTTTTTGAAAAAAAAAAATTGACCTGCAATTTAGGGGCAAAACCCCGAAAAATGCCAAAATATTCAAAATACGTTGATTGGTGTTAAAGTAATGTAATAAATTAAACACTTATTTTTTATTTTTTTTTGTTTTTTATTGATTTATAGAAGTTCAATCTTTCATATTAATATTTTGTTGGAACGCCTTTTGCTTTTATTACAGCGATACACCTCCGATTCATTGAATTTGATAAATTTTCCAAAGTCGCAGGAGATATGGATTTCCAAATAGTCATCAATAAACTTTTTAAAGCTTCAATCGATTCTGGGCGCTTCCTTGCTACTTCTAGCTTCATTATATACCAAATATTTTCAATTGGATTTAAGTCTGGACTATACGGGGGCCAGCTCAACACATCGATACTTTTTTCTTCGAAGTACTTTTTTACCTTTAAATGAAGAGATAAGAAAAAAAACAAGTGTTTAACCAATTATTTATGTTTATCTGAAAGCCAATTTGTTTATCTACAATTCAAAATTAATAACCCACAATTTTGGCGGTATGGCACGAAGCGTTGTCCTGTTGAAAAATAAATTTGGAAGTCTCGCCAAAAAGCTTTAACACAGAAGGCTCAAATTCGTTCTGAAGGACCTGCAGATAAACAGCTGCTGTAACCCTGGAACTAAGGAAGCACAATCGACCGGTTTCATTTCCAGAAAAGCATCCCCAGACCATAACTCCTTCATTTTTCGGTGGAAGTCTTAAAAGACATTCGTTGCTAAGTCTCTCGTCCGGTTTTCTCCTTACGAGAATTCTTCCATCTCCAACATGCAGCTTGAATTTTAATTCATCGGAGAAAATCACATCATTCCACATCTCTGGAGTCCAAGAAACATGCTCCTGGGCCAATAGCAAACGTTTTTTTGTCACTAGTAATGTGAACTCAGGCTTCTGGACTGGTTTAAGTGCTCTCAAACCAGCTTTAACAAGTCTTTTTCTCACTAAGCCGGCTGAAATTTTACAAATTTTACAAGATATGCACTATTTATACTCAAAAAATAAATTAAAGGCAATAAAACATCTGCACCCTAATGACGGCCAAGAACGGTAGGCGTAAAATAAAATAATTGCTTGACCAATTTTTGTTGGGGTTGCACCGGTGTAATAAAAGCAAAAGGCGGTCCAACAAAATATTAATATGAAAGATTGAACTTCTATAAATCAATAAAAAACAAAAAAAAATAAAAAATAAGTGTTTAATTTATTACATTACTTTATCACCAATCAACGTATTTTGAATATTTTGGCATTTTTCAGGATTTTGCCCCTAAATTGCAGGTCAATTTTTTTTTTCAAAAAATTACGTCATACATGTATTTAAAATGAAACAATAAACAAATTGCTTTCAAAAGTTTTGTAATTTTAGCAAAAAAAGACTTCAATTTGCAATAAATTTGTTTGTCCAATTTTTTTTTTACCAGCACTGTACATAGATAACATATATATATTGTTCAGAATGGTTAATAAGATTTTTGTTTGTAATTCCTTCAATATTATGTTAAAATTATTGGGATAAGTTAATTTAACACGTTAATCGCCATGTCAGTCGTATGTGTCTGACACTAAGAATTTCTCCATGGGCCATGTCAGTCATATATGTCTGACATTCGGGATTTAGTACATAGAAGGCACGTCAGTCACTGATATCCGACGCAAACGATACATTTGCTTTATCTTTCCAAAGCTTAGCCTTCTTTGAGCAAAACCTGAAAATTGCTTGGTTAATACGAAAAAATAAATAAAATAGACTTATATAATGCTGTATTGTTACACTTGAAAAATTACATTTCAATAATTTTTATTTTGATAAAAGAAATTACATTGACTTATTATGCTGCCCAAAACATTCTAAGCAATAAAAGGGGTTTTGTTTGCAGTCTGAGCAATAAGTTGAAACTTTTCCCCCTTTTTTTGCTGCTTCTCGACCTTCTGCTTCTTTTATTTGGGCATAACATCCAACGCACATTCTTCTGCTTTTCTTCTTTTCAGAACTAAACATTGTTTTTAGCATATGAGTTGAAGTTTTTCGTTTTTCAGTTATGTCCGAACTTAATCTAAGCATATTGATATTAGTAACCAAATTTTCACGAAATTGTCATATTGCTTTTCGTAATTATGTAGTATCTAAATTATGTAATAAAATTACCATGGCGCAGAGGAAAACTTTGTTGAAATTATTGTGGCGATTAACGTGTTAATATGAAAAGGTTTAATTTTGGAAAGAAAAGAATAATTATTGTATAATTGGGAAGTGATCTATTAAGTTAATTTAATTCACTTTTTTAAGCTTTTTTTTGTTATAATAAAATAATTTTCTTTGGATTTTAACTTAATATTTTATTTTTTATTAATTATTTAATAAAAACCCGACGTTTCGACGGTACATTCCGTCATTCTCAGGGGCACAATTTTTACTGAGTAAAAATTGTGCCCCTGAGAATGACGGAAAGTACCGTCGAAACGTCGGGTTTTTATTAAATAATTAATAAAAAATAAAATAATAAGTTAAAATCCAAAGAAAATTATTTTATTATGATCTATTAAGTTTAATATCATTACCGATTTTAGAATTACTACGCAAATTTTTAATAATATAAAATTGATTGATTGATTGATTTTGAATGTACGACCAAGCATTTAGAAAGATCTCCCGGTTGACGCCGGGCCCACCGTACACCCTTTTTTACATTTATTTGAAAGAATAGGATAGGATTGTTAGTATAGGATTGAGATCGACCCGGTTACAAACATCTTGACGGTCAATTGTTAGTATTTACATTTTTCTAATAATTACTTTACTACATTTTTTCTACAAACTGCTTTCCATCCTTGGCATCCTAAAGTCAATGTTAATTAGTTATCAATTACTTCTTATGTACCTTCCACACTCCACTGCCTCCGGCCGCTTTCCATTGATTGATACTCTCAACCAACCATGACAACACATCTCCAATCTACTCCCGTGATTTAATTAAATTAAGATTAAACTGCATACTAATTTCTAAAATTCAAAACGCATTAATTTAATTAACTAATCTCATAAGTTTAATATAATTTCCATAAATTGAACCCAATTTCTCGTGATCTCTGAAACAAAATCAATATTAATCTATTATTAGTAAATAATTACTACTTGATTAATATGAATTAACTTATGTAAAATTGTTCATAACCCTAGATTTTCATGAGCCTGTTATTAAATAACATTAGTTGCTACGGACAATCTTAATATTAATATTAGTATCTGTTTCTCTTGGGTTTTTTTTTTGTTTAGCTTCCCAAATCTGTGAATTTTCCGGTTTTAAAGTACCTTTGATACTACTGTCAAATTCTGCAATCGATAAACTATCATAACCCAAAATATATATAAAAATTGAATTTATGCAAGAAAATGATTTTGCTAATAAATTTCAATTTGACTATAATTTACTGTTGAGGACATTTTTAGGAAATAAGCCACCTTCACAATAATTTTAGGAATCAATTCAATGAATAAAGCTTTACCTGTAAAAATTGTATTAATAATAAATTCAATAATAATAAACAACTTTTGATGTTATGAAATTAAGAAACGACCAATGATTTGCACATTATCATACTGCTTCACAGTTATTTTACTGTCCCCTTCTAATTACCTATTTAGGAATCAACTTCCTATTTATGATTCCAGCAAATTTTTAATAATATAAAATAAAGATATTTTAATCAAGTCAAGATCTGAAGACATCTCTAAAGATTCTGACAAAATGGCCGGGATCAGAGTAGTTCTTATAAAACCTAAACAAGTTCTTAAAAATAGATTGACAAATCTTAAAGTCTTTTTTGAATTAATTATCTGTAAAAATATAAGTGTATTCAAGTTTTGATTTAACAATTGCTTTATAAATGTTAATCATAGTTTCAGGATTTACACCTCCATTAAAACGGATGAGGGTTTTAAGTAAATTAACAGAATTAGAAATATTTGATTTTAAATTTGTATAGTGATTACTTGATTAGATAATGAAAGGCTATTAGTTAAAGTGGTACCCAGTATTTTAGTAATAAGTCTTTCTTTAATGGTATTCTATCTTTTAATGATATTTCTTTAATGGCTTCCGTTAATGTTAGTAATTTTCAATTTTAAAGATTTGGAATTATTTCTATTGGTATATATTCACGGAATACATTTTTATAATTTATAGGAGCCCACAGGATTGTGGCCTAATATAGGAAAGAATTTTACTATAACACATAGTTAATTTAAAGAGATGCGTATACAAATTGTTACCATTAAAATAGTAAAATGTACCATAAAAATAGTAAAATGTACTATTTTAGTATTAAGCACTTTCTATTTAGTAAAGGAAAATATGCATTTCAAGTTAGTATTTATTGCCATAAAATTGGTATTTTCCCCAGCATATTTTTGTAGCGATTGCAATGTTTAATGGTGTTGGTGCAGCGTGCAGGTCGCTATAGGAAATATATTAGTAGTAATGACATTCACAGTATTTTCGATTTGGCAAATCATAAAAATGTCAATCACTTGAGACAAACGCGAAATTCGTAAAAAGTAGATAAACTACATCCTAAAACAAGGTTAGAGTAGACAGAAATATGGTCGAATTTCCTAATACCAAAAATAAACCTAGTACAAGTATTTAAACATCTTTGGAGAACGTTCATATTTTCCTGAAGCATATACCGAATAAAACTATGTCACCGTAAATAAAATGAGGAAGAAGATAAGACAAAAACATTTTTTCCCTAAACTGACTATTATGTGTACCGAATGAAATTTGTGATTTGTACATGAAGAATTAAAACTAAACGGCAATATATAATCATTATTTTTCTGTACTTGTTCTATTGCACATATTGTACAGTTTTTAAATAATCGTATTCATTCAAACTTTTTGTTAATTTTACGGCGAACATTCACCTTTTCATAATCCCATTTATTAACTGCGTTCCATTGGAAACAATTTGCTACTTATAAGTACTTATGAGTAGATGGTCAATGGAACGCAAATTTTCGTGACAGTAGTAAAACATAACCTCAATTTTAAACTGCAAGATTTTGACAAAAAATACGTTGTTACATTTAAATAATAAATAATCAAAATACACAATAGTAAACTATCAAATATATAATATATTCCATTTTTTAAATCAATAACATACTTTCAAATGACTAAAAATTGGACGTATGATGAAGGCAAAGCTTTAATCAATGCATATGCCAATAGGAAAGAGGAATATTTTAAAACCAGAAACAAAAAACATTTCTGGGAAAACATTTTGACTGATTTGGAGGCTCTCAATGTTTTGGTAAATTAATTTTTGTGAATAAAATCTGATACATACTATAATTCATCAATTTATGTCTTTCTTCTATAATTTTTTACAGGTTTCACCAACAACCGCCGAAAATGTTCATGTGAAATGGCGTAGCCTTCACCGAGCCTATAAAAATGCTAAAGATAGAGGGACAGGGACGACTGTTTCAAAATTTTTGTATATGGACCAGATGGATGATATTTTCCAAGATAATCCCATAATAAGCTCACCCCATTCCGTTTCTGTTGGCATGGAAAGTCAACCAAAAGCAGCCCCTATGGTACAGGAAAAATCTAGCGCTCTGGAAACCGATGAATCTTCTTCGTCAAGTGGTTCTACTAAAAGTAGTAAGAGGCGAACTAAAGATTCTGGGAAGGCTACTTTAATTGAAATTAAGCGGAAGTACTACGAGCAAAAGATAAAGGAGAGGAAAAAAAAGACAGAAATGCTGGAAAAATATCTGGAAAAAAAAGAACAAGACCGAGAAGACAGAAAGCAGCTAATTTTACGATTAATAAATAAATAAGTACATAGTTTTATTTTATTATGTTTTGCCATGGAGGCTGTGATTAAAACAATTTTTTTTAAATGCACATAATGGAATTATTTTATTATAAGGAATACAATGAACTGAACAATTAACCTAAATTTATTTATGTTATTATTTTTTATTAATTTAATAAGCCTTCATTATCCATATATTGAAACATTTCTTGTCGGGCACCGCTACTATTGGCTTGTTCAGATTGTAAGTCATCCGATGTGGGAACTTCATAATCATCTAAATATTCTATTTCGCAGTAATCATTTTCAGAAATGCATATATTGTGCAAAACACAAGCAGCTACTATACAGTTGGTGATAAATCCCATATTTGGGCTTTCGAAAAACTTAAGCCTACGAAACCGACCCTTCAACAAACCAAATGCATTTTCAACGACTATTCTAGTTGCTGAATGCAGATAATTAAATTTTAATTGTTTCGCGGTTAAATTCCCAAAATCTTTAAACGGTGGCACTAAGTAATTACATTCGGCGTACGCTGAGTCACCAAGCAAAACACCTCCTGGTAAAATTAATGATGGGTCTTCATTGATACGCCTGTAAAATGAAGACTTTCGCAATAGCCGAGCATCGTGCATGGATCCGGGCTCGCCACAGTGAATATCGATGAATTTTTTGTCCGCGCTTACAATGCCTTGTAACAATAAACTGTAATATTTTTTTCGATTATAATACACTTCTTTATTATGTTTGGGAGGATTGATTCTTATATGGCTGCCATCTATTGCTCCAATAACTCGAGGTAAGCCCTTCATCCTTGCAAAATCGATCTGGTTGCTTTGCATTTCTAATGTTGTTGGCCACTTTATGTATCTGTGGCTTTCGTCAACAATCCATTTAATAACACGGTATAAAATTCTGTGCACAGAGCTCCGAGTTACATTAAATCTATCGGACAGCTGCCGATAGGTTTCTGTGTTGGCAAGGAACCATAACGTGAGGTAAATTTCGGCTTCAGCACCAACTTTAATTCGACCTCCGTGTTCAATGTTTTGAGAAAAGGTTATGCTGTATTGCTCTGAAATAATTAAATAAATATATTCCAAAGGAAAGATTAATTAATGATAAACATGCACGGCCGCTTACCTATAACTTTCTCAGCAACAATTCTAGACAAGCGAAAATGTTGTTTGAATTGCAAATCTGTGTATTTCGGAATTACTTCAACGAAATCTTTAACTCGTGCTTGCTTAATTATGGTTTCATCTTCTGATTCTGATGAAAGGGATGTCGAGCTTGAAGATGTATACAGTAGACTGCTGTCGCTGCTACTTTCATCAATCAGTTGAGCAATAACCTTCATAAAATAAGATATTTGTGAATAAATCATTAAATATTTTAACAATAAAAACTCACTGCATCAATGTTTGAATCACTTTCTTCCATTTTTTTTAAATAATTTTAATCTTTTTATACACAAATAATTAAAATATTTTTACGAATTGAAAATTTAAGCGCCGTATGACAAACATAAACAAAAATTATTTGTTTTTAAAAAATGACATTTGCCATAACCAAACCTGGTATAGAGCCATCTATTAGAATTTTTTGAACTAAAATCGCTCTACCGATAATTTTATGCGTAACTACTTCTCAACTACACCATCATTTGAGCATGAGTAGTTGTGAGTAGATATAAGTACTTATGAGTAGTTTGCTAACGCCAATGGAACGCGCTTATTATGTATGGATGTGATCTTAAGCCGCATTGGCAAACTGCTTGCCAAACCATATGTTTTTTTGCCAAATTTTTCAACAGCTATGGTAGTAATTGCTCCGTCCAGTTCTTTACCTTTCTTTTTGATGTAATATTGGGGACCTGGAAGTGTCGAAAAATCCATTTTGACGTAGGTCTCGTCGTTCATTACGAAACAAGAATCTTTTCTTTCGTTCAACCATTTGTTGTGTTTCTTTGCTCGATCGATCCCTCTATTAAATAGTTCAACATTTCTTTTGGGGATTTTTGACTTCTTGTATGTCCGTAGATTATTTCTGGTTTTAGCTCGTTCCACAATCGATTTGGTTGTTTTGGTTTTTCTGGCCAAATCTCGCACAGACATCGAGGGATGTTTCGAAATGACTCTTACAATTTTCTGATCCAACATTTTATTTGGAGCACCTGATTTTTCTCCGGATCCGGGCTTGCGTGATACAGAAAGATTGATTTGACATTTTTTTTTACATTTGTTACCGTATTATTGGAAACACCGGCCAATTTACCAATTTTTTTATTGGTATACTCGGGATGATCATTGCACAATCTAATTATTAAATCACATTTTTCTCCTTATGATGCGCCCATTTCGAAACAAATAAAACAAATGCCCAATTTGACGTTTATTCGTTTTTTTAAATTGTTTTTCTACAAAATAACGGTACCAGTTTTTTTCTTTTGCGTAGTAACCTATGAGATAATATAAATTTGGGAATCACAAATTTCATTCGGTACACATAATATCAGAAAATACTACTATTTTATACAAACAACTAAGCATGCCAAAGACCTTCTTACTAATACTAACTAAATGGTCACCCCAAGAAAGAGTTTTATTAATAACTAAGCCTAAATCTCTAACAGTATTTGAATACCTAATTAGCGACCCCTGCAGAAAAATACAGGGAAAGGGCGAGGTGTCTAATTCAAATGTGATCCACTTTCGATCATTTACCACTAGTGGATCATTTTTTTAATTTATTTATTACACGTAAATGCAACAATAGATGTAAATCCCATCGTTTACCAGTCAATTAGTCACACGGGAAAAAATTATAGGAGACATTTCTATAATTTATAGGATCCCACAGGATTGTGGCCTAATATAGGAAAGCATTTTACTATAACACATAGTTAATTTAAAGAAATGCGAATACAAATTGTTACCATTAAAATAGTAAAATGTACCATAAAAATAGTAAAATGTACTATAAAATTAGTAAAATGTACTATTTTAGTAATAAGCGCTTCCTATTTAGTAAAGGAAAATATGCATTTCAAGTTAGTATTTATTGCCATAAAATTGGTATTTTCCCCAGCATATTTTTGTAGCAGGTCGTCATAGGAAATATATTAGTAGTAATGACATTCACAGAATTTTCGATTTGGCAAATCATAAAAATGCCAATCACTTCATCATAATATATCTACTGGAAAAAGTAGACATATCATTTGCCATTATACATATCATGACACATCATTTTGCAACAGTAAAACTGCCTTTATTTGTTTTATTTATGTAACTTTATTTAGGTTGAAAATATCTTCATAGCCTGATCGAATGTACCACAGAAAATTAGTTTCAATAGACATAAATTAGTATTTGGCTGAGAAAGTTGTTTAGAGATACATTTTCGAAGCAATTACTATAGCTATTTATGAAACAAGTGTTAAAGTAACATTTTATTTGTTGAGAATTGAAGTTCCGGATACGCCTCAAAGTGAAATACCTACCTTAAAATCCCGCTAAAACTGTACATCAAGCAACACTAATTTAACAGACAGCTTAGAAGCATTTACATGAAAAAATATTGTTTTTAAATTAAAACAAAATACATTAGCGAATAATTTACTAAAAAAATAATTGAAATCATTATTCAAAAAATGTAATATTCATTATTCATCAGCTATTCAAAGTGAAGAGAAAAACCAATCCAACAACTTGTTTTACCAAAATAAAAACAAACCTAACATGAAGCATTTCAGCCACGTGATAAATAATATTTACATTAATCATCAGTGCATATCATCATTTTATCATCATGAAAATAGTCTCGCAGTTTATTATTGTTAAATCACGCAAGTTCGTACGTTGTTTTACCAAAAAACGAATACGTATATCTCTGTCAAACATGTACAGTTTATTTTTGAGAGTAGTCGATTATGCGCAGACGATGGCCAAACCGTATATCCAAAAGAACAAATCACAACAATAATAATCCAAAAAAAAAAAAAAAAAATCGTTCCAATTTTCCCCAATTTTTCAAGAGCCTTTAATCAAGCTTTTTCTCTATAATTGTGTGGCAGCAATTTTGTTAAAATTTAGTTATCATCTGAACTTTGGAAAAGTTAGACAGATTTTTTTAACTCTTGACTATACATAAATATGATTTTGTTTTTAAAGTCGGCTTAGTTATTATTTAAGAAAAGCAATTATTTCGTGAAATATTTTATATTTTTTGTCTTATTACAATCCATTATTTATGTTAAGGTGATTATTAAAATTTATGAAAAATAAAATATAACAAAGTGAAAATTATGTTGTTATTTTGTGTCTGTGTGTAAATAAAATAAAAATAATATTGTTATGAGCAAATAAAAAATATTCATTTGTTTTAAATATTTAATTTTATTTTTTTCTTAATAATAAAATAAAATTACCTAAGAAGAAGCTCAAAAAAAATGAAATCTGTGTAGTATTTGTGGTATTCTGTTATTTGGTGTTTAACAAAAAAAAAAATAAAAATAATTAATTATTGTACATATAATGTTCGCATGTATGTAAATAAAATAAGTTAGTTTTCATGATAAAAGTTTTGTTTTTGTTTTTATTTTGGGAAAATATTTATTTTTATTAACGTATTTAATATTCCAACAACAAAATCTTAAAAAAAATTAAATTTAATGAAGAAAAATAAATATTTTTTTGAAAAAATTAAAGATTTTTTGGTGGAAAAATAAATTGTTTTTGTTATTAAAAAAAAAATATTTGTTCCTATTAAACAAAAAGTTTTCAATATACAGAAAAAGTGAAAAAAGTTAAAGTTTTAAAATAAAAATGTAAGTGAATTTTTTTTTGTTTTGATTGTGCTTTTTACTGAATTTGTGCTTTTCATTTCAGTATTTTTTGTAGGGTGTATACTGTGTGTATAATACATTCAAGTGATTAATTAATTAATAGGGTTGACGGTTATCTATCTAATTATATGATACATGTGACTGTATTACTGACCATGGTATTTTCTTTTAGTATTCTTCGTTGGTCTATACATATGTGTACGAGTTGATAGGTATTATCCATTCAATCCATATTCGTGCATAATGTATACATTCTTTCTTTTGCTTCATTAATATTTCAATTACATGACAATAATTTCTTTGTATCCTTATATTTTTTCTGGATGTGTAATGTACTGTACGAAATAAAATGATAAGATTACGGTTCCTTACATATTATGTCTATTATAAGTCTACGCAGAATATTAAAAGTTTAAAAAAACTTGTGAAATGTAAAGCGTAGTACTACAAATATACTTTAATTCAAGTGTTTCTTTATATTCTATGCATGAGTGTTATCTATGTTCGTTAATACATATAAACGTATTCTCCCTTTTGTGATTCCATTTAAGTTGGTATTTAATAGACTTGAGATTGTATATACAAAAATATTTTTTTAAATATAATTTGTATAATTTCTAACACAAAAGAAAATTTTTAATATAAAAGAAAAACTCAATCTGTGTAATATGTAATAAACTACACGGAGAAAAAAAATTACTGAATTATTTACTATATAATATAGTAATCGAATTATAGCAAACTGTGCTATGTATTTCTGTAAAAGCTCCTATGTGTATGGTGGACTTTATAATTTGCATAGTAGTGTGTTCAATATAGGAATCATTACCATAATCTACAAATTAATTATATAATATAGGAATGTTGCCTATAACCAATAGTAATTTTTCCTTTTTGTCAAGGTAAATCCCGTTATTTTAAACTGATCAAAACGCATTCCTTTTATTCCTTCTTTACAGTCGTAACGTAGCCCATAATGGTGAACAGTCGATTTTATTTGATTTCGTAAATACAAAAAAAATTTGAATCGTTTCGAGTAATTAAGTTTTATATTATTAAAAAAAATATAATAAGAAAACTGTGTCAAAGCCTCTTCTATATATGTCCGTAAGTATCATACCAATTTTAAAAGAAGTTTAATTTAATGAAGATACATTTTATGATTCCTCATAAGAACTCATGTAAAATTGAACATTTTTGATTTAAATTTTATTAATGAAAAATACTCGTAACATAAAACAGTTTTAGGTTTATATTTAAATCAAACTTTTATTTATAACATATTTTGAAACCAATAATTTATATTAAGTAATTTGATTAATGTGATTAAAATAAAATTGTACAAATTTAAATTTTCTTTGTGCGTCTATGTGAAAAAGGTAGTGCAAAGTTATAAAAACAATATCAATGACGTAAAATCTTGTTCAGAATGGCTTGCCTGAATGGTGTTTTTTGCGCTGTAAGTAATATGAGTGATTTATTTGATGAAAAATTATATCAATTTCTAACATTATGATTGTCTTATTCCAGATATGATTACAAGATGATTGTGTGATATCAGTGCTTAATTATTTATTTGACGCATTTCGTAATAGCATGTATTTGACGTTTTTTCACTGGATCTAATAGATTTTAATTTGTTAAAAACAACAAAAGGAAGTGTTTGATGCCAATTGTAATTTTAGTTTTACCTATTTTTAGTTATTATGTAAGTCATTTAAATATTTATCTGTTTATCATAGGTTTAAAAAAAATTTTATTTGCAATATTTCTGAAAACGAAAGAATTTTTATTAATTTCAAATGTTTGATAAATCATATGTGCTCATTAAAGAGAAATGGTTGTAATCGATATTATTTGTACATTAAAAAGTTATTCCAGTTAAAAACGATAATTCGGAGGAACTAACGTTTTTTAAAATAACAGGATTTTTAAAAGTTGAAAATAATATAATATCCATTTTAAATACTATGTACATATGACATAAAATATTTCGATTTTCACAAGTATGCATATGTTGTAAAAAATCCTAGAGTTAACTAATACATTAAATGAATTATGATACATAAATTCAAAATCAAATATTTAAAATTAGAAAAAATAATAATTATAAATTAATTTTATTTTAATATTTTATTTTTATTTTGTGTAGACAATAAATTGAATGAATATTATATTATGTTAAATCAAATAAATTGAAAACGTTTTTTATTACACAATGGAAAGGATACTATACTCTAAAGTACCCATAGCTATATTACAGTGTAAACGATACGATAATTATTTGTGTGTACTTTTCATAATGGTAATTGCTACTATATTATTATAAGATATTTTACTATTTTTATGGTAACCGGTACCATACACATCATTTAATATTTTCGTAATATTATATAGTAAGCGTTCCGATAATAAGCCACAAATGCCTGGGCTCCTATAATTTATGGAAATGTGTACTATAAATTTTTTTCCGTGTAATAAGATATGAAATTCTGGATAATCAATCGCGTTGTAATTAGGGTAGTAGATTGTCAATTTAGTAGAGCTATTAATGGTATAACAGGTAGCTATCGTCACTTAGTTTATTTTCGTTACATTTAAAGGGATTTCAACTTAAGTTCATTTACTATATTTGTCGGGCCGGAAACATTCATCTAGAACCGGGCTGATTTTTTTTCGTGCAAATCAGAATCAATCTGTTTTGCTACCATTAATTTTAACAAACTTCGAATGCGATTCAATTTATATATAAATTGGAAATGAATTGAATTTTTGTATATAAATTATAAATGCATTAACATTATAAAATTAGGTAACTTCTTTGTTCTAATTTTATGGCTACGCACCTTTTTGTGCCTATGTCTGGTCCTAGTGGACCGCTACCTAAACCGTGTTATAATTTTTATAACTTCATGTATATGATTAAATATTCACGCAACTCTGGGGAACCGTGACCTTGAAATTATATCCTTGTAAATATGTGTCTACTGTCAGGTCTGACAATTGGTTTATTGACGTACAATTATTAAGTCTTTATCTTGAATATTTCACGATGTTGATGTCACGAAATGCTACTCATTCTCACTAGTATTGCTTCAAAACGAAAAATTTAGAGAGATGATGCATATACCGCTAGGTAGAGGAGGTTCAGAAAATATACGAATGGTTCTAGTGGGTTGCGCCTGAAATAGCTCATGACGTCTAAAAAATGAGCGCGGTTTTGGCCGATTTTTTTCACCGTACTTTGTATTTTTAGTTTTGTCTCGACAATGGATAGTCGGATTTTAATGGGACAAAAATCGTTATCTATGGCTTGGAGGAAAAAATAGTTAAAATCAATATAAATATTTTTTAATATGAGTATCAGAAAATAGTTGTTTTGTAACCTTTTTACTTATTGTATTTCGGTAACGTATAAAATCAAATTGCGAAACAAACATAGTAGGACGTGACTCGCCGAGCTCTTTATAATAGTACATTGTTTTATTAGGAGTAAACGTAACATTTTGTACAAAAATTTCGAGTCAAACAAAGCCGCTTTTAATCCAGATAATACGTACTATTTTTTCTCCAACAAAGAAAATTTATATTGTACACTATAATTATCAGGGGTAATATCACAAGGGCATTGATAATTTCCCGAAATAATTTTATTATATTTTTCGAAAGCACGTTGCTTGGTAACAGCCCGAAGCCGTAGGCTGAGTAGTAAACCGCTAGTAAACCGCTAGTAAAAAGGTTTTTGTCTTCGCTCAATGAACTACTCGTAACTGCTCTTGTTATTTTTCACGAGCAGTTAGAAGCAGTTACGCATAATTTCACCGCTTGGCGGTTGAGTGTAGAACCAAAAATATTTTTTTTTGTTGTGTCAAAAATACAAATGTTTCTATCGCATTTATCAATATGTTGGTTAGTTGTTAAAAAAAAAATTAAATGTAAGTAAATATATAATTTTACTGTATATTTGATAAATATAACTTTTGAGTCTTCTTTGTCATTCAGGCCTTGATTTTCAAGTCAGCCAACCGTTTAAATTTACTTTGTTCCGTAAAAAATTAATGGGATTACTCAAAAATTGCGAACTATTTGGAGGGGACCATTAGATATATTTCAAGGAAGACGTACATATTTATTATTGAATGGGGTATTGTGAAAGTGTGAACCTATATGGCTGCCTAACACGTTATGATTATTATTTTTTTAAATTAAGTTATCCATCTTTCTCTACCCATTCTATATAAGGAATGAGCTTGTGCTCGATTTAGCAAGAGGATGGTTCCTTACACCAAATTTCTGTATTAGCAAATAAAAAAAACAAAAATGAATAAAGAAATATTAAATTTATTTTTATTTTTAATTGTTCCCCGCACCAAAGTTTTGACAGATTACAACACATACGCTTTACAGGTTATGTTTTACTCACATCAACCATTTTAAGCGTTCCAATCGACCATAGCAAGGACAAAAACCATTCTACTAGCGGTTTGCTAGCGGGTGCTTTCGGTTGGTCGATTGGAAAGCAACTAATATAATAAAATTATGAGGTATTTATCAATGCTCGAGGGGTATTCGAAGAGGCAATTTTTTGCAATTTTATTTTATTGTTTTTTTTTACATATGGCTGCTAGATTAAAAATTGTACTATGAAAGTGTCATTTTGAAACAGTATTTATTGTAAAATGCAACTATGAATCCTTTTCATCTAGTAGCCAGAGTACACGGAGAAAAAAAATTACTAATTTATTTCCTATATATTTATAGGAATTTAATTATAGCATCCCGTACTATATTTTTCGTAAAACATACTATGTATAGTGAAAATAATATCTCAGCGAAACTCATTTTTACATCGTTGTGCGCAGCCAACAGTGAAGTAGTTAAAATAAATTAAAAATTCAAAGAAGGGTCGGCTGAGTAATAGTTTTAAAAACAAAAAAAATATATAAATAAAGATATGTGGAATATGATTCCATGAAATAATGTAATTTATATTGGAAAATATTAAAAATTCTCATTATTTTATAGGTAAATTCTAAAATAACATGCGAAATTAAAAAAATATAAAAAATATTAACAACACCACTGAATATGTAACGTTATACCCATTTAAGGTACGAACTAGGCATATTTAGAAAGAAATGTCATTTTTCGTGTTAAAGCAAAACAACAAAAAAACTCGATTTTAAATTTCAATTTGTTCGAGGCAAGCTCATGACTTTAAAATTATCTTAAATGTTATTAAAAGTTCTAGTCCTAGTGTGTTATCTAAATTAAAATTACATTAATTATTGTGAATAAATTTGAGGAAAAACATAATTCAAAATAGACAAATTCTAACCTCAAAATGTAAACAAATTAGCCTAAATACATTGCTGTGTTTACGCCATTTGTTTTGATGCGCGGGAGCTGTCAGAATTTCGCTGAGATATTATTTTCACTATACATAGCTGACTTTCCACTCTGCATAGCATGAAATGCAATATTGGAATCGCTACTATACTAAGAGCTAATTTACTACGCCATATAGGAATATTTACTATATGCATTTATACAAATCCAATGTATTATAGGAATAATTCCTATAAGATACAGTTTCCTTTGTTTTATACGATTCTCTTTATTTTGAACGTAAAATCATTAAAAATAAATTGAATCCTCTCCTCGAGAAAGAGTGTGTGTGTCTAAAATAGGGACCACTACTATATAAAAAGCAATATTTACCACAAAACATAGCTGTTATAATTGCATTCGTATTCTCTGAAACATTTTCATGTTATTTTCATTTCATGAATATAATTCGCTAAGTCAGTACGTTCTGCTTGATACTTAAGATATCAAGCGAGAATTTATTTTTATAGTTTGGTCGCAAGAATGATATATTACAAGATTGTCCAACTCTTATGGAGAGTAAACATGCTGGTCCCTACGCTTTATTTTCTCTTTGGATTTTTATTTTCTCATTTCCTTTTATATACTACACAGCAGTGATATTAAATATTGCACAGAAATGCACCGATTTGCTTTCATCACACTATGAGCAGAACGTTTATTTTGATTTTGACTGTAGAACAAACACAACTAAAATAAATTTCATAATCATTCTGTGTGAGTGCTACAAATGTTTAATACAATGGAAAATAAAAGAAAGATATATATAATAGCACGTGCATTTGTATTGATCCCACTTTTTTGATTTTGTATCTCATTCATTCATTCAATCAAGCCGATTAAAATAAACGAAATGATAGATGAACCAGCTATGAGTGAAATAAAATTATATTACGATATGAAAAAAGGAGAGATATAGAGACTGGTCCCTACGCTTTATTAAATTCGAAAAAAAGAGAGTAACGTTTTTAGAGTTGAATAATCTTGTAATATATCATTCTTGGTTTGGTCGTATGAAACCAAACTACCACATAGAGAAGTCGAGGAGGGTCTCACTTCTCATTTTTGAGAGTCGATACATTTGTATTGACTCTGGGCCCTGGGGTAAAGTAAAAGTGGGGGGTAATGACTAATGATATTTCTACTTTTTCAAGTAGATATATTATGATGAAGTGATTGCCATTTTTATGATTTGCCAAATCGAAAATACTGTGAATGTCATTACTACTAATATATTTCCTATTACGACCTGCACGCTGCACCAACACCATTAAACATTGCAATCGCTACAAAAATATGCTGGGGAGTATACCAATTTTATGGCAATAAATACTAACTTGAAATGCATATTTTCCTTTACTTAATAGGAAGCGATTATTACTAAAATAGTACATTTTACTATTTTGATGGTACATTTTACTATTTTAATGGTAACAATTTGTATTCGCATCTCTTTAAATTTACTATGTGTTATAGTAAAATGCTTTCCTATATTAGACCACAATCCTGTGGGCTCCTATAAATTATAGAAATGTCTCCTATAATTTTTTTTCCGTGTATGTTTTGCTAAAATAGCAAGCCTGTTAAATCGGTCAATTTCGAGTCACGTGTACGAAATATTCCATTGGGGCATGCTATATGAAATTTATTTTATCTTTCTTTCACTAGAGGCGACAGCATCGGTCAAGTATTTTTAATAATTAATTATTTAATTTTTATTAATTATAAAATTTCTTACTCAAATAAGAATTTATTGTACAAAATATAATACTAAACAACGTACATATTAGAACTATATAAAAACAATAAAATTGAAAAAATTTTCATCTTAATTTTGTATCATACAGCAAATCAAGAGAAAATACTTGACCGACGGTGCTGCCTTTAGAAAAAAGCATCAAATATATTGACTATAAGCATGCCCCATTAAAACCATAATACTGATAATTTCCCTAGGGAAGTTATCAGCCTAATGTTATTTTGATTGGTTTATTTCGAACACGTGACTCAAAATAGACTGATTTAATAGGCTTGCTATTTTAGCAAAAAAATTTCAGTACAAATTACACGCATTTAAAATTTCCAGATTGAAAATTTTATTGAAATATTTTGGATAGCTAAATAGGCTTGATTTTATTTGGTTTTATTATTTTATCCAAATCATTTGGGTGAATAACAGCCACTATATATATTTTTATTTAATAATTGGTGTAGTGAGCACTTAGCCTATAAATTCAACACTACAGTCAGAAACAATTACAATAGTAAAAGAACATTAAAAAAAATTAACAAAATCAAATTATAAACAATAAAATAAAATGGAAAATATTAATAAAAATGACTAAAAATAAATTAAATTAATTAAATTTAAAAATAAAAATAAATATGAGCCGGATCAAGTCATGTTGCTAATAAATTTAAATGTTTCTTGCGTAAATTTGGTGAAAGATTATAAACTTCTGATGGTGCTTGGCAATTTATTCCATTTCCTGAAGCAGTTAAGTAAAACTGAATCGCATTGAGAATGGCTTTTCAATTATGTAGTTGGAAACATCAACATATTTTTCCTTCGGGATTTGGAAAACTGAGGTTTAGCATACAAATAATTTGGCTCACGAAAATTAATCAACTTATAAATAAAAATTACCGCACGACAGAAAAAAAACTTAGACAATTAGGTACCAAATACATTACCAAAATAATGCGATGCATGATCACATTTCCGCAGCTTATACACGTATCTAACACAATTATTCAAAGTTACTTGGAGCAGATGAAACGAAATCTCATCGCAATTAGAATAAATTACATCGCAATACAATATATGAGGCCCTATCAAAGACTTAATCAAGTAAAGGCCTAAGGGTTTATGGACAAAAATGTTGCGCAAGTCGCAACTTATAAAGGGTTGAATTAATTTTTTGACAAATAGATGCAACGTGATTGTTCCAAGTGAAGCTATAATTAATTACTAGACCAAGATCATTAACTTTATCAACAAATTTAATGGCAGATCCATTAATGATCAATTTCCGAAAAGTAAATGGGTTTTTAGGTTTAGTAATAAGCGTTGTACTGCATTTACCATTAATAATAAATCCATTAGAACTAACCCAATGGCAAATATTACTTAAATCTAAATTAACTAAATCAACAATATTTTGAATTTGATCAAAATTGCCACCCAGATAAATCTGTACATCATCCGCATAAATGAAAATAACAATTATTAATACACGTAAAAATGTCATTCGAAACCAACGAGAATAGCAATGGTCCCAATATAGAACCCTGGGGAACAAGTCATTAACTTTCCCTAGATACGATACCATTCCATTCGAACTGACATATTGCCTACGATAATTTAAGTAAGAATGTATATATATATATATATATGTATATAGTAATCTAATTGAAGTAAGATCGAAATTATAGAATAACATTAGCTTCTGCAAAAGTAGTTTATGATTGATCATATCGAACGCTTGGAAAAATCTATCAAAATAAGTAGGACAAACGAAAAGGTTTTATCTAGGAGTCGACTTATGTCATCTGTAACGTTTATCAGAGCTGTTTGTGTACTGAAATTTTTTCGAAAACCGGATTGATAACTGCTTAGAAATTCATTTGAATTAATGTACTTCGTGATTTGCTCAAAGAGGACTTCTCAAGAACCTTTGATAAAACCGACATTATTCTTATATGTTTTAGACTTTCCATAGATGAAACGTCCGTTTTCTTAGGAATTTGTAAAACCAAAACTATTTTCCACAACGTGGGAATGTCGAGGATACAATTGAAAAATTAACTATGTGTATGAGATATTTTAGAAAGTATTCCAAAAACATTTTAATAAATTTATTGTTGATTCCATCATGTCCAACTGAGTTAGATCTGATGTAATTTATGGCTAAAGCACTATCATTTGGGGCAATACAGCGAAATGTAAATTGTTGAGTTGATTTATAATGTAAAATGAATTTACTATCAGGCAACGGAAGATTGATTGACTTGTCTAACTAGCTTGGTTATGAAATGTGTATGTATTGAATCAATAGGAAAACTGGAAACATTATTTGACTTATTGCTCCCTTGAATACCAAGGTGCTTTAATGAATTTCAAGCCTTTTTGTTTGAAAATGGTTTTAAATATCCAAAATAATATTTTCGTTTAGCTTCGCGTATTTTAAGTACAATCAATTTTTTAAAGTTATTGTATCGCGATAAGAACAAAGATCTCAGTGTTCGTTTCCATTTCTTGTACATTTTTTGTCTTTGATTCATGAGTTGTAAAATTTGACTTGTTAACCAAGGTGCAGAATAGAATATGATATTTTGTCCACGACCGACAAATAACATTACATTTTATAATCAAATCCTTTAAATAATCCTAAAATAATTTTCGCCGACATTTTGACGTATCAATTTAATTATAAAAAACATGCCAAGAAACTACTAGACTAAATTTCAAAATAGTATATTATTCAACGAGCATATAATGATGGCTGTTATTCACGAAGATGAAATTTGCCGACACGAGCCGATAAGCGAGTGTCGTAAATCATCTGAGTGAATAACAGCCATTATATGCGAGTAGAATACGATACTTTGTCCACGACCGACAAATATCATTGTGTTTTATAATCAAATCCTCTAAATACTCCTCAAATAATTTTCGTCGACATTTTGACGTCACAGTTGAATAATAATGAAAATGGCAAGAGACTACTAGATACAATTTCAAAAATTAAATAATTTACTTGGAAATATTGAATAATGAAAGAAAAGACTACTAGATAAACTAGCAGTGAATAATGGATATCATTATAAGTGATGAAACAAACGTATAATGGGCATATTATACGTTAGGCGTGGACAAATTAAATTTAAATGAATAATTTACTTGGTAGTAGTGAATAATGAAACAAGAGTCTACTAGATAATCTTTCAAAAATGAATAACAGTGATTAATGGATATCATTATAATTGAAGAAACAAAAGTATACAGAGTATATTATAAGAAAGTCATGGACAATAGTATATTATTCAACGAGCATATACCTAGCTGTTATTCATAAAGATGAAATTTACCGTCACGAGCCGATAGGCGAGTATCGTAAATCGTTTGAGTGAATAGCAGCCATTATATGCGAGTAGAATGCGTTACTTTGTTCATGACCGATAAATAATATTGCATTTTATAATTAAATCCTTTAAAAAATCCTAAAATATTTTTCGTCGACATTTTGACGTCTCAATTTAATTATAAAGAAAATGGCAAGAGACTACTATATAAAATGAGTAGATTATAAGATATGGGGGAATCAGCGAGTCAGTAACAACTTTAAGTAAGAATACGATTTATAGAAAGTGCATGTTACTGACCAGCGAATCTTTAAAATCTTTTCGTTCAGTTCAGCTGTCACTTAACAGAGCGAAAATTAACCACTGAGATATATACATGGATACGGCATAGGCAAAAATTCATGGTACAAGAAAAAAAATGAAGAAGAAGGAAAATAGCTTGCGTCTGTGTGACAGAGAACGTATTTATTTTCTTTGTTTTGAATTGGTTTCGAATTTTCAGAAATGAAATCATATAAACCTAACCTTCGTACCGTTATAATTACATAGTAGGCTATGACTTTCGAGCCAATAAATGCGTTGTTTTTTTTTTTAAATACCCTAAAATTGTCCGTTCACGTTTTTGTTTTTACAAATGAATAGTAAACAAGTTTGTTTATGTTCGAAAGTTTGACGTTTCACAAAATGTTTTTCTTGTTTTTATTTATTTTTCAGGTGTGTATCGAAAATTTCAAGGAAAAGTAGTGAGAAATAATTTAAATATTTTCCGAAGATAAGTAGTGCAATGTGTGAATAGTTCAAATAATGCTTCAATTAGTTAATCAGTCACAAAATTTTTGTATGTTTAAGGAGTCAAGCGCAAGTTTAATATTAACAAAATTATTTTCGAATCCAGTACGGCCCTTTTTCGGAATTAGCTTTTTAGAGTGTGAGGCATATATAAAATGAGCGGTACAACTAGAAAAAAAAAAACTTGTACCATTCGTTTTTGCTGTTTACTATGATAAACATTTTGCGTGTCGTCTCCATGTATATATCTCAGTGAAATTAACGGACAAACTGAAGGAAATGTCAGAATATGTACATCAAATATTGCACGGCACACTTTTCTTAAAAATAATAATTTTTCTATTCACATTACAAATTTAATACTGTATTTGTCAGTTGTTACGGATTCGGTGGTCGATATGTCAAATATTCTGTAAGGAAATAATATCGTCAAATTCTGTAAGGATTCTTACTGATTCGCTGGTTACCCCTATAGTCATGGACTATAGGGGTAACCCCTATAGACGTACATTTACGCCTAGGATTAAAAGTATATCCCTTGGCAGCACGTACATTTTTATAATCGTAATAAAAAACCATACCCAATAATAGACATCATAACAAGCTACTTTTAGGGTGTTTGGAGAAACAACTAGTTTTGTTTATGTAAATCGCCAGCATCGAAGTGGAGAAAAAAAGAAAAATGCATTTTTGTTATTGACGAATGCAACGGTGTCCCCAGCGGGCAATAGTGAAGTATGTGATAGGCTGTAACAAAAATTTGCTATATGAAGTTATATGGAAATATTGTCTATTTAAATTACATTTTTATTTATGAAAATTGTAATGATTGGAAAATTAAATTAATCCCATATGAAGTTTAAATTGTGATTTTAGTATATCTGATTCATTTGGGACATTTTATTCATTTTAAATATTAGAAAATTGTACTTAAAAGTTGCAGAAATTTAATGTTAAACTCACTATAAATATATATTTCGGCCACTAAACAGTTTTGGATGTTTATTAGACCACAGTTGCTACGCTTTGACTTATTAATATAATCTAAAATTTAATATTGTTAAAACATTTATGTTTTTGGTAACACTAGTTTATTTTGAAATTTCTGCAATTTTTAAGTACAAGTTCCTCATATTTAGAATGATAAGAATGTCACAAATAAATCAGATATACAAAAATCACACTTTAAACTACATATGGCATTAATTCAATTTTCCAATCATTACAATTTTCATAAATAAAAATGTAATTTAAATAGACAATATTTCCATATAACTTCATATAGCAAATTTTTGTTACAGCCTATCACATATTTTACTTTTGTCCGCTTAAGGCGCTTTTTAAAATTTTGCATTCGTCAATTGTTTTTCACGTAATTATTTATATCTCTATAACGAATCTGGGACAAAAAGCCCGCAGCACTGGACCTCTTTATAAAATAATTTATATATGTGGAATTGGCCCCCCCCCCCCCCCTGAAGTAGGGAAAATTGGAAAAACTAAAATTTGTTTTATTATTCTTATTTTTATCTTAATAACGGACAGACGACCGTTAATGGGACAAAAAACACTACCCACGGCTCACTTAGCTATTTATAAAACTATATACATTAAAAATGTTTGTAGCGAGATAATTCGAAAAGAATCGAAACAAAAAAAACCAGAAAATAAAATCGAAGTTCATCACTCGACACGACTCTGTGTTGCCTTCTTCTTTTTTGTATTGTTTTTATCAAATGAAAAAACGAAAACGCAATACAGAGTCGTGTCGATTGTCGATCAACCGGACAATCATATTAGGGGTGATATTCGACATCGAGCTACTGTCCTGTGGCTGAAAATATATTTTTCTGGCAATTAGATGTTGATACTCTTTTGAATGAACTACTATCGCTCGATACTAATCAAAGTGCAGGTTTCGATTCCATTCCTCCCTTGGTTCTTAGGATGACAGCCCATGCTGTCGCCTTTCACATCACCGTCCTATTTACCAGAAGTCTTCAGCAAGGATACTTTCCGAACCTCTGGAAATGCTCGTTAATTACATAAACCAGCATTTAAGTCGGGAAGTGATATTAAAAATTACCGACCATTAGTATTTTATCCATTTTACCGAAACTTTTTGAAAAATTAGTCAAGGATTTTATTTTTTTTTATACTCGTAGGTTTATTTCATTTAAGCAATATGGATTCCTTCCTGGCAGATCAACTGTTACTAATTTATTTTTACTGATCAATTTTATTTCAACTGCTGTCGAATTGGGGAAGGATGTACAGGTTGTTTATTCAGTCTACCTATTAGGTGGATTAAGTCGTACTTAGATTGTAGAACTCAACTCGTTAAGATTGGGAATTACACTCTAGATTGATTCATGTAACGTCAGGGGTTCCAGAGATGCCATTTGGGTCCCCGTTTATTAATTTTATTTATTAATGACGTGATTGACTGTATTAAGTATTATGAATTTCTCATATATGCTGACGATATTAAAATTTTTAAAACTATTTCGAATATTCGGGATGCAGTGGATTTATAATCTGATTTATCGGATTTTACAAATTGGTGTACTTGTCATAATTTATTATTGGATACTAAGAAGTGTAAAACAATGCGATTTTCCCGTAGAAGGAATGATTTAAACTTTTAACTACGAATTGCTTCTTAATGACCATAGAATTGAGAGAGTGGACACTTTCAAGGATTTGGGTATCACTTTTGCTTCTAATTTATCATTCCACATTCATTTACAGGGCATTGTTTCTAAGGCGTTTTCCATGTTAGGGTTTGTTAAACGATTCTCTAAAGACTTCTGGGATCCTTATGCGATTAGAATCTTGTATATTTCGCGTTCGCAATTGGAGTATGGTGTAGTTATTTGAGACCCATTTTATCAAGTATCTTCGGATCTTATTGAAAGGGTTCAAAAACAGGTTTTAAAATATGCCTTGCGTAGATTACCGAGGGACAATAATCTTCCCAATTATATTCTTCCTCCTTATAGGGGAAGGTGTAAACTTTTAAGATTGGAACCTCTCAATATTCGAAAAGTTACGACGTGTTCCACAATTGTTCGTGATCTCCTGGTTTGTAGGATTGGTTGTAGTGCGATTCTAGATTTATTTTCTAGTTACGTTCCAACACGTATGTTACGATCGAGCGGGGATTTTGTTCTTAAACTGCCAATACGGAAGAGTAATTTATCTAGGAATGAACCTGTTTATATTGTCTCGGTTGCTTTTAATAAATTGATGTCTCATTTTCTTTGTGATTTTTGGTAAACTGTTTAATTTTTGTATTTTTACTTGTATTGTAATTAAGTAATATTTCAAATTGTAACCAGTTTTTTTTTAAAGTTGGTATAAATAAATACATTTTTTTATACATTTCGTCTTACATATTTTGTACTCGTCTTTCTCTCCCTTCGCCTCTTCTCATAAAATTAAAAAACACCTAAACCAAATAGTATAGGATATCAAG
This sequence comes from Tipula helvola, assembly GCA_963556165.1. Classification (NCBI taxonomy): domain Eukaryota; kingdom Metazoa; phylum Arthropoda; class Insecta; order Diptera; family Tipulidae; genus Tipula; species Tipula helvola. The sequence continues at coordinate 207,467,479 of OY744481.1, forward strand.
AGTGCTTAAATTGAATAAAAAAAATTAATTGCAAATAGCACTAACAAATAATATTTTTTGCTTCTAATAGCATTTACAACAAAAACAATTTTTAATCAATCGTTTCTACCTTAAATGCCCCATTCATTCATTGTTTTATTTCTTAAATTGGATAAGCGAAACTAGAGTTATGCAAATTTTCCTTCAGTTTCCTTGCTCTTGAGTCTTGATAATGCTTTTTTTGTTTTTTTTTTGTTTTTGTATTCGGACATGAAAAATTCTTCATTTGTCATACATATTTTGTATTTTCTGTATAATGATACCATAAATGAAAACATTTTCAATATATATTAATATTATTTTGTACGTTTTTGATGTAGAACTAGCTCGCCTATAGCTTTAGTATTTCCTGCTTTTGGTCTCATGAAATTTTCTACCCTGTTTCGCTATTATTGCTGGGCAATGGGAAGGACTCTAAAGATGATGGATGTACCGGTAGATGGAGGAAAGAATAGAGATTCAGAAAATATATTAATTGTTCTGACGAGCAGCATTTGAACTGGCCTGTAACATCTCAAAAGTGAGCGTGATTTTACTCGATTTTTTTAGACCGTATTTTTTATACAACTGATTTTGTTTGTTAACACCGTCGTAATGAACATGGAGAAAAAATGAGAAATATAAAATTATTGAATCGAAACATGCAACGTTAGACGCGGTTAACCGAGCTCTTAAGTGGAGAAATGAAAAAATAAAAAGATTTTTGTTTTGGTCGCTGCGGGATTTGTTATTATTTATATTAGTGGAACAACACGATAATTACAGTTGATTTGAATGAAACATTCAAACTATCCTAATGTAGGCTCGAACTATCCTTTTCATTCCTCCAATTTTATTTGAATGCAACAATTAGTATAACTAATACTTGGTATAATTTGATTTGAATGAAACGCAGTGACTTTAATTGAATGCAACTACATATAACGCTTTTATAGCCGCTCTATTAAGGAAGACGTGCCTCTTACTTTAATGAATAGTTGTACATAGTTCTACGTTTGAAGGTCGTGTCTCACAAACCGAACACATTTTTTTTTATCTTAGCTGTAAATAAAAAAATAATGTATAAGAAAAAGAAAATTGATTTGGAATTAAAACACGAAGAAATTGGATGGTTAAATATTTAATGGCACAAATTTCTAACGAAAAATAAATTTTAGCTTTGAAAAACTAATTTGAATTTTTAAGACACCTTCCAAACTTCAACTAATTTATTTAATATTTATTTGGAAATATAATGTAAATGATAAGTTGAATCCAAATATTTCTCATATACAATGAAATTTTAGTAAAATAACTATAGCAATTGGCGTTTTGACTTACTGAAAGTGGTTGACTATAATTTAACAAATTATCTTTATCACGTTTACATATTACTAGTTATCTTGATTTTTAGGGAATCAGGATCAGTAATCCCCCGCTTTACGGACGGGATGCGTTCGTTCCAAACTGTCCGTAAACTTAAAATCCGTTAAACGAAACGTGTCTTTACTATGTGATCATATTGGAAATTTATTGATACGTTCCAAATAGTGAAAATATTCGTAAAACGAAACCAATTTTATTATAAATTCGCAAGAGTAATGTGAAGATATGGGGTTAGGAAACCGTAAAAAATACGAAAGTAATGAGTAAATTACAAAGAAACGCAAGCCAAATTTATTCATTTTAAATAAACCAAATAATTCATACATTTATAACACCTTATTTATCATATGTAGCTCAGAGATTGTCTGAGCTAGTCGAAAGTTCATCGGAACTATCGTTATAATTTGCCCTCTTCGATTTCTTTGAGCTGGTGGATCGTTTATTAAAATTTTCGCCATAATTCGGATTAGCTGCTTCTTCAACACTAGATGTTTCAGATTTTTTGGAAAAATAGCAATCTAACGAGGTTTGTTTTGCTGGTTTCTTAGTTTCTCGATACAACTCCTTGTAGCACAGGAAAAAGTTTCATTCTTTTTCGTTCAAAATGTTTAGTACTGTTAATGCATTGCATGTTTTGGTTATGTTTGGAAAAAAAAAAAAAATATTTTGTCCGTAATTGCGAATATTGCAGCCGTATATCGAAATTTTTGGCTTAATTTTGTTATGTCCGTAACTTCGAATTTCCGTAAAGCGAGCGTCCGTAAAGCGGGGGATTACATTGTATTGTTTGGAATAGTTATTTGAGTCCGATATCTTAATTTATAAAATACTTCATCCGTGAAAATGATTAGTTGAAAATAAAAATGCTGCTAAACTCAACCAATTTACAACTCCGGTAATCCCCGCAAATTAGTTTTGAAAAAGTTGAAATTTTTGACATAGAACGAGCTTCAGTTTCTCTACGATTACGAAAAAGCGAAAGTCTTCCTTTCTACACTAGTAACTCCAGTTGCTGTGTTGAAAGGGTAGGCTTAATCAGGTTTATAATAGCAGCATGTTTTGGGATGTTTTACCCTATTTGTAGGGAATATCACTGCATAATCTCTGAACACATAGTCTTTAATTTGAATTAAATACCCCACTATACCAGCCTCTGGATATATTAATTAATATATGCAGATACAGCGATGACGAGTCTCAAGTTCAATTTTTTGTTGGCATTATAGCCGTTTTGCACAATACCAAAAAATAAGATTTTACTAAAATAAAACGTATACCTTGGTAACGGCCGAACGGCTCGTAATAAGACAATCGACGAACTCTGTAAAACTTTTGTTCGTTGAAGTTAAAGTGGAGAAAAATTCATAAATATACAGATTTTTCTCATTTTAGCGAAGGGCCAAAAGTCGTTAAATCTTAGAGCTCCTTATAAAAGTTTTTATTTGTGAAAGTCGCCGCCGTTAAAGAGGATACAATTGGAAAAATAATAATATTTATCTTATTTTAAAGGACGGCGATCGCGTTATATCTGTAGTTCAAAGCATTGAACACACATAAACAAATAACAAAATATTGACAGATCTTTTTTGTATGAAAGCTAGGTGTTTTTGTACTATGTACTTAGTCCTTGCATTTATAAAAAGTTGCCGGCAAAAATTATAAAAAATATTGATGAAATTAATATAAAATTATTTAAAATATAAAAAGGCATTAGTTTAGTCAACATTAAATGGTTTATTTAATAATTTATAAATAATTTATAGATTTATTTATTTAGAATTTTAATTCCCTGATAATGGTCGAAAGCAAATTATTGTAAATATTTAATTTAACGTCTTAATAGCTAAAAAACGACTAAAACTATTAAAAAATAGACATATAAAAAATTAAACATTAATGTTTTGTATAATTAGTTTCTGCAAATTTTATTTTGGCTACATAAGGAGATACGAGTCTAATTATAATTGTCCACTTAATCGAATGATACATGTTATGAGTACGGTAATACTTGTTGACCGACACACATTTATTTTATCTATTGCTATAGTTGCCTCTTATACATAAATACTTCACATGTAAAATATGATAAAATTATGATGGTGGATGGGGAAAAGACATTTCTTTCTGCTTCAATAAAACATGTGCGTCCTTAATTTTGTACACCCTTATATACAATTTTTTCATGAATATTTCAATTACCCGAGTCAAAAACATGACTAACTTATGGTGTGTTTCAACAATTATACTGTTAGAAATACAATGATATTTGATTTTAAGTTGTACGATATTGATGTAAGTACAATAAATACGAGTACATTCAAGTATGTATAATGTAAATAAATGTAAGTAGAAAATAGAATTCTGTATAGCTAGAATTAATAAAAGTTTGCTATTTGATTTTGATTAGGGTATTTATTGTGAATATTAATATCTAATAAATATTCGTGATATGCTTAACATGTAATTATTTAAACAATATTCTGGAAGTAAAACTTCACTTTGTTATAGTTTTTAAATTAAGATTTAAGAAAGATAGTTTATAGAAAAGTACAGCATTATGAGTTGCTAATTTATAACCTGTTTCATGATTTTTTGAGTTTGCTTGAAAATAGTATTTAAAATAATATGTACCTACTATTATTTCATAATAATAAATTATCGGAACAAGTCCACTGTCCTACAAAACGTCTGATTGTTTTGAAAATTGTGAACCGCATGCGAGCCCAGCATATGTTTATAATTTGTTTTAAATCTAAAATTTTAAAATTTTATGGTTTTTTCTGTTTTGAACGCACCTTTTATGGTATAATGTAGACTTAAACGCACATTTTATGGTGCATCTCTATTTCTTTTTGTAAATTTCATGGTTGTTGTAGTGTTACTTTGGAAATTTTACAACAACAATGCCGTGTATTTTCATTTCGGAATGAATAATTTCATTCCACTGAGAAGTAGTTATAGAAAAATTCTCTTTTTCAGGTAGTTGTAGTGTCTATCGCTAGAGTAAATACATATATTAAATATAATATGTATTTAGATTATGAGTTGATATTAACCCTAATCCAACCAAGGTGTGCCTTTTGGCTCATTTGATAAATGCATCGATTTTCAAAATAATGTTAATTTAGTTATAAACTTGTGTTTATTTTATTGTGAAACATTTCCATACATTCCATACAACGTACTTGCAATTCTATGCAAATATTATACATATATATTTTATATTTGAAAGGAATTTGAATTTACTGACATAACAGAAATATGCGCTGGTTGGATTAGGGTTAAATAACAATTCTCAATTTTTCGATAAATCAAAATTTTAAAATTAATATTTGGAATTATGTATTATTTTGATACCACTATTTTATATTAATTAAAATTTTAAATGATAAATTACATTTTAGAGCTTGGTGCCAACTGTAGTCTTACTTTGGGCAAAATTTCATTCGTATCCGAATAGGAATAACTTTTACCAAAGTAAGACGTCATGTGTTTTTCTCAGCAAATCACAACATTCTTGTCACATGACTGATTTTTGAACGATTTTAATGGCGTACATCTTCCATTTTAAAGAGGAAAAATGCTACTCATATTTTTGTTTTACATATTACAAAAATTTGTGCCCAGACCACTCAAACAAAAATTAATTATTTTACAAAAAGTGCAAAAGTGCAGAAAGTAACTATGTAATGAAAATTGAGTGTACTAACAAAGTTGGGAATATGATTATTTTTATATCTATAATAAGGAAAGTTTGATATATTTAATCTGCAAAAGTAACACAAACATAATAAAAGGCGCAAACGTCAAAAGGCATAATCTAGTTGGAGAACGAGGAAATATTCTGTGGAATTAAACAAAAACAAGATATCTGCAAAAATCCCCTTTTTCAGTTCTTGCTGCTACTCGTATTTCGTTCTAGAAACTGAAGCGTCACCTTATAATCTAAATAGTTTTCCAAAATTTTCATTATTTTCGACACAATATGTCGAAAGGCAAAATTTGGTACCATAGTAATTATTCAAATAAAGCTATATATTGGATTGTTCTCTGTTTTAATTAATACATTTTATGCATAATTGATAATCACATTAAATCAATGTAATTTTTAAACTCAACCCAAACTTTAAATGCATTTTCTCAACATTTTGATATTTTATCCTGCTGTTTAATACCACATAAAATATCTTCACTCAAAAATGAACTAAACATCCAGCAGAACTGTTTAAAAAATGCAATTGAAAAGAGTGACAATATTGTGTAAACCAGTTGTATGTGTAGTATCAACTCCATAGCAAAAAAAATGAAACCATTTTCTGAAGGCAATTTATCATTAGCTGTATTTCCATGAGAAAAATAAATTCAAATTATTTTTGATTATTTTTTCTCATGGAAACAAGTCGCGAATTATTTTTTCGAAAGGGGCATGCAAAAATAGTTTCTTTTTGTTTCCGCTCATCAGATGTCATTACCGTCGTGATAAAGGTTACAATAAAGTTTAACGTTTAATTTTATGGCTACGAAGTTCTAACGCGTCAATAAACAACTTATAAACATCTTAAAATATAAAAATTGTTTCGTGTTATTAACCCTCCGTGTGTACACTGGGTCTTTTAAGGAACAGTCGAAATTTGAAACTCAAATTTCCCTCACATGAATAGACGGCGGGTTTCGGTTACCTCCTCTAAAAATTCTGGGTAATAGTGGGCATACTAAAGGCCGAAATTACGCCGGGGTCTGGCAGTTTACTTGCAAACGCCAGACAGTGCAAGTCATGTCCGTTCCCTAAAAGGGTCAGTGTACACACGACGTCAGTGTTTTCGAAGGTAAATGAAAACAGTCTTTTTGCGTTTCTCGTAGTTTTTCAGTTTTTTCATGGCTAAAATAAATGTTTTATATAATTTGATGCTGTTTTGGATATGTTTTACGGACTTGTGGTGGTTCACCCAATGAACCACTACAATATTCATTCATAATATTCCTCCGACACCAACGTGAGCTCGCCGCGCATTGCGTGCCTACGGTGTCATCCGGTACACATTTTTATTGTACGTCTTCTGCCGGGACCAATCAAAAACATGAAAATAATAAAAACACGCAAACAACAAAAGTTAAAACAAAATAAAATTTATTCAGTTTCTTCTCAAATTTATAAACGACAGCACATTGGTCCATAGTGTTGCCTTTCGGCCATATTTTTAGTATCGCGTTTTGATGGTGTTAAATAATAAAATATAAAATTGTTCAAAATAATAAATAACTTCCAAAAACTAATTTTGTTTGCAGTTGGAAGGAAAATAAAAAATGTTTTCTTGTGCATCGTTCGAAACGCCGGTTTGCGATAATCATCGAATGCACTTTTACCACAATTGCGCACTGTAAATTCCTTTTTTGTCGCTTAGGCCCGTAAGTTTGAACGAATAATAATCAAAAACCGAGGATTTATCCACCGATTACTATGACCAAACAGTGGTTAAATCCTCGGTTGTGGATTAATCATCGTTCAAACTTACGGACCTAATTATTATTAGTATTTTACAATTTTTGGATTTGCAACAATAAAGACTCATTTTGTGCCAAATAATTACCGCTCCGTTTATTATGACATGCCTGAATCCGTAAACTATTCCCCACTTTCAGGTGCCTAAATAATTCAACTTTTTGGAGCCCACGCCAAAGACACTATATTTTTTTGAAAGCTCATAGTCTAAGCTACAAAAGCCTTTAACCGTTTTTTTAAATTATTTGTTTAGTGTAGTTCCGAATTTTGTAACAAAATTCGATTTTTTCCGCTTTTTCGACTATTCTTCAATTTTTATTACCAACGGTTTTAAACTTTGGATTTTGGCAACTTCTGGGCCATATAGTAGACACTTCAATAAGTAACCCAGAATTTTTTCAGATTTTTTGAAAGCTTAGAAAACTTAGAAAACTTAACTGTTCCCTAAAAGACCCAGTGTACACACCGTGTCTTAAAAAATATAGTGTACACACGCAGAGTTAAATATAGATACCATACAGTTTCGATACAAAATACTAATGACATTGGACATTCTAACCTGTACCGAGGGTGCTGCATTTAAAAATAGCGGCGAATATTGTTACTATAAGCATGCCCTATTGAAATAAAACAACAAGTAGAAAGAACAAGTTGGCGTTGGTGTCGGGTGGTATAACTAAAATTAGGAATGAGTCGTAAGTCGAAAAATATGACAACTAGACCGGGTTTTCCAAGCAAATTTTAATTTCAAATTTTATTTTTTTCTAACCGTTATTTGTTTAAAAAAGACACAATATAATTACTAACATAATTTTAAGCCCGCAAAATAAAATGAGCAACCAAGATAATGAATACTATCCACTGAAATTGTTCGCAAATATTTTGATTATTTGGTTCAGGAATTGTCGGATTCAAAATATTTACTTGATCTATGTTTCTTGATTGACATAACATAACATTTGAATGATTTAAATTTATTTAAAATTTCAAGGCAAAAACAAACTAATCACCGATTCGTGTCGGGAGATAAAAGCATTTATGCTCAAATTACAGCTCTGCGGGCAAAGCAATTAACAAATGGCAAAGTCACACATTTTCCTGAAGTTAAAAATACAAATACCTTTAATCTAGACAAAATGTGCAGAAATATACGAGTACTATTCAAAAATTATTACAAGCTTTTGAAAGAAGATTCCATGAGTTGGATAAATATGACAAAAATTTTCAAATATTTGTGACGCCATTTAATTTTGATGCAAGTGGAGCTCCTTGCTAGTCGACAATTATTATTCTATAAATTACCGGTCACGTCTAAATTTCCCGCTATTTTACTTAAACTTAGGTTTTTTGCAATTATACAGTATATTGTTTGACATCACTAGCCGACAAGCTTTTCGTAACGGAGAAACTAATAGGTGAATTCAGTACTATGCTATCCTGCCCTTGGAACAACGCTATCAAGGAAGATGTAGTCCGGTCCGGCGATGATGGGCGTATTTTGCTGGTCCCTTAAGGAAGAATATAAGACAAAGAATAAACTTAAAAGAAACAAAAAAATATGTTAATTTTTCTTCATAAAAAGTTGTGTAAGGATCTTTTTTAAATTAAAATTGAAAATTTAAATGTATAAAATACAAATGTATAAATAAATTTATCATTTGAATATGCCTTTTTTAGTATCTTTAGTTTTTTAAAGAATAAGATTAAGATGACATAACCTGAATCACGTTGGAAATTTTAATCAATTTTCAAAATCAGTATCAAAGTTGTCTGATGCCGTCTCCGTTCCTAAAAAAAATTATAAAAATGTCGGCCATTGTAATTGAGTTGCAGTAATGCCGAATTAAAAATTATTTTTGAAAATATCGAATTCTACAGAAGATAGAAATATTAAAGTGCCTTTCCAAATTTTAGAAAAAAAGCTTCACGAATTTTATGATCATTAGGAACTACTAGTCCTTTCTTCAAAAATAATATTTTGCAAAAATAGACATCGTGTTTCTATTACCGACCAAAATTTCCAAAACATGAAAAATGAAAAGTCAAATTTCGCATTAAAATCTTATTTTGAAAATTATATTTTTTGAATTGCGGTATTTTCAATATTGAATAAATAAATACATTTCTTGCGGCTCTTATTTTTTTGGCTAATTTTGAAATCGGCTCTCTCATGTTTTTTCGGTTGCCCAGGCCTGGATTAGTCGATTAAGGCTCAGAGCTTAACTGTGGGTTTCCACTTGGGATCCTTTGCAAATAATTGCAATCTGTTTTAAATTTGTTCACACAGATAGTATACATTGAAAAAATACATATCGGTATATAAATTTGTCTACGCAAAAAAAAAGCTAAATAATAGAGTCAATATAGACCCAAATTCAAACTATTCAATTTACTTTAATTTAGTAGCTGTCTGGAACCAAGTGATTTTCTATAATTTTTAATATACCCTTCCTATCGGGTTTCTTATAAGTAAAGATGTTCGGAGGTCCCGGTGTTATCCGGGATCAATCAATTATTTTTCATCAAAATTATTTTTTATGATCCCTTACAATAGTTGCCCAATTATAAATGTTGCTAATTTATTATATTTTGTTCCAAAAAATTACTATTTATGACTTTACAATTTATGTACTATCCCTAAATTCCAGATATATAAGCGTCTAAGACCAAAATATTCACAACGTAAGGTTATGTTGGTGTAGAATTTTGCAGGAGATATCGTTTTTCAAAAGAAATTGTATTGCGAAATTTTGGATCCATAAGAATACCCCATCAGAAGAGAGTTAAATGCTTTTAGACAATAAAAATAGGCCAATGTTTGTGTAATTCATTTTTTTTTTGGGTAGGTAGCAAATTTTTGGCAAAAATTAGCAAATGAACTATAAGGTTGCTCCAATTAGTTTTTATTTTTATTTAAATAAATTTTATTTATTTATTTTATGCAATTAGAATCTAGCCTTCTGGACTAATGAGCAATTTGATTCTGATTTATTTACTAGCTTCTATTAATCTATGGCTTCTTCTCATTGGCGTTCCATAGTGTCTGATAATTTGAAGTAAACCCTAGCCGGTTTCAGTTTCTTTTTTATTTGTTCCTTGGGAATATTGGAATAAACTCAAACATTTTGGAGATGTTTTGTTTATTGTAAATTAAATGCAAATTCTACGAAATTTTTAGTTTCCTTTGTACCCGGTTCCCGATAAAATTTATGTCGAATTATTTTCACCAAAACACATACAAAAAAAATTGATGTACATACAACAAAAACTGCGTTCTTTTCTCCAAAAAACATCAATGTTTTTTTGATGTTAATCAATGATGATCTATGGGTGCGTCCGAATTACGAATTTAAATGCACATTTTTGAAAATGCACATTTTTGGATTAAATTAAATTTCTCAAAAATCATTAAATTATTTAAAATTGGACAAACCCAAATAAAAAAATCGACAAATATGGTTAATTAAAATATAAATTGACATCAAACAGATGTATTAAAAATGCACATAAAAACTACATCGCATGTAGTTTTTTAAATGTGTCTTCGCTAAATGCACATTTTCTAATTCGGACGCACCCATTTTTATGAAACGTAAATTTTTTCAAAAATTTCACATTGGCTACTAGCCCCAACAAAGATAGAAATGCCAATTTAAAGTTGTCAATTAGTTGTCAATATACAGTTTTTTGCATTTTATAGCTGATTTACATTCAATGACATTCGACGTCCGCAAAAAAGGTGAAACACAACATATGAAAAACAACAAAGACAAAAAGAGAAAAAGTCAATTGAAACCCGAGAAATAAACCCAAAAATCGTCATCTTCTTTTTTTTGCAGATGTCGAGTTTCATCTTTTTTCTGTAAAATCGTCGATGCGAGAAGAAATAGCTATAATAAGGTTACAAAAACAAGAAAACCAATCATTTGTATTAGTTTATGACATTTTTGGTTTAATTTTATTTTTTATGTGTAAAGAAAACGATTTTTTGATTTGACATCTGCTCTGCAAAAATCTTTGAATGTAAATCAGTCTTTACTAACCGTTTTTGACTACTATTTAATTTTTTCAATAAGATTCTCTCGGCTTTTTATAGACAAAATATATTAAGAATAACGGTATTCACAACATTTTTCGACTTGTTAATCAGAAAAAATGAAGAGGCCAATCATTTATGATTATGATATACATATATATATGTATATATCAAAAAAGTGGAAATATCAAAATCCCCCCAGCACCTTAACCCGAGAGGCTGAGAGTCATACATAGTGTATCGGCATACAAAGTGTATCGACTCATAAAAAGTTTTTATTTTTTGGAGTCGATACACTTTGTATGACTCTCGGGTTAAAGTACGGGGGGATTTTGATATTTCTACTTTTTTGGTAGATACATTTTAAATGATTGGCTTCTTCATTTTTTCTGATTAGCAAGTAGAAAAATGTTGTGAACGCCATTTTTGTTAATATATTTTGTCTATAAAAAGCCGAAAGAATCTTATTGATTTTAATACAGACAAACTTCTCTTTCTATTTATTTTTCTATAAGAGTAATTTCATTTCGAACAGCAACAATTTTGGAAATTTGAACTTCATGATTTTTGATTTGTTTAAGTTTTGGAATTAAAAAAAGCGGTATTTAATTTGTTTGATATAGGGTGTATGTTGCGCTCGGGATGGTCCCAAATTTTTGTAAAAAGGGGAAAAAACGCCAAAATTTATTTTTTTGTGTTTGTTATAGTAAATATCGAAATTATCAATTCTTATAGAATTTTAATCTTCATCCTGAAATATAACGGTAACATATTAAATGACTTATTAAACAAATTCCCCTGGTTTTAAAAATTTTTTTTTTTGCTCAAAACAAAACTTAAGCTATCAACTAACTATTATTTATAAGGGTTTCTTTGTAAACAAAAACACATAAATAATCTTATTTTTTTATTTTAATAATTCAATCAACAGATACGAAATTAATTAAATATTACACTTTTGCAAATAAGAATTAATATATTATTAAAACACAATAAAATGGCTAAACCTTACAATATGTATATTTCACGTCTCTTCAATTCGACTCTTAGCGTATTTCCTTGAAAAATTTACAACAACAATTGCATAGGATAAACCCTCGCAAGAATAACATTAACCCAAAAAAATATTGGGTTAAATTAAACCCAATCCTAATTTTTGGTTATGATACCTGCCACCAGGTCATATTACATATTAAATTTATATTTTATTTCGAAAAGTTGGCTTTTGCCAATTAAATCAAATTGGCTATTTTCTTGGGAAACAAATAAACCCAAAATAGTTTGGATTCAATTTTGTTCAACAAAATACGCTAATTGTCAAAAACAATGCTCGTTTTTTTTCCATTATACATTATTCCTCTTTTCGTTAGAAAAGTTCGTTTGTTTTTTTTTTAAATTTCAAATACAGTACAGTATAAAATATTTTATTGTAAAATCCTTACAGTTTCGGCCAATCTGAAATATGATCGACCACGATCCATTAATTCATATATTTTTTTTTTAATCATAATTGTAATTCAAATGTTTATCTTAAAATTAATAATTGAATTTAAATATACTTATATGTAGTTGCATACAATACAAGCGATCATCTAAACATTTCCTTTATTAAAATTCAATATATTTTTTTATTCTCGTAACATCAAATACGCCCTGAAAAAGTTTACTCGTTATTTGAAAACCGTCTCCGTCCTCAACGCAGTACCTATCATTGTCTAGAACTTGTACGATTTTATAAGGTCCTCGGTATTTTGGTATTAACTTTTTATTAACACCAGGTGTTGTATCCACATTTTTTACAACCACCAATTCATTCAATTGGTACTTCGTAGGAGGTTTTCTTTTTTTATTATAATAATTTTCATTATAAGTCTGACTTTTTTCTATATTAGTAGATGCCTGTTCACGCATTTCCTCTAAAGACATTTCTGGTGGACCTAATTCAACACTTTGGTTAAGAAATTCGATAATTTTATCGTGTGTTTCACCTTTTTGATTTACCCCATATAACAATTTACTCGGAGTAATTTTTGTGGTTTTGCTACTAATGTTGTTATAAGAATATTCAATTTGTTCTAACACATCATCCCAATGTATATTACGCTCGAAATCGACTAACTTGGATAACATTGGAGTTAACGTACGATGAACTCTTTCTATTTGCCCATTAGCCCTAGGTGCACCGGTAGCAACTAATATATGTTGAATACAATTTTCTTTAAGAAAGTTTTTAAAATCTATCGAAGTGAAATTACTTCCTCTGTCAGTAACTGACTAACTGTACGGTTAGGCCGGCTATAAAGTCTAAAATATACCTTTAAACAATCAATTGTTTCTTTTGCACTGGTTGTCTTTGTTGCAAATAAGCGTACAAATTTAGTAAAACCATCAATAACAGATAAGACAAAATTTTTTTTTTTGACTTAGTCATTTCTAGAGGCCCATAAAAATCCGTATGAACTGTCTGAAATGGTTTATCACCCTTTGGAATTGAGTGTAAAAATCCTTCGGCCTTACCACTAGGAATATTGTAATTTATACATTTTAAACAATTCTTAATATAAAGTTTAAATTTTCTTTCATATTAGGAAACCAATAATTTCGCCCGATAAAGTCTATAGTTTTTTCAATACCTATATGACCCAAACAATCATGCGAGTTACGTATAATTTGTTGTTCCATTAATTCAGGAATCTAAAAACGAATCTGATTTTTCGAAATCTTACGGTAAAGTAAACCATCACGTAATTCAAATAAAGCACTTTCCCTATGTTCTAATTCTTTTCGTAAATTTTCTAACCCAGGGCCCTGATATTGTAGAATTGCTAACGTCTGTTCAAAAGGGTTTTCCTCAATTACCAATATAGATTCGGCACGGCTTAATGCATCCACATGCTGCATGCGCTTTCCTATCCTATGTTCAATCAGATAGTCAAATTCTTGAAGTTCTAAGGCCCATCTAGCAATTCGGGGATTAACTAATTTTTTATTAAGTGTCAAAGTAATTGCGTTACAATCTGTAATTATTTTAAAGGTTCGCCCATATAAATAAATTCGAAATCTTCTTAACGCGTAAATTATGGATAAACATTCCAACTCATAAGAATGATATTTCGATTCACAAGTGATGGTTCTTTTGGAAAAATAACTAATTGGATGAAACTTTAAATCATTTTTCTTTTGAAATAATATTGCTCCGAATCCATGTGCGCTAGCATCGCAATGTAATTCCGTTTCGTCTTTCGGTGAAAAAATTGCTAAAATCGGTTCTTCGACTAATTTAGATTTTAAATAATTAAACGCTTCTCTTTGATCCTGCCCAAATTCAAATTTAGAATTTTTTTTAATCAGATCTTGCAGAGGTTTTGCAATATGACAGAAATTGTGTATGAATTTTCTAAAATAAGAACACATACCTAAAAACCTTTGGATTTCTCTTAAATTCTTTGGATAAGGGTAGCTAGATATTGCTTCAACATTTTTCCGATTTGGACTAATACCCTGATCTGTTATCGTATATCCCGAGTATTCAATTCGCTTAACCAAAAATTCGCACTTGTCCAACCTCAATTCTAGTAAATTTTCTGAAAACAATTGTAAAACTTTCTTCAGAATTTCTAAGTGTTCATCTATGGTTTCTGTAGCAATTAAAATATCGTCTATGTAAATGATAACTTTATTTGCACTTATTAATTCTGCAAATATGAAACTAATGAATTTCTGAAATACCGCTGGTCCATTTTTTAAGCCAAATGGCATTTTTAAATATTCGAACTGTCCTATAGGAGTAACAAAACTTGTGCCGAAAGTCACAACAAATCCTGACCGCCGCAGGGTTAAGTTGTTTTTTTTAAATCGCGTATAACGTTGTAACATCCCTGCATGGGGAAGACAAGAAAAATGATTGAACGAAATGTTTTTTGTTTGGATGTTGGAAAAAAAAAATGATAAGCTAGTCAGTGATGACGATAAATTAAATATGGTCGGAACCAACAAAATTATTAAAAATTAAGTAATAAAAATTAGAAACAGAAAATTTAATTAGTGAAGTTGTGAAAAAAAAAACAACTTGTTAAATTTTGAACTTTTAAGACAAAAAAAATAAATAAAATAAAATTGGGTTTAGTTGTTAAGTGTCTTGTAAATATTTAAGTGATCAAAAACTATTGATAAATAAAATCTAATGTTAATTAATAAAAAAAAAGTAGAACAAAATTAAAAATAAAATTATATTTAAGAATAAAGAAAACGCACACGAGATGATAGCGTTTCCTCGAACTGTAAATGGAGGAATACAGTGAATCCGCATGCTCGTGCTTATGAAATTGTGCTTAGTGCTAAATTAATAAAATAAACTGATAATACATAATATGATAATGATGATAATACAGTTTCTAATACATAATTAATAAAACATAACATAAATAATAATTAATAGTTTATTAATATTAGTGCTAAGCTAATTCAATACGAAAATCATTAATGCTAATGAATGATTCGTAGCTTGAGCCAAGACTAGTTTTAGTTTAGTGTTCGTGGGTTAAGTTTTGGGTGTAAAATATTGCCGTTTTGCCGTTATACCAAATCAACCAAAAAAATAGTTAAAATGTTGGTATTGAATTTATAGCAATGAACCCAACAACACCAAATAATTAAAAAAAAAAAACGGTGACATTCTCAAATGAAATTACCGTGCTTAAAACATTCCATAAAATTAACGTATACACAAGTACGTCATAATCTGGAGAATATTGGATGTTTACACCAGGGGAAACCAACATTTGTTTTTTTTGGTTCTAATTTAAGATAAGTTTTTATGTATTATAATTATATTCTACTATATTGTTTAATTTTTTGTTCAAATTTAAAAACTATTCCAAATATTTCGATAACTAGGATTAGGGTAGTAGGGTTTAGGTTAGGTAATCTAGTTTGTAATTTGTAAACCAAATTTATTTTATTTTATTTGCTATATTTGATTAATTTCCATTTAAATAAATTATGAATTATAGAGGCGATTGTAATTCAATAGTTAAATTTCTGTCTGTTAAAATGTTGTGTGTGAGATAGACGCAGTCGAATAGTGGGATGGAACTAGGGTAAGTCATGTCATTGGGGTAAGTTGCATTGTCATTGTCGGTTCAATTTTCATTTTTATTTTTGTTTCCTTTTCTGTCCTTTAGCGGTCTTGCACGGAGCAATCAAGCTGTCAGAAATCCCACACCCATTTCTCCTGAGCTCTAGCCGGCCAAGATGACCGCCTGACAGCCTCTGATTGTTCAGAATTTCTGTAGCGGTAACGTTACAGTGGCGCCCAAATATCGGTACAATAGTGAATTTTTTTTTATCCTAACTAAATTTCAAGTTTTTATAATTTTAGTAAAGTAATGGTTTGGTGAAGTTGTTACATTTTCATCTGCATCTAATTTTATAAAATTGTTATGAGTCAGATATTGGTGTACCAGCTTACCAAATTTTTATTTTAACGTGAAGATACGAGAAGATTGTTTTGCTCTAACATTTCCGTAAAATTGATTGGTTTTTACGTTTTAGATTTTGTTGTTGCATTGCAATTTGAACATATTTTTTTTTTGTATTTTTTTTTTTTTTTTTACCGTTCATTTAGAAACATTGTGTCCCCGTTTAAGGGTTTCGAATTCAATGTGTGACTGAAATGTTCGGTAGATTATTTCCAATTTTTGTTAATAGTAATTTTGTCAGATCGCCCGAAATATATCCAGCATTGCTGTTTGAGTTATTGTATGGGTTTTGTATTTGACAAAGTTAATGTTTATTAGTAGCTTCCAATTTTACATCTCCTAGAACGACAAAGAACAGTGCGGCTTGCCTGGTGGCATGATTTCTCTGGTTTCATCCCCTATTTTTTTTTGGTATTCGATTATATTTATTGAGAAATATTCATATTTACATTTTAAAAGGTAAATGGTATTTAGCTTATTACAAGTACATTGGATTTAAATTAAATTAGCATCATAAATTTTCATTCTTGCTAACTGACTAGCTTTAAAACATTTGAATTATAATACATTTGAAGTTATTTTATCTTTAGGTTATTATTTGTTTCACATTTTTTTTTTTCCAAACCTACATACATACTTAAATTGGTTTTCGCGTCGTATTGTTACAACTTTGCAATAATTACGATCATTTTATTACTTTAAGCATACAAATATTACAATTGAACAAAAATGAATCCTGATCACTTGGCTAACGACGAGTTTGAATTGGAATGTGCGGTACGTGATATTAACGGTGATAACCCACTGTCCAATTTAAATGAACTTTTAAAGCGTCTAGAAGATGAGAAAACTCATGCAGTATTAATTCCGAACCGGCCTCTGCGCTCGGCACGAAAAAATCCACGAGTCGAGGTTAATAAAATTTCTCTAAAATTCAGGCAAATTTATGCTGAAATTCAAAACGCTATTGAATTGAAAAAGTCTAATATCAGCATAAAGTTTGATATATTTCATTCTAGACTATTGCATATTAGTGGTCGTTTATATAGAATTAAATATTCCACAGTGGTGGCAGCAGCAGTGACTGAGCTCAACGAGAAGTGTGATCAGTTAATTGCGTTTGTGAAGGATGTTGACGATGAAGCAGTGGACCCTGACGAATCAACCTCAAAGTTGGAAGCCCTTCAACTAGAACAGGAGGAAGGCGGCTTATCAGATGGTGGGTCGAGTAAACAGTCTACAGAAGAGTCATCAGATGACTCCCAATCTTCGCAGATTTCTAAGGTGTATCTAAAGGAAACACAGAAGTCATTGCAGAATGTAAATCAACCTGTTGGTTCTTCCTTTGGAACAAAGATCCAAAATCCAAAAATTGTGGGAGCACAAACGAATACACACCCAAATCATCTACCTGGTCCTTCCTACATGGGAGTTACACAGCCTACTGCTAACGTTGAAGTCCCGGCTCAAGTCACAAATGTGTCTACGAAACCGATTATCGAACAAGGCAATTTTCCAAGATTGAACTCGGTTACAGTAAACCCTCCGATATTGAATCCACCACCGAATGCACCAACAGTTAATCTTGCACCAAACGTTTATCCTCCTAACTACTTTGTTCCGAACCAAAATCCATTTTACCATCCGCAGCAATTCCAACCTTTAATTCGAGATCCAACAAAATGGTGTATCTCTTTCGATGGCACACCTCAGGGTACGCCAGTCAAAAAGTTCATTCGCATGGTCGAGCATCAAGCAATGACCAACTATATCCATTTGCAGCAAATTGCAAATGACATGAGCTACTTTCTTAAAGGTGTTGCAGCGGATTGGTATTGGGATTTTATCCAGCGGAATGGCAATATAGAATGGTCGTTTCTTAAATCCGAGTTTATAAAAAGATTTTCTGACAGACGAACTGATTTAGAAATACGTCGAGTGATTGAGTCCAAGAAGCAACGTCCGCACGAAAAGTTTATTGATTTTTACAACGCAATTTTATCGATGACTCTACAAATGGAAAAACAGATGCCGGATTCAGACCTTATATTTATATTAACTCAAAACATGCGCCCAGGGTTACAAGATCGATTGGCGGTTGTACGATTTAATACACTAGATGAGCTAGTTCGCCAATGCGTAGCATATGAAGATACCTGGAGTCGAAACCGTATCGTTCCGGAATTATTTTGTGAGTCTCGCAGACAAATTAATGAAATTGAAATACCACCAGATTCACAAGGAACTGTTGATAGATACCCCAAGAATACCAATGACTCTCAACTCAATTCGACACTTTATCAGTACTCCAATCCTCAAGTAATCAGTCAAAATCTACCAAGTTATCAAAACCTACCATATAATTCCATGCAGCCCATACAACCTTTTAGCTATCACAGTAATAATTCAGATTTTCACCATAGCTTGCAATATTCACCGCAGCAATTTAGTATTACTCATAATCCGACGTCATATCAACCAACGCTTAACGCAGTTTCCTCAAATACGAATACTCAGACTATTAATCCGACACCTTCTTCAAGTGAAACAGAAATTGTTAGGCAATGTTGGAATTGTGGACGGTCTGGTCATTATTTTAAAAATTGTACATACAAAATTTTGCACATATTCTGTTTTGGGTGTGGTACTCCCGAAGTGATTAAGCCCCATTGTCCACATTGTCAAGTAGTTTGGGGAAACTTGAAGGAGGGGGCGAACATCCCAAAGATGATTCCCCCCGGACCACCAATCAATCAGCAAAGAAACGTCGGGTATCGTTCAATCCTGAAGCGTCACTAAACAATAAATATAGCCTCTTAAAATTTTCTAGCTCCAAATCCAAATATCAAAAATATTGTAATAGAACAAATCGCATTTTCCGGTCAATCGCCTATTTTCGAAGGAGAAAATCTTTCAAAACACAATTAATAGAGTCCCTCATATCAGATTCCACGGATGGTCGACCTTACGCCGAAATAGAAATATTAGGTAGAAAAGTACGAGGATTGTTGGATTCGGGTGCCAATGTTTCTCTACTAGGAAAGAATTGTGAAGATGTCCTTAAAGACCCGAATGTTCATTTTAGGCATTTTCCTTCTTCAGTTAAAACCGCCAACGGCAATGTAGAGCAAATAATTGGTCATATTACAGTTCCGATTAATTTTGCTGGGCAAACAAACATTTTAACTCTACATTTGGCCCCTAATCTTAAACAAGAATTGTACCTTGGCATCGATTTTTGGCGATTGTTTCATTTAAGAATCGCTTATCATTCTAAAGTTTTTGATTTTTCATCTCCGTGTTTATTCTCTTCATCTAATGAAGCATTTGAAATGACTCTAGCTGATACAGATCCTCTTTTACATAAATTGTCACCTACGCAGCAGCAACAGTTAGAAGCAGTCAAGCAACAATTTCCGTCTTCCGCCCTGCTTGGTCTGGGTCGAACGCACTTGGTGAAACACGTCATTGACGTTGGCGAAGCCAAACCCATCAAGCAGCGATTCTATGCTGTGTCACCGGCTGTCGAAGCAGAAATTGGGCAAGAATTGGATCGTATGCTCTCCTTAGGTGTTATAGAAGAAAGTGTCAGCTCGTGGAGTTCCCCGATGGCTAGGGTCCGCAAAGCAGATGGGAAGTTCCGATTGTGCCTGGACGCAAGAAAGGTGAATTCGGTAACAGTGAAGGATGCTTATCCTTTACCTCTCATCGATGGGTTGCTTGGGAGTTTAAATAAGACAAAGTTTATTTCAAGCATTGACTTAAAAGACGCCTTTTGGCAAATCCCATTAGATGAGGGGTCAAAGGATAAAACAGCCTTCACTGTTGCAGGACGACCGCTTTACCAATTTACTGTAATGCCTTTCGGCCTCTGCAATGCGCCGCAGACGATGTGTCGTCTCATGCATCGGGTGATACCTCACGAGCTGCACACACAAGTTTTCGTCTACCTAGACGATCTCTTGATAGCTGCTGAAACGTTTGAAGAACATCTTAACCTATTGAGTAGAGTAGCTGAATTATTAAAAAGAGCTGGCTTGACGATCAATGTGCTTAAAAGTAAGTTCCTTCTTAAGGAGATTCGTTATCTAGGATACGTTGTCGGTGATGGTGTTCTCAAATTAGATCCTGCTAAAGTATCTGCCATTACATCTTACCCTGTACCTAAAACTGTCCGACAACTCCGAAGGTTTCTGGGCATATCCGGATGGTATCGGCGGTTCATTCACCGTTATGCCGAAATAGCAACACCTCTTACAAATTTACTCCGGAAAAACCGAAAATTTGAGTGGAATGACATGGCTCAGGTATCTTTTGATGAATTAAAAACCGCTCTTTCTACCGCTCCTGTGTTATCCAATCCCGATTGGACTCAGCCATTTTTTATTCAGTGTGATGCTTCTTCGACTGGCGTGGGAGCTGTCTTATTCCAAAGATCTTCCAGCGGCGATGAACGTCCTATTGCATATATTTCTCAAAAACTCTATGCAGCACAACGCAATTACAGTGTTACCGAACTGGAATGCTATGCGGCTGTATTGAGTGTTGAGAAATTTAGGCAATACGTAGAGGGCTTCTCTTTTACCATTATCACGGATCACGCAAGTTTGAAGTGGTTAATGGGACAAAGAGAGCTCTCTGGACGTCTCGCTCGCTGGAGCCTTAAACTGCAGGGGTTCAATTTTAATATTGAGTACCGTAAAGGAAAGGATAACCTCGTGCCAGATGCTCTTTCACGGCAGGCAGAGGCATTTACACTGAATGAAAACCTGGTTGATGATCCTTTATCTTTTGATCGTGATTGCGATTACTTCCAAGATCCTGATTATCTTAAGCAGAAAAACTTCATTCAATCTAATCCCGAACTAAAAGCTAACCTCCGTATTTCTAATGATAAAATACTTATCCTTCCGAAACCTGAAATCGATGTAGCCTCTGACATTCCTGCCTGGAAAATTCTTGTTCCAAACAATCTGGTCCCTATTTTACTGGAAAGGGCTCACTCTCCACCGAACGCTGCTCACTTGGGAATACGCAAAACTTTAGAAATTTTAAGAAGATTATATCATTGGCCGAAAATGGCTCACGATGTGCATAAATTAGTTGTAAATTGTCAGACGTGCAAATTAAGTAAAGCATCGAACGTTATAACTCGTCCCCCAATGGGTCAATATTCCGAAATCTCCCGCAGTTTTCAACGTCTGTACATCGATTTCATGGGACCATATCCTCGTTCAAAGTTGGGGAATACATACCTTTTTGTAGTTTTAGACCACTTCAGTCGTTTTGTAATTCTTGAGCCAATGCGAGATGCGACTAGTTTAAATGTAATTAAATTCTTAGAAAATCGAGTTTTAAATGTGTATTCAGTACCGGAACAGATCGTTAGCGATAATGGTAAACAATTTACCTCGAAGATATTTCGTGAATTCTTGAATAAATACGGCATTAAACAAATTTTGACTCCAAAATATTCTCCACAAGCGAACGCTTCGGAACGAGTTAATCGTAGTATTCTGGCTGCAATCCGCTCATACATTCACAATGATCATACCACCTGGGATTCCAATATACATTAAATTGCTTCAGCATTGCGGAATGTCGTGCATGGAAGTACCAATTATGCGCCCTTTTTCTTGCTGTTTGGACAACATTATATTTCCCATGGATCTCAATATCAAATACTTCGTGAGTTAAGTAGCCTCGATGATCATGAAGTTCAATTGTCAAACGCAGATAAATTGACTGTAGCACAAAAAACCGTTCTGGATAATTTACGAAAAGCCCATAAGCAACACTCTCACGTGTATAATTTACGAACTAGACAGCGAAAATTTTCGAATGGCCAAAAAGTGTTCGTTAGAAATTTTTGCCAGAGTGCGGCCGCAGAAAATTTTTCGGCGAAACTCGCTCCTAAATTTAAGGTAGCATATATAAAAGAACCGGTTGGTTTCGTAGCGTTTAAACTTGTTGATGAAAATGGTCAGCCGCTTGGTACTTATCATATTAAAGACATTAAAACCTAAAATTATTGCCAAGGGTGATCGTAGTATTTATGCTTGTTTAGTTGTGTACGAACTGTTAAGGGTAATGCCCGGCTTTGAGACATCTCTCATGGGTTGTGGGACGTCCCCACGATTTGTGCCGAAAGTCACAACAAATCCTGACCGCCGCAGGGTTAAGTTGTGTTTTTTAAATCGCGTATAACGTTGTAACATCCCTGCATGGGGAAGACAAGAAAAATGATTGAACGAAATGTTTTTGGGTTTGGATGTTGGAAAAAAAAATGATAAGCTAGTCAGTGATGAAGATAAATTAAATATGGTCGGAACCAACAAAATTATTAAAAATTAAGTAATAAAAATTAGAAACAGAAAATTTAATTAGTGAAGTTGTGAAAAAAAAAACAACTTGTTAAATTTTGAACTTTTAAGACAAAAAAAATAAATAAAATAAAATTGGGTTTAGTTGTTAAGTGTCTTGTAAATATTTAAGTGATCAAAAACTATTGATAAATAAAATCTAATGTTAATTAATAAAAAAAAAGTAGAACAAAATTAAAAATAAAATTATATTTAAGAATAAAGAAAACGCACACGAGATGATAGCGTTTCCTCGAACTGTAAATGGAGGAATACAGTGAATCCGCATGCTCGTGCTTATGAAATTGTGCTTAGTGCTAAATTAATAAAATAAACTGATAATACATAATATGATAATGATGATAATACAGTTTCTAATACATAATTAATAAAACATAACATAAATAATAATTAATAGTTTATTAATATTAGTGCTAAGCTAATTCAATACGAAAATCATTAATGCTAATGAATGATTCGTAGCTTGAGCCAAGACTAGTTTTAGTTTAGTGTTCGTGGGTTAAGTTTTGGGTGTAAAATATTGCCGTTTTGCCGTTATACCAAATCAACCAAAAAAATAGTTAAAATGTTGGTATTGAATTTATAGCAATGAACCCAACAACACCAAATAATTAAAAAAAAAAAAACGGTGACATTCTCAAATGAAATTACCGTGCTTAAAACATTCCATAAAATTAACGTATACACAAGTACGTCATAATCTGGAGAATATTGGATGTTTACACCAGGGGAAACCAACATTTGTTTTTTTTGGTTCTAATTTAAGATAAGTTTTTATGTATTATAATTATATTCTACTATATTGTTTAATTTTTTGTTCAAATTTAAAAACTATTCCAAATATTTCGATAACTAGGATTAGGGTAGTAGGGTTTAGGTTAGGTAATCTAGTTTGTAATTTGTAAACCAAATTTATTTTATTTTATTTGCTATATTTGATTAATTTCCATTTAAATAAATTATGAATTATAGAGGCGATTGTAATTCAATAGTTAAATTTCTGTCTGTTAAAATGTTGTGTGTGAGATAGACGCAGTCGAATAGTGGGATGGAACTAGGGTAAGTCATGTCATTGGGGTAAGTTGCATTGTCATTGTCGGTTCAATTTTCATTTTTATTTTTGTTTCCTTTTCTGTCCTTTAGCGGTCTTGCACGGAGCAATCAAGCTGTCAGAAATCCCACACCCATTTCTCCTGAGCTCTAGCCGGCCAAGATGACCGCCTGACAGCCTCTGATTGTTCAGAATTTCTGTAGCGGTAACGTTACAAACTTGTAAATTGAATACTATCTTCGGCCATAGTTACATGGTGAAATCCACTCTTTAAATCTAGAGCCGAAAAATAAACCTTGCCATGTAAGTAATCTAATAAATCTTCAATTACTGGTAATGGGTAATTATCCCTCAATGTCAACTTGTTCAGTTGCCGATAATCGACACACAATCGTTTCTCAGTCGTCTGTTTTTTATTTATTAGTACAATGGGTGAACAATATGGTGACTCGCTTTGTCTAACTATATTTTTTTCCAATAATTCTGAAATAATATTTCTAACAATATCACGCTCTACATATGACAATCTTCGCGGTACAGTACTAAAATAATCATTTTTGGTCAACGATATACGCATCTCAAATTTGGTTTTAGGAGTATTGGGCTTATCATAATTCGAGTAGTTTTCTTTAAAAATATCAATGACTTTTAATTATCTGCGTAATCTAAATATTTGTCAAATTTTAATTTATCGATTTCTTCTATATTTTCATTTTCCAAGGAAATATTTAAAATTTGATTATCTATATTCTCTATCAAATCATTTTTTAATTCTATTTCTAATTTTCCAATTTTTATTTCTGTGTCGCACAAAGCTAAGAAATCTCGACCAACAATTACATTATGCGATATGGTACTTTCGGGAACAACATGCATTGTCGTACAATACAAACTATCACAATAAAGAATATTTACATCAACAAAGCCAATTATGTTGAGCTTACTTTGATTTATACCCGAATATTCACAATTAGCATCGCTTACAATTTTAAAGCAATTATTTGGAAGACAATTTTAATTTATGATACTAATTGGACTTCCGGTATCAACCAAGCAGTTAAATTTAAACTCTTATTACTACCATCTTTAACAAACAATTTTAAATCTAAATATATACCTTTACTGTTAAACTGTTGAGATTCTGTACATAAATTTACAGTCTTTTCTTTGTTTTTGTCTGGACAATCACCGACTTTATGACCTTCTTTTCCACATTTTATGCACGAACCAAAAATTCGTTTTGGCTTCAAACAATTTGTTGATAGATGCCCGAATTCACCACAATTATAACATCTTGGCTTTTGATTTGTAATAACAGGTTTTACTATAACTGGTTGTTTAATATTATTATAATTTTTAATAAATTTAGACTTGCCATGCCCATCCAAATTCAATCCTCGTTCTTTGTCCGAAATATTTATAAACGCTGATAACAATATTTCCTTTGAACTAAAACGCTGCATACGCGCTTGACTTTGCAATCGTATATTACTCATACCTTCGATAAGGTAATCTACCATCTCCTCATCGTCAATATCAATGTAATTTCCCAATATAACCTTTTCTTGATAGTATGTGTAAAAATCTTCTGTAGGCTTCCAACTACGCTGCTCAAACTTTCTACGTTGTTCTAATTTGTTAGGTCTGGTATCATACAATTTGCTCATTTCGTCTAGAAGCTGCTTTAAATTTAACGTAATATGTTCCGGTCTGGAATGAAACCATTCGGCTGCCTTTCCTTCCAATTTATTAATAACGTCGATCTTAAATACATCTTCATCCAAATCGTATGTCTGCATAATTAATTTAATTTTTCCAACAAATATTTGGTAATTATCTCCTGGCCCCTTAAACACGGATAACAATTTAGATGTATCAAACTTACACTTCTCCATTTTTACCGATGATATTTTTGCTCATTCAATTTCTCCGTTGAAATATTTTTGTTTCCATTAACTTTTTGTTGTAAGTCCAAAATAATATCTTTCAGTTTTTGGTTTTCATTTTCTCTTTGTTCATTTATCAAATCAATGAGACGTTGTTGCAACTGCCATTTATTGCCTTCAATTTCAATATTAAAAGATTTAAGGCTAGCTTGTAATTGATCCACCGTAAACTGCAGAATTTTAGATATATTTAAAGACATTACTATTGTTTTTTCCCCACAATTATAAACTTAATACAAATAACAATGGATTTTTTTTTCGTGTTTGATAACCGCATACAATACTTCAAAAATGTTAACTGCTTATTTTCACTCATACATCCCTCCTTTTTTTTTATATACACAGTACGTACACTCTTTTATTACTCTATTATAGTTGTCGTCTCTTTCACAAATTTAACGAACCTTACAACACTTTTCTCTCTCTCTCTTGATTACTGTTTTCAATATTTTACGTATTATTAAAATTTACCGGTTTGGTGTACCCCACATCTGAAATTTGCTATAAGGGTTTCTTTGTAAACAAAAACACATAAATAATCTTATTTTTTTATTTTAATAATTCAATCAACAGATACGAAATTAATTAAATATTACACTTTTGCAAATAAGAATTAATATATTAATAAAACACAATAAAATGGCTAAACCTTACAATATGTATATTTCACATCTCTTCAATTCGACAGTGTCAAAAACAATGCTCGTTTTTTTTCCATTATACATTATTACTCTTTTCGTTAGAAAAGTTCGTTTTTTTTTTTTTTTAAATTTCAAATACAGTACAGTATAAAATATTTTATTCTAAAATCATTACACTATCCCATACTCAAATAAAAATTTAGTGTTTTTTTTTGTTTTTAAACTACACCAATTCATACATAGGGCATTCTTTGTGTGATCACGAGAGCCAATTGCGTCGGACAACAAGTGGGAGCACGAGAGCCTTTGTTGTTATAATAGGGTGAAGGGCATTTCGAACATGTCATTTAACAAAAAAACCTGACTAAGTGTGTAAATTAACCAAAAAGGCGACTCATGAGCTTTCAAAAACTGCAAACAGAATTAAAATTGAGCCCATAACTTGGGAGATATGATGAAAAATATGAGAAGGGGTCACCAACAACTCAACAAATTGCAAACGTAATAACAAAAAAACGTAATGCAAAGTATTACAATTAGACCCCCACTTTAAATGATTTTTTCTTGCATTAGTTTTCCATAAATATCTGCCGATATGTGCTTTTACCCTGGGAGTAGATGCTACCTTTTATCGAGGCGGACATTAGTAAATTCAAAATATCCGCAGAAATCGATAGAGCAGAGAGATGAATTCTAAGCATAAAATGTTATATAAAGTTTTATCGAGTCACACCAATATTTTTCGAGTTATTTGCGATTGAAAATGTTAATTTTTCATCTAAAAAATGCATGTTTGAGAGCAATATTCGGATATTTCACCCACGATTAATTTTTTAACGATAATTTCCTTAACTTTTAATATACCTAATCGTTCTAAAAACCATTTTGCAGGGAATTTATGGCTACAAGGTCTATAAAGTTGAACTTGATTGAACCTTTTGTTTGAGATTTTTGAGTTTAACGCGCTCGGGGACCACCTCTTATTAAAATGGGAACTTAAAACGGTGATATCTGAATTAATTTTCATCCTAGAGAAATAAAAAAATAACAAAATTTTCTGCAAGAAAAATCTAAATTTTTGTACACAAAAATCATTTGAAAATTGAATCAAACTTTTTTCTAAATCTTCCATTCTAAACCAATAAACCATTCACACTTCTAGAACATATTGTTGGTACGTAAATAAATAAACTGTAAATAGATTACGTTTTTTTTTTTTTTTTTTTTTTACTTTATTACTAGATTTATAGATATTACAATTTTTTTTTTTTTTTTTACATTATACATAGAATATATTCAATTTCTTTTATCTATAAATTTTTTTTAAGTGCAATGCCTGCGTCGGTCCAAAGAACCGTAGTGCAGTCGCATATTTTGAAACATATAGCGTATTGTAATTATAATGTTAGTGTTAACAAATAGGTTGAAAAATTTAATTAATACATAAATAAATAATAAAATAATACTAAATAAATTTTTAGCTGCTGAAATATTTTAGTTAGGCACCACACAAAGTAATATAACAACCATTACAAGTAAATAAATGTCATATAATGAAACTGATGGATGGAAAGAGAATTAACCGCACTTTTGAAGTACATGTTCGCTTTTATAATAGTACACTTACATTTTCAAGTACGTGCGCTGTTAGACACTTCTTGAATAGATTAAGGTCGGATTGATGCCTTAAATAAGATGAAAGATGGTTATAAATCATTAGCCCTCTGTAAAGAACATTGCTGTCGGATGCAGATGTAAGAAAGAGTGTATTTCTAATTAGAGATCGCCTTCTTGTATCATAATCATGAATTTCTGACATACGAGTTAATACAAAATTGTGCTTAATATGGTCATATATAATTTTATGTATTAATAATAATAATTCTCTTGATATTATCATATTTAAGGATAAGAATTCTTGAAATAGGTTGACTGTAGGTGTTCTGATATGCAAACCTAGGACATTTTTTATGGCCTTCTTTTGTAGTAGAAATACTTCATTTAAATACTTTTTTTTCGCACCGCTCCAAATTGGGTTTAAGTAAACTAAATGTGTATGAATATAAGCGTAGTAAATGTTTTTTTTAACGGTTATTGGTAATATCTTCCTTGTTTTTCGTAGTAGAAAAATGTAAGGCATTATTTTGTTTTTCACATTCTCTACATGCAACTTCCATTTAATTTTACTGTCCAAAACCAGCCCTAAATAGGTATATTTGTTGACTCTTTCAATTACTTCATCGTTGTATTTTAACTCGAGGAT